>OZ025241.1:92983722-92993722 GCA_964019155.1 Osedax fenrisi | reverse complement strand
ACGTTAACTACAGTTATTGACTTTGATTACGTAATAACATACCCTGGCGGATATTCAATAATCCATAATTCATTCAATAGGTATGGTGTATGAGAAATGTATATAAATATATTAATAAATGTATTGATTTTTAAATTTATATAACCCTATGCATCGTTATAGTATATGTATATCATAGAATACACTGCATAGTGAATACTAATGAACACAGGTATATTACGCACACTACACACATGATTAGTTATATCAACTCGATTAGTTATATTACATACGCACATATGTCCTTGACAATGGTATGCTAATATTTCTTAATTTAACGCAATGATCATGTAATATATATATATATATATATATATATATATATTTCATTAAATTAATCATTATTGATATATATATATATATATATATATGTATGTATTGGTGCATTGTCAATTAGTATTCCAGCAATGGTATTTATTATATATATATATATATAATATATATATTTACTAGTAGTAACCACATGATCAAGTTTCATATAAACCCATACATTTTACAACCATTACCTCTTCAAGGAGAAGGAAAATTAGGAAATAATAAATCCAGAATATAGAAATGATACATTTGTAGCTGTAACAAGTATAGGTTCCAATATATCGTTCCTATATCTGTATAGATTCCAATATATATATATATATATATATATATATATATATATAAATATATATATATATATATATATAATAGGACCCCTATGTGGTAATTTAAACACCAAAGATAATCGATATGAATTATTCATACCGGGGATTATAATCTAACCTCTAACCTCTAAACCCTAGCGTAGTTATCATTAATAATTAATAACTCTCCAGTCTTCCCTCTAAATGTTATCACAACTGACGTAATATAAATCATATATGAGCATTATTTCCTTTCTCATTAGTGTATATAATGTATATATATATATATATATATATATATATATATATATATATATATTATAAAATAATACTATAATAAATAAGACAGGTAACATATTATAATTATATATATGTGTATTGTTCTATATTAATAAACTAATATACAACTCCTATGGGTATAGTAGGTCATTTGTATTGTGTAATAGCAATGAAATAATAAAAGATATTAATAATATGATATTAATATATGATCTAATAGTATAATGATGATGTCGATAATAATATTAATATTAATATTATAATATTAATAAATACGTTTAGAATACAAATAGCATATAATAATATTAATAAATACGTTTAGAATACAAATAGCATATAATAATATTAATAAATACGTTTAGAATATAAATAGCATATAATAATATTAATAAATACGTTTAGAATACAAATAGCATATAATAATATTAATAAATACGTTTAGAATATAAATAGCATATAATAATATTAATAAATACGTTTAGAATACAAATAGCATATAATAATATTAATAAATACGTTTAGAATACAAATAGCATATAATAATATTAATAAATACGTTTAGAATACAAATAGCATATATGCATACGTACCCCTAAATAAGTATGACTAGACTGATACATGTTTTAAATAACTATGAGGGACAATACAATACGTATACAGTAATAAGTACAGTAATAAATAGGTTCATATTTGATTTTTAGTTGGTAAGGCTTATCGTTATAAGAAGAGATCACCCCTCCCTATCTATAGTATATAATGTTCCTATCTCCGCTCCCTTACCTGAAAGTTATAGTTTGTAATTTCTCATTTTCTCTTAACATAGATCTATATCTCCCTATTCATCTCTAAGGCATACGTTATAAGAAGGTTTCGTTACGGGAGAATACTCTCGCTCAATACTAATATATAAGAATTACCCTGCAGATTACCAGTTAAGGTTCTAATTAACTCTATTAACATATATGTTAATTCTATAATATATATATATATATATATATGTGCTTAGCTCAAGTTTAACATTATTGTATTGAATTGTATTTAATATATCCGTTAATATAGTATAATACACTATAGTGTGTATATATATATATGTGTGTAATTTTATTAATTTTATATAAATACTTACCTAGATTGTTTAAATGTATATGTATACAGTTAATATATTCATAATTTAATATAATAATATATTTAATGTTATCACAGTATTTTTTTCTTAAACATTATTAATATGTTTAATATGTACGATGTAATGTAAAATGTACAATGTACATTGTACATTGTACATGGGTTAACTATTAGCTCTTTTAATGTTAACTTTGTATAGTTACGAAGCAAAATATTTCTTAATGTATTACCAACATTAGAACATATATTTTCTAAAATGAACAAAATCAATGAAGTTGTTGTTTAAATAAAGCGATGGGCGTGACGTATAAGGTCTTATAAGGACTCGTAAGTTGTTGATCAATAAAAGAGAAAACAACAAGAAATACCTGGAGGTTAAATCAATATTTCACGATATCATCAGTAATTGTTGCGCGTGCCCTTAAAGTGGATGTATACATGTAATATAGCTGTATACATGTATACTAGGCAAGTATACTTGCTAGAAAATGTGTATATGAATGAATGAATGAATGAATGAAATCAGTTTATAGACATACGACATACTATGTATATCATACGTCTATGGAGGATCAGTGAAAGACTTTATTTGGTCGATACCTCCAATATGTTCATGTACAGATTACAATATTAGTAAAAGTAATAATATAATAATATATATATATATATATATATATATATATATATATATCTAATAATATCTAAATACAAAATACAATGCATAGCATAACCTTATCATAACCTATTATGTCATAATATGATATAAGCATAGACATAATTACATAATAATGACTATAATTAGTACATATGTCCCAAGTTATTATAGCTATGTTATCAGGTAAAAAATGATATTTTTGAAACTACATGTAATTCTGTATACAGCATGTGACTATATGTGGTATGTGACTGGAATTAGTAACTATTGTTATTATATGATACTGCCATAATCATGATACCGAATTCTGGCTGATATATATATATATATTGTTATTTTTTATTTATGTGGAGTCCTTTCATCCCATCCAGGAACTTAGTTGAAGTTTTCACTTATAACCATATATGGCTCTAATGTCCCTTCGAATCCGCTCTCATGATAAGGCATCCATTTTGTTAACGAGAGCCGATTATTTATTTATACGCAATTATATAAGATCACGTCTAAATAATATTTTTAGACCCATTTTATAAAATTAATTAATTGTCCGGACGAGGCTCAAACTCGTGTCCTACTGCTTGTATGTCTGACGCCTTAGCCACTGAGCCACACAGGCAGTTATATATATATATATATATATATAAATATATATTTATATATATATTTATATATATATATATATTTATATATATATATATATATATATATATATTACATTTCCAAAAAGTTATCTAGGATAACCGGAATTATAAGGAAAGTTAGACCAATGGCAAACAAATATACTTTACTATCTATATATAATGCTTTATTTGTTCCTCACTTATACTACTGTGCCCATATATGGGGAAATACTTTTTCCTCATTAATTGATTATATAAATAGATTACAAAAGCGAATACTAAAACTAATCACAAGTTCATCGTATAATGTATTTTTGAGAGAAAATAAAATTTTGAATGTTGATCATATTGTAAAATTAAGTTCGATTAAAGTTGCTCACAGAGCATATTATCATATATTACCGAGTAACATTCAAACACTTTTTTTGATTAATAAAAACACGGATAAATTTGTAAGATTCAAGTCAAGAACTAGCAGAGATCTGTTTAGAGTGAGAAATGTGTCCTCTAGACATTGGAACTTACATCCCATTCAACTTACAAAAAATAGGTGTATTAAATCGTTTGGAAGACGTGTTAAAAAATATATTCTTGAATTAAAAATGACTTAAAAAGGGAAATTTGTCTAAATAATTATTTTTTTATTTTTTTATTTTAATTTTTATTTCTGACATAATATAAATTTAACACACATTTCTGATGTTTTTTATAATTTTAAATTTTTATTTTTATTTTTATTTTTATTTTTAATATTTATATAATTTTTTTATTATTTATATAACTTTGACATAATATAAAATTACAAAATATTATTTGTTTGTTTTATTCTTGACTTTTTCTTGACTTATTATAATATTAAAAAAAAAATGTGTTTACAGTGTTCGACTTACTATAAATTTACTTAATTTTTTTTTTAATTTTTGTATATATATATATAATATAGCTATTTATTTATTTTTATTTATTTTTTTATTTATTTTTTTAGTTATTTTTAGTTATGTTTAATTTTTATTCAATAGGATTTGTCTTTTAATTTTTAATTTTATAATTATTTTATATTTATATTCCTAGATTTTTATATTAATTTATTTTTCTTCTTTACATTTTATGATTATATGATGAATGACATTATGAGGAGTTTTTAATTATTGGAATATATATATATATATTAGTTTTTTTTTTTTTTTTTTTCATTATATTTTTTCTATGACCGGAGTGGCTAATATGTTTGGACTTGATATGATTATGATACGTGTCGGGGGATGGGATATACTTGTGGAGTGGGCAAGTATTGTCAGTGTTCTTATTATTGGCGATATTAAGATCCCTAAGGCATTGGAACTGGCGTACCCATATCCTTGAAGTTGATACATCATATACCATCATTAATTTCAACATAATATTGGCAACTCTGGATCTAATTTATTAGTAATCTTTAACTACAGCATTCAAAACTAACATATATATATACTCCAATTATACTTTTAATTTCTTATACTATTAATTTTTTTATTTATAATTATTTACTTTTAATATTATTTTAAAGTTATTTATATTTGTATATGATTCATAATTTTATATTCTCATGATTCTTATAAGATTTATAAAATTACATATTTTACTTCTATATTATATAAATTTTAATTTTATTTTTTTTTCTCCTCATAATTGTTATTTGGGAATATGTTTCAGGTAAACGACTAGATAAGCATTGCGCTTCTTCGATTACCTTGGTCATGCCTAAATTCTGATATTATTATTATTATTATTATTATTATTATATATTTAGATTCATATATATATATAGATAAATTGATTTTATAATCATTTTAAAATCAAAAGGAAATAAAAACCAATAATAAGTACCGAAATAAGGTTACGGGAGGGAGCTATACATAGCCATTACGTATACGTTTATTAATAGGAAATCTCATATTAATAATAAACGTCTGGCCCGTAGTCTGGCTCTAATAGTGATATAGTGAACGGGTTATTGTGTAACGTTTGCACACACACACACACGCACACACACACACACACACACTTGTACGTATACGACGTACACTGTACGTAAGCACACATAGTGGGATGTGTAAACCTTCAGAATATATACATACACACCATGTACTACACATACGTATAAAGTCAGGCATACTTATATATATATATATATATATATATATATATATATATGTGTGTGTGTATAACATCGGTATACTCAGTATACAGTATACTACACTGTGCAATGCAATGTGTACCATACGTATACATTTACCAGTGTACCTATACCCATACCCTATACTAGGGCCTATAGTATACCGATAACTGTCCTCACGAGTATACTATATTATAGTGTAATCGTGCGTACACCTGACCGGTAGGGGACGGCTAAAGCAGTCCTCTTGTCGTACACAACGCACTCGTTAACACTAAAGATCATAGAGCTAGAAAGAAAGAGCTAAAGAGCTTCCTCTCTAGCTGGTAGACATGTAACACTATAGTGAGGTATAGTGGGGTATAGTGGGGGTCTGAATACACGATACGTAGAGCTCTAGCACTGCCATATAGGTCTGATACATAGAGCTAGAGAGAAAGTTTATCTCTAGGTCTATAGCACAATCATTGTATCAGACCATATATGGTATGACACAATGCTTGTGTACCGCTCGATTAAAATCCTATACAACAGCTATGGGCTGATACACGACATATCACTACGTAACACTACCACAAGCAATACTAGTAGTAAGGCTATAACAATGGTATATGGGTCTGAGACAATGCTTATGTATATGAGACAATGCTAGTCTCTAGCCTGTAGTGATATGCCGTATTATCAGACATGTTGCCATTAGTAGCCGTGTGTGTATATAGTAACGTATATGTACACAAGTATTGTCTCACATATATGTGTGTAAAGTAATACCAAAGTCGTTTGATAATACCAAGGGATTTGGTAAGACTTCATAGAGTCTATATAGAGTTCATATAAGGCGCATGTCTGTCGTATGCGCATGAGCGTATGCGGCTACGTAACACTACCGAAGCTCCTATAGGATAGCTCCTATATATAGAAGATATAGATATATATATATATATATATATATATATATATAGCTCCTATGTAGTAGGTGTATACATAACGATATATCGCTGTAGCTTTACTATACGCAACAACGCCGCTGCTGAGAATGGGAGACAATACGACTTATCGATTATTAATTACGCGAATAACATCAGTCATCGCCTTATAACGAGGTAGTCGTTATAACGAGGTAGTCGTTGTTCTTACGCAACTCGGCTATAGTCAACCCTCAACATAAACAATACCGCACCCACCACCGCCTTATTCATAATTCATAATTCCGTTTGAAGTTGAATGTGCACGCGGCGAAAGGGGGCCGCTATACGGAGGACATAAGTATAGCCGTAGGACATTTCTTGGCACACCGCAGCGTCCATGATATCTATTAATAGAACCGGGCTACGGTGATACAGTACGGGTATAACACTGCGTGTAGTGCATACTCGCGAGCGTGGGTGTGAGCGCGTGCAATGAGTGTCGTACAGTTGCAGCAGCAATAGTATTGTATATAATACGGAGGTGTTTTATAAATTATTACAATATATATGTATATATATATATATATATTATATATGTATACAGTGTATATATGCGAGTATTCGCTATATCCGAGAGGTGAGGTTGACGTCGCTATATCTAGATGTCGAATACGATGTATCCGCTATAAGATAACCTTACCACGTGGTACAAATCGGATATAATGACCACACGTGATCCGTGATGTGTATTACTCAATATTCACAGAGAACTTCGTTATTTATAGGGCATATAAGTATATATATATACAATGTGTATTACCCACGAGATGTACAATTTAAAATATTTACTTCGTATACGTAGTCAAAAAATGCACGCTTGTATATATATATATATAATATGTATTTATATATATATATATATATATATATATATATATATATGTGAACCCCTTCCACAGTACTATAGTATCCTCGCACTATATTACCTGCCGGTATATACACACATATATATATATATATATATATATATATATATATCTATGTTAAATATGGTAGAATTCAACACAATGAACATTCGCTCATGAAGTATACCGGAGCTGATAACCTATCTCCCGCATGCGTTGACGCCAGTACGGTATGACGTCATCTCTCACACCTACCGTACACTGGGTATTACGCAACACTAGCACCGTACTAATTACATCATACCTACTCACGAGTGTTACGTCATCGGTCATCGGGTTTATAGGCTACTCGCGGCCTATGTGAATATAGGGTGTATCTAGTAGATGGTTATATCTAGTTATACCTATGGTATACCTATACCCACCTAGCTTTACTTATACTTGATTGTATAACTATATACCTCTGCCTAGTTATACCTATCTATACCTACACTTTTCACATCAGAAATACAGATAGGAAAACAATTGATGCTTTTAAACTATGGTGTTGGAGGAAACTGCTCGGAGTTACCTACTTTGATAGGAAGAGAAATACTGAGATAATTGATATAATACAACCTAAAATAATGCTCGAACCAGAATTGTCAAGATTGCCCTATCTTTTTGCGGACACGTTGTTAGATCAGATATGATGGAATTGCAAATCATGCCGGGAAGAATACCTGACTATAACACTATATACCTCTGCCTAGTTATACCTAGAGTTATACCTAGTTATGCCTAGTTATAGCTACGGCTATAGCGACAGGGAGGTATTGCGTAACTCGTAACGTGTTACCGCGGCCAACGATTACGTAATCGTCATCTCGAATCTCAGTCACGTGGTCTGTATCAGGAGGAACAATAGCGCCATTGTTCGGCGTATTTCGCGACTCGGGGTATCGCGACCACGCACAGATAGAATGTCTCTCTAGCTCTGTGTGACCATGGCGTACAAGAAAGCCGACTCTCCGTGTAACATCGGATCCTTCATTTGATAACGTGACTCAACGGGGCGTGTCTATAGTTTAGTAGGGCGTGTCTCTAGTTAGTAGGCCGCGAATACGGACCAGAAGTATGAGTCATACGGATCAGAAGTATGAGTCATACGGTACGACGGAATTAGCGGTGGTGACTAGGTCTTTACTAACGCGCGTGTGTGGCCGTGTATGAATATTTAATTACGATCGGCCTCCTCCTCCACTACAAGACAATTCACTTAGCCTATAGGGTGATATTGTAGTGTTGAGCCAGCGCGCTATCACAATAGATATACCGTGACATTGGCGACGGTGGTGGTGTTGTTAAGTGGTTTCATCTTAATTGTTAGCTCGAGTAATTAACATTATGTAACCCTATTATAATCTATTAGTAATATAATATTCTAGTATAATACATTTCATATATACACATAGTAATTATTATATACTACAATAAAGGTATGTGTATATATACATATATATATATATATATTTATATATGAAACGTATACGTTTGATCATTGTTGATATGATGGGCCTGATAATAGATAAATACTTTTGGTTCCAAGAGTAATTCGATATATGTTGATACTAATGCAAGATGCATATTTTGATTTTCATTTAACTTAATCTTCTTTCGAGTTGTATTTAATTGTATACTAGACTGAGACTGAGCCGATTCTTTAAAAATGAGCATAATTTACATAACTAATGTATACTATAGTATACCCATAACATTACACGTGTATTAACGTATACATACTATAATATGCCAGTGTAACTGCTCCTGTAACTACCTCTTGTATATTCTATAGAATATATTAAAATCATGTATATATATCAAAGATTTTCCGAAGGATGCTTCGCAAGATCTTTGTATATATATTATATCATATGGTACTATTTGTATAGTTAACATAACAACAGCTTTCCTATAAAGTCTATTTCCTACATTATGTTGTATTACGTAATCTGATGTAAGTGACGTAATAGTAACGCCCCGTTATCATCACGTGTGTGTGATAAACAATGTAGGCCGCCGCCCGGTAACTTATGGTTGGCTAAGTGGACCAAAGAACAATATACGTATAGTGGTCAGTAGTTTTGGTCAGTATTAAGTGCTTCTGGGGATACCACCGCCATAGATGTAATGATTAGCCATATATAGCATATATATATATATATATATATATATATATATATATGTTCATATGTATAAGTATGCGTATGTGCTTGTGTGCGTATGTTGGTGTATGGGTGTGTGGGTGCGTATGTATGTGTTCGTGTGCATTTATTAGTGTGGTATACCAAATACTATAGTTAGTTATGTTCATTGTATTGAATATATCAGTATTTGGATATATATTTTAATTCACCTATGTACAATACTTATGTATAGATAATTCATAAAGTGAAATTTGTGTGTAGGACAGTTGACCAGTTGGACAGTTGGATAGATGGACAGCTGGACAGCTGGACAGGTGCATAGTTGGTCAGATGGACAGATGGTCAGTCAGTTAATACGCTGCGTATACACCACGGTAATATGTCAATCTGTCCACCTGTGAAACTTTCCACAATACGAAATCACACCCTTCGTATAGCTTAGTATATACTAGTATACCTGTAGTATCCTACTATAGTAGGATACTACTAGTATGCGTAAGGTATGCCT
>OZ025241.1:92931222-92981222 GCA_964019155.1 Osedax fenrisi | reverse complement strand
CAGGTGAACTCGCCGCAATTGCAAATGACTAATTATAGAATTATGTTTAAGTTCATTATTACAATTCAACAATGTATACATTATATATATATATATATATATATATATATATATATATATACGCAACTCTTCCATAAGGTCGTGTGCATATACACATACGTTATACAACATATGTGTGTTATAGCTATAAGGAGTCCTTATTAAGGACATGTCCTTGTTACGCGTACCTATGCGTGACCTACCTATAGGTTATACCGTAACCTATGCCATAACGTAAACAGATACATTACACGCGTGTACCATGCGTGCCGTACCACATCGTGATGAGCGTAAGGCAGGCGACTACGTAGAGCCGGTGACGTAAGAGTGACGTAAGAGTGACGTAATGGTGACGTAATGGTGACGTAACGTGCAAGTTACGTAATATCTAGTAGACGTATAACGACTTAGGGCGCGATGGAAAGTTGGGTAGATAGACAGTTATTTAGGGTTCGTTTTTAACATACCATAGTACCAATGAACAGTACATCTGAATAGTACATCATGTACCGTACCAACGTCCCCATTGTACAAACGTCCCATTTGCTCACTTGAATAATTATATATATTATTCGAAATGTTACTGAGTTTGGTTTTTATCCTTATAATCTGTGTATGTTTATTATTCATTTTATATTACAATTTAATATTTAAATAAATACTATATCAATCATATCTTATTATCTTTGATACATATGACGTAATTACATTAAATTGCGGGCGTTTCAGATGGTACGATAGTACGTTGGTACATTATGAAGTTGGTACATGACAAATGTACTGCCAATATACCATTGCAATGTGACAACGTACAAGTAGAACTTACACGTAATGAATACAGGTGTAATGTGGTAAATTGGGACATTGGTACATTGGTATATATATATATATATATATGCGTATACGTATACTCTAATATCGTATAGTATACTCTCAGACTACCGTTGTGCCTATACAATGTATCAACTGGCTGTCCGATGAACAGTGTCCGTGTGTCCACATTATTTAAAATAGCAATAATGTATATAAAAATCACACCCCAAATATAAGTATTTAGTAAATACTATTTACTAAGTAACTAATTAAAATTGGCGGTGGGAATTATATTATAATATATGTGTGTATATATATTTATATATATATATATATATATATATATGTATAGTATATTATAGTGTGAATATATAATCTATATATAGCTATTTATATCGAGATGTATACATATTACATAATATGCAATTCACCTATAGTTAAATAGATGTAATAGTACAGGGAATATGTCTAGATTAGGTATGTGTGTGTGACCTTGAGAAAGTGTATCCTGTACTGAATCCGTGGCCGCCGCCAGTCTTAAGTAACACGTGACAATCGCTATGACGTAACACCTTCGTATCCTGACGGACATGCGCATTACATCGTAGTCCATCTCCACGTATAAGTATGCCGTATCCTTAGTGTTTGTATGTTCGTGTGGTTCGTCAGTCTCCTCCCCTCATCAGCACTAGCATCATCGTGGTCGTCATCTTCAAGTTATCCGCCATTACTAGGCGGGGGGCGTGGTTAGTCGAGCGGTGGGCGTTTCTCGCGACTAGAGGGGGCGTTACCTCAGATCGTTGACTATCCTAGTAATTATGTAATGTAGGTGTGTGTATCGAATAGTATACGCGGCATAGGCTGGTAATCTCATAATCTGATGTCCTTATGCCAGGTATCTATAGGTACATATATCCAATGAAACTAACTGAAATTAACCCGGAATCCGATAATATTATGTCCTTATGCTTGTAACATAAGTCTACGTATATGTAATATATTATATAAGTTCGGAGAAAATGAAATCGGGACAATAAACTAATTATGAAAAGTATTGAGTATACAATAAATAATACTATGTATACCTAATAGGTATACCTAGTATAGTATATAGGTATACTATAGTATATAGGTATATTATAGTATATAGGTATATTATAGTTATAGGTAATATATTACCTATAACTATAATATACCTATATACTATAATATACCTATATACTATAGTATACTTATAGGTAATATATTACCTATAACTATAATATACCTATATACTATAATATACCTATATACTATAGTATACCTATATACTATAGTATACTTATATATATATATATATATATATATATATATTATAGTATTTATGTAGTAAACTTATAATATAGATAGTGTTATATATTATTTGTTAATTTTAAAATCCATACGCCACGACTGCATTACTATAAACAGTGTTAAATCTCAGTTCGGTTATGATTGCTATAACCGTCACATGTTAGCCGAGAATAACATGAGATGTATATAGGGTGATGAACCATCACTGGACCATCACTGATGGTACCCATAACGGCCGTATACTGTACCTATGCTAAGTGAAGTAGGTATATAACGTTGAAGGTTGTCAGGTATGCTATTATATGCTATACGTTATTATATTATATTATAGCTTATAACCCCTTATATGGCATAACCCCTTAAATGAATAAGCTAAATACTTGAATAATTACACTAACCTTAGAAAATAAAACAGAATTATAAACGCACCCGTATACGGAATATATTACATTAGGCGAGATACTCAGCCTGAATCATAGATACATATGTGTATACATACATGAACATGTTGGAGGTATCGACCAAATAAAGCCTAGGCTTTCACTGATCCTCCATAGAAGTATGATATACATAGTATGTCGTATGTCTATAAACTGATTTCATTCATTCATTCATATATATATATATATATATATATACTAATATATAGGAAGTACTATACGTATTCTGTATATGCATGTGCGAGTGAGGCTTACAGTAAGTACATACAGTAAGTACTGCATACATAAATGTATATATGCATTTACATATGAATGTATATACATTGTACATTGTATAAAATAATATCTATTTCATATTGTAATTAAATTAACATACACACTCAATGTGTGTACACACACATACATACACACATATACACACATATACATACACACAGATACACACACATACACACACCAAATATATATATATATATATACTCACACACGAATGTGATATAAAGGTTACCTATACTATACGAGTATGTCAAGTCAACAGGTAATCATTACATTTGAAGGTCACGTATCGCCGCGTCGTGACTAATTCCACCCGCCGAGAGATGTATGACGTAATAATCACACACCTCTTCAATAATTTAATATTAATGAGCCTAACAAATGTACATGTGTTCCCCGCGCGTGTTTGATGTGTACATGATTCATGTGCTTATTGAAAAACATGAGAAGAGCATATGTTCGACATATTGCTTATATGCAAAATAGTAATATAATATATACAACCCGCTTATAAATATACCATACCATATGTGTGTGTATATATATATATATATATAAGATATATATATATATATATATATAAGATATATATTATTATCATATCATTAGGGCATTCAGGTTTTAATGAGATTCGATCATTTTGTATACACAATTATATTAGATCATTTCTATATCGTATTGTAAACGTATTGTATGGGTCCAGTATACAGGACTTATTGTATGGGTCCAGTATACAGGACTTATTGTATGGGTCCAGTATACAGGACTTATTGTATGGGTCCAGTATACAGGACTTATTGTATGGGTCCAGTATACAGGACTTATTGTATGTGTCCAGTATACAGGACTTATTGTATGGGTCCAGTATACAGGACTTATTGTATGGGTCCAGTATACAGGACTTATTGTATGTGTGGACCTGTATACAGGACTTATTGTATGGGTCCAGTATACAGGACTTATTGTATGGGTCCAGTATACAGGACTTATTGTATGGGTCCAGTATACAGGACTTATTGTATGGGTCCAGTATACAGGACTTATTGTATGTGTCCAGTATACAGGACTTATTGTATGGGTCCAGTATACAGGACTTATTGTATGGGTCCAGTATACAGGACTTATTGTATGTGTGGACCTGTATACAGGACTTATTGTATGGGTCCAGTATACAGGACTTATTGTATGGGTCCAGTATACAGGACTTATTGTATGGGTCCAGTATACAGGACTTATTGTATGGGTCCAGTATACAGGACTTATTGTATGGGTCCAGTATACAGGACTTATTGTATGGGTCAAGTATACAGGACTTATTGTATGGGTCCAGTATACAGGACTTATTGTATGGGTGGACATGTACTACCTGTAGACCTGTATACATGTCCTGTAGGACACATGTATTATTATAAACTGCGTATGTTATAATGCAGGTATCCCGTCGTAGCTGAGGCCTTAGTCTTCAGACATCGTGTCCAGCTATCCGGCAAGTTATATATGTGTATATTAGTGGGGTCTATTCCTTATAAGTTGTATACATTCCACTATAGTGGGAGAGTCAACAGCTTGTAAGCTAGCGAAATGTTCCCTCGTCAACTCCTGCAGGCAGTTCTTGTTGTTCTCTTGTGTTTATAAAGAACTTAATAAACGAGAAATCAAAACACGAGACAACAGTGTTACTATTTCTATTGTATTGTCCTGGGCCTCTCACAGTCATTGTTAACATGTATATGTCTATGACTTAAAACGATTGCATACATATTATTATTATTATTCTTATATATACATATATATATATATATATATATTGCTTATATCTTTTAACATAAATATAATATTTCGATAATTAAATTGTTGCATCATCACAACAAATGCCATCATCTATTATGTCATCAGAGGTAATTACTCCGTTATAATCGATAACTTAACAATTACCATATATGGTAGTCTATAGAAGCGATTATCTACTTGAGCACGTGCGTTATCTTCTTTGTAAGTGCCGGATATTAGAAATCACTCATTTCCGGCCAGACATTTCTCGTTATAACCTGTATACATATATATATATATATATATATCCTATATGAGAGAATTAACATTATACTCTCATTGTTATCAACAATATATTCTATATGTTTACATATATATATATATATATATATATATATATATATATATATATATATATAGTATTTTACTTATTATAAGAATAATATTTTAATTTTAATTGTTAATGTAAAATAATAGTTATGTAATATATTAATGCATAATTTTACTTTTAATCTTTATAATATATATATAGATTATGAAATCCATAGTATGTATATATATATATATATATATATATATATATTATGCATTCAACATTAATTATTATCATCATTATTTATGATCATATAATATAATTACGAAATATATAATAATCATAAATACATTAAATAGTAAATTATGTTAATCGTGACTCCTCGTATAGGAGATAATAGGTAATATTGCTCGTGTATTATTGGCTAACATAGACTACAGAACACTTTACATACAACTTCAATAATGCGCATGGGTGCTTAGAGAGGAATCGTATGTAATTCATGTGTATCAAGTTATATATGAGTATCTGTATTAGTGATTCAAACGAGTCGAGTTTTTCGAGTCGAGCCAGTTTTCGGCTCGAGACGAGTCAAGTCGGACTGAAACTCGATCAAGCAGAGTCCGGATCGAGTCAAGTCGGACTGAAACTATATCGAGATTTTTTTTTTAATTTAAGGATTTAAATTATTTAATAAAATGTATTGAAATGTATCATATTATTAATGTTTATATTTTTCTACAGATTCTGTATATAGATAGTATATGTGTAACGCATGTAAGCTATATAGGTATATATGTATGTGTAGGCTATATAGGTATACCTATATGTATACCTATATATATATATATATATATATATATATATATATGTAGTCTCTAGTCTGTGGGTATCCGACTAAAGGAGATATCCAACAACAATTGTTAAATTATATACCTAGTTAAATATATTGTTATAATTCATTCCACTAATATTCATTTATATATTTATACATAAGATATTCTCTCTCTCTATATATATATATATATATATATATATCGCAAGCTGACCACATTCGGCTGTAACAATAGGTAGTCTATTAGAACAATGGTCATTGTTATTCCGTGAACTATTAGTGTTTATCGGCAGGCAATAAAAGCTTGATTAAAAGCGAGCCACAGCAATATCCAGAGTAGCGGTATCAGCAATAGTCGACGTAGCGATAGTATTAGTAGAGGTAGTAAATGTCACATGTATATAAGGCAAATGTTTATAGGAATACGCATATACGCAATAACTACTGTGATTCTGGAATTGATTAAGCAACTGCGTATATCACTGTGTATGTGTACGTAGTAATAGGGTATAGGTATATATATATATATATATATATATATATATAATATATTATAATATTATAATATTATAATATAATATAATATAATATAATATAATGTAATAATATTTATGTATTGATTGATATTTATTGAAGCAAATACATAGTCGAAATATATAATCGAAAGTATAAAGTAAAATATTTGTTAACGATAACATATGTTATAGAAATAAAAAAAGAATAATACGAAATTAAATACAGTAACTGTAAAAATAAAAGAAAATTGATCGAAAATAGAAATATAATACAGTATTTTATATGTGGCATCGAAATATTCAATTTCTACTTTAACGTTATAGAATTATTCTTATCTTTGTACTCTGTATTAGTAATAAATTAGTAGTTATATAGTTTAATATTTAAATGATAAATATTAAATATATTATAAACAGAACATGTTAAAAATCAAATAAATCAATACTATAACATTCTATAGAATGAAACAAACAAATAATGTAATACTTATCAAAATCTGTAATAATGTATATTATTAATTATATATTTCAATTGTATAATAAATTTGAAACATATATATATATATATATATATACAAACATAACACGTTAAAAATAAAATAAACCAATATGGGGAAAGTAACCGAATACGGACAGTGCCCGAATACGGACACTCTCGGTATCTCAGAAACCATAAATCCTACAAAAAAATATTATTGAATAAAATATTCATAATTATATAAATAGTCTACAAATGTATTTTTTATTTTTTAATTAATCAAAATATTGCTGATATATCCAATAAACTGATTTTTTAATAACTAAAAACCTTCTCAAGAATATACAAATGTATCGATATAACACTATATTATTAAAAAATAAAGTATTCTAAAAATTATATAAATAATTTCTATATTTGTTATCAAATATTCATTAAGTTATAAGAATTTTATCTATAGGTCATATAAGTCCCTAATACAGACACTCTAGATGTCTTAATACGGACAGTGTCGGACACCCTATAGGGTATATAACTAATCAAAGCGAAGCGTATGAACTATTCTGATTTTCATAAAAATCGCGTGCGTTATGATATTAATACTATCAATAAATCTAAAAATTGAATTATTAAAAAGAATTGTTAATTTTATATTATAGTATATTTGAAATATAGATATAAAAACCCAAATATTCTACAAAAAAAATAAATTAAAAAAAAACCCGAAGAAATAATGCAACAATTAAGATACAAAATGAAACATAAATCAATATAAAATTATAAATTTATGTTAAAAAAAGTTGTTTGTCAAACTAGATTTTGTTTATTTTATTTTTTTTAAAAGATAAAACAGGTACATATTTTATTATATCACTATTTAATGAATTCCATATATTAACTGACCTATTAATTATATTTTTAATTTTATTATCATAATTATGTATTACATTTAAATCTTTACAATTACCTCTAGTTCTATAATTATTCTAAATGTTAAGGATATCAGATATTTTATCTGTATAATTATTTGAAATTTTAAAAATTGAAGTTAGATCTATCTTTAAAATATTCCAATCTCTCTTTATATGATTTATATTTAATATTTTATGAACTTGTATATCCTACATATCTTATAATTACTTACTTTACTTTACTTTAATCCCGTGAGTCGGAAATCGTAGGGGGAATCAAAACTTTTCTGGCAACAAAACATCGTTTTCGCGATTTCGCATTTATCACGGTTATCAACTTCTAACAAAATATCATCTATTTCCATTTTCTTCCACTCTTTAACATCATCTATATATTTTCGTTTCGGCCTACCTCTTTTTCTTGATCCTTCAACCATTCCTTGCAGAATGGTTTTAGTGATGCTATTGTTTCTAGAGGTATGACCGAACGATTTTAGCTTTCGCGGTCTTATAGTCTGTAATAGAGGCTCAAATGTACTAATTAGTGTATTAATTTTATATTTTACAAATATATTAGTTTTGCCTTCTTTTTATTTTATGCATAATAGTTTCCAGTGTGAAATATTTTCAAAATCTAGAATTTTCTTGGTTATATTAGCATATAAAGTCCACGATTCATAAGTCAATATTGATAAAATCAATGATCGATATAGATTGTACTTTAGTTTGAATCTGATATGAGTGCTCTTCAAGATAGTCGTTAATTTCACCATAGCTGATGTTGCTTGCGCCAGTCTTATTCTTACTTCCTGATCACATGTTCCATTTTTTGTAAGAGTTGCACCTAGATATTTGAATTTTTCGACTTCTTCTAGTTTACATCCGTAAAGATATATATCTGCATGTTGATTTTCGTTGCTGTTTATCATTACTTTACTTTTTTCGATACTAATTTCCATGCCGTATTTGCTAGAGTTATTTGAAAGTTTGTCCGTAAGCGCTTGTAGTTCTTGGGTATGTCCAGCAATTAAGTCTATATCATCTGCGAATCTTAGGTTTGATATTGGAAGACCGCCAATTGGTATGGATGAAGTATGGTTATTCTGTATATCGGCCATTATCTCTTCAAGAAATACATTGAATAGTACAGGTGATAGAAGACATCCCTGAGTACTCCAACTGTTGTTTTGAATGTGTTGCCTTGTATGTTATTTATTATAACAGCGCTTATTGAATTACAATAAAGAGATTTTATCATAGAAATAATGTTGCTGTTTATGCCATACTTTTGTAGTGAAGACCATAATCCGTCATGACATATACAGTCAACGGCTTTCTTAAAATCGATAAAATTATGATATAAGTCCTTTTGGCTCTCTATATGACTTTCCACTAGGATTCTGCAGTTGAATATGTGTTCGACTGCACATGTGCTTCTTCCTTTGCGAAATCCTGCTTGCTCATCACAAAGTATACGCTTATCTTGTGGGTTCAATCTGTTTAGAATAATTCTTAGCAAAATGTTGCGACTCGAGGTTCTATAGTTTTCACATTTCCTGAGGTTATCTTTCTTGGGGATGGGTATAACTAAAGATTGAGTCCATTGTGCTGGCCATTTCTTCATAGACCATGATTTTTTGCATAATTCAGTGAACACATTGACAATTGCATCTCCTCCATATTTTAGTAACTCGCTAGATATGTTATCATTTCCAGGCGATTTTCCATCCTTTAAACTTTTGATAGCGTTAATAACGTCATCTTTAAGAATTGGTAAATCATTATCTTGGTCTATGCTGTTACGCTGTAAGACGTTGATGTCCGGATTAATTGGGTGATTATATAATTCTTGACAGTATTTAGTCCACCGATTTACTATGGTCTGTTCTTCTGCCAAAGGTTTCCCTTGCTTGTCTTCTATTATTGATGACTGTCTATGTGATGTTTTTGTAAGGGTTCTTAGAGTTTCATAATCTCTTTTGCTGAATCTTCCGTATTTCATATCTTCATCGATTAGTTTACATTGCGTTTGAATCCAGTTATCGTTCGTTCTTATTATTAACTTGCGAATTTCTGTGTTAATTTCTCTATATTTATTATTAAGTTCAGGTTTTCCTTTCTTAGCTGATTTAAGAGTTCTTCTTTTATCTAATAGGTCGAATATGTCGTTTGTCATCCATGGTTGTTTTTTCTTTCGGTATTTTCTAATTATTTAATAGCTGTGCTAGTAAGTGTATCTTCTATCTTCGTATATGTAGTTGTAAGATCGCAATCTGAAATATTTGTTTTTCCAAGTTGCATATTAAGTTCGTCTCTATATAACGAAGATGAATGCGTGTCCATGAGCTTGCTTAAGTTGAATCTTATTCGTTTTGATTGTGGTGTTCTGATTGATTTTAGCTTGAGTTTTATGTTACAGAGAACCAAATCGTGGTCACTGTTTATGTCTGCACCTGGATAGGTTCTTGTGCTGGACTGTTTGATACTTGATATGAAACGTCTTGCAAGACCATGGTGTTAGTATGTAATCAAAGAAGCATCAAGACCATGGAGAGTGCCATGTTGTGGTTCTTGAATCTTTGTGCGGATAGAGTGTATTCGCTATTATAAGTTAGTGTTTTTCGGTAAATTCCAGTAGTCTTTGTCCTCTTTCATTTTGATGACCTATTCCAAAGCATCCTGCGCATGCTGGCCATTCGATGTGTGCATCTTTCCCGACTTTTGCGTTGAAGTCACCCTGTATAATTAAGAAATCTTTTTTGGGTGTTTCTTTTATTGTATTGTCAATACTTTCATAAAATTGTTCTATTTCCTCATTAGTGTATGCTGTTGTAGGAGCATATATTTGAATGATGTTATATTCATGGGGCTTGCTTTAATATGAATCGAAATTATTCTGCTTGATACAGCTGTGTAATTTATAACGGATTTTTTATTTCTTTCTCTACCATAAATCCAACACCTTCGTAATGTTTTCCGTGTCCACTGTAATACAGCTTGTGTCCTTCTTCTGTTGTCAGTTGATCATCTCCTGTAAGTCTTGTTTCAACAAGTCCAATCACGTCCCATTTGTATCTTCTTAGTTCCTTCATCAATTCTTCCAGTTTTCCAAATCTTCTTAATGTTCTAACATTCCAAGTTCCGATAGTAGTTGTTTTCTTTGATAGTTTAATTATTTTAAGTGTTTTAATATTGTTATTATTGTGGTTTCCAGTAGTATATTTGACACTCCCATCCTGGTTAGTGCCGATGAGTAGCGCGGTCGTTGGTATTCCGGTCCACGACCGATCCGGCATGATATTTATCATGTTTATCACAGCATTGTTGTTATCAGAGTTGTTATTGATTCTATAAATTGGCTTTAGACTAGGTGGCCCCTATCTCCTCTCCTAGTCCCTTCTTACAATTTAGCCCACTTGCTGAACTGGTTTACCAGGGTGTGGCGCGAGGAGCCAATGTAAGAGAGTTAGGGTTCATAAAAGTGGTACGCATATCCTTCCACTATATGTACACGAGTGCAGCAGAAGGCAGCAATAGGATTGCACAGATATATATCAGGGTGTATGGGGGATATCCCCCATACACCCCATATAAGTAATCTTCTATTAAATAATCTTTACACTCTTTCAATGTGATATATTATACTACGAAATTTACTAACCTTTGAAAAAGGTGACCAAATTATGGACGCATATTCTAAAATTGGATTACAATAAATATTATATTCATTTAATAATGCTCTAGGGGATTTTGTAGTAATTAATTACTTGAATTAATTCATCTAAAAATGGATTTCAAAGAAAAATAAGCTTTTTACAAATATAATCAATAAGCCTATATAATAAAAGGTTATTCTCAAATATTATTCCTAAATCTTCATAAAAAGTAACGTTTTCTAATTGAATATTATTTATAAAATATGTAGATGAAGTAATATTCCCTATAGTCATAACTGCACATTTTGATAATGAAATATTTAATTGCTATTTCTTTAAACCACAATGTACATATATATGCTTTGAAGATCCTATATATAGGATGTATTCATGTATACAGGTATTATATATGAATGAATGAATGAATGAAATCAGTGTATAGACAATTGTCTAAGGAGGATCATTGAAAGCTATAAGTAGCTTTATTAAGTCGATACCTCCATAGTATATGAATATAATAGCTTTGGGATATTTATACAATAATAATAAGACTTGTGTACTAGAATTCAATATAATAAGAGTAAAGAAATATATATAAAGAGAATAATAATAATAATAAAAATAATGTCCCTCAGCGTATTTCATCATGTTTCATCAATCCATTAAATAAACTAATAAAATAAAATGTGTTAAAACTTGTGCAAACAAATATAAAACAAAACGTGCGAATAAAATAATAAAAAATTATTGAAATGTAATAACATAAAATGATTCAAATGGTTAGTATATACAAATTAAAATAAAGTATATTTAAAACTTTTGCAAACAATTATATAACAAAAAAGTGCGAATAAAATAATAAAAAATGATAAAAATATAATAACATAAAAATGACCCAAGTAGTTTTAAATATAAAAATTTTAAAAATTGACGAAGATTAAAAATATTAAAAATTATTAAAATACTAAAATATAAAAACTAATATTTATTTAAAAAGTAATTCTTTAATACTTTTTTTAATTTGTGTATATTATGTATATTTTCAGATTTTAATATATTATTACTCATTATATTATTATAGTATTTTGGGCCTTTAAAAAAAATTGTGTTTTGAAATTTCGTTGTTTTCATTAATGGTAAAATAAATCTTGATTTGTCTTTATTATAAATAAAAAATGTATCTATATTAATGTTATAGTTATTATGTAAAAGGTTATATAAAAATAATATTATTCTAAAAGTTATGAGTTCATTCAATTTTAAAATAGAATTATATTTAAACATATTATTAGTGTGTGATAAACGAATCAGAGGTAATTGAGACTTGTCTATCATATTTTTATTGATAATTCGAATTGTTTTTTTTTGTATTAATACTAGTTTTTTTAATCTATCTTCATAAACATTACCCCATATTTCTATTCGATAAAAATAGTGAATTATATAATATAATTAAATTGCGTATGTTAAGAAATTTTAGCTTCCGAAAAAGATATACAATTTTTGATAATTTATTACACAAATTTATAATATGAAACGAATATGTTAAATTACTATCTAATATAATACCTACAAACGTATATCTATCTACTATTTCTATGTTCGCATTATTTAAATTTATATTATTTATAATTTTTGTATTAAAATAAGGAAGTATTTTAGTTTTTTCAATATTCAATTTTAATTTATTTATATTAAACCAATGACATAATCTATCTAAATATAATTGCATATTACTACTCAATTCTTCATTTGAATTTGCAAATATAGAAAGTGATGTGTCATCTGCATATATATTTAAATTTATATTATCATCATTATTAAATATATTTGATATGTCATTAATAAATATAATAAAAAATAATGGACCTAATACTGATCCCTGAGGAACACCAAAACGTACATTTCTAACAGATGATACAGTATTATTTATTCGAGTTTTAACTTTTCTATCTAATAAATAATTTTTTAAAAACACATTTACATGACCCCTAAAACCACAGTATTCTAATTTTTTTAATAAAATGTCGTGGTCTACAACATTGAACGCTTTTTTAAGGTCTAAAAATAGCGTAGCAATTTTTTTATTTAAACTATGTTTAGTAAATAAAAAATGTTGTAAGTTAAAATGTGAAAGGGTAGTAATGGATTTTTCTACAAATCCATATTGGTTATCATTAATTAATTTATTTTTATATATAAAGTCCATCATTCTATTATAAATTATTTTTTCGAAGATTTTACTAATTTGCGGTAGTAATGAAATGGGTCTATAGTTGATTATCTGTTTTTTATCATTTGCTTTAAATACTGGTTTAATGATAGCAATTTTCATATTATCAGGAAATTCAGAATTAGCCAAGCATAAATTAAATAAATATTCTAATGGTTTAGCAATAGAATTTATTAAAAGCTTGATTAATTTCATGTCCCAGTTATTTATATCTTTGGATGATTTAGATTTCATATTAAGTGTAATATTAATTATTTCCTTATCAGTAATAGGTAAACAATAAAAACTGTTCTCAATAGAGTTTAAAAAATATCTAAAATCATTATCATTAGTTATATTATCATTAGTCATATTATCACTAGTCATATTATCACTAGTCATATTTTTATTTAAAAAACTTTCATTTATTTTAAAACCCACATTTGAAAAATAATTATTAAAATGTTCACATTGATCTTTTATATTTATAATTTCTTTTCCTTCATATTTAAGTATTTTGGGTAATTCATCAACATTTTTATTAATTATAGTGTTCAAATGTGTCCAATTTTCTTTTTGATTACAATTTGAAAAAATATTTGAGTAATATTTATTTTTTTCATATTTTATATTTTTATTAATTTTATTTTTTAGTTTTTTATATTTAATAAATGTGATAGGGCAGTTTTTAGTTTTATATGTGTTAAATAATTTATTTTTTTTTCTTATTGCATTTTTCAATTTACTTGTAAGCCATGGATTGTTAATGCTATTTTTATTTATTTTTTTTCTAGATATGGGACAAAATTTATTAAACATTTCATTTAATTGTATTACTAATTCATCATAACATATAGAAGGATCTGTAATTGTGTAAAAATAGTCCCATTTGTAAATAGATAATGTATTTACTAATGCATTAATATTATGCATATTTCTGATATATACATAGTCACAACTTTTAGTATAGTTATTTTTTATATTCAAAGTAGTAAATACAACAGAATGATCAGATATATCTGTATTAATAACACCATTCAATACAATTGAATTACTATTTGTTAATATGTTATCTATTAATGAATTCTTATAAGTTGATAATCTAGTTGGTATTTTTATTACATTATTTAGGCCTAATTGTGAAATGGTATTATTAAAATCAATTGTGAATGGATTAAAAACATCTAAAAAATCAATATTAAAATCACCACAAATAAAAATTTCAGAATTAATATATTTTAAAAACAAATTATAAAAGAAATCATTATATATAGTTCTATTCATATTTGGTGCTTTATACAACCCTGTGATTATTATAGGTTTATATTTAAATTTTAAATTTAATTGTATACTGATTATTTCTAAGTCATCATCAATTGCTGTTGATAATTCTTCTATATATAAACAATCTAAATTTTTGTGAGCAAAAATTGCAACTCCTCCACCTTTTTTTTTATTTTTTAGTATACGATTTGTTTTAAACATTTTGTAATCTGTTAGATATATTGAAGGATCATCAGTATCAGTTAACCATGTTTCAGTTAGTACTATTATATCTGGTTTACTGACTAATGTATCCACAAATATATTAAATGTATTGATATTTTTATTGAAACTTCTAATGTTTAGCATCAATATAGTTATATTTAACGTATTATGTATATTATTATATTCCTTAATAGTATAATAAGCTGTGTTTTGAATTGTATTATTCATCATACTGTTGTGATTCAGATACTATAGATATTGTTTTAAAGGAATTATTTATAAATATTACTTTATATTAATTTAACATCATCAGTTGAATTACTTTTTGCCTTTTTTATAAGGTCTGATTGAATAATAAGTTGATCTATAGAAAATTTATGTGTTATACCAACTTTATTATATTCAGAATCTTTTAATTTAAATGCATGTTTGATTATATTAATTTTATTAATTTCATTTTTAAAAATTACTTTTATAGGTCTAATTTTATTATTTTGTACCTTTACATCATTTCGTTTTCCTAATCTATGGAACTTAATTACATTATTACATATAGAATCATCTGTAACAGTCTTAATTATATTATTTACAAGTTGTAATTCAGTATCATATTTACTTTTATTATCTGCGAAGTCACTTTCATTAGCATTATATATTATTATTGATTTGTTTTTTAAATTATCAACATTAATTTCTGAAATATTTTTATTGATTGTCTTTTTAATAGTACTTTCAATATTAAGTAATTGTTTAGATGTAATATCTGCATATGTGGTATTATTATTATTATTTTTTTTATCTATATTATCTATTTTTATGATTAATTCATCAATTTTTTCATTAAGTTTAATTATTGTTTCAGTATTATTTTCTAAAATCTGTTTAATATTACCTTCAAATAATTCCTTTATATAATCCTTAATTGATGTTGACAATTCTAAATTTGTCATTCTAGATGGCATAATAAAAATAAAAGGTATCTAGTATATTTATATATTCAATAGTTTATTTATATGTAAAAGTATATTATTACATAATAAATAATTTAATATCTAAATATATTTATATTATAGTTATAGCTGATATTAATTTGTTTTACTACTATTAATTTATATGCATATATTTGTCATTTTATATTAAATATTCAATAACAACAGAGTATCTGTATACAGTATATTTATACACTCAATAGTTTATTTATATATCAACATATATCATTGCATAATAAATAATCTAATATATAAATGTACATGCATAATAATTATAGGGGGATCTGCACTATAGCCGGCGAATTTACAAGAGGTGGGACTATAGGCGTGGCTATATTAAAAATACTATAAACGCTAATTCGATTATATAATACTGTAGATAGTTTTTATAGAGATGTTTAATTTAATTTGAATTGCTAATTCGATTATATAATACTTAAAAATATTATATTTATTTAATTTATGTTATTTATTGTATTTGCATGCATGATACGTGTTTATTTGTTACATGTAAATAGATAGGTGGAAATAGATGGTATTTTAAAAAAGTTACTGGTCACTGAATATTGAATATTTTTAATTCATTTTTAGTATAATATATTCACAACATATAGCTCTAATTTATTCTTATTATTAAAAAATCTAAAATGAACCTAATATATATTAAAAATAAGTATTAATAATAATCTATATGATTTATGACAATTTTATAAATTTAGTATATATTATATACTACATATATACTACATATAGGTACTATATATATTATAGGTATACCTATAGGTACTAATAGTTCATAGTATTATTATTTTATTAAATATATATATATAAAAGTATACTTTTATCTTATATAAATTTATCCTTAAGGACATAAGATTTATAAGATTAAATATATAATATATATATATATATATATATATATATATATATATATATATATATATAATTTCAGATAAACTAAAAGTCATAACGGGTGTACCCCAAGGCACCATCCTAGGACCCATTTTATTTTTAATTTATATTAATGATATTACAAAATCATCTTCTTTATGTAAGTTTACCATGTTCGCAGATGATACTACTTTATATTTTGAAAATACATCAGCCGAATTACTTAATTATATTTGTCAAACTGAATTAAAAAATATTAATAAATGGTTAATATATAATAGGTTATCATTAAATTTAAATAAAACTTGCTTTATGTCTATTAATTCAAGAACTATTATAAATATAAATTTAAATAACAGAAATATTGAAAGAGTTACATTTTATAAATTTTTAGGCGTAATTATAGACGATATATTAAACTGGAAACAACATATCTTGTTTTTAAAATCAAAACTAAAAAAAATCATATGGATTACCAACATTATTTCCAAATTTATAAATAAAAAAGCATTACTTCATATATATAATTCCATATTCTTGCCTCATATAAAGTATTGTAACATATTTTGGGGAAATACATATAAATCTAATGTATCATGCATATATATTCTCCAAAAGCGAATGATAAGAATTATATGTAAAAAACATTTTTTACATCATACTAATGGACTATTTATTGATAATTCTTTATTAAAAATAAATGAAATTACATATATAAGTACATGTGAATTTATGTTTAAAATTTTCAATGATCTTCATCCTGTTATAACAAATGCATTTTTTTCTGTAACTTCATCATCTCACAACACTATAGTGTTCCTATAGGAGCATAAATAATTTCTCAATTATTAATTTCAAAAAAGAACTATGCAGAAGAACATTAATATACATTGGACCAATTACCTGGAATAAGCTTGATAATATTTTAAAAAATATTTCAAATTATAAATTATTCAGGAAACGTATGTATACACATTTGTTATCTTCTTACTCAGTATACTTATAATCTAAATCTCATTTTTCTAATTTTATATCTTTTATCATGTCTTTTATATAATATTGTATTATATACTAAGATCCACATTTTATTCTTATTTTAATTTATTGACGTTTATGTAAAAATTAAAAAAAAATTAATACTTTTGAGTGTTTTACTTTACAATATTTTATTTCCCCGACATTAATAATATTATTTTACTGAATTTTTGCATTTTATATTTGAATTTACTTTCATGTTTTCTTTCTTTTTAATTGACGTTTATATAAAAATAATAAAATTAAAAAAAACTGTTAGGTATTTCTTTTTTCTTTAGTATTTTCTTTAGTATTTTTTATTTCCCTCTGACTAATAATATTATTTGACTTTATTTTTAATTACATAAACATTTTGTATTGAATCTTTTTTCTTGTATACTTGATTATACTTCTTTGTTTTATTTCTCTTTATTGACACTTATATAAAAATTAGTAATTAAACTAACATTTCAGTTTGAACAAATATTTTACATTCTTTACATTATTATAAAGTATTACAAAAAAATTCCTAAAACTTATTTACTGAAAAAAAAAAAAAAAAAAAAAAAAAAAAAAAAAATGTTACATACATTTCTTACCACCTTTCTAGATATTCTTTTTGTTATGTTTTATTCAGTTTTATTCAGTTTTACTTCATTTTACTTCATTTTTTTCTTCTTTTATACTAATACATCTATATTTTTGTTTAGTGTATTATTTTATAGTACTTATTATTTATTTTAGTTATTTATTTATAAATAATTAAATGATGATTACATAATTTTATGGCAAGTTCAAACAATTTATATTATTTTTCTATTTTATTCATTGTATTGTATCTATGTAAACAGGAAGTCATCTAATATTTTATAATATTTTATTTATTTAGTTTTTTTTTGAACTTGCTTTAAGATTAAGGGTAATTGTCTCGATAAGCTTTAGCTTCTACAAAAACCCTGGTGCAAACCTAAATCTGATAATAATAATAATAATATATATATATATATATATATGTATGTATGTATCTTATTTATATAGTATAGTTATATAGTATTTTGAGATTTCATAGTATTATTATTTTATTAAATATACTTTATGTATATATATATATATATATATATATATATTATAGTTATTATATAGTAGTGTGAAACCCGCTTTCCTAACGTTTTTTAACTATATATACCAATATATATATATATATATATATATATATATATATATATATATATATATTATTTATATAATTATATAATTATATATGTATACACTTATATAGGTCCTCATTTACTTAATGTAGATACTCAACTTAAAACTATTAGTACATATAGGTACTATATTATATATATATATATATATATATATATATATATATATATATATATATATAGTACCTATATGTAGTATATATGTAGTATATAATATATACTAAATTTATAAAATTGTCATAAATCATATAGATTACTATTAATACTTATTTTTAATATATATTAGGTTCATTTTAGATTTTTTAATAATAAGAATAAATTAGAGCTATATGTTGTGAATATATTATACTAAAAATTAATTAAAAATATTCAATATTCAGTGACCAGTAACTTTTTAAAAGACCACCTATTTCCACCTATCTATTTACATGTAACATTTAAATAAACACGTATCATGCATGCAAATACAATAAATAACATAAATTAAATAACTCTAACATTTTAACTATTATATAATATAAGTAAAGATTCAAATTAAATTAAATAAATCTTTAAAAAAACTATCTACAATATTATATAATCGAATTACGTTTATAGTATTTTTGATATAGCCACGCCTATAGTCCCACCCCTTGTGAATTCGCCGGCTATACTCACTGGTAACCATAATTATATATGATATTAATTTGCTTTACAACTATTAATTTATACGTATAGATACACACAAATAAAATAAAATCACTTATCTGTCTGTATTGTTCACGGTCTATTGAATAATTCTATAAAATCAAAAACACGTCCTATCGCTTTGAATCCTAATACACAAGTGATATGTGTGATATGCATCCTTATAAAGTATATATTACCATACCTTACCAGGTAGAACTTGCTCGGCAGTTCATTACACTTGTCCTCAATTCCTCTCTATCATTCATCGCTATCGGTAGTTCCTCATTTGTGTCATCTATTAGTTGGTCTAAGTATGTTTGCATAGGCCTTCCTCGATATCGTCGTCTGTATTATTGGTTCCAGAGTAATACTTCGCCCACTACTTGTCTTCTGTTTCTCCAGCAACCTAAATTGTTGTTCACGTATCTGTAATTCTCGGAATTCTGCAGTACAACTCTTTATTCGTCACGTGGTCTCTCCATTACGTGTTTAGTGCAGCACGCATTATGCATGTATATCCTCAATCAACTGCTTTATATAATGTTGAAGTTAGAGTCCAAGTGATAGAGCCATATACAAGAACAATCTCAACTGTAGCTCTAAAAAAGTTTATGTTTAGTTTGCTTGAAAGGTTAAATATCCAGATGATGTTCATGCTATTCAAGGCTGACTACGCACTCCCGATTCATACGCTTCCGTCATGTTGAGTGTAACCAATATAACTACCTAGATACTTGAACTTTTCTACACGTGTGTTGCATGCTAATGAGTTGAATGGGAAACTGTACTATTCCTTCCTAAGTATTCCTGTAACCATCAGTATTCAGAACACGTGATGGTAAACAATACTACCACGTGGTCAATATATATCATTTATTAATCGTGTATTATCACTTCCTGTTTATATTATATGTATAATAATACGTGTTAATTATTATAATCATTAATCTATAAATAGCATTATTAATTGGTAACGTAACAGCTATATATGTATACATAAGTACATACATATATCTATAGCTATATGTATAGAGCTATAAATATACAAACCTGATTGTTATTTATTTTTTTATCTTTCTAATCATATATTTATTTTTAATTTTTAATAAAATTCATTATTTACTTATTTTAAGGGCATATATATAATATATATTATATATTAGAATTATATTTTATAATAGAATGTTTCATTGATATTTACATCGCGTAGATCGTTGTATATATTATTTATAAACTGGGTATACCCATATTTATGTTTGTCTTTATTTATTAATAAAATAGATTTAATAAATTACATATATTCATATGTTCTCTATTTATATTTAAGAAATTATAACCTCAAAGATTTATATTCATATGTTCTCTATTTATATTTTAGAAATTATAACCTCAAAGATTTTTCTGCTTCGCAAAATCTTTGATAACCTTGTATATCATTGCATTTCACTTTCCATGGATTGCAATTCACATGACACCTAGATATCACACAATGATTACATGAAAAATGTGCACACTTATAGGTGCCTATAGGCACATGAGGAAATATATTTCCTCATTAATAAAACTAGTTTTAAAATATAATTCCTTATCCAAAACTATTATTGATAATGATAAGATAATTAGGGAAAATTAACCGAATACGGACAGTGCCCGAATAAGGACACTCTCGGTATCTCAGAAACCATAAATCCTACACAAAAATGTTTAATGAATAAAATATTCATAATTATATAAATAGTCTAAAAAAGTATTTTTTAATTATTCAAAATATTGCTGATATATCCAATAAACTTATTTTTTATTACGTTTTTAAATTTATGAAAAAACTGTCTAATTAAAACCTTCTCAAGAATATAAAAATGTATCAATATAAAAAATAACATTATATTATTAAAAAATATAGCATTCTTAAATTATATATATAATTTTTATATTTATTATCAAACATTCATAATTATTAAGTTATAAGCATATATCTCGAGTTCATATAAGTTCCTAATACGGACACTCTATAGAGAATCTATAGATATCTTAATATGGACAGTGTCCGTATTAAGATATTATTGATTAAGATATTATTGGTTATAGGGTGTCCGACAGACACCCTATAACCGATCAGAGCGCAGACAATGAAATATTCTGATTTTCATAAAAACGCGTGTGTTATAATATTAATACAACTTATAAAGCTAAATCTACAATTATTATTATTTAGATACTTTAAAATGTATTATTAATTAACAAATAATAAAAATAAATAAATTATTAATTAATTAAATTAGAATACATCGTTCATAAAATTAATTATAAATAATTTAATTGTAATTTGTCTGATAAATTCATCAATAATATATAGTTTATTTAGTGTATTTGGGGTGTCCGTATTATAACATGCGGTGTCCGTATTCGGATATGGGTACCGAATACGGACACCCCCATTATATACGGAATTAAAAGATTAAATAAAATTTTAAAATCATAATAATATCTATAATCATATAATATTAATATATTGTAATTTTTGAATAAAAATAATGAGTCATAAAATGTTAAGACCATTTATTGTTAAAGTGTCCGTATTAGGCTACTTTCCCCTATATACATAATATGTATAGTGAACATTAACTATTAATAGAGTAGTTACATATAATATAATACTATATATATATATATATATATATATATACAATGATATGGATGTAATACATCTAAGATAAATAGTAATATATTACCTCTATAGAGGAAGAAGTAACTGTTAAAAAAGTTTACTTAAAAATGCGTCCTAAATAACATGTATATATAGTAATGCTGTAAATGAACTCACTTTGGAGTATTAATACTATTCGAACTCACTTTTTAAAGTATCAAACATGTTCGAACAAAATTGGTGAAGTACTGAACTTGTTCGAATAAAATTATTGAAGTATCTAACTTATTAGAACAACATTTTTAAGTATAGATACTTGTATATAAATTACGCCAACAATTTGATAGAGCCTTGCCTTTAGGTAAATGATGCCTACCTGAGTATTTTATTCTACAAGCAAAAAAAAAGAACCAAGACTATTACGCAATGGGCTCATACTAAATTGAGACTTTTACTAGATATAACCGAGCACAAACGATGATTTTTATATTACATTGTAATCATAATTTGTAATTATTTAGTATAGAGATAAATATTAATCTATATATCTCTTACATAATCTGTGAATAAATAAATTTTACTATTTCCATAGGTTTCTGTAGGTTTATAAAGTTTATGTATAATTTATGTTTTTATTATTTTTAGTTTTTTTAAATCTAATATCTACATCGATTATTTGGTTAACCGATACTGAGACTGCATCGATGCTTTGAGTAACTGAGACCAAGCAGCATTAACGATTTGGATAACCGAGACTGAGAATGCATCGATACTCTAGATAACTTAAACGAATTATTTGATCAAGCATACGATAATTGCATAACAATTTCGAATTACGAAAGTTCGATACTTGAATTCAAAGTTCGAAGTTCACATATCATAAGTTCAAAATGATTATAATAGCAGCATAATATAGGTTTAATGGTAACATAATAGCAGCATGATATTATTGCAAATTAATAGCAGTATAATATACTTTTAATGGCAACATAATAGCAGCATAATACCACAATGTAAACATTTTAAAATATTATTTATGCTATTATGCTGTTATTATGAGGCTATTACTGTTAGATGGGTATGCATACAAGTACGACTAATAATTACATATCACCTTCAATTACAAATACAATTCACGTTGATACAATACACAACTTCATACCTACCTTAACAAATGGTTATATATATGGATATATGGATATATGGATATATATATAATAAATCATACCCAAATAATGTAACCGTACTTTTCCTATATTGAACTCCTGCCCCATCAAAGTATCTAACAATCAAACGTCCTAAATATAATACTACTATACCGACCGCATAACTCCATCAATCCTCTCATAATAATACTTGACATTCTTCATTAATTACATCATGAATTTAATAATATTAGTTATTTGAATATTAATTCAAACTAAATATTTATTAGCCCAGTTTTATTTAACAACATTAACCGATAATTGCAAAGGCAGCACAGTTGCTAACACCAGTAATATTTGCACAGCTATATGTACACTGGTACATCCATGTTTATATATCATAATATGATATATGACATTAATAAAACCTTCATCTAAAAAATAACCTATTAAATTAGCCTAGAATATTAATAATGAAAGATACATAAATTACATATAAAATGAGAATCTTCGACTATAATAATACTGATATTGCCACACATAAAATCACTAAAAATATAAAATACTTAACAAGATAATTTAACAAATGTTGGATTTATAAACTATAATATATAACACACCATAATTAGTTTGGAGAAAAGACAGAATTATTAGAAACATAAATATCTACATGTATTCTGTATAGTGAGTACACTCACTATACAGAATTATGTACTTAAGTTAAGTTAATTTAATGAAATTAAATTATCAAAATAACAGTACTATATCAATATATATATATATATATATATATATATGTATATATATTTATATAAGTTTACTGAGAGGTCTCTACAGGCTATCACAACTCATCGGTCATCTGCGAAGTACAAATCACTGGTTCGATCACTCCAGACATACGTTAATATAACTCATATTGTACAGCCTGTTTTGCACATAGACAATCTACTAACTAATAATCCCAATAACGATACTGAAGATACATACGATACTGATAACATTACTTATACTAACAGTACTAACTATGACTCTAACGACACTTTTTCCATGCATTTAGATACACCACATTTATCAGATTACATTGACAATATACAAACTAACATTTTACATAATCACAACATTCATATAAACACTATTAAAGACACGCAACCATGCGAAACGATTAATTCTAATGTCTCGAATAGCTATTGTTATGATTTATCTACAGGTCCTAGATCACAAAACAATATTGATTTAACTAATAAAACAAATATTTTACAATATATCTTAGATTTACACCCTAGCAAATACATATTACCTAGTTTACAATTAAATATACAGAATTTTAATTTCGACAATATTCAAAATCTAATAGACCTAGATTATGAACAATTAATTAATTCATCTATAGTTCAATCTAAAAAAAAACCAAAAATATTACGTAACAATATTATTTCTAACAATACAAAACGTAATGATAATATAGGCGTGCAATCAAATAGAACTGTTAAGCGTAAACAAAGGTGTTTATTATTTTCTAAAACGCAACAAATGTATTCTAAAAATAGATCCAGGCTCGCTAAATCTATTTTCGACGGCGAAGATATTACAAAAGAAATTAAAGAAATACCAATCGATTTGCAATTTAAATATTGGAGTGAGTTAATAAGTAAGCCATCTATTCCATTCAACCACTCATTTGTTAATAATAGTAATGCATATATACATCCAATTACGATAAACGAAGTAAAGTCATGTTACGGCACATTACACGACGGCGCCCCGGGAATAGATGGTCTTAAAAAATTCGATTTAACTAAAATTGGTCTAAATAATATAACAGCTCGCTTTAATATTTATCTCATATCATCTACTGAACCTTCCGCATTTAAACTAGGCCTAACTACTTTAATCCTTAAAACTAAGCACAGTACTGAGCCGTCCCATTATCGTCCGATAACTATGTCATCGATATTCTGTAGACTTTTCCATAAAATGTTGGCACGCAGAATTGAAAACACAATTAATCTTAATCCACGGCAAAAAGCTTCTGTTCGACGTGATGGTATTGCTGAGAATATCTTTTTACTTAAATCTATTATATATCAGCATAAAAATGCATTACGCCCATTTAAGATGTGTTTGTTGGATGTTTCTAAAGCTTTTTATACGGTATCTCACAACTCAATTGTTGCATTAGCCGAAAGAGTAGGGACTCCTAAAATGTATACAAGTTATATCATGCATACTTATTCTGATTGTTCAACTCAATTAAAATATAAAAATTGAGTATCACCTAGTATACCAGTCAATCGTGGAGTAAAACAAGGTGAACCAATGTCTTCCGCTATTTTTAACTCCATTATAGATTATGTAACTGATAATATGCCAGGTAGTATTAATTTACAAGGAAATAGTACAATAAGCCATATGGCATTTGCAGATGATCTGGTTTTATTTGCGAAAGATGATGTAATGATGCAAGATTAAGTTGATCATGTTTTATTTAGACTAGCTCAATGTGGGTTAAACGTTAACAAATAAAAATGCGCTACATTGAATATAATTATTAACCCAAAGAAAAAACATATGTAACCCATATAGTTTTATATCTATTGATAATTCTACAATTAAAGCGCTAAATATAGAAGACACTTATATATATCTTGGCATCAACATAGGCGCTTTGGATAATAAAAATAATTCAATTAATGATGACCTCACATCGAAACTCTTGGCAATATCTAAATATACACTAAAACCCCAACAAAAATTGTTTATGCTCAAAAATCATCTAATTCCAAGTATGCTTCATACCTTGACTTTCTCTAACGTATATTTAAATTCATTAAAAATGATGGATAGAAGTATTCGGGCGTTCGTCAGACGTTGGCTTCGACTACCATCAGATACTTCACTCGGTGTATTCTACGCACCTAGTAGTGTCGGTGGGATAGCTATCACTCGTCTTTTTCTGGCAATACCGGTGTTGTTGTTGTTGTTGAGTGCGGCGATGCGTCACATGGACGTGAGTCCATGAGAGAACGCTAGGACCATCTTGGGGTCATCCACCAAGACGGACAAGGGAGGCGCCGCACCCCCAAAACCGCGTATACGTTTTCTGGCCGTCGCCGGGCATTCTCTCAGCCAATGTTCGAGCGTCTCAAATTCGTCCTTGCAGTATGGGCAGTACGGGGACGAGTTCTGGTCGACAACATTCCTGTATGCTGCGAGCTTGTGACAGTGGCCACTCCGGAGTTGCGCTATGAGGACCGCGTCGCTTCTGCTTAGAGTCTGGTTGTCGTCTGGGATACCGTGATTTTTATAGATTTTTTTGTTTTTGTTGGTAATCCCAGAACGGTCGCCGTATACCTCTTTTGTGCGTTGGTGCGATGTGGGAGGGTCCTTTATTTCCCTTATTATTAGGGCCTTCACTGCGGCGTATGAGATCAGGGGCGTCTGAGTATCTGGAGAGAGTGGCGGGAGACTCGTTACCGTAGTAGCGGCGACACCTGCAGCTTTGTCCGCCCACTCGTTTCCGATAATACCACAGTGACCGGGTATCCATTGCATGGATATTCTAGGTTTCACTGAGGCTAGGCGTTTGCGGACGGTGGCTATGTCGCTGTCGTCTTCTTTGCCGGATCCTTCAAGTGCCGAGAGGGCTGATTGGCTATCTGAGCAAATTAGGATGTGGTCTTCCTCTGTTCCCTCTTGCTTTATCCAGTTTGCTGCTAGTAGCAGGGCCGTGACCTCTGTCTCGTACGAGGACGTCCAACGACTACCCTTACAGGATAACGTTTTTATCAGGGTTGGATTACTCGGGCCGCCTGTCGTGATTATCGCCGCGCTTCCACCATTCTTTATACCCGCATCAGCTGCACCGTCCGTGTATATCGTGAACTTGGTTGGGCCGTGCATAGAGATTGATGATATGGCGTCTTCCAGTAGCGTTACATGGCTGCTATTCTTCTTCGAGTTATTAGCTAATCCCGTGTGGATCGAAACTCGAGAATTGTTGAGACATAGCCACGGTGGAGAGCCTGGACCGGGAAACGGTTTTCTCTCGAAATCGCTGATGCCTAGATCGTCACACTCTCTTTTTGCCGACTCACTCCAGGATTTCCGCTTCCATCTGTGGAAGACGGGGGCTTCGAAGAGCTGGCGTCTTGGGTTCGACCAGGGGACTCTTGCAGACTTTTCCCAGGCCACTGCACAGTTACGCCTTATTGCAGTCTCGAAAGATGATATCCCTGCCTCAAGACGAAGGCATTCTAATGGTGTATCTGCTAGCTGCCCGGTCAACACGCGGAGCGCCCTGTTTTGAACTCGTTCCAGGATAGTCCTATTGCTCTTTGCCAACCATGGCTGCCAGGCTGGACCACAATAGTGGAAGACACTATGTATGGTAGCTTGGTAAATGCGATATAGGCTTGGCCTTGAACAACCCCATTCCTTGGATGCCAGTGTGGACAGAATTCTAATTCGGTTCATCACTCTGGATTTTATCCGCGTAACGTGTTGCCTGAACGTTAGGGTTCTGTCCAGAGTTACACCGAGAAATGTTGGAGTCGGGTTCACCTTTAGAACGTTCTCCTCGATACGGATAAGCGGAGTCCAGTTCGCTTCGCTGGGACAAGTGGAGAATAAGGTCGACTCACATTTCGAGGGGTTCAGGACAAGCTTATGGGACTTGGACCAATTGGCTATTCTGGAGACCGCTTCTTGTACCACTTCCTGGGCTCTAGCCTTGTCCTTGTTCTGTCCCCATACAGCAATATCATCTGCGTAGAGGCTTATTTGGGCGTCCGGTGTTGCGGCTAAAAAGGATTTCATCTATTAGAAGGAATGATGACACTATTATTCAAACTCTTCCCGATAGCGTTATTCTAAAATGGTATACACCTCGAGTATACGATGAATACACGTTTATTGATAACACATCCATAAATAAATATCATTCAATATATTTATTTAATTCTGTCGATGGCAAGGGTTTAGAATTAGGTACGCATAGTCCTTTTATTAATAATTGGATAACTTCTCCTATAAAGATGTTTTCTGGTCGCGATTTTGTAGATATGGTAAAGCTAAAGCACGGTCTACTGTATACACATTACAGATGTAAACGTATATTTCCAAGTTTAAATACAAACTGTTTAAGGCGAGGGTGTAATTATAAATATGACTGCCTAAATCATATTATGCAGACCTGTAGATTTAATTATAATAACATTATTCACAGGCATAATTATGTTAACGCTCTTTTAATCACTCTACTTAATAAGTACAAATTTACAACTATACTGGAACCACACATACGAACACAACTTGGCTTACGCAAACCTGACTTACTGGCTTACCGAAATGACATTGTTTATATTATAGATACGCAAATCTCAACTGATACAATAGATACCGATACTAATTATCGACACAAAACAGACTACTATAACAAACCTGAAATACTCTCCTACGCAAAACAACTTACTGGTGCAAAGCAGGCTAAACTAAGTGCCTCTTGTTGGAACTGGCGTGGTATACCCTCATCCCTAACGTCTAAAGACCTATATTCGTTAGGCCTGAGGAAGCATGATATTACGCTACTCAGTATTCGTGTCATGACAGGCAGTCTAAATATTTATCGCAAATACTGCTGCAATGGATTATTGTAAAATCCTTAATTACCTGGCCTCTCCCTTGCCTACTTCGTCATATTTTTATTAATATGTTTTCGCTAATAAATGGGATAATTGGCTCTGGTTATTAACTAACCATTGTCCGAAAAAAAAAAAATATAATAATATATATATATTTGTTATTTTATATTTTTGTTTACACAATAGAGAACGTCCAACGTTATTTTTGTGTATATATACATTCATTCATTCATTCATTCATTATATATATATATATAAGTACAATTATTTGATAAGTACAATTATTTGATCTTATTCATAATTAGATTTAGTGTAAACAGGAAGTCAACTCAGATATAACATTATGTTATATATAGTTTATTCTTTTTTTCAGGAATTTATTATTCCAATTATAATTGTACTTGTTGGGACTTGTCAAAATAATAAAGGGTAATTGTCTCGATAAGCTCTGCTTCTACAATTACCCGGTTGTTAAAACCAAATCTGATAATAATAATAATAATAATAATATATATAATATTATAAGAAAAATTATCAAAAAATTTAAGGATATATATAAATGTAAAACAATATTAATTATGTATGATGTTTTAAATAGTAAATCAACATCTCCATATAAATCTATATTGTTTCTAAAAAAAAATAACTACACTGTTAGAAATAAATGGTATAACATTGATTAAAAAATGGTATAACCCCGTGGCGCCCTGGTATACCATTTACGGTATAACTAATTAAAAAAGTTATACCATATTTTATAAAAAGTTATACCATATTTGATATAAAGTTATACCATAATTTATACCATATATTATATAAAGTTATACCATCTTTTATAAAAAGTTATACCATATTTGATATAAAGTTATACCATAATTTATTAAAATTTATACCATATATTATATAAAGTTATACCATAATTTATAAAAAGTTATACCATATTTGATATAAAGTTATACCATAATTTATTAAAATTTATACCATATATTATATAAAGTTATACCATAATTTATTAAAAGTTATACTATATTTTATTTAAAGTTATACCATAATTTATTAAAATATATATTATATAAAGTTATATCATAATTTATTAAAAGTTATACTATATTTTATTTAAATTTATATCAGTGTTTATAATAACTTACTATTCTATATTATTAATTTATATATGGAATCGACATTTATAATGATAATTTATTTTCTAAAAACCAAATATTTTGGAGTAACGATATTGTTTATTAACAGATACATTTTTAAATAAATAACGTGATACAAAATTACATAAACAATTAATGTTTGTAGGACATGTTACGTGAAACAAATAAAATTAACAATACCACTTAATAAAATACGAAATAAATTATTTTGAACGAAAACCAAACAATTATCGACACACATAATAAGCATCCTCTTTTATGACATATGCATATATCCATGTATCCATGGAGTCATTATTTCCTGCAATTAAAATTAAAATATTTATATAAGTTATATATATATATATATATATATATATATATATATATATATATATATATATATATATATATATATATATATATATGTAACAAAGTTGAGTTCGTGTATACTTTATTAAGACAAAGACCTGTTGAATATAACAATGATAATCTAATATAATAATAATAATAATAATAATAATAGTACATACCCGATGACATGCAGAATGATGAATGCGGCTATATTACCGATTGGCATTAATTCTATAGCACAATAACAAAATATAATTTGCAGACGATAAAAATATAAAATAACATAAAAACGAACATTGATATTGCTAAGGCTATGCAATTAACACAGAGCGTGACACTAAAATCTAGTTTTAAGTTTTTATGTAGATATATCTGTGTACCTTATGTAATGCATTTACATGTACATTACATTAATCGATATATCAACAACTGACTTTATAACATACACCCCCTCCGTTATGAAGTGGTCTCACACTCACAATTTAATTATGTCACCCGAGGTTTTTTACGCGATTACTTCGACGCAGAGATGGACCCGGCACTGGGCTATCTATCGTCGACAAAGGCACACTTACGCTTGTAAGGTTATCGCGACGCAATCTGGTCGCTTTCAATATCTCTGCCCTATTTACAATCCTAGCCTTTGTTATAGGCATTACCGTACACGTTTGTGGGGAAGGCCGGTCGATGACAATTAGAGGATGTGATGAGTATTTATCCTGAATCTTGTTTCGACCCAATGGGTGACTACGGATAAATACTTCATCACCCACTTTCACGTCATCAAAAGATTTAGGAGTTTTGGTCGCATGTTTATTACGCCTCTCTCTTTCAGCCTGGTGCCATACTCGATTTAGTGAGGTCAATTCTTCCTTCTTCGGGTTACAAAGCACGCTGTCAATAGGTAGGATTGGTTCTCGCCCGAAGAAGAGGAAAAATGGAGACTCCCCTGTCGAAGCATGCACCCCACAATTATATGCGTACACGAGATTGTCAATATACCGGGGCCACTCAGATTTCTTTTCTTGCGATATTGTACATAACAATCCATGCAGGGTACGATTAAAACGCTCAGTCTGACCGTTACCTTGGGGGTGGTATGCGGTAGTTCTACTTTTCTCTACGCCATGTTCCTCACATAAATCACGAATGACCTCTGATTCAAAGTTACGTCCTTGATCAGAGTGTATCCGAGATGGTATTCCATACTGGAACCAATATTGGCGTAGAACTCTAGCGACAGTCGTAGATTTTTGGTTCTTCGTTGGTATGGCTACAGAGTATTTCGTGAAAATATCCGTTAATACTAGGATATTTTCTATACCATTGATACTTTTTTCCACTGTAGTGAAATCTATAGCAAGGATTTCTAAAGGACGCTCTGCTTGGATCGAGCCCATTTTAGGTTTAATGGTCAACGCACTAGAAATTGCACAACGACGGCAGGATTTACAATACTCCTTCACATCGTTCCACACGCCTTTCCAGAATACTCGATCTAAAACGAAGTTTGTGGTACGATCAATACCTTGATGACCTAAATCATCGTGCACCGCCGATAAAACTAGTTCGCGAAGTTCTGGACTAGCTAACATCTGCAACTTTATACTTCCCCTCCTTACCACTTCCCTATACAATATATTATCTATAACTATAAACATATTCCAATGCCGAAGTAAAGTACGTAATTCGGATATTTCACCTGACGTATTAGTGGGTTTTTCACCACCTTTTACCCACTCTCGTAACTTAACGAGTACGGGGTCTCTACTCTGCATATCAACCATTTTATCTACTACATTATCATCTACTCTATGCATTCGCTTGTCCGGAACTCTAATTATAGCTACGTTTGAACAATGAATCGGGTTAAGTCTATTGGGTATAAGCGAAGATGTACGATGAATAGAGGAGATATGAACCCGTCTACTTAATGCATCCGCATTTTTATTTTCCCTACCAGGTCTATATTTAATGTCAATATCGAACTGTTCTAACTGAGCAATCCATCTCATTTCCATTGTTGCATTACGGCAAGTTTGGTAGTGTGCTAAAGGATTATTATCAGTAAATACTAGACATTTCGAACCTAACAAATATGGCCTAAATTTATCAGTTATAGCCCATTTTAAAGCTAGTAATTCTAATTTCATCGCGCTGTAATTAATGTCATTTCTCTCACCCCCTCTAAGTCCCCGGCTAGCGTATGCTATAACTCTCTCTTTACCGTCTACTTTCTGGGATAGGACAGCACCCAATCCTTGTAGGGAGGCATCCGTCTCTACAATGAAAGGAAGGCTGAAATCTGGGTATCCTAGAATAGGTGCACTGACCAGCCTTTCTTTCAATGCATTAAATGACTCCTCACACGTGGTATTCCACTCAAAATTAGTAGTACACTCATACAATGGCTTAGCTAATGCTGCAAATTTCGGAATGAATCGTCTATAATACGAAGCTAATCCTAGAAAAGAGCGTATATCTGTAGAATTGGCAGGTATTGGCCACGAGAAAACTGCTGAAGTCTTATCGGGGTCCGTAGCTACCCCTTCTCCCGATACTACGTGTCCTAAGTATTTTACTTCCCGTTGTAAGAGTGAACACTTTGATGGTTTTAATTTCAAACCATATTCCTGTAGCTTATGGAATAATAAAGATAGGCGATCATACATTATTTGAAAAGTTGGCGCAAATACTAAAATATCATCCAAATATAGGATAAGGGTTTCGAGATTTTCGCTACCTAGACAAGATTGCATCAGACGGGAAAATGTTGCTGGTGCATTTACCAAACCCATTGGCATCCTAGTATATTCATACAGACCATGAGAGCCTGCACTAAAAGCAGTCTTCTCCATGTCCTCTTCCGCTATGGCACATTGTAAAAACCCATGTGCCAAATCGAAAGTGGAGAATAGAGAAGCCCCTTTTAGTGCGTCCAATGCCTCATCAATTCGAGGGAGCGGGTAAGCATCTCTAATGGTTCTGGCATTTAGACCTCTATAATCGCAACATACTCGAATAGCACCCGATTTTTTTTTCACTAAAACTAATGGCGCACTATATGGAGAACAACTTGGTTTAATAATACCAGCCTCAATATGAGCATTCAAGTATGCTTTTACTTCCGGCCACTGGTTAGGTGGGATCCGCCTGTAGGGTAACCTAACAGGGCGATCATCGTGTAGTTTAATCTTATGTTTAATCTTACTACAAAACCCGACATCGTGTTCCCCCTCGCTAAATACACCTTGATATTCAGTTATTAATTTAACTAACGCCTCATATTCCTGTGGCTTTACTGGCCCAATTGTTAGATTGTCCAGAATATATTTAAGTTTTGGTGAAGCGAACTTAGCTTTATTCGACTCAATAGTCGATACAAAAGCAGTCCACTTCCCCACCTGGCTTCCTCCTCGTAGATAAATATCTTGGTTAGAGAAATTATTGAATTCTACTGGTACCATTCCATTTCTCGCATGCACCAATGAACTTGTCAAAGTCACATCTTTTGGTGCTAGAGAAGTGTCAGATTCGATGTAAACCGTACCAACATTCTCCTGGATACAACAGTCGTATATTTTACGACTATATGCTGGCAGTAATAACTGCTTATCAGAAGCAAGGTGTAATACTCCATCATAACTACCTCTATATATACGTAGTAGAGGATTCCATACGCTATCTTTCGGTATATCGTTTTCCCCATATAAAGTAGCCAAGGTACGGAATAGGTTGCTACCCAGAATAATATTAGCTACTGTATTATTACGTAACACAAGAAATCCTATGCGGTCAATACCAATATCGAATACTTTAAATTCTAGTTCTACATATCCTACAAATGGGATATTGCTCCCATCTGCAGAAGAAAGATCTAATCTTTCAGATATATCGTTAATTATTATATCAGACATATATTTCCGCAGAAACTCTCGACTGATACACGACACTTCCGCGCCAGTATCAAGTAGAGCTCTAGTACTAATTCCATTTAAATAAATATTCGCAAAGGGACTACTTTCAGATAACGAGCTGATTTTAGCTTCATTCAATCGGCTCGCTGTGACTGAAGAAGCAAATCGTTTCCCGATCTACTATGCTTGGGTAGAGGACACGTGTTAGCATAATGATTTTTGTTTCCACAATTATAACACGCTCCTTTTATACGCATACGCGCTTGGCTATTATATACAGTATCTTTAGTATGGTTAAAGGGTGAGGCGACAGGTGTTTGATTAGTATTATATCTATTTGTAGTACGTGCTCGTGGTATAGGTAATACAGATAAGGGTTGCGAAATAATACCAGCGTTATATCTAGGCGCAGGTATCGGTATATACGAGTCAACGGATATCGAATCAGGGACCCCAATATCAGATACTCTATTAAGAATACACTTAGATCGAGAAGCTGGGATTGGAGTATCTGTATTTCTGGGATGAATGGTATACACTATTTCTTGTGGCTTTGCCGTAAAGCTTAGAAAAGGTTTATTAGCATGGGATGATTGCGTTACACGCTGCCTTTCTAGTTTCATAGCCATATTACGCAAATCCCAGAAACTATTCTTAGGATTTAGCTGGTATATTCGGTATATTTCTATAGCGATATCGTTATCTCGGAGAGCTTTGCATAGTCCTTCAATGAGAATAAATTCTCTTTGATCACTTTTATAATGCAATCCGGACTCCGATTCACAGTTTTTAAACATCATCCATAGGCTACTGGCTAAATCGTATATTGACTCCCCATCAAATTGAATTCGATTATAAAATAATCGCCATGATGGTTCGTCATCTAATGAATAAGTCTCTAATATCGCGTTAAGTATGACCTCTGATTCAGTAGATGCACTGAATTCGCGGATTTCTATTTCTAGTCTAGCCTTACCTACAATATGATTTAATAAAATACTACTGTGATTGCATAATGGATAATCTGCCATAAACTTACGCGCCTCATTCGTCCATCTCTTAATCAATATATATGACTTAAACTCTCCCTTAAATTCGGTTAATTGCATAGCCTTTCGCCGAATACCACACGTATAACGAATATATAGTAGATAAATACTACACACAAATAATAAAACGTTTATAAAAATAACACTATAAATAGAGCTAACATTCTGGAATAGATCTAGTAGAGTGGCCACACCGAATTCCTCCTGAAACTGCATACCGCCGGGTCTTTGTGTAGGATAGAGTATCCTGTTCGCAGCGCCAATTGTAACAAAGTTGAGTTCGTGTATACTTTATTAAGACAAAGACCTGTTGAATATAACAATGATAATCTAATATAATAATAATAATAATAATAATAATAGTACATACCCGATGACATGCAGAATGATGAATGCGGCTATATTACCGATTGGCATTAATTCTATAGCACAATAACAAAATATAATTTGCAGACGATAAAAATATAAAATAACATAAAAACGAACATTGATATTGCTAAGGCTATGCAATTAACACAGAGCGTGACACTAAAATCTAGTTTTAAGTTTTTATGTAGATATATCTGTGTACCTTATGTAATGCATTTACATGTACATTACATTAATCGATATATCAACAACTGACTTTATAACATATATATATATATATATATATATATATATATATAGTATACTAGAGTAGGAATAATAATATTGTATATTATATAATAGTATAAATATGTATCTTATAAGCAACTTTATACAGTTAATATCATATATAATAATACTATATAAAGTATACTTTATAATTGTATACTTTATACCTATACGTTAGAATTGTAATTAGAAAAATCCAATATATTATATTAATTACTGCAGTTATATATATAATAGAGTATAATATCCTTTTGAATTAGCATACGAAAAATCATAAAATAACTATAATATTAAATCTATAGTTATTAAGTAATTATTAAGTAACCTTATCTTTATTTTCATTGTAGGTTTCCTAAATTCATTTTTCAATAATTCGCAAACTCCCATCATAAAATATAAGATTCCCGCATCTATTTTAGGAAATATTATATTATATATTTAATTATACACTTTATAATCTATATTTGATTAAGGAAAGAAGGATATTGATAATATTTGTACAACAGTTAACATTATTTATATATACCTATTAGTAATATTATTTAATTTAATTACATTGTGAACTACAAATAAAATAAATAATTGACCATATATGGATATATAGTATACTATCCATGGACTAATAAAATATAATTGCATATTTATTTTATATAGATATTTAACTAATGTTATTAATTAGATAACTAAATTAGGGGACGTGAGGGGGTTTTGGGCGATACAATTTAGCCCTCGCCATAGTAGTCAGTACTCCGTGAATATTAAATATTATTATTTAGATTTTAGATTATGTATTAAAAAGATGTTAATATACTAGATAGCTATCTCGGATATGTATTTCATTATATCAAATTTATGTATTATCAATTCTAATAATACTAGTAAATATCAGTCAAATATGATACGTGAGGGGGTTTTGGGCGATAGTTCCGAATGTGTTAATAGGTGTCGCCCTATGTACTCAAACATTAAATTTGGCATTTTAATAAACTTTTTCGGATATTCGTCATAATTCGATGACAAATATACAACACACGCAATATATAAAATATTATAATGATTTTATAATACTTTATATTACTTTGTATTACGTTTTTGATATAGTTATGCGTTTATATATTTACCAATCAAATAAATTACGAAATATAATAAATTAAATAAAGAATATTATGACTTGTATTTATGACAGAGCTTTATGAAGAGATAAATGAATATATCAGAAATCTAGAACTCCGGTAAGAAATTAAATATATATATTTTTATATATTATATATCATATATCATATATTATATTATATAATTTATATGTAATGTATATATAATATATATATATATATATATATATATATATATATATATATATCATTTATTAAATCACATTAATATGAAAGTTACATATCATTATGATATTAGTATCAATTTATATTGTATTTATGTAAGTATATTGCATATACATATCATATAAATATTAAATATATTATTATCAAAGTTATCATATTTAGGTAATCGCAGCGTATATATATATACTTAGCGTATACGCTATTATCATTATAGAAGCAATGTTGCTTATTAATTACACCGTTATTAACATGATAAGTATCATTATAGATAATAGTAATAAATAAATAATAATGTTATACAATCAATTATACAATTAAAAAAATAAAATATATAATAAATATTTTATTATATATTTTATTTTTTTATATTATATATGTAACCAGTAAGTCATAATAGTATTACATAAATACATTATTAAATTATAATTAAAATCTAAGAAATACATCAAGAATTAATATAACATAAACTAAAATATAATATAGAGGAAATAAATAGGAGATAACCAACATTTAAAACTAAGAAACAAGAGAACAAATAAATAAATATATTCAATACAATATAGGTTAACAATTTCGAATGTACATACATACAAATATACACACTAGCACACACATATACATATACACATACACATACACATATACATATAACTATATACATATACATATACATACATACACATATATATATATACATACTTATATTTAAATTAATTTGATAATTCACATTTTACTAAAGTAATTTATTTAATGTAAACAAATGTACAAATAAAATAAAAGCTAACAAAATCATAAAATTATATACAATAATTTGTATAATGTCAGTTTGTTATAGTGTCATAATTTAATCTAAGGACAGTATTTTTTATAATGTCAAATAAATATAATAAAAATTTAAATAATACAGTGAAACCTCTCTATAAGAAACTATTTTTTTTCAGTACTTTTTTTCTTATAGAGAGGTTTTCTTATAAAGAGGTTTTACTTTTCCAATGATTTTAAGAATTAATTTATAATTGAAAATGCATTATATAACCTATAGGTTATATATATATATAGTATATTTATTTTGTATACTGTTATAAATGTATACTGTATTTTTCGCGCTTAGATATGTTAATATATAATGAAATTTTATTAGATTTACATTAGAAATTATAAATTATGAATCATCATTGATGAATATAATATAATGAATTTTATAATAATCTATTATTTAACAATTAATTGTATAATATAATAAATTGTATCATCAATACATTTTAAGGATATAATAACATTTATTAATTAATTTTAATACATTTATGGATATACAATAACATTTATTAATTAATATTAATAAATGCAAGGATAAAAATAACATTTATTAATTAATTTTAATAAATTTATAGATATACAATAACAATAATTAATTAATTTTAATTCATTTCGAGCTATAATATAATATTTAAAAAAAAATATCTTATATAATAATTAATTTCTATAATTTCTATCAATATACAATACTTCTATTTAAATATAATTATTTTTTATACAGTTAGTTTCTTATAGAGAGGTTTTTCTTATATTTTTCTTATAATATTTTCTTATAGAGAGGATTTTTAATGTGGAAAAGGTTGAATTCCAACCAAATGTGTGAAAAATGTTCTTATAGAGAGGTTTTTCTTATAAAGAGGTTTCTTATAGATAGGTTTTACTGTATATACAAAAATATTTTCTTAAGTCAAATAGAATAAGTATAATATATATTAAATATATATTATTTTATAAATATAATATTTATTTTTAGATTTTTAAAAAATAATGATAAGGAATGGGACTTTCTTATATCTTTACTTAAAGCATTCCAAAGTTGTTGTCCGAGTGTAAGTAATTACTTAAGGTATTATTCATATAATTATATTTAAAATAAGGTTGAATAAAATCACATTAACTCCTGTTATTAAATATTTTTTAGTCGTCAATTTAAAATAATAGCATCATCCTAAGGATGGCACAATTTATACATGTAAATGCTAGTCTTGTACTTATAAATATCATAAAGATAATGTTATATTTTCCATTATTTTCCCATTTTAAATAGAGAAACAAAATCATTTGGTTATTATATAAAAATTATGTTTAAAATCATTGTTTGAATAAAATAAATTATATTTAAGTTTGATACATAACGATGCCCCCATATTTCTATACAGTAAATTAAATATGGATAAAATAAAGCATAGTATAGTTTGATCATGGCAGATGTATTTACAAAGTATGAAACATTTTTTATAATCAATACAATTTTCAATAATTTATTTTTAAGATAACCTAAATGACATTTCCAATTTAAACAAGTATCCAGATTTATTCCAAGAAAATATGTAGAAGTTAGCTGAGATAAAAGTGTATAATCTATACATATATCAAATAGTATATCATTTTTAAATACATACAATGCGTTTTATCTATATTTATGGATAATTTATTAAGTTTATACCATAGAAAAATGTCATCACATGCTGATTATAATTTATAATTGTTAGATTATTAAGTAATTTATATGTAATAATTATATTAGTATCATCAATAAATAATATGTATTTATTTTTTGGAGAACATAATATCATATAATTAATAAATATATAAAAAAGTAATTGTCCTAGAATAGAATATTGGGGTACACCATAAAAACTATTATATATATATATATATATATATATATATATATTTGTATACAAATATTAATTTATAATAATATATTGTGCATATTTATATAATAATAATAATTTAATTTCCTATAGTTAACTCAGCTCATCTCAGAGAACATTATTAAGGTTGACAATTTGAGTCGTTCCTGTAGAAATGGTGTTTATTTATTACACATCCATTATTGATTACTATTTTATATATATATATATATATATATATATATATATATATATATATATATATATTAATTTCATTATGTATACAAATATGTATTCTGATATTAAAATTCATTGAATATAGATTTAATTATACATACTTTTTTTAGAATACCATTTTTATATAAATAACTGATTTATAAAGAATGTTACATGTATTAATTTGATACATTTAACATGAATAGAAATAATTAAATTATATATATTTATATTTTATAACAAATATATTTAACATTTATTCAACAGTTTCTTAAAATATACAATATATATTTGTATATATTTATATATTTGAAATTAATAATTTGTATTAAATTATTATTCTATGATAAAAATGTCCTATAGTTATAATCAAGTCTTATCAAATCGATTCAGAAAACATCAACCTGGGCTAATCTATGAGATTCTCATAAAAATGGTTTGAATTTAAAATATTAAAATATTAAATTCATTAAATATGCATATATATTATATACAATGTATATTATACATATATTAGGATATTAAAATACATTTAATTATAATTTAATTATATGTATTTTTTTTATAAATAATTAATTGATAAATAATGTAAATACTTTGATGAATTTAACATGAATAGAAATAATTAAATTATATATTTACTAGCATAAATTATATATTATAATATACATGTAGTTTAATTAATAACAATTTAATTATAATATATAAATGCATTTATTTATATAAAAAAATATATTTGATAAAATTATTTCTCAAAATATAAAAAATATATATATATAAATTTGAATTACATTATTATTCTATGTCTATATAATGTGTGCATATATACATATATGTTATATGTAACCATAGATTTATAGTTTACAATAATAATGTAAACTATAAATCTATGTATGTAACTATAGTTATATACTAATAATGATTTAATTTTCTACAGTTAGCTCGGTTCAGAGATCATCAACCTGCATTGCAGATCCTGCAGGTGGGCTAATACATGTTCCTCTTGTTAACATGGTGTTTACTTACTTATGCAATATTAAGATTAAAATATATTATATTTATTTAAAATATAAATATGTAATCTGATACACATTTAATTTAAATGTATATATTTAAATACTTTAATAATTAATTATAAATAAATTACTTATAATGTGAAATATAGGTAAATTTTATAAATTTTAAAATTTTTACATTAATAGAAATAATCAAATTATACACCTAAATAAATATATTTTAACAAATAATTTCTAAAAATGTATTATGAATATATTAAAAATTAATATTTTTACTAAATAATTATTATATTATAATAATGTTTATATAATGTTTAAACATTTATATAATAATAAATTTAATTTCCTATAGTTAATTCAAACCGATTCAGAGAAGATCAATCTGGGATAGTCTATGAGATTCTCATAAAAATGGTTTTACTTCACATATTTCACTTTCAATATTAAAATATGTTAAATTTATTAAATATACAAATATATATTATTTATTTATTAGTATAAATCATATTATGTATATATATATATATATATATTTATATATATATATATATATATATATATATATATATATACAGTCAAAGCTCGATAACTCAACATTGACGGGACGGAGTTTTCATGTTGAGTTAGCGAGTATGTTGAGTTATCGGATGTATAAATTAATGACTTAATTAATGTTTTGTTCACATAAATGCATTCAAAATAGTACTCGTATGATAATATAATAATTGTAATTGTATTTTTACGTTTATATATTTATATCCATATATTATTAAATAAAACCATGTTGAATAATGTATATTGAATTATATTTGTTGAGCAATGTAATTGTATTACATGTAAAAGATACGAATCCAACAACATATGTTTGTGATATTTTGATTTTTCATAAATGTTGAGTTATCGGATGTATATTTACATGTAATGTATAGGCTAGGATTATAAAAGCGATGTTGAGTTATATGTATGTTGAGTTATATTTGTTGAGTAATAGGGTTTTTGTTAACATGTAAAAGATACGAATCCAACCAACTATTTGTTGGATGTTGAGTTATCGGCAATGTTGAGTTATCGGCATGTTGAGTTACCGAGCTTCTACTGTATATATATATATATATATATATATATATATATATATATATAAATAATATGAATATAATTTAACTACATTTATATAAATATATATAATTATATATATATATATATAATTTATAGGTATGTAATAAAATATGTGTAATTAAATTAATTCTCAAAATGTAAAAAAAATATTTGTAAAATTATTATAGAATAAGTATATGTTAATTTAATATTATCACATAATATATTTTAATATAACTATTATATTATAACTAATTAATTCTCCATTAGGTAAAAGAAAGGATTATACAGCTGTTATCAAGGATCTCAGTATAAGCTAAATGTGGAAGATAAATAAATACTGTCTAAAAAATATATATATATAACAATTAAAAATAAAATAAAATGTTATATAATTTAATCTTACTATGAAATCATATCTTACTATGAAGTCATCTGTTTAATTTAAACTATGATAAATATAGTTACTATATATAGTACCATGCATTATGCATGATACACATTAAATTAAATTTGTGAATTTAAATAAATTTATAAAAAAAATTACATTTATTTTATTAATTGTATATATGATAATCAATATAATTATATCTGAATAAATCACTCATGTATATTTTATTATATTATATATATATGAACACAGGATAATCATTATAATTATATTTTAATAAATAATTCATATTTATGTATATTTTATGTATATATTTATAAAGTATTTATGAAATATTTATAAATCAATTCATTTTATATATGTGGCTGTATTTTTTATTACATACAAATAATTGTTTTTTTTTTAATTCACTGTTACTATTGAAAGAATATATTAATTTATAATTAACTAGTTTACATAAAAAATTAATTATTAATTATATAAATTGTATGTAGACTATAGTTTACATATAGTCTAGAGTCTAGACTCTAGACTATTTATATTCTAGCATATATTGTAATACTATTTAATAAATTATATATTAAATTACTATTTAATAAATAAAATTATATTTTAATAAATCACTTGTATTATTATTTATGAAATATTTCAAAATCAATTAATTATATACTATTCCAGTATATATTAATGTATTAATTAAATAATAGACAAATAGTTAATATATTAATTTATAATTTAAGAACAATTTATAAAGCTATTTTTGTAATCTTATTGTTAAATTAAAAAATTATATATTAATTTAATGTATTATGAAATAACTGTATATAAATAGTTAATATATTAATTTATAACTATATGATAACTATAAAAATAAAATTACTATTAAATAATATATGTTATATATATATATATATATATATATATACATAAATAATTACAAATCATTAATCCTGTGATTAATCATCTGGTAAACAGTGTAAAATATAACATTATTATACTTTTCCATTATAAATATATTTATATAATGTGGGCTAATCTATGTATAATATACAGTTTCACTAAATTCAACATAATGACTAGATTATGAGTAATTTATTATAATTTTGTTAGAATAATAATTATATTTATTATGTATTTTATGTTGTATAATATACAAACCTATCAGTTGCATTTAGATTGATTTGTATAGTTATAATTATAGTTACATGCATTTTTAAATAAAATAATAATAATTAAATATATATAATTAATAATATCTATAGAATATTTTATTATTTATAATTTCACAAATTAATTATATTTTATGAAAATAAATAATTATCTTGTATATTCATGCAGTCCTATATATTACTGAATAATCATATATATATATATATGATAAAAAGATTTAATATTTAGATAATTCCGATTACTAAATAATCAATTATATATATATATATATATTATGATAAAAAGATTTAATATTTAGATAATTCCGATTACTAAATAATCAATTATATATATATATATATATATATATATATATATATATATATATATATATATATATATACAGTCAAGTCATGCTTAATCAGACCAACAAGGAACAAAACAGTTTATGAGACATCTAATTATTCTTTAATCTATTTATATAGAATTAAACTAGAATCTATAAATAATTCCGAGTTAGCGGTAATTTATGTGTTTAATGTTTTAACATTAAGTTATTTAAAATAGGGACATTAATTTGTTCATGATATCATATAGGTTATATACAAAACCAATAACCTATTAGATAATATTTATTATATATTTTTTACAAATGTATCTCAAAGACATAATTATTAAACACATTTACATATATAAATATACCTAATGTAATTATAAGTATACCATAAATATATATATATATATATATATATATAAAACATACAAATAAGTATATATAAATAAGATATATATATTATTATTTTATATTATATATATATATATATATTTTTATATTATATTATATTTATATATATATAAGATATACATTATAATTGTATCTAATATTTGCACAATCTATATAGTATAATTAATACAATGTATTAATTGTATAGTATGCAATGTATATCATCTTACACCATTCAATGGAACGACCGCAATTTGTATATTATTTAGAGAATTTAATTATGCAAATTTTTGATCGTTGATTGGTCGATTCATCGCCCAAAACCCCCTCATGATATCGACCAAAATACCCTCATAGCATATAGTATTGTTATGTTATCTTTATTCAATTATATAATTAATATTTTTAATTAATTTTTAATTCATTTTATGTAGAATATTGAGTAGTTTAATATTATATAAAAATTATCATAAAAATGTTATTAATTGTGTTGTAATTTACCATTAACTCTCCGCTATTTATTACAATAATATAGCAGAAAATGCACTTTTTACATAATCGATAATATTATTCAATATATTTAATTTTTCTTCAATTTTTCTTAAAATATTAGGTAACATTAATATTATACACAGTTCGTTAATGTAAAATATTTTCATATCTATTACCGTTGTGGTTATATTGCCATCGCCCAAAACCCCCTCACGTCCCCTACCTGTTTGGTCAGTTTGCGTAGTAGCGCTACATAGTACATCAATATATTCGTATATATATTTGTGTATATACGTTATATGCTTTATCATCCCCATCAACTCACTATTCCTCTCCGGCAGTGTTTCTAATATTGTAAATGAAATTTGAAATTCTGCAAATAATTCTACAGTTTCCTGCATATTAATGATTGGCATATAGTTATCATAATTTTATAATATATATGTATGTAATAAAGTGAATGTTCTAATTCATTTTATTAATCAAAGCAAAGACATGTTGAACATAATAATAATATAACATAATAATTATAATAATAATAATAGTACCTACCCAATGAGATGTAAACCGAAGAAAGAGGCAATCTCACCGAGTGGAATTTATTCTATAGACACATAACGAAATATACCTTACAGACGATAACAATATAAAATACCAGACAAATAAACATTTACATGGATATGGCTATAGTCATATATGCAATTAACACAGAGCGAGACACTGAAATCTAGTTTAAAGTTTTATGTAGATATATCGATCTATGTTACGTAATGCTAAATGCATTTAAATTTATATTACATTAATCGATATACCTATCTACAACTTTGACTTTATAACATATATATATAATTATATAATTATATTCTAACAATTTAATTATATATTATAAATAATATATAAATATATTATAAAATTATATATTATATAAACTTTTATATTATTATATATAATATGATATAATTTGTATATATATATATATATATATATATATATATATATATATATAATGTAGTATAAATACCTTATGTATATTGTAATGTGTTGAAAAATAGATGCTTCTCATGTTGAGTGTAGAGTGGAAATAGAATATGTTAATAAATAAAATGGAATTATTTATATATATATATATATATATATATATATATATATATATATATATATATATATACATATACTCGAATAATTATAAGTATTTGTATATGAAATATATGAAATATGTATATGTATACATATTTCCCTATGGGGAATAATTATAAGTATTTGTATATGAAATATAGGAAATATGTATATGTATACATATTTCCATCTATATAGTTTCTCAAAACTAGTTTAATTGTAATTAGAAGCAATAAATGCTATGTCTATAATAATATAACACAACAATAAGTAGACTGTTATATTAAGGATATTATGAAGGATACTATTATGCATTATATTTCTTATACATTTTATTTTCAATCAAATATAAACTTAATTTTAAAATGTTATGGTATAACTGGTATTTCCATATTGTATACCATATAATTCATAAAGTTATACCATTATATTTAATAGCTAATGGTATAACTACAAATTACAAATGTTATACCATATAATTCGTAATATTATACCATTTAAATTAAGCTATATGGTAACTATATGATAACTAAAAAAAACAAATGTTATACTATATAATTTGTGATCTTATACCATTTCAATTAATATATATGGTAACTATATGATAACTAAAAAAAACAAATGTTATACTATATAATTTGTCATCTTATACCATTTCAATTAATCTATATGGTATAACTAAAAAAATCAAATGTTATACCATATAATATGTGATATTATACCATTTAACGTAATGTATGGTATAACTCGTATTTCCATATGTTATACCATATATTTCATAATGTTATACCCTTATTTTTAACAGTGTATAGTCAAAGAAGTCAATATAAATTTATAATACCATTATATAGGTTACAAATAAAATATTTTAGTATATTTTATAGCGGACCTATATTATGGAATAATTTAGAAAATTCTTTTAAAACTTATCTATCAAAATCAGTAATAAAACGGAATTTAAAAAAACGATATATCATACTATCTATAATAATATTGTATGTATACATCTATAGATTAATTGAAAGTTTTAATAGACCTATATACTATTGATAACTAATGATAACTCTTTGACTAAGGATACATATTTAACTAATGATAATTATTAATAAATGAGAACTAGTAAACTAAGGATATTTAAACTTTAGAATTTACATAAATATATTTTTAAATATATAAAAAAAAACCACAAATAAAATATTATTTTTGTTAACCTTTTAACTGTTTTTAAAACCTTTAAATTATTGGTATTTTTAGTATTTTATTTTTTAATTTAAATTTTCTTGAGGTCTATATAATTAATCTGAAACTTAGTTAAAAAATAAATAAAATAAAAAATAAAAAATTATTACAAAAAGAAATATTACTTTTTTGTCTTGCTTCTTATTTTTTGTTTGAATTTTGATTTTTTTTATATAAATTATATAGTTTACAAACATATTCTTTGATTTCAAATCTTAGTATAAAATTTGTGATAATAACAATACTTTACTTTTTTTGATAAAGTTTAAAGTTATGAAAAGTTAGTAGGTACTATTTGAATTTACTTATACATTTTATTTTATTGTAGTGTTGAATTGTAAGTGATTATTTTTGTGTATTGTATTATTATTGTATATTAAGTGTATTTGTAATTGTATAATTTTGTAATTTGTAACTTTTTTGTTTTTTACGTTTTTTTTAATTACCTAATTATTTTGTTTTAATTATATGTTTATATTTTAATTATTTTATTTATTTATCTAATCTCAAATTTTATTTACATGATGAATGGCATTATGAGGAGTTTTTTAAAAAATATTCTTATTTGTTTAATATTTTTTTTTTTTTTAATTTTACAATTTAAAAGTAATCTATATGAATATACATTTATAGTAACATTTGAACTATTTTATATTGTGTTTTTTTTTGGTGACGGAGTGGCTGATGTTTTTGTAATTGTGTGGTATGGTAGGGGAAAGTAACCGAATACGGACAGTGCCCGAATACGGACACTCTCGGTATCTCAGAAACCACAAATCCTACGAAAAAATGTTTAATGACTAAAATATTCATAATTATAAAAATAGTCTAAAAAAGTATTTTTTTATTTTTTAATTATACAAAATATTGCTAATATATCCAATAAACTGATTTTTTTATTACGTTTTTAAATTTATGAAAAAAAATGTCAACTTAGAACCTTCTCAAGATTATACAAATATATCGATATAAAATATTACACTATATTATTAAAAAATAAAGCATTCTAAAAATTGTATTTTGAATTTCTATATTTTTTATTAAATATTCATTAAGTTATAAGCATATACATATAGGTCATATAAGTTTCTAATACGGACACTCTAAATGTCTTAATACGGACACCCTATAACCAATCAGCGCGCACCGTATGAACAATTCTGATTTTTATAAAAATCGCGTGCGTTATAATATTAATACCACACATAATTCTAAAGAAATTATTATTTAGATACTTAAATTGTATTATTAATTAAAAAATAATAAAAATAAATAAATTATTAACTAATTAAATTATAATATAATTATAATTAATATAAAATAATATAAAATAATTAATATAATTATATATACAATTAATTATAAATAACGTAATTGTAATTTCTATGATTGAGTCATCAATAATATATAGTTTATATAGTGGTATACAGGGTGTCTGTATTATAACACAGTGTGTCCGTATTCGGACATGGTACCGAATACGGACACCCCCGTTATTTATGGAATTAAAAGATTAAATAAAATTTTAAAATTACAATAATATCTATAATCATATAATATTAATATATTTAATTTTTGAATAAAAATAATGAGTCATAAAAAGTTAAGACCATTTATTGTTAAAGTATCCGTATTAGGTTACTTTCCCCTATGTGTCGGGGAAGGGATATACTTTTACTGAGAGGAAAGTATTGCCAGTGTACTTATTATTGGCACAAATAGGATCCCTAAGGAATTGGAACTGACGAACCCATGAAGTTGATCACCATATATCCTCATTAATTTCAATTACTGTTGGCTACTCTGGTTATAATTTTAATAATTTTAATAATTAAATATATCGTATTTGAATACGTGTATTATTCTAATAGATTACTAAATAATTAAATTTTATTTATATTTTTGTTTTTTAACATATATTTTTTTATATATTTTGGGTATATATTTATTTTACTAACTGTAACTCTTAACATTTTATTTTATTTTATTTATTTTATTTATTTTATTTATTTTATTTATTTTATTTATTTTATTTATTTTATTTATTTTATTTATTTTATTTATTTTATTTATTTTATTTATTTTATTTATTTTATTTATTTTATTTATTTTATTTATTTTATTTATTTTATTTATTTTATTTATTTTATTTATTTTATTTATTTTATTTATTTTATT
>OZ025241.1:92861222-92928722 GCA_964019155.1 Osedax fenrisi | reverse complement strand
AAAATAATACAATTTAAAAAATAACGAAATCACATGGGCTATATGCATTTTGAACATAAAAATTGATTATAATATTTAAAGTATCATTATATAAAAATATTTTTAATAAATAGACTTAGAAAATTAGCTGAAGCAATGGTGAATCCCAAGCTGTACTCGCTCTATTTCTGAAAGAATTTATCGTTACTTTATTTATACATGTGTCTTGATTAGAGTTCCACGATTAATTGTAGAATACGTTGTTAACACTACAGCCACCGTATCATTCAGTATCTTGAAAGAGAGAATTAGGTCATATTTTAATCTACGATGGGATAAATTCATTAATTAGAGAAAAACACAATTTATTATTATAATTTTATTTAAGTTATAAGTTATATATAATTAAACTTCTTACATATATTTTCATATCAACCATTACGTAATATGTATACTAGTTGACCCATCAGTTGTTTTTATTCTATAGATCATAAAATATGTCTACAAATCTATAATATATAGTGATATAACTTGTATTAATTACATTAATATAAACATACATAACAAGACAATATTTTAATATAAAATCCAATAAATAAATCCCAACCTACAACTGTTTTTACATACGAGATCCGAGGTAAAGACCCAAGGTAGCTACACTAGTGTATTGGGCTTGTATATTTCAATGTTTATACATCAGATATTAACTCAATATTAAATACACGCATTATTACACTTCATATGTATTCCGATTACATCTAAATATATTCACAAACTACTTTAAATACATTAAATAACCTCACAGTGACAATAACTTAAATTAACAAATTAACTACTGAACTAAATGTATAAACTGCAATAAACATTAATTACAATTTAATATACTAGAAACAGAATATATTATCTTCCATACATAATACCTAATTCCACCTACCTTCACTGATATCAAAATATAAATACTGAAATATAAATAAAAACTGATATAAAGACCATATATATAATAATTGATAAATGCTCAAATTTAAATTTTATCAATAATACAAAATAATTATATCAATTAAAACTAATAAATCATCATCAGACTTAATACATCATATAATATATGATCGAAACTTGATTACTGAAACTCACTACTCCACTCACTCTTCCACATCCCATTTCATAACTCACATTATAATAATAGTAATATTTATATTTGACCTAGATTTGATTAATTTTTGTATTCTATTTTTATCTTCGTTTGTTAACTTATATTTTTCAGAATGTATTCAAAATTAATGACACTGTCTCTATATGAATAGTATTCATTGAATACTATATAGCAGTTTTTCTCAAATGGGGGTCCTCGGATACCCTTTGGATCGATTGACTTTTTTTCTAGGGTCGCCAATATTGTGTTTGAATATGAGGTTACAAAATTCTCTATATTTAATAAAAAAAAAAGTCAGGAAGATATTGGAGCAAAGTATAATTATAATGAAATGAATTTAGGCCAATCATGGATATCAGTTATTAATTCTTACCATGACCTTGTACAATGTACATCCATTAATGAAATAATGTTTTCCTTTATGGAGTAGGTATATATTTATGTGAACGTACCTTTTCAGACATGCTGACACTAACAAATAAGAAATGTAATAGACTCTATGTGGAACATGATTTAAGATTGTGTATATCTGATATTGAACCAGACATATTTCGTTTAATCTCCAATATTCAAATTCATTAATTTTTATTTTATTAATAAATATGAATATTTTATTTTATTTTCTCATGATTAATAAAATTTTAAATTTTAAATGTAACTCTATTTCAAACCTTTATGTCAAAATATCGGAACATTATCATGCACATTAAAATACTCGGAGCAACTTAATAAGATGTAAATAAGATGTAATATCTTCACAATCCTAAGTATCTTTGTTATTACTTTATTTATTATCATGTGTCGTTTAGATTTTTTTTTATTTAAAATTTGTAGAAATGTGTTATGAAAAAAAGTGTGAGAACCACTGCTATATAGTATATATTATACTAGTATACTATAGTATGTAGTATACTATATATAATACAACAACACGAATACTCGGATATAATACTCTAACTAAAATAGCATATATATATATATATATATATATATTGTATAATGTAAACCGTATACGTCGAATAATGACATATAGGATACTTTTTTTCTGTACATAGAGTTTCAGAATAATACGGATGTTTAGTAAATGATTTTAAGTTTACAGAGAATAGATATACATTCTCGCTAAAACAAATCTCACGCTAAAATCTATAATATATATATATATATATATGTATGTGTGTGTATTCGTGTGTGCGTGTGTATGTGCGTGTGTACGTGCGTGTGTATGTGTGTATCCTAGCTAATCATATGGGTAAACGAATATAATGCGCAATAATATAATTACGTGCGTAGAGATACGCCCGGCGCCCGGCGGGCGTCGCCCGCCGATGTAAACACACACACAAGCTCATCACGTGACATATACACATAGTCTCTATATCTCCATCTCTCTCAATCTCTCTCTCTCTATATCTCTCTCTCTCTCTCTCTCTCTCTCTCTCTCTCTCTCTATCTATCTATATCTCTCTCTCTATCTCTATCTCTCTCTCTATCTCTATCTCTCTCTCTATCTCTATCTCTCTCTCTCTCTCTCTCTCTCTCTCTCTCTATCTCTCTCTATATCTCTCTCCCTCTCTCTATCTCTCTTTCCCTCTCTCTATCTCTCTATCTCTCTCTCACTCTCTCTATCTCTCACTCTCTCTTTCTCTCCGTCTCCGCTACACACCGGGTGTGTAAAGTCCGCCGTCTGACCACAACTATAGACTAAGACCACTACGGTCAACACGGCTGCGGACAACGGTCAGTGGTGACGTCACGCTATTAATCAGCAGCCGCCGCCCCCTTCAATTGTATTATTACGTAATCTAATAGCTGTGACGTCATCAAATCAAATGTATTATTTACAGTGTAGATTCTGTATCGTATATATATATATATATATATATATATATATATATATATATATATATATATATTAGTGTTTATGTGTTTATTATGTTAAGAAAGTCCGAAACATATTATTATCTATAGAAATACGTTATTTGTTACATCATCGCATATATATGATTCATATTCCTATAGGAATATGAATATAAATATGTGTACTATATATATATAATTATATGTTGTAAATTTATTTTTTAATTTAATAAATAATAATAAACATGTAACATATATTAAACATAATAGTATTTTGTAAAATATTACTAAATACTATTATGTAATATTACATAACTACTATCAAGTATATAATATTAGATACATCTTGTAGTTAAGTATATACACATAACCTATATGATATAGGTATAATACCTAAAGTATACTTATATATGTCATAATCTACCTATAGGTATACTTTAATATTATGTTCTCTATTTTTCTATTTATTTTCATGATAAAGTTTTAAATATTATTTGTAAAATTAATCTTATAACAAATAATGTGGCTTTTATTACTTTATGTTGTTCTGTTTTATTTGGTGTATATTTTGACTCATTTCCCTACTTTGTCAGATGTGTTCATTAACTTATATACAATACAATCAATGGTTATGTTAGATATTATATGTCATTATAAGTCTTCTTCTCTTATTGATCTATTAACTCTATATCTTTTTGAAAAACTTGTTTTTATACTAAATCATTTTAGTTTTAATAGTATAAATAATTATATCCATTCTGGTATTGTACATTCATCTCTAAAAGTATTATAATAAAATATATTCTAAAGAATCCCGATTAGTTATTCAATTGTTAGGGGAAATCCCCGATTACCGACCCCCTCCTAATACCGACCCCCTCTCGTATCTCAGTAAATATAAGAGTTATCAACAAATTATATATATACATAAACTGTTAGTAATTTAATGATAAATATGAATACATATTTTGTTTAAAAAAATATTTAATCCTATAATTGTTATTTGATCAAATGTAATATACTGTTTTTACTTTTTAAATATTTGAATAATAACTTTTTTTAAATCATTGTAAATACTTTATTAATTAAAAGAAAACTTTATGTTGTACATAATATTGTAGAACAATGAAATGTTTATAACTATTATAAAAATAATTGAATTTGAATAACTATTAACCAATATATTTTAATTATAGCAACCCATATTATTTTCCTATTACCGACCCCATGTGATTTATAATATCCAATCAAAATAGATTCGTATTTTACTTTAAAATATGTCGTAAGTTGTTTATGTATCATTGATATAGATTTAGGATTCATAATTCCAGTTGATTATATACATACTGATTAATAAATAAATATTAAATAATAATATACAATATTTTAATATAATTACTATAAAGTTTAAATTTAAATTTAATATTACTATTAAAACATAAATTCAATAAAAAATAAATTACGTCATGTTATAATTAATTATAGTTATGTATATCTACTCTTTTTATTGGATATTATAATACTACAATTATTTATACTACGATTATTTTAGGGGGTCGGTAATAGGGGAAGGGGGTCGGTATTAGGCACATGTATCCGATTACCGACCCCCCTGTTTATTCTTGTAAATATAATTATATCACAATTTTAAAATAGCCACATTATTCATTGCCATAATATTACTCAAATTACAAAATTTCAAATAAATATATTTAATATTAAATAAGTTATTACAACTAATAATTTAGGGGTCGGTAATCGGATACTTTCCCCTATATAATTATAGACAAATATATCAATTACCGTTTGTAAGTAAAATACTGAAAAGAATAGATTCCAAGCAATTAATTAATTCTCTAAATAAATATGCATATTGTTATCCTATACATTATACTGATATAATAAATTTCATATTGCTAAAATACTTCTTATCTCATTCATTGATGATATTCTTAATAAGCTTAAAATGATTATATTATAGGATATATACCTACAACTTATTTTATAATATCTTTATGTGGCTTTACGATGTATCAAACTATATTAATTAAACGTCTAGAAAATATGGCTGTATAAAGTACCTACTATAGTACCTACCTATATTACTATAGTAGCTAATCATATTTCTTGCATTACAATATTAATAACTGAAAGAACAATATGTACAAATTTATAATCCATATTCACTTATTTGTCAAATGTACTTATAGAGGGATACCTCATTAAAGAGGGCATCACACTACAAACATATCCGGCGACTTGCCGGAAATATTTGGAATATTGAAAATAGTGTAACTTTAAAATAATGTTCTATCAATTTAACTACATTTGTAGTGGGATACCCATTACTTTCCGTCAACTTGCCTGAAATATAGTAACTCTATAGGTGGTATCCCATTACAACTTGATATAAAATGTTTTTAAGTTTCAATATTTCCGGCAAGTTAGGAAATATTTGTAATGGAATACCCCATTTAGGATAACTTCTATTTCTGTTTATATCTTTCTACTTCAAAATATGGTATTAATCAAATGTGTGCTTATGATATTCAATTATCCTATATTAAAATTCCAATGATAGCTATTCCAATTATTAAAAAAATCGAGTTATAATTTATTTTAATTACTATAGTTACAAATTGGTGTAATATACAAAATAGTTTAATGTTGAATATTAATAAAACTCAAATTCTAAATATATATAGAATATAACTATTTTTTCCTTCTGTTATTATTGATTTTATCAAAAATGTTATGTGCAATAATGTTATAACAATCTATACAAATCTTGGTTTTAAATAATTTCAATTTATCCTATCAGATATCTAATGAGTATATGGATAAATCAACTAATTATCAATTATTTAAAATATGATAATTTAGAATATTGTTATATTTTATATTATATAAAATTTTACTAGAATCGTTAGTTATATCACATATTAATTAGTGTTTATCTTTGTAGTATGTCATTCCTGTTACTTATACGATTATGCTGATGGAATTATTAGATCTTCATTATATCATATAGTTTTCGTATTATCGGTCAAAATGAATGGAACAATCTTCCCTTTGATATCCGCGTAATAACAAAACCTCCTATAACCTCGGTAATAGAAGTTATAGGAGGTATTGGTAATAAATACTACTCTTACTACACCGTGCATCATGTTCCCGTACACTGTACGACGTGCACCAGTACACTGTACGGCGTATGAGCGCTTTTTCGTATAATCCATGTACAAGTGGTCAGTATGCATTCGGAACTTGTGAACATCAAAATAACAACGTATGGGCCTACGAACTGTATAGCTAAACCCAAACCCACCCCGTTAGTAGGGTATCTAACGATATACAAATATTTCTAAACAATAACAACGTCGGGGCCTACTAACTATATAGCTAAACCCAAACCCAACCCAAAACCCAACCCACCCCGTCAGTATAACGATATAAAGACATGTCTACCCTATCTCTAATAATAATACTAATATTCTTCTTTTAAATCTAATTTATTATAATTAATTCGTAATAATTAATTTTTTTTATTTTACATTATACTTTTCAACTATTTTAATATTACAATTTATATTATGTTATTTTCATTTACACCATTTACATAATATTATTATAGTTGTGTTTTAATAAAAAATGTATATATATATATATATATATATATATATATATATATGTATATATATGTATATATATATATATATGATTCATATTCTATTATGTATATTAATCAATTTATTAGATTTGTAATAATAATATAGAATTAAAATTATGATTATATATATATATATATATATATATATATATATATATATAATATGGACCATATTATATGGTATACTAATATATATGTCTATAATTGAATATATAAAATATCGAAATATATATATAGACCAGAAGTTTATAGATTAAATACATATTATATTTTGTTAACCCAATATTATATGGATTACACTAATAAGACTATCAACATATATTAATATATCCATAATATTATATGGAGTATAACATACTATTTAAAAGTATTCATAAGTTTAAAATATACCCATAGTTTAAAATATATTATAATAACAATTATGCATTTATTATTTTATTCCATAATATTATTTTTAAATCTAACGAACGCAGCTTTATTTTTTAACTTTTTTTAAGCTGCGAAAAAAAGGATACATAAAATGGATTATGGAATAAGCGAGATTTGTCAGATCAAAATCTTTGCAAAAGATTGTTTTAGGGTCAAGGGGTGTAACTAACCTCTATCTTACAATAAATAATAATATTTTAATTCGTATTGCTTATCCTAAATTCTTAATAATTTAATTATTTCATTATTGTTATGAATTTATAAATTACTTTGTTAAATATATATATGCTAAAATTATAAATTATATATTTTAAATATGTCTACCCTATCAGAAGATGATTTTATTAGATTACAAGTAAGATCATATTTTATAAATTATACATTAAATTTTGAATATTACATTAAATGTAATTTACATTTTTCAAAGATTTGATCGTAATAATAATATATTACTATTTATGATACTCATTAATACATATACATGTTCATAATTTAAATATAATCATTTTATTATGAATCATATAATATTAGTAATATTTATATATAATATGAATTTGTACAATAATTATTATAGTACAAATTCATTTATTATAATAATAGTTATTATTAGATTATAAAATAGTTATTATAAATCATGAATCTCGAAGCAGACCGCCGGTTATTATTATTAGAATGTCAGAGTTCAATTTGTATTTGGGGTTGTGTGATTTCTTTGGTTTGGTTTTATTTTGCTGTATCTTTTTAGCTGCATTATATCCCCAACTGAGCTTATAAAATATTATGTTACTATAAAATATCTTTAAGATAATCTTATAATGTATATAATAATTATAATAATGCGAAATAATGCATATATAAGTACCGTCCATCTTGAACTCTATCATTATGTTAATAACAATCGCCGGCATGCTTCGAGATAATTCGTTTATAATACTATTATTAATAGTATTAAAGTTACTTTAAAAGTAACTATTATAGTTACTAATAGTAACTATAGTAACTTACTATAAATAATTTATAAATTATTTATAGTAACTATAATAGTTACTTTTAAAGTAACTTTATTACTATTAATAATAGTATTATAAACTATAATAGTATTTATTAACTAATATTTAAAATAGTTACTATCAAAGTATATATTTATATATACTATAGTAACTATATCTCGATTAAAGGCACATATTTGTAAACTATACTATGAACTTTTCAACTTTAGAACGCGCTAACATATTATTATAATAACAGTTATAATAATTAAAACTGTTATAACATATAATAAATATAATACCTAGTATATGATATACTATTACAGTAACTATATCGTATTGTTATGATACTAATTATCTAAATAGTTTGTAAAAAACTTAGTATAGTTACTATAATACCTATAATTATTATAGTAACTATAATAGATATTTACTAAATATTTAGATAATAATACGATATAGTATATAATAATAATATAATTTATTGAATATAGAAAATAGATATTCAAAATGACATAAAACAGAAGACAAAACTAATAATAAAAAAAGAAATAAATCTATTAACATTATTGATTTACATATGCCATAGATTATGATAAGAGCCTTCTAGAGTGCAGGTAAATGCGGGATGCGTATAAGTGTTTGCCGGACAGATTTAGGTAAATACGGGAAATATTAGGCAAATGCGAGATAAATATATTATTTGTTAATAATTATTACATTTATTTTAGTTTGTCATATTATATACACCTATTAGTAGTATATATAAATATTTTGTTTACTATTACAACTTATTACCACGTTATTACCACCCTTATCTATTAATATTGATAACAAATTACATACTATATTATATAATATATTATGTAGTATACTATGCGATAAGACCGTATTGAAAATAGCATATATATATTTTATTTTAATAACACTATTCTATTTATATACATATATATGAACGGGCCCAAATACTATTTTATGTACTCTTACTCGATTTATATTAACATATATATTTATCCAATCAATAAGAGTTATATTTTAACACTTTAACAACTATATTATATACTCCAATACTATTTAGTTAACATATAGGTATTGCTATATTTATGTAGGCTATACACATAGAGAACGAAGTCACTTTGTTCTCTATGGCTATACTTATATTTTATATAACCCGTTGTAGATTATATTATATACATATATTATAAATATATATTAAAAATACAATACTTACTACCACTAGCTGTACTCATCAGTAATTCTAATAATATAAATTTCTAAACATACACAATCGTGTTAATTAATTGAACAAATACCTCACATACATACACACACACACTACTAATACTACACACAAACACACAAATCACATATGAATACATACATACATACATAAATATATCCATGCACACATGGATACATCTGGATATGTGTCCATACCATTTTAGCTCGCGTTATTTAATCATTTGTAGGAGAGGTTTGTAGTTGCCGATTATGGAAATAATCTTGTACTTCGCATATTTATTAATCATTCTTTCCTGATAAATTATCTTGAGTATTTTCCTATGGGACTTGATTTCGAATACTTGGATTTTTGTATACATAACCGAATTGATCGTCCATATCTCGCAACCATATGTTAGTGTTGATAATACAAGTGAACGGTACACATTATACTTAAACTTAAAGTTGATATGTTTTCTATTCCATATGGTATATAGGCTTATCAAAGCCGATGTTGCAATATCTAATCTTATATTAATTTCCATTTCACAATATCCATCTTTTGAGAGGATTGTACCTAGGTAACAGGACGTATTCACTTTCTCTAGTTTATTATGATAAAGAGTGATATTTGAATGTATTTACATATCATTACAATTCACCATTACCTTACTTTTTTCTGCACTAATCTCCATACCATATCTAGTAGCACTATTAACCAATAAATTTGTCAGTTCTTGAAGTTCGTCATTTGTACCTGCTAACAGATCAATGTTGTCTGCAAACTTTATATTCCATGCTGGAATTCCACCGATTGATATTGATGAACAGTAGTTGTACTGTATTTCGGCTATGATTTCCTCAAAAAAGACATTAAAGAGTATTAGTCACAGTAGATAACCTTGTCTCACTCCAACTGTAGTTTTTAAAAATTTACATTGAGTATTATTGATCAGGACTGCACTAGTAGAGTTTTCATATAGTGCTTTGATCTAATGCCTTCTTAAAATCTATGAAGTTATGGAATAAATTCTTTTGTATGTTTAGATTATTATCAATGAGATTTCTTCAAGTGAATAGCTGCTCCACTGTACTTCTTCATTTCTGGAATCCTGCTTTCTCCTCCGATAGTATTTGCTCTACTTGAGGATTCAGTCTTTTAAAAATGATCTTTAATAAAATCTTGCTTGAATGACATATTAAGTCAATGTTCTCTAGTTTTTACATTTCTTAAGGTTAACTTTCTTAGGAATTTGTATCACTAGTGATTGAGTCCATTGCTAGTCCGTGAATTTTGGCACAGAACAGTGAGAATCTTTACAACATAATTACCGTATATAATAACACAGAGCGTAAATAGTCAAAAGTATGTCTATAACTTACAAAATATAGAGGAATATAACTAATATATTCTTATTACACTAACATCACAGACTCAACTAGTTGACTTAAAGACTTGCAATTACCAGCTGGAGGACACGTGTCGTAAGCAAACTAAAGGTATGTCCTTGTTACTACTACTACTACTACTACTACTACTACTACTACTACTACTACTACTACTACTACTACTACTACCACTACCTGACTACTACTACTACTACTACTACTACTACTACTACTACTACTACTACTACTACTACTACTACTACTACTACTACTACTACTACTACTACTACTACTACTACTACTACTACTACTAGTGAAACCTATACTACTACTACTACTACTACTACTACTACTACTACTACTACTACTACTACTACTACTACTACTACTACTACTACTACTACTACTACTACTACTACTACTACTACTACTACTACTACTACTACTACTACTACTACTACTACTACTACTACTAGTGAAACCTATACTACTACTACTACTACTACTACTACTACTACTACTACTACTACTACTACTACTACTACTACTACTACTACTACTACTACTACTACTACTACTACTACTACTACTACTACTACTACTACTACTACTACTAGTGAAACCTATACTACTACTACTACTACTACTACTACTACTACTACTACTACTACTACTACTACTACTACTACTACTACTACTACTACTACTACTACTACTACTACTACTACTACTACTACTACTACTACTACTACTACTACTACTACTACTACTACTACTACTACTACTACTACTACTACTACTACTACTACTACTACTACTACTACTACTACTACTACTACTACTACTACTACTACTACTACTACTACTACTACTACTACTACTACTACTACTACTACTACTACTACTACTACTACTACTACTACTACTACTACTACTACTACTACTACTACTACTACTACTACTACTACTACTACTACTACTACTACTACTACTACTACTACTACTACTACTACTACTACTACTACTACTACTACTACTACTACTACTACTACTACTACTACTACTACTACTACTACTACTACTACTACTACTACTACTACTACTACTACTACTACTACTACTACTACTACTACTACTACTACTACTACTACTACTACTACTACTACTACTACTACTGCTGCTACTACTTCTGCTACTACTACTACTACTATTACTACTACTACTACTACTACTACTACTACTACTACTACTACTACTACTACTACTACTACTACTACTACTACTACTACTACTACTACTACTACTACTACTACTACTACTACTACTACTACTACTACTACTACTACTACTACTACTACTACTACTACTACTACTACTAATACTACTACTACTACTACTACTACAGATCTGGTACACCATGTTCGTAGCATCTCAACATTAACAGCAGAGGTTGAAAAGGCAAACAAGGTAACAGATAACTCAACACTAACTTGTATCAATGCGCTGTGCTCAACACTTATTTAGTCTAATATCTGATCACTTTATATAGCAGAATATATGTTGTAATAATATGAATTAAATATTCACCATATTGATATTGTCCAGCTAAGTTATATAACATATTGACCCTGACGTTTATACTTTATTATTAAGCATCATAACCCTATTTACTTTATTCATCATAATTGTAATCAAACACCGAGCATAGCTTACATATTATAAGAATATGGACATAACTAAGTTTTTCGAACCCCAATTATATCTATTTCATTAATTATGTACTACTAATGTTTACCACAGCATCCATGTATGATGTACACACACACACCAGCGAGTGTGTATGCATGTGATCATTCATTCATTCACTTGACCATGGTCAGATGATCTTGTTACATATATAACTGATATACAAGTGAATATGTAATATTAGCATACATGTATATATATAAGGATTCATTCATAAGTATTCCATTATTTCATGTATTTATCTAAATTTTAAGTCACACTAAAACATTAAGCCTACTGTTTCCCAAGTTTATCATGAATATACCACTTTAGATCTATAAATTATGCACATAGTTCAAAATACTAATTATAATCTAAGCCCTATTTACGCCCTATAACTATGTACCCTCCACATTACCCTGATACATACCACTACCCCCAGTATAGTATACCATTATCACTCACACACACACACCAGAACTAACTATTGCCATCATCCTATTTATAGATCATAAACAAGAGCAAGAAAACAAAGGTTATTCACTCTCTCTCTCTCTCTCTCTCTCATTGGGTGGTGGAGCTACCACTGCCATATAATAACAATAGCTTTGTTATGCAGCACTAAGTATCCCCTATTGCGTAACAATTGATTATTACCCCTGTGGGTGTGATGTAATACTTGTTGTTCTATAAGATGCCAACACACAGGTATTCAATGTTGATTGTTTATATTCATAATATTTACCTATACAAATTAATCTCCCTTAATACACACATATGTGTGCAATGTACACTGTATATAATTAAATATATTGTTCAATATATATATATAGCACATTCATATATATATATATATAAAAATATATATAAATATATATATAGTTGGTAATATTTTGTAAATTATGCAACATTTCCTGTGTATTCCTGTGTACATCCTGGTTTTTTTTATTATGCTTGAGAATATTGATTTTTATAGTGGTCAGTATTTAACCATTATGTAATGTTATGTAATCTTCTTATAACAATAGACACAATCTAAATACTCTTACACATCTTCTATGAGAGGATGTTATTGTTATAAAATCGTGGTATTTTAAAATATCTATCATTATAATATTTACAATTATTACATCATGACTATTACTTTATAGATATTACATCATAACCATCGCTAAATTGTTTAAATATATATTATTTTTAAAAATCGTAATTCAAAATGTGTACAATATTGTCAATTATGTATGTGCATAAATCTTAATATTATGTATTTATTAAAAAAATATATATAATAATGTGAAATTTTTTAATTTTTTATACAAATTTGAAATTGTTTAATTCCTCCGAATTACTGTTATTGCATAAACAATCGCTGTACACAAATGCTCATAAGTTATACCTTAATTACCACCACCCCCGCTTGACCAGGAGGTTCAGCAGCTTCTGTCCGAGAACCAACAGCTTCATCTGAAGATCACCTCGCAGGAACATGATTTCAGCCTTCAGAACGATACTCTCCTCACCGAACTCAACAGGGTCAGTGACTCGTGACCTCTACTTGACCTTAATATCTATCTAATAGAGTATATCTATTAAGTCTATGGTCATTGTGGTACACTACTTATTAAGTGGATACATCATATTATCTACACCTTCTACCTACAACCCATGTTAAATCTCAATTTGAATAATGTTTAATTTCTGACAGTCAGTCTGAGATTTAATATTTTCTATACATGGAGGCCTGGCCTATATGTTATAATGCACGCAATTAAAATATAGTGTACCCCAATACCACAGTATAACTACCATCTACTTCATAGCATCATCTATCTTCTAATGACACTACTGCTACTACTACATGGGATAAGCTCTAATCTGTATATGGCCCATTGCTGTCGGTTACTTATTATCACCATCACTACGGGATCTGTGAACTAATGACCTTTGACCTCTCCACTATTATACGCGTTACTTGCGGAACACTACTCTTTAATTATATGCATATAAGCTAAGCATCCATATACAGCAGACCTTGTTATATATCAACTAGTCTGATTAGTAGTAGTAGTAGTAGTAGTAGTAGTAGTAGTAGTAGTAGTAGTAGTAGTAGTAGTAGTAGTAGTAGTAGTAGTAGTAGTAGTAGTAGTAGTAGTAGTAGTAGTAGTAGTAGTAGTAGTAGTAGTAGTAGTAGTAGTAGTAGTAGTAGTAGTAGTAGTAGTAGTAGTAGTAGTGTTGATAAGAAGTAGATAACGATATAGGTAATATATAGACACCTTATAGTAATAGTAGTTAAATTACTTCCGATTAAAAACTCTAGTATCACAATCTAACGCTGCTATCCATTACCACTAGATATGGGGTACTAATGTCACGTGTGACCTTTAACCCCTCACACACCAACACACACACACACTCTGTCACCCACATACAACTACTATATCTTATTGATAACATATCCATGTTCCACTGTGTATCGCTGGTCAATAGTAATCAATGAATGTAACCCACACACACACACTCTCACACACAAACACACACACACATGCACACACACACACTCGCAATATGCATATAATCACAATACGCACTATTGTGTGTAACATAAAGTATATTATCTCAACATAGCACATAGAATACTATATCATATATTATCTACTATACTGTATAATAGTATACACTATATGATGATGATGATGATGATGACAGTGATGATATTTGGTTTATTAGCACTTATCATAGGTGTGACAATCCCTCATAGGTTTGCGAATATCTCTATCATGTCTATGTTAAGTATATGTACTAATAAGTTACTGGTCATCTGTACCCTAATGATAAGCTGATAACAATACCTATTGTTCTAGTGACTCATTGTTCCTCCCCCCATTGTCCACTCAGTTAACAACACTCAACGAACAATACGAATCCGACAAGGATGCAGTACAACTGGACATTGGCCTAGATAGCGGTGAACAACACCCATTGGTCAGTACAGTTGTTACCAAGGCAACACTGAGCTACCCTTACTGTGTATCTATTGTTAAAGTGATGTGTCTCTGATCCTAGGTATCATGTTGTGTAATAGTTTAATAACAGTGTACAACAGCAGCAGCAGCGCTGTGATTACCACCACAACCCGTTTATATTATAGCATCTATCATTGCTTAACTTCATAGCAATGTACACTATTACATACCTTATCTTTGTACACTATTGTACACATCCTATTTATACACTATTACATAACCCCCTCATTATACACTATTACATAACCCCCTCATCATACACTATTACCTAACCACCTCATTATACACTATTACATAACCACCTCATTATACACTATTACCTAACCACCTCATTATACACTATTACATAACCACCTCATTATACACTATTACATAATCCCCTCATCATACACTATTACCTAACCACCTCATTATACACTATTACCTAACCACCTCATTATACACTATTACATAACCACCTCATTATACACTATTACCTAACCAACCTCATTATACACTATTACCTAATCCACCTCATTATACACTATTACCTAATCAACCTCATTATACACTATTACATAACCCCCTCATTATACACTATTACATAACCCCCTCATTATACACTATTACATAACCACCTCATTATACACTATTGCATAACCACCTCATTATACACTATTACCTAACCACCTCATTATACACTATTACCTAATCAACCTCATTATACACTATTACCTAATCCACCTCATTATACACTATTACCTAATCCACCTCATTATACACTATTACCTAACCACCTCATTATACACTATTACATATCTTTTCTTCTTACAGCATGAATGTGAAAATATTGAAACGCTACAAAACTTCATTGAAAAAGTTTGTTTAATTATTACAGAAACATGTTCTCTCTATTCTACATATGTATCATGTCGATTGTATCTCAACAATACAATTCATAACTCACATGTACATATTATGTAATTCATTGACAGTTAATATATTCTCTTATTAACAAACGTATGCATTATCGCAGCTGAAATCCAATCTTAAAAGTGTCATATCCAAAAATTCTAAAAATTCGCGGGAGAAAGACGAACTCAATGAAGAACTCAGGTATTCATCGTTACCTAGAGATTCTTCTTTTACATGACGTTATATAAATACCGCATTTAACTTTTTATTATTAATGTTACATTTTATTATTATTTTAAAGATATAGAGATTTTATTAAATATTAGAATTACATTAACAATAGTTATTAATTCATAACTGTGAAATAACTATTAAACTAACTTCTTTTATGTTCAATAATTTCATAATGTAGATGATAGAATGTTATATTAATATATCATATCATAGGTATCATTATAATATGGATGTAAAGATCAACTAATTATTCTTGCAATTATTTTATTTTTGAAATTGTTTAGATAAAACATTTAAAAATATAAAACCAAATCATATATACTCATTTCAATTTAGAATATAACAATGGTTCATTTAATTTAATTAATATCAATATTTGTATATACATTATACATTATACATTATATAATTAATGCATTTCAAACTAAAATTATTAAAATAAGTTAAGCACCACTATTAGTCTATTACTAACTCACTAACATGCATAACCCTTGATTGTCAACTAACGACTGTCCTCTCCCCTTCTTCCTACTGTTGCTGCTGCCTTCCTCCTCTTGCTCCACTTCCATCTGTTAACTGACTGATAATCTCTTGCTTCTGCTGCTGCTCCACATTATTAACTACAAGGCCATCATCTCCCCCTCACCCCTCCCCCTCCTCACCCCTCCACATTAACTGACCCCTCCTCCCCCACCTCATCCTCCCCTACTCTTCCCCTCCTCCTCCCCCTCACCCCACATCCTCTCCACATTAACTTACCCAACCCCTTCCTCCCCTCCTCCCATCCTCTTCCCCCTCCACCCCCCTCCACCCCCCTCACCCCCCTCCTCCCAATTAACTGACCCCCCCACCCCCAGTAAGAGAATAGCGACCGCTGAGAAAACCGGAGCCGAGGATTCGCGTCGCCTCCTGGTGGTGAACGAGAAGTTAGAACACGACATCGACCGACTTAAGCAGCGACTAGCGGATATCTCCAGAACACAGGAGCAGAACGTTACAGAGTCGGCCAGCAAGCTTAAACAGATGCAAGATGATGTTAGTGTGTGTGTAGGGGGAGGGGAGAGGTATGTGGGGGGGGAGGGAAGAGGTAGTGGTGTGTGGGGTAGAGGGGGAGGGTAGGTGTGTGTGTAGGGGGAGGGTAGGTGTGTGGGGGAGGGGAGGGGTAGTGGTGTGTGTAGGGGGAGGGTAGGTGTGTGGGGGAGGGGGAGAGGTAGTGGTGTGCGTAGGGGGAGGGTAGGTGTGTGGGGGAGGGGGAGAGGTAGTGGTGTGCGTAGGGGGAGGTTAGGTGTGTGGGGGAGGGGAAGGGCGAGGTATGTGGGGGGAGGGGAGAGGTAGGCGTGTGGGGGAGAGGGGAGGGGCGAGGTATGTGGGGGGGAGGGGGAGAGGTAGTGGTGTGCGTAGGGGGAGGGTAGGTGTGTGGGATATCAGTGATCTCAGGCGTAATGTTCATTTAAATAATTATTTTAAAATAGTGGAATGTACACTCAATAACTTCTCACGAGATCACTGGTTACCATAGCGTGTGTGTCCCACACAGTGTAGCAATGATGTATGTAGCCGGTATGTGGGTTAAGACGGTTCGTGAGCATGTCATCCATGAACTCTACATCTATGTTTGCATATGTGTATATTTAATTTTAATATACATAAATAACAATGTTAATTAATTAATGATTAGGATACTGAGAACACATGTAACATAGAACTGATAGGCTATTTCATAATGGTGAGGATTTACAATCTAAATGTATTATTTGTTAATATGTATATGATTGAAACATACATTATTAAATAGTGGATATGTATATGGTTATTATATAATAAAACATGCATTATGGTAGTAAATAATTATAAATTCTAGGAAATATATATATTTCTAGAAATGTACTATAAATTAAATTTTTTACTTAGTTTCACAGAGTTAACATATACATAAATGTATAATATATAGGTACCATTAATAATATATAGGTACCATTAATTATATATAGGTACCATTAATGAAAGACAAGTTGTAATTTTATACTAATTATTTATATGTACTAATTGTTTTTATAACATTTTAAAATTATTTACTTTAGATATACTATTATAACTATATGTGGGGTGATATGCAATATATAGGAGTTTATATACTTATTTTTACATATATACCATCATATGTGAAGCTAGCTTAATATTTACAATAAAATAAAACTTATAATACAACTAATTTATTATGATTATTTATTATATTTCATATATATTAATATAATAAATGATATTTAATATTGAATTAAAACATAAATATATATATAAAATGTTAATAATAAAATAAATATGACAAAATAGGGAAATATGAATAGTATAGTTTAATAATAAATAGAAAATAAAATGATTATTAAATTTAATTTAAAATAAAAACATAGCCATATCTATCATATGATGTTATTTTAAACAAAATTCCATCTACTGATTGTGTAAATTAAATAAATAAATATGCTTGCTTATAGTTATCTAAAAAGAATTTGTTATTTATTAAATTATAATTATTTTATTATGATAAAATAATTTAATATTTAAAAATGATTATTATTTATTTATATATATATATATATATTTGAAAAAGACATATGTGTGAGTTATATCTTACATAAATCATCTTATTTAATCAAGTTATATATTACATACATTTTTTATAATATTTTTAAGATAAAATTTAATATTTTTATAAGTGAGTTTAGTTTTTAAATTTTTACAAATATTGATGTTCATTCTATTATTAAATTATAATATATAACAATTATTATTGTCATTTTTTTCATTTACAATTTACAAAATTCTTGTAAGTTATATTTTATGTAAAAACAAGATTTATACATCATTTAAAGATAATATATTAAATTTTAAAATACTAAAAAAAATTAGCCAATTTTGTATTGTAGTAATTTGAATTATCTATCTAATAGACAGTGTCTACCCTTAATGTTGCAATCCCCTGCTGTACCCCATACATCTGCAGCATGAATATAATAATAATAATAATAATAATAATAATAATAATAATGAATTAATTGAGTATAAATCTATCTTATATATTAATATATCACTCAATGGATATCAATACAAAAATATGTTTTCACAATATCATAGCCTCATAAATGAGCAACACAATATATTATAATAGATTACATTGCGTAGTAGACTAATATGTGTTAAACAACAGATATCACCCGTGTAATCTATCTATTTACCCACACGCCTAACTCCCCCTACAGCTACAGTCAGCCAATAAGATGCACTCGCAACGTCTACAAGACATAGAGGGCGCTCACAGCAATGACACCTCGTCTCTGAACAATAAACTTAATGACCTCGAGAATGAAAACGCTATTTTTATTGTTGAAATTGCGGTTAATATCACCCCCTATCTATTACCCCATCTCTATCACCCCATCTCTATCATCCCATCTCTATCACCCCATCTCTATCACCCTATCTCTATCACCCCATATCTATCATCTCATCTCTATCACCTCAGCTCTATAACCCCATATCTATCACCCCTTATCTATCACCCCATCTCTATCACCCCATCTCTATAACCCCATCTCTATCCTAACTTCTCTACTCCTACCATCCTCACACATACTCCCTACTCCATTCTCCCCTATCTCACCTATACACACCACCACCCCCTTTATTTCTCTCACTATCCATACACCGTATCCCCCCCCACCAGTCCTTCCTCTATTGTAAGTATCAATTCATTCACCTTAACTAGCATTATAATGCGTAGCTATGCGAACATACATCTTACATCCCCACTCCACCTCTCCTCCCATCATCAGTCTTAACATCATCCGTGTGTAGGGCTGTGATGTCTATAGCCGGAAAGTTATGTGGTGCACAGTGAATAGATATCACCACACCTAGATACAACAGTAGTCTATCCATCTGTCCCCGCTACAACACCACAACCTTACCTAACGCACAAGCCGCTATCGTTACAGGACCTCAAGGAAGAGCTAACCTCGATCACTGTCAGACTACGCGACACCGAGTCATGTGCGACGGACCGTGACGCCCGTTTCAAGCGACAGACCGACACCAACGCGGACCTCGAGCAGAGATTGACCTCCACCGCTGAGGTAAGTCATGTGACCTGTGAGTGGCATGTGGCATGTGACACTCTGGCGACTGTATCCGATCAATTGACTCAACTTTAATATTCGAGTCGAAGCTCAAAACATACCTTTTCTCTCAATAAATACATTGAAAGCGTGTCCGAAAACTTCCGTGAAGAAGTTGATGGAAGTGCCTAAACTAATTAGGTAACAGGGTAATGTGTACTCGCGATATGTGCAGAACACTCGTGTATACTGAACTAATCGTAATACATGTATCGTGTTTAAATGTTAATGTGAAATGCTTACCGTTTTCGAATACTATTTTCGCACGACAACATAGAACATGTTCTAATGTTGCCGAATGTATGTATAGATTCAGAACATATGCGCTTTGTCTTGTCACATACACTTTTTCACTGCATCACTTTGTTTGTGTAAGCATTACACGTATAGTGTGAACACTCTGCTACGAGTGTTCAGGGTGATTATACACTACATTTCACCTCGATACAGTAATAACGCCCGTCTTACAGCGTGTCCACTTAATGTGTATTACTTATAATGTGTAGTCATAGAGTGTGTACACTTATAGTCTAGTATAGGTACTATTTCAATTATGCACTATTAATTCTTTAACATTATTATTTGAATACACATTAGACAATTATTTCTACTATTATTTAATTGTCCAAATAAACTATTATTATTATTATTATCGGCTCTTTCAAGTTCAACATTTCTTCCCTGCTATCACTAATGCAATCTATACATGAATTCTATTAGTGATGACAGAGATTCTATGCTATTAATTATCCACAAAATTCACCTCGATATATTATCTTATTAATGCAATGAATCACACGGAGCTCTATAAACATTACGGTATATCAAAGCGTTGATTCATATGTATTGCTTATAAATATTATCAAATATAATTATATATAAAATGATATCAAATTATTTATAGAGATCATTGATTAATTGTAGTATCGATGATATATTGTTATTGTTATTTTGGTACAGTCCCATCCAGCAACTTAGATGAAGTTTTCACTTATAACCATATATGGCTCTAATGTCCCTTCGAAGCTGCTCTCATGTTAAGACATTCATGGTTTTAACGAGCGCCGATCATTTATTTATACACACTTATATAAGATCACTTCTAAATATTATTTTAAGACCTATTTTATTTGACTGGACGGGGCTCGAACCCGCATACTACAGGTTGCGTGTCTGATGCCTTAACCAACTGAGCTACATATACTGTTATAATATTAATTATTAAGATATAACTCTTTCAATAACTTTCCGTTTACCTAAATTCACATGCGTAGTTGTACGCAGTACAGTAGTAAGCTATCGGTAGTAATACCGTGTGACCTTGATCTCAGACATCCGACAAGAGGAAGAAGCTGATGTCAGAACTGGTGACTCGGCTCGAGACGGAGAAGTCTCTGCGAACCAAAGACTCTGAGAAATATCACCGAGAGTTCGAGGAAATGACGGCCACTCACGCTACTTTCGCGTGTTCCCTTAAAGAGGAAATTCTCCTACAAAAGGTAGTCGTAATAATAACGTTTAACTATACGTAATACAGTCTATTATATCGTATAGTATATCGGCATCCGTATCTGCTAAATAAATTACCATCTACTAAATATGCTAATGCTTTCAAATCGCTACTAATTAGTGTTTTAATTAGCGTTTTAAAACACACATCTCTCTTTATCATTGTGTATGCACACATTGTATATACACACATTGTGTGCACACACATTCATGTAGGTAATATTCATGGTATTCCGTATAGAATACGTTCTGTTTATCAGTAGAAGTATTCACGCGCAAGCTAGCGTAGTAGGAGCATAGTATTCACATTATTTAACTTCAACGACAATATTCTATAATAAATGTATTCACGATTAAATTATGGATTCGTTTTCAAAATACCGATAGCCGTATTTACAAATATTTACGTTTTAGAATTAATCAATTGCGTATTATCGATCGTTAAGGACTCGGTAATCAATAACCCTATATATGATTTGTGCGCGTCTTAAGGAAAAGCTGAAAGACCAGGAGGATCTGCTAGAGAACTTCACGCTACTGGAGCAAGAGAAACTCGTCGAGGAATCAGTGAAGCGTGAACTCTATGAGAAGTTAAACGTCCTTGAGGTTTCCCTCGTCACTAAACAGGCGAGGTAGTGGTCTGTAAGTGTGTCTGTATTACTTGTGTGTATGTGTTAAAGTGTATAGGAAAAGCAAGGTAATAGCCTATGGTATCCTATGTTAATAGCCTATGTTAATAGTGATAAACTGACACAAAATATTATGCTTGCAAATATTCACTTAAAAAACTACATTTGTGAATATTCATGACATGTTTGATCCATTATTGCCATGATTAATATACACGAATATAGCCTGGGCTCAAGTATTAAAAGATATGTTTTTATTGATTTTGTAATGAGTGTCAATTAGGGCTAAGCTACAACTTGCCTCTATCTTTTAACATTAAACATTCTAAATATGTTAATATTATTACTAACATATATCACTTAAATGTTAAGTATTAATAATTCTTATAAGGATTAACAATATTCTATTAAAACACACATACACTATTTATAATATAGAGTGTACTGTAGACCGGTTCGTACTTTTTTCTTTTCGTAATTTGATAAACCATCACATCTATGACAATTATGTATGTTATGATGAATAAGTGTTTAAAATTGTAGACCTATATCTTAAATAGTTTTATTTCACGAGACCTTTTTATTTTAACATTCAATACATATACACTTTAACATGGGGGAGATATAGAAATAAGTTTTATTCAATTTTTGTTAATTAGAAAAAAAATTAACATCATTTGTAAAATTTGTTGGATTTTTATTTGAAATATGAAATACAAAATATTTTTACATATTTTTTAATTTTTTTAATTTTATTTGTATAAAGGACATTTATATCTAACTTATATCCACAATTCAATATAATATGATCACTCAAATTTATGTAAAGTATAATTATATATATTAATTTTAAAAAATTAATTATTTTTTTGAATTATTTTGAAATAAAACTTTGTAAAATGGTGTATTTTCTCGAGTTTTAGGAAGCATTAATATTGGTAATTTGTAGATATACAAAATGAAATATAGATATTATATTAATAATAAATATAAATAATGGTATATATTATATTAAATTCATTAAATATAATACAATTACATAATTAATTTTAAATATTTTTATTTTAAATGTAAACATCAAAGATAATAAGATGACTATTATACATGTAATATTTTAAATTAAATTTTAAAATATTAATTTTTATTTCAAATTTAAAATGCTTCGTGATCAAAGGTTACTATTTTTTAATAAAAATTTTTAATACATATTATATTAAAATATAGATATGTATTATATTTTATATGAAGGATTAAAAATTGATTCGAACTAGTGTACACTGTACACTGTCACTTTGTAGAATATGATATTTCTATAGGACATGACATTACTTTGGACATAAGTGCCTACAAATAGGTACCCCACTACCACATTCACCACAATTAGTTACTAATAATAATAATAACCCTTCATTGATCTAGGAGAAAATCAAGCTGAAAGTGTTGGAATTCAAGACCTCGATCGAACACTTGGAGAGTAGCCATCGTAAAGAGGTCTCCACACTAATGACCAATAACGAAGCAGGTCTCAAGGTCAGACATAGTTAACCTCTGAACCCACTAGGTTGACCTCTAAACCTGTTACTATTAGCACTAATCCGAAATCAACCCACTATGTATTGTATTTATCTAGATTGTGTCTAATATCAAATATTACGATATAGGTATTATATAGATACTATATAGAAATAGGTATTAAGCATACAAATAAGTTAACTATATTTTCTTTTATTTTATTTTTGATTTTACCTTACTTTCCGGCATCTTGCCTGAAATATAATAACTTTATAGGGGTATCCCATTAAAACTTTATATAAAATGGTTTTAAAGTTTCAATATTTCCGGCAAGTTGCCTGAAAATATACATGTATTTATTATTATCAATTATTGTCATTAAATATTAAATTAATAATTATATAATTAAAATAAAATTGGGGAATTTAATAAAATTATAATTATACTTTTATTTCGCACTTTCTAAACAAATCGTAATTTTAAAGGAGAAGAAAAAAGAAATCACCTCAATACAGGAGGATATCACCACTAAAGATAAGAAAATCATTCTATTAGAGCAGGTTTATATGCCTACTTCTAATAGCTTAATTTCATCCACCTAATCCTATCCTATATCATACTATATACTACATATATACTGTTGTTTTACAACTACGTATACTGCTAAATACACTAACAATAACGTTCATTAACAAGCATTACTATTAACTTATAATAATACCTACGACATAACAATAACAATTATTGATTACTAACAATTAACAATGACTTTATAACCACTATTCACAATACTATATGGGCCATGCTATAAATATAACTAGTGTTATAATTAATGCGTAGTTGTTGTAGATGTTTTGAACGTGTTTTAATAAAGAGCTATTAAATAGTTAATAAAGAGCCACTAAACTTTACAGAAACTTCAGGATTCGTACGCGGACAGCAAATTACACGAAAAGAAAATAAGCGCTTCGGTAAGTCGACTCATGATAAAGAGCATGTAGTATTATGTAATCTATCGTTTAGTATGTTTCATATTATTACCGATTAATATTATTAAATATAGTGATTATAATTAATAATTATTAATTAATATAAAATTACGATTTATCATTATTTAATATATCGATAAATAATCGTGGTTATTTATGAATAATTGTTTTTTATTAATAAACATTAATTAGATGTACCATAGGGGGTGCTTTCTTTTTGATCGTTGTAGTTATTTACTTATTTATCTATAACGAACAAATATTTGTATACATTTTATGTAAATTGTCTTTGACTCCCCATCACTCATTACAAATATTAACAATTATAATATAAATATTAACGATACCGATTTTATGTTAATTTATTTAACATCTATAATATTCAAATATTTGTTTACCGTAGTAAATAGAGTAAATAAACCTGCTTCTTTATTATATAATCATGCGTAACCTACGATTACATAACTTACGAATCAGCTTCATTGTTATTGTATCCTATTGTTTTAAATCGTATTACATTGGCCAAATTTAATTCAATATTTTACTTTTAAAAGGCTGACGATATAGCCCATAACCAATCACTATCGTACGCTAATTAAATACATATAACATGTTGAATACATATAACATGTTCTATATTCTTCACAACTCAGTACATCTACTTTACCCATTTCAATGTCAGGTTAACGCCTGTATTGTGTATGTTAGTATCGGTTTGCAACGAATAGCCGCCACGTTATGTTATCTATAATATATGCTTTAATATCGTATCTCACAACTATCACACACAACCAGCGAGCCCAACTGTACAGTGTATTGCGTGTAGTAAGCGGGTATAGTAAGCAGGCATACATATAGATGCGCAGATCTACCTGCCCTATGTTCGCTGACTAACTTTGACCTCTAAAATCTCGTTTAACTTTTTTAACTCTCGTTTAACTTATTTAACGACACCATTTTGATAAAAATTAAGTTTTTTACTTGCAACGGACATGCAATTTAATAAATAAGCCTGCTCTAACACCCCACGGGAACAATAGTTAACACCATGGTGTCCTCCAATTCTCGAGTTGACTCGTTCAAAATCTATGTATATATTTATTTATATATTTATATATATATTTATATTTATATATATTTATATTTATATATATTAAATAGGCTTTTTATAGTTTATGATATTATTATTTTTATAATTTTGTTGATAATAAAATTGTTTATAAGATAACATTACAATCTATTAAGTTCTATTGAAACACCTAGGTTCAAGTGATTCTAATTTAAATTATTCCAATCTCTCTTTATTTGATTTATAATTAATAGGTGATGAATTTGTAATTAATCTTCTAGTATATAATATTTATATTATTTTAATTTAACTACTAAATTTGCTAACTTTTAAGAATATACGTCTAAATAATAGATGTATATTCAAAATTATATCTATAATAAATTGTATGTACTTTTAATAATTCTCTAGTAGATTTTTTATTGATCTTAAAATTAAAAATTAATTAATTTATGAAATTTATGACAAATCACACTCTATAAAAACTAAATATTATAATTCTATTTTTAGATTATATTAGTTTAAATGTAAATTTGAAAAAACTATCACTATTATAAATGACAAATTATGTACATTTTTAATACAATAACAATTGAATTTATAGTGTTTATTTTAAGAATTTAACATTATTTTATAATAAGAACTATTTTCCTTAAAAAATACTACATAGTCTATAAAAATGTATCCTCGAGAAACATGATAAATAATAATTCAATCCATTGTCAACGTAGAATTATACATATTTATACTTAACAATACTTTGACATTTCGCTTTTAACATTATTTAAACCCTCATAGTATTGCCACCTATATTTTATACTAATAGGCATCAATATTGTTGTCGTGTAAATACATACAAATTATATATATATATATATTTGCTTCACTAACTTCTTTATGATATATATATATATATTGTATATTAAATTCAAATTAGTTTTCATCATTTTCGTTACTTGTTCAAACGGCTTCAAATTAAGTCATCTTTTCCTCGTGGTCACCTAATAATATATTACATATTCTCAGACCAAAGACTTGAAAAGGCAACTACAAAGCGAAAGGAGAAAAGTCGAAAGAATGCAGGAATTACTTCAAAAGTCAATTTCCAAGAATAGTAGTGGTAATAACATCTAAAATTATATCATATATAACATCTATATCTATACATATTTCATATTGTATTATAATGTGATTATCTTCATCTCTGTTACACCCCTAACTCTACCTAACCCCTATTTTCACCTCTCCTCAACCTCCAATGATCCTACATATATTGCTGCATCTACCTATACACCCTACCTCTACTCATTCCTACCTTCCCATACTCATACCTTACCTCTACTTTATCCCTACTTCCCATAATCCTAACCCTGTTTCAATCTCACCTATCCCATACTCATACATTACACATACCTTATCCTTACCTCTAACCTCACTCCTGCCTCCACCTCAGCCCTACCTCCACCTTACCCCTAACTCTACCCCTGCCTCCACCTTAGCCCTACCTCTACCTTACCCCTGCCTCCACCTTAGCCCTACCTCCCCCTTATCCCTAACCCTACCCCTGCCTCCACCTCTAACCCTACCTATACCTTACCTCCATCTTACCCCTACCCCTGACTCCACCTCAGCCCTACATCCACCTTACCCCTAACCCTACCCCTGCCTCCACCTTAGCCCTACCTTCCCCTTACCCCTAACCCTACCTATACCTTACCTCAGCCTTACCCCTAACCCTACCCCATGAGATATAGATGAACTGTTCACGAAGACGCTACAAGCTAACCTCACCTCTAACCCTAACTCTAACCCTACCCCTGCCTCCACCTCAGCCCTACCTCCACCTCAGCCTTACCTCCACCTCACCCCTAACCCTACATCAGCCATACCTCCCCCTTACCCCTAACCCTACCCCAGGAGATATAGATGAACTGTTCACGAAGACGCTCCAAGCTAACTCGCAACAGCACGACACCGACACCTGTAGCAGTGTGTCCTCGCTGTGCGCTAGTCAGACTACATCGGAAGCCACGCCCCCCACTAACACTAGAACCAACGCTGTCGATGTTAGTCCTCTAGTACAACTGTGTTGTGTTCGTATTACGTAACGCATCGACCAGGTAGGTATACGTGTTACTTTTAGTTTGTTTAGATGTTTTAATTTAATCATTTTATTTTATTTTTTAGGTTAATTGATATATTTTATCAAATATTTAAAAAAGAGATAATTCATAATATTGTAATTCGTCATATTAATAGTATGGTATACTACTAGTATCATATGGTATACTACTAGTATGATACATTGAGATGTGGTCTCATATTTACGTAAATTATTTACATTATAATGATTTATCTTAAATAATAGTTTATTGTTAGAATTAGGAATGTAAGAAATAGATTTATCCAGATTACAGCAGTATTACATGATTTCAATCACTCATTCAACTATTTTAATAACCATTAATACTCCTTAATTCCCCTTACAACCCATCAACGTCTCTTACCACCTCTTATAACCCCTTTCATCTCCTAACCTCCACATATAACCCCTACAACCCATTACTACTACGACGGTATCAGATTCTCGAGAACAGCTGTACGCTGGAGAAAGAGAACTCGGTGTTGTTGTCGCGCTTGACCGACTTACAGCAACAGAAATGGGAACTCGAGGAGAAGGTAAAGTAGCACACCGGGATCTCTTTCAGTGGCTTAGCTTAACTCTCCTTTATACTACACTCGCTTCGTAAGCCTGACATTATACACACACATGCATATACAGAGAAGTTACTCTAGTGAGTTGCTTATTCATTCGTTGTTTCAATTCAGCTACAGTAGGTAGTGCAGCCTGTAAATCATACTAGCCATGAGATATGTGTACACTAGCCATTATGCTGTTGATCTTAATGTGTCGCATGCATTCGGAATGAGTTGTTTGATGATTCTGTTTAGTTTCGGTTGAATATGGTTATCTTATGTTCCACTAGATGGCAGCACTGTTACTAACTACAAGATGTGCGCACTGTATGCGTGTCTCTCGTCAGTACTGCTTGATCGCTTGCTAACTGCATGTTTCCGTCTCATATTCTGTGCACTTCTTATCGCTTGTGGCTTTTAGTGTTATTACTAGTATGCGATTCTTCCGAAATACTTAATATATTAGATGATTAAATTTAATTACCATTCATTAAATTAATTTTTAATATTTTGATTAATTTATTGTTTTTACATTATTTAGAAATACTATTTGTATATTATAATACAGTTTGTTTATTAAATAACCTATCTAAATTGGTCATATGAAATAATATGAAATATAAACGAAATAGTTTACTAATATATGCTAAATTAATTTACATATTGAAATATGTACTATTAAATAAAGTTTATTAGTGTACATGTTACGCATTCGAGGAATACGATTAATTATACACGTAAGATGTCTCTATCATGGTTTTACCTCTTACGACCTCGGCTACGCCTAACTCTAATGCCTCTGTGCTAACCTTCGTGCTAACCCCTTATCTTACCCCGAACACCCCTTCTCTTACACCTCGCGGAATCATCCTTCAGGTGATCTTACTCGAGTCTAATAACGCCCTGATGACGGAAGAACTGTCCGACAAGCGCGAGCTCATCGAACATTACATTATGAACACGGGGCGCAGGCATAAAGGTCACTAGATTAGCCACGCCCCCCCCACCCATCTCTCCCCCGCCGATAAAGCGTTATACGATGAGACTAATAAAACAAGTGAATTTAAATACCATTCCATTCATTAGTAATCTTAACTATTTCTAATAGTTGCGTTGATGTATCTTAACTTTCATCCAACTAGAATATATGAGTCGTGATATCTCCATAAGGCGAACATGAGATATAACTATTAGCGTCAGTTATTGTGAAGCAGAAGCAATTAGAAATTAGTTTCCAATCAACCATACTGATATCATCTAAAGTCAATATTGCTCCGGCAAAATATTATTATTTCATTAATGTATATTATGTACATATTATCGATAATAATAAAATGTTGATAAAGAATTATATGCACAATTGAGAATCACTATTGAACGTTTAAACCCCTCCACATAACCCTCTTCTAACCCCCGTCCCCGTCTAAGATCCCCTAGAGTTTAACGGCTCACAGCACCACTCGAACCTAAACCCGTTCAGAAAACTTGTCGACAAAGTCAGTTTTACAGTCGACGCAGCTCTTTCAGTTAGTGTCACTATATCCCGTGTCACTTTATTCTACGTGTCACTATCTTAGTTAGTGTCACATAATATAGTTAAGGCTATAAATATCACTATATTTATTTATCAGAATATATTTGTATTATTAAATACTAATTATTATTAATATTTCACTACAACCAAGAATATTATTCAACTTCTCTACATTCTACAATGGTAAATTAATTAATTTAAATATATATTAATTTATTATATTACAATTATTTCAAAGATACCAGATATATTTATTTATTAATTTTAATTTTTTATATTTATTTTATTATTTATTATTATTTTTATATGATTATAATAAATTATTAAATTAAGTGTTTAAAATATATATATATATATATATATATATATATATATATATATATATATATATATATATATATATCTACTATGTGTATTCCCTTGAATACAACATCTCAATTCATCATAGAATAACTATGTGAATCGCGTGATTTTAATTGACAGCTAGCATTACCTATTTAGTTGTTTAAATCGAGATAAGAATACTCGTAGATACCAACATAAGATACAAACTATCAATCAACAAAGTATCGATTATGTTATTATTTATATATTTATTTCAACATGTTAAAAGTTACATGTTTTTGTTTATTATATATATCGCGACATTATTGGTTATTTGTTCATATCTATCAAAAATACTGTACAAGGCAATATAAATTACTAAAATTATAATCTCATGATTCAATTTTATTTCATACTCAATACTAATGATTCATTACTAATGAGTCATTCCTAATGATTCATTCCTAATGAGTCACTCTACTTTACAATGATGAACTAACCAATAATGTCGCCGTATCAGTTCCAAGTTTCACCTTTATTACAATGATTATCACCACGTCTTCTCGCGGATGACAACTACATTGTTCTCATGACTCATCTCGTGACTCATCTCATGACTCATCTCGTGACTCATCTCATGACTCATCTCGTGACTCATCTCATGACTCATCTCATGACTCATCTCGCGACTCATCCCCCCCTTACTCTACAGGATGATAACATCAGAATTGCGGATATGAACAAAAGACTTCAGATAATGGTGGAGGAGACGCTCACGAAGAATATGCATTTACAGAAAGTTAGTCTACCTTATTATCGGTGTTCCTTATTATCAGGTCTCATTATTATCAGAGCTCCTATCATTAGTTCTCCTTATCAGTGTACCTTATTATCAGTTCTCCTTATTATCAATGTTCCTTATTATTAGTATACCTTATTATCATATTTCCTTATTAGCAGAGCTCCTTATTAGCAGAGCTCCTTATTATCAGTGTAATAGTGTAGTTTGTGATAGATTCTTTAGATTATTACTATAGATTGTGTAGTTATACAGTTAATGATAACGAATGTGTTATACGTATCATGTTATGTCATACTTATCGTGTTATGTCATACTTGTCATGTTATGTCATACTTGTCGTGTTATGTCATACTTGTCATGTTATGTCATACGTATCATGTTATGTCATACTTATCGTGTTATGTCATACTTGTCATGTTATGTCATACTTGTCGTGTTATGTCATACTTGTCGTGTTATGTCATACGTATCATGTTATGTCATACTTGTCATGTTATGTCATACTTGTCGTGTTATGTCATACTTGTCGTGTTATGTCATACTTGTCATGTTATGTCATACTTGTCGTGTTATGTCATACTTGTCGTGTTATGTCCACTTGTCCAGAAGATTAGTTCCTAAAAATGTGTATTGTCTTCAATCATTGAAATATAGATATCACGTAAGTTATATATGTACACCTGTGAACTGTATTATAATCATACCCATCAAACAGTAATAGCAGCATAACAGCATATGTAATAGCCTCAAATGTTTACATTATGCTATTATGCTTCTATTATGTTGCCATTAAATGTCTATTATGCTGCTATTAATTTGTCATGCTATTATGTTGCATTATTAGAATAGCAGCATAATAGTCTTTTAAATTAATAGCAGCATAATAATAGCATAATAGTAATTTAATGGCAACATAATAGCAGAATAATAACGCAATATAAACATTTTAGGCTATTAAATATGCTGTTATGTTGCTATTATGAGGCTATTAATGTTTACTGGGTATGATTACAATACTAGTGACCTCTGTATTATTATTATTATTATCAGATTTAGACTTTTACACCCTTGTAGAAGCTAAACTTATCGAAACAATTTCTCTTAATTTTAAAGCGAGTCCAAATAAACTGTATCATTAAATTTATTTATTTCCGTTTATTATTTAGTTCATCGCGTACAAATAAATCATTTAAATTGTAAATCAAGATATGCTATTTGATATATTTATTTATATTTTTATTTTAATCATCCATATTAGATATAATTTATAAAATTTATAAAAACATTAATCTTTATCCCATAATTGTTGTTTGTGATGAAGTGAATGATAGTAAATGAGTTAAATGATCTCAATATGTATTCTGTCAATATCTTCCTAACAAATTAAATAATATTTATTTTACCCAAATTTATAATCACAAATTTATATATATATAATAAATAAAATATATACTTAATTTATAGAGTTTGCAAGACCAAATCGAACTAACTGAATCGCTAAAGAAGTTTTATACAGCTAAAAAATAAAGATTTTAAATGATATTATTATTTTACATTACTATACATCATTCTATTGTGCCAACATTCTATTCTCGTTTTTATCGAATATTGTTTTTACCAAATACATAAATATAAATATATATATATATTATATATATACATATATATGCAATATAAGCTACACCCATTTACATTTTAATTTACATTTCTTTTATACAAAAGTGTACATATTCCTTGTCATATTGGTATTATAATTGTTTGTATTATTATCACATGGTTATTATTACAGTCTATCATTATCTTAATTTCGGCATTAGGAAATGATCTAAATAAAATTATTACGAACATTTGTCCGCGTTTATCGAGTTATTGAGTGAATTATAATTAATATAAATATAATAAATAATGAAATAGTTAATTGATGAAGGTAGGTCTAAAAGTGTAATTCGCAGTAAGTCAATACGATATTGTATACGGTTGTTAATTATATTAATATAGTAACACATATAAAGATTAATGATGTTTTATCTACTAATACTATCTTTGTTTCTGGTTTATTCATAATATAGTATAAATTATGTATTTTTTATAACAAGGAGATAATTTTACAAAACTTGCTATTAATTAGTAAGTTATAATTCCAACTTTTAGATTCCATAATAACAATCTGTTATTTTAAATAAACATTTCGCTTATAAAATAAATAATTCAATAGATTTTGAAATCTAAGAATACATTTAGTTGAGATATAAAATTTATAAATTTAACTTAAAATATTTAGAATTATTAAAATATTAAATGTTTTTAAAATAACTCATAATGAACTAACTATATAATAGATTGTATTGTATTATCTTTATTTAAATTTAATATTAAAACTATTTGTTTTAATTTAAGAAATATACATTGATATCTATTGTAAATGTATAAGTAAAATATTGTAATTCTTTAAATTTTTAAATAAGCACTTTAATTATATAAATATACAACAATCTTACCTTAATGCTATGCTTGATATATTCGATCATCAGAATATGGTGGGTTTCCTCTCACATTAACTTATACCATACACTAATGAACTTACACCAATATAAATTCCCATATTCCCTATACAACACCTGGCTACTCTTCTCTGTGATCTGCCGTGTATACGTTATAGGCTTTACGAAATAAATATATTTTAATAATTGTTTACATGTTGATTTCATATTTCTAGGAATTTTCTTTAATACGATTATATTCATTTGAAATATGTAGACCAGTGGTTTCCAACCTTTTTTCATCATTACCCTTTTTTTGATAATTTTTAATTTTAAAATATACTATGATCCAATGACAAATTTTATTTTTGTATTATTAAACCTAATCGTAAACGAATAATATAAACTATAATATATTGGATATAAATATTATTATAAATATTTTTATAAATTTGCTCATGAGTCATGATCCAGGCCCAGTTATTTTGGGCCAAAGCCCAAAATAAAATCAAAAAGCCCAAAATAAGAATTTTGAAAAGCCCAAAATAACTTATTTTGGGCTTTTTACTTTATTGTGGGCTTTTTTACTTTTTCTCTTATTTTATACATTTTAACTAATTATATTTAATTTTTAGTATATTATTTAAACAACTTAACGGGCTAACAAGTATTAAATGTATACATATATATACAATATATAAGGGATATTCAGTATAAATCATGTAAACAATTATATTAATTGTATATTAATCTGTCTTGTGAATAATATTTATTTTATTTCGTTTATCTATTGTTTCAAAATGAAAATCATTATTATTGTATATTTTATCATAATGATGAATATAATTAATGTTATCATAATAATTAATATATATAATATAATTTTATAATCAATATCTCTCAATTTATAATCATTAAAATGATGGCACACACATTATTTCTGATTTTCTCTTTTCCTACATATTATTTATATTGAAATATAAGTATTTGAATATATAAATATATTCATTTAAGTGTTATATAGATATTATATATTATAATACACATTTGATTCATCTATATACAATTGATTTATAGTGATAGAATCAATTAGTAGGAATTTATAAGGAATATATTAATTTATTAAATAAGGAATGATGGGTTTTTTTGGAAATATTTAATACTTTTTTTATTTCGACTAGAACTGGTATAACATTTAAGAAATTACAGAATCTTAATTCGACAATCCATGAAGAAATAATTATCATTAATAATTTAGTAACTACTTTCAAAAATTTTTAAGTTTAAAAATTTTCTAAATTAAATAAATTTTAATAATATTGTAGTGTATTAGTTTTCAATTGCGGATTATACAATAGAAATAATTTATACATTTAATTTAAACAATGAATTTATAATAAAGAACTAGGACATTATCAGCTTAAGCTTTTTATATTTATAAAATTTATAAATTTATAAATGTTTGTATTATATTTACATAATATTGGTTATATTTGTTGTGGATTTTCTGCTAACCTATATTATATGTGCTATATACAGATTTGTTGGTTTTTTTGAGGTTTATTTAGTTTTGTTGTTAAAAATATTGGTTTTTAACTATATAATAATATTTATTAATACATATTTATAGTGAATGTTATTTGTAATAAATACTTCTATAATTATTATTAGATATTTCATATATATATTATATTAAAAGTATTATATCTACTATAATATAATTTATACACATATTTATTAGTTATTTCAGTAAATTCTTTCTATATTTTATTTTTCTTTCGGCCAGGAATGTTTATTAAATGAATAACTTTATATAATATACATAATCTATACTATTATTACAAATATTAAATGATACTATAGTATTGAAATTAATATTCAATTATTTTATATAAAAGAACCGAATAAACCAAAAAAAAAACATATTCAAAAAAACGGAACAACTATGTAACTCACCCTTCCCTCCAGACGGCACTATTATTAACAATATTCTTATTAATTTATATTATATTATTAGTATTGAAATTAATATATTATTTTACAATAATGTTTTATAAAATAACCAAAAAAACCAAATAAAACATGGTTTTTTTGATAAAAATATCAACAACAAAACTGAAATATCCTGGCCATATATGATAATTATGTTATTAATATATACTATAAATTTGATATTGGATCGTATACGAATGATAATTTGTTTCACTTTGATACATTTCAACTACATTTATTTTATCAAAATATTGCTATTAAATATATTAAAACTACAAAAGAAACTTCTATTAATATCGGTTGAAAGAGATTCTAACAATTCACCACATAATAGCCAAGATATGATCGACTAACAAAGCATTGTAAATATATAAAGAAAAGTGTTTAGCAATGTTTTCAATAGACATACTAAATATTTTTTTACGAAAGAATATGAAAGAGAGCCAGAAGAACTAATAAATATTTATATAAGTAAAAATTTCGAAGTTGCGTATAAGATATTAAATATAAAAAATAAAAATAATTTGTCTGTAGCATAGCAACCATTATTCCTGTAACATCTGCTATGGAGTCAGATTTTGTTATACTAAATTATATAAAAAATAATTATTAGAATAATGTAAGTAAAATTAACCTTAAAGGTATGATTCATTCAAAGCAATACAATCTATTATCATCACTTTTATAAACGAACGTTATTATAAAAACAATGAATTATTATTACTCATTATTATTAAATAAATCTCATTATACAAATTAAAAATAAATAGGTAATATGAATATCTCCAGGAACTTGTCAATGCCTGGGGGGATTCAGATGTATTTATATAGTAATAAATGTACCAGATCTTGAATATATATATGATGAAACTCTCTATGACGTTTGTCTCATCAATGTATGCAGATGCTGCTTTCACTGTTGCTGCTGCGAAGTACTGGAACAGTCTTCCCGATGACTTACGGACCATATCATCTTTTATTACGTTTAAATGTCGAATATATTCATATATGTTATCATTATAATTTCTTCTTTTTAATTTATTATTATTCGTGTATTTAATTATTTATTTGTTTTATTATTTACACTTGACGCATATTTACGTCTATCGTTTTCATTGATTCAATAAACCTTTATATTATATTATTATATAAAACTCAGAGAACAAAGTTCTATTTATAAAACATTCTCATGGGGTGCTCCAATTATTCATATAAATTAAAATATCTAAATTACATAATTATTATACTATATTATAATTATAGTATACTATAATATAATCATCCTTCAGTCGAGTCATGTATACAGTTAACTAATATATTAAATATCCCCTATAATAAATTATATATTGTAAACTATCATAGATTTTACTCTAAAACTATGATATATATATATATATATATATATATATATATATATATATATATATATATATATATATATAAGATAATGTATAAGCGATACCTCCTGTAACCTCATGAGGTATATAATGTATTGGTATAATTGTATGGATAGGGGATTGATCTATATTATATACTAACATAGATTGTACTCTAAATCTATGATATAGGCCTATATATAAGCCATATGACTTTGGTAAATATTTTTGTTGGCAAATAATTTCCTATCCAATAGAATTTTATATTACTTCCCTGATATTACCAAGGACATTATGGATATTACATGGACCATGTCCTTGATATTACTATATATATATATATATATATATATATATATATATATATATATAGTAATTACTTTAAGTTTAAACTAAATATATAAATTGATATATATTATATAATTCTACAATGTATTACATACATGTCTAAACCATCGATTTAAAGACATTGTGTCGCTCCCAGCTAACAGTAATATCCTCATAATAGCAACATAATAGCATATCTAATACCTCAAATGTTTAAATTGTGCTATTATGTTGCTATTGAAAGTCTATTATGCTATTATTATGATGCTACATAATAGCAATACAAATTAATAGAAGCATAATATACTGTTAATTGCAACATAATAGCATCATAATAGCCCACTATAAACAGTTGAAGCTATTAAATATTCTGTTATGTTGCTATTATGAGGCTATTACTGTTAGATGGGTATAGCCTATAATATTATTCTATACTAAGTATAGCTATACTAAATCCTATTAGCCTATTAGTTATAGTAACCTAGGTTACTATACCTACTAAATATTATTATTCTATATAAACCATGATGATTTGTTAATGTTATCTACATCCATTATCGATACAAATATAGATTAAAATCAAACTAAATTAAACTAAATTTAGTTTTGTATTCGAAATATATGTGTTCCCAAAGGACAAATAATTACCATAATGGTAGCATATAAATCCATGCAGGATCCTATAATTTTAATATCATCAAAGACTATATATTATAGAGTATGTCAAAGTTCATTATAATAAACATAAAAATTAAATCTAGATGTCTATTTAATTATAGTAATATTTTCAATTAAAGAAGTAATTGCAAAATTTTACAATACGATATATCTACTTATAAAATATGTCTGAAAGAAAATTAGAATTAGAACGTAAGAAGGCAAAGTTGCAAGCTCTGCGAGACGAAAAAAGAAGGAAGGAAGAAGAACGAAAAACTAAACAGGCTCGTCAAATAAATTAATATGGATATTTAAAATTAGATTCATCAATATATTATACTATAATTAAAATAGTTTTAATGTATACTATATATTAATTGTTATATATTAAATATATATATATCTATATTATATACTTAATAATATATCATATTTATAATATTCTTTTAATTATAAAATATTATTTTAATTTTAATATAAAAAATCGGTATACGTCGTATAATACGATCATAACGGACATGTTGATAATGTAACTAAGCGTGAAAAAGGACAGTTTAGTTTGTATAGGCTCACTTAGCGATGTAATGCAGCTAAAAAAACAAAGCAGAACAAAGTCTAAACCAATTCAACCAAACAACCCTAACATAATAGTTAATCTGAAAGCAGGCAGATTATTATTATTAAAATGTCAGAGTTCAATTTTTATTTTGGGGTTGTGTGATTTCTTTGGTTTGGTATTATTTTGCTGTTTTTTTAGCAGCATTATATCCCCAAGTGAGCATATACAATATTGTGTTACTATAAAATATCATATAATGTGCAGTAGTGCATATATAAGTACCGGCCACCTTGAACTCTCACATTCGTATAATAACAAACGGCAGCCGGCTTTCAGATAATTCCAAATATCAATACAATATATATATATATATTTATTATTAAATATATATATATATATATATATTCATTCTCATCACGTTCTTTATGATCAGACACCTCAAAAATCAATTTTATTATTGTATTATAATTACATTTACAATTTAAATAAATCACAACTCTTTGTGAGATTCACGTTCACGATTATAATTAGCATATGTCTATTTATAGACTATCATAAATTAAACACTTACCAGTAACATATATATATTATATGCTCATTCGGGTGTAATGTATCTAAAAATAACCTGCAAATATCAATACTAAACCCAACCAAATCAAACCCAACCAAATCAAACCAAACCAGTGAAAATAACTAATATCAAATCGCGAAACTTTTGACCAGGTATCAAATGTTTAATATTATATTACAATATTAATTTATCTCAGGGTAGCCAGTAATAATAATATTAATCTCTGACACCTTATTAAATTTAGTTTATATTATAGTATTGTAGTAAATTTGATAGTAAATACTTCTTTAAATTTCTCCTATGATCATTATTTATATAATTCTTTAAATTTATCTATATATATTACAGATTATGATAATTATTGTTATACTTCTACTGAGTTATTAGAGTTATAGCCGCATATATTTAAAATTGAATCGTTATAGCTGTCTATATAACGAAAATGGCATTTCTAAATATATTGTGAAAATGAGTATACATTTTATATGTTCATAATTATTATTACTTTCCTATAATATAATATATAATATAACTTAGGATAACAATATAAATAAAATGTGTAGGTTTATTAAAAATTCTACTATTATGGTTCCATAATTATTTATTTAAAAAATATAATACGATAAGTAATATCAATTAGAAATATACCCTGAAGGTGTAAGATACACACATTTATGATATTCCTTAAAATTATATCATATACTTTATAAATAAAATCGATTTCAATTAATTCGTTGCTAAATAAAAATTCAAGATTTATTTCTTGTTATTCAGTCGAATTATGAACTTTAGTTTCTACTTAAATTACTCTAATACACCATAGTTAACTAGTGCGATGTTCTATTCTACACAATGTCATCGCTAAGTGAAATATCACTACTATAGCTATTTTTTCTCCTCCAAATTTTAGGCTAAAATAATATATCATATCGTCAAAAATCAAAGTTTTGGTTCTTTATTTGGCACACTATAAACGGATCACAAATAAATAGTCGCGTATAGTAAATCCACATAAAATATCATGTTGTTTTGTCCCATGTTTATCAGCTAATGGTTTAAATAATATTTAATATTTACTTATGTATAGAAAGTCTTATCAACAATATATGATGGTTTATAAAATTACATAGAATTTATTATAGGTAGTTATTTATTATGAGTTAAATTTGATTAAGATTCAATATGTTCACTATAATTCTAATAATTGATATTTAGTAGACAAGTAATAATGAGAAACCATGTGCAGGCTAATGAATAATGATCACCTTACTAACTTACACACAGGCAACGACCCCCGATTTATCTCGTAAATCTGTTGCAAGCGACAAAAACAAAATATCCAATGATAACTTTTTAGAAAACCTCGGAATACCTCCACCAACAGGTTAACCTGGTGAACGATCACTATATATTATTATCATTAGCTATGTTTATTGTATATTGTTATCATTTGCTATCTTGATTATATATTGTTTTGTATCTCTTGGTGTCCATTTTATATCTACATTTAATAATCAAATTAATGTCTGTATTAGTTGTAAGTTAGGTTATAATATATATAATATATAATATATATATTATATATAATATATATAATTATACTATATATTATTGATTTTAATATTTTATAAATCATGATTATTTAAAAAATTAAAATTTTCAAATTTAACAATTCGTATATCAACATACATATGCAACTGTTTATATTTATTGATCTTTACCTTTAAATAATATTACTAACAATTTATATATTTGGGATTGGGTTTATTATATATTATTGGAATATATTTTAATTATTTTAATATAATCTATTTTTTATAATCTTCGTAAAATGATACATGTAATATAACTATATTTTATTTTATTAAAATTATTTATTTTAACATTATAAATATTATTTAACAATGTACATATATATATATATATACATATTATAATAATATAGCAAAGAAAGAAACTGTCCAAGTTGAAAAACCTAAAGATGATGTTATAACAGAACAAAAGATTATAATTAAGAGGTATGAGATCTGAAGCTCATCCGATTATATGTATTAATAATTAAATGTTATATATTGTTTTGATATAAATATTTATATATTAATAGGTTTACAGATATTTAATTTAAGAATTCGAGATTCATTTTATTATAATTAAAATTATATTTCATATAGTATAATATATATTTAAAATATCAACTCATATAACATATAAGACTTACTCGTACAATGCATGCTATACCGATACAGGAAGTCTATTTCCGACCTCTCTCGGTCATCAGTTCATATTTGTGAATTCCCTTGTAAGATAACCACCAGTTACAATAAAGAAACCCAGACGCCTTACAAGAAGATGGATTGTAAGTATTATACGAACCTTTCCTATGTCATCAATCATACATTAATAAATATATATTTATATTAAAAGGCTTCGAAGGGACATTAGAGCCATATATATGGTTATAAGTGAAAACTTCATCTAAGTTCCTGGATGGGATGAAAGGACTCCACCAAATAAAAATAACAATAACAATAACAATATATAATAAACATTGCAATGGAATTATTTAATTTTCGTAAATGATTATTTATTATTATAATAGATATGCTAATATATCAATTTCGTACGCTTTCATTCAAAAACTAATTAAACATTACTACTTTGAGATTATCAAATTTTCCATTTCCAGAGTATTGTTCTATGTAATATTATTTATTTATTATCATTGGGAGGTGCCGGTTTTTATTTATTTTATATTTAATGTTTCTTATAATTTGGTGAAATTTAATTGATCACACATGCACAAGCTAATATGAAATAATGCGACTATATTAACAATTAAACGTAATATCTTCATACATAAATGACTGACCAATATCATATAGATAGATTTACCTATTCTCTAGTACTATAAATCAATGAATTGTTCTAGATATATATATATGTACTTAGTATAAAACAAATAGTTGTTGTTAATCTATTTGTTATTAGTAGGGTATACTAGGCGAATAATTTAGAGAATTCTTAGTAATGCAGAATATAATAGGTGATCTTATATCTAAACTTCTATATGTACAGTATTTGTTGTAGCATAATCATAAAATGTACTTCATTCAGGCGTAATGCTTTTTATATATTTCATAGGTAAGTTCATTCAATAAACACATCATTTCATTTGCGAAAGAAAACTCACACATTCTAATATAACTCATGTAGTACATCTCCAAGGCTTATCATATTGTCACATGTTCATATGAATGTATTTAATGTGATCACAATATCTATCTAATCGTGAAACTACTACTGAAATATATATATTTAAATTACGTTCATTACAATATATTATATTTAGGTAGTGTTCGTAATCTAATAATAACCGATATATTCAAAATAAACTATAAATAGCATATTTGCAATATTCACATTAACACCGTACATTTGTAACACATCTATTAACATTTAAAACTATCCTATAAAGCTCAACTTGCAGATTATTATGGTATGTATCTCTCTCTCTCTCTCTCTCTCTCTCCTTCATCTCTAACCTAAACCTATCTCGACATCTCTCCCTATCTAATCTCTAAAATCTCACCCTATCTCACACTATCTCACCTATGTATATTCCTCGTCTTTAACACCGACAATGCTTCCGATAATTAACGTTCGTAGATCTTAACGCATCACTCTCCCTACCACAACAACCACACTGCTGTTATGCAATCATTACATCATCCGTACTGTTGCGTAATAACATTACTTTCACGTTTCCCTCAAGTCTCTCCAGTCCACGACTTGTGTTGGGAAGACGAATTCTCACATCTAATATCTAAAGGTACGCCTCGCGCAGTCTTCTCTCCTCGCACATACGTCCTCGACAATCTATTTATAGAGTTGAACTTTAACCTTTTTTAACTATCTAACAAAATAATTTTATGGAAAATAAAATGAAAATTTATTTACAATAATTTTAAAATGTTGGTTTTGAAGTTTTTCGTTATTCCTAAAATGTTTGACCACAAGTTCAGTTGTTAATACTAGCTCAGGTAGGGACTATTCCTTAGTGAATGATCAGTACACGCACCTGCAGTATAGGGAGTAGAAGTCTGTAGTATCAATGTTGTTAAGATATTGTTTGCATCCCACCACCATCACCACCAACATTACCACCACCACCACCATCCTTGTTTGGCTCACATCTCTCCCTTTTCTCCCTCTTCCCCATCTCATTGTTCTCATTCCCTCTCTATTGTTCTCTCTCTCTCTCTCTCTATTGTTCTCTCGTATGATTCACTCCGCGAGGCGTACCTATCTAAGATTAGCTTCCGGAATGTTATGTGTGGCAGCGTAGTAGTAGTAGTTGTGGTAGGAGGAGATATCGTGTGTATGTGTGTCGTAGTGTGTGTGTGTCATCACTACTACTGCTACTAGCTGTTGACATCTCTTCACCATACAACATGTACTACAACATTCTAGCCTGCTTACATTCTCTTCTCTCCTAGAACGCACATGTTCTATGCATGTTTAAGATGTGTTCGTGTTTCATCGTCGTCTTTCTCATCTCACTATTATACTATGTGTACATATAAGTAGTACTATATAAACATTAGCCTACCCACCCGCCTGCCACTTATACCCCCCTTATACCCTGTATTACACATCGCTTGCTAACTACCCGCTGACCAACCTCTCACCCCTAAGCATGATGACCCCCCCCACCCCCCGAGTTGCCCCGTCCCCTACCCCTTTGTCCCGCCCCTCCCGCAGCCATCACATACATGGACGACGAAGATCTGGATCACGACACACTGACCACTCCAGCTGTCAATGCAATGACCACATCGGTCTCAGCCGAGAGGATAGCTCAGGCCGCAGCCGATATGACCTGTTCTTCACTGACCAGTAGTGGTCTGAAACTCACCGATGACACATCGCTACGTTAGTGACCACTACCTCACCTCCATCTTATCGCCATAATAGGGGTAATGTTTCACACTATGTTGATGTAATTACAATTATTATAGATCAAACTTCACCTCTATGTACATATTTATATACTTTAATATTCTAGTTTTTAAATAATTATAATTAAATACCACATAGTATAGAGTTTATTGAGTACTATTATATCTAATGTCAGATGTAAAGGAGAGCAATATATAATATTGTTTAAATATTTATTTATTATAAAATATTTTATTTCGATAAATATCGTAATTATAAATGCACCCATCTCGACCAAAACTAACACATTAACCTGATAAGTACCATACATATATGTGTGTGGAGTCATATCATGTATGTAATAACTTTAGATATGAAATATCATCTACTATATATTTTTTTAGTTACAAACAATGTAATTATTCATAGACATGTACAATTTACGTCTACATGTACAGTGTACCATCTACATTTACAATGTACATTGTACATGTACCTACACACTGATAATAACAACAGTATATGATTAATAATTATTAATTGATTATAATCATTGATTGTAATTACAAAGAAAGTCGTTAAGATATTATAATTATTATTTTCATACTTCAATAATTTTCATAGAATAATTTGTTTACAAAATTCACGAATTTAAAGATGTATAGAGTCTATACATTAGACAACAACAGCATTACTGTACGTATGAGGTATCTGCACACTCGTTCATTACCCAAACAATCTTCTCGACCAGCGCCCGCGATGAAAGTTCTCACGGAAGAGGAGACGGAGAACATCATGAAGAGTTCTTCATTCTGTCAGTTCTTTGAGAGGTGTTCACGCATCATTGAGCGCTCACTGGACGGTGACGATGATTGTATGATGATGTATTCTAAGGATGAGTCACACGACAACAATGGGTTTGCAGCCTCCTCCCACACTCATACTATAACTGTACCTTTAATTACTACTTAAATATCACTATTTTCCCCATGTATTGATCCCTAGTAGTTGATAAATGTATTACATATATTCTATTATTAATAATAATAATAATAATAATAATAATAATAATAATAATAATAATAATAATAATAATAATAATAATAATAATAATAATAATAATAATAATAATACTAAGTGACATGTATGTTCTCTGCTACCTACAGAGCCCTGGACAAGAACACACTCATGAAATCTAACAGAGTGTTCTATGATGAACATTGGTCTAAACATCGTAACGTAACCAGCATGGATTGGTCGCCTACGGTACGTTGACCTTTAACCTCTGTGATAGTGCAATAGATATCTAATAGCTATCATTTTATATAATCTACCTACTGATAAGAGTATCATTAGCATCAATTTTTCTAACCCATACACTGATAGCATAGTATCATTAGCAGAACTATTATCAAATGTATTCAATAATAATAGTATATTTAGAATTAATCTTATCTAATCTACCCACTGATAATAGTATCATTATCATAACTATTATCTAACCTACATGCTGATAGCATTATTATTAGAAGCACTGATAACACTAATCTCACCCTATTGTTAACACAGTACCCAGAGCTGATAATACTAATCTCACCCCCCCCTTCCTCCCCCTACCAAAACAGTACCCTGAGCTGATAGTAGCCTCATACAATGCTAACCCAGTACCCAGAGCTGATAACACTAACCCCCCCTGACCCCCTACCAAAACAGTACCCAGAGCTGATAGTAGCCTCATACAATGCTAACCCTGAGTCCCCCAGAGAACCAGATGGTGTGGTTCTCGTGTGGAACATGAAGTACAAGAAGGCCTCACCCGAGTTTATCTTCCATTGCGGGGTTAGTGAAACTCTAGTAAAGTAGCTATCTTCAGGTATATAGGTTATTTCTGTAGTTTCTGTACTTTTCATAGTTTAATTATAAATACTATAGGTCATATATCAATTCATGTGTTAATAAATTAATAATTTCATCCCATTATATAATTAAATACACTTATATATTTCAACATTAAATACATTTTTTTAATAATATTCGTAAACAGATGCGAATAATATAATACAATAATGATAATTAACCTTTGACCTGCAGTCGCCGGTGACCTGCGTATGTTTCGCTCGTTTCAACCCTAACCTCATAATCGGAGCGACCTACTCGGGTCAGATAATGTTCTGGGACACTAGAACCGCCCTGGAAACGGGGCGTCGAACCCCCGTGCAAAGGACCCCACTCTCTTCCAACGCTCACACCCACCCCGTCTATTGCATATCTGTAGTCGGAACACAGGTAAGCGCGCGCATATGTGTGTGTGTGTAGGTGTGTAGGTGTGTGTGTATGTGTGTGTGTTTGTGCGAGTGTGTGTGTAGGTGTGCTTTAATAACACATATAATCTCTCTTCTTATGATTTCTTATTATTCATGTTAATATTATCGTTATAAATTATTTAAACACTACTTTCGACCATATATTTGCTTAGATAAAAATCAATCGATCAATAACTCATTTTAACAATTATTATTTCAATAATTCCATAGCTTAATATATTCTATTCTATACTCTTTACGTCTCTCGATGTTCCCCCCTAACTCCCCTCCCTACCTCCCTCTCCTGAACAGAATGCCCACAACCTACTATCAGTAAGTACCCCCTAACTCCCCTCCCTCCCTCCCCTGAACAGAATGCCCACAACCTACTATCAGTAAGTACCGACGGAAGACTCTGTTCTTGGAACCTCGACTCCCTCGCTGAACCAGTAGACTCTGAAGATCTACAGAACGCTCAGTTTAAGCCCCACACCAGCCTCTGTCTCTCTTTCCAGGCTAACAACATCAACAACTTTGTGGTGGGTAGTGAAGATGGAACAGTGTACATGCACACTAGACACGGTTAGCACTATAGGGGGCGCTACTAGGTCTACTGTTTACTACCTGCAATTTGTAGATATACGTATATGGATACATGATATTTAAATATTTATTTAATCATAGATGCATAATGTATTATTATAAATTGATAACATTTATTGATATAAAAGATAATTTTAATTTCAAATTATTCAACAAATATTTATATAATTTCAACTTATGTATATGGAATTTTAAAAATATTCACTTATAACTTATTTGTATGTGATAATTAACTTTTATTAATAAATCATTCATATCTAGAGATTATAGGGGTGTTATTAATAATACAAACAGAAAAGGCGATCTAGTTTAAAAGTATTCTAGTATTTTATAAAATTAATTTATAAAAGTTATATATATTTGTTAATGTTATAATATATTATATTTATAATTATCATATATAATGTGTATATTAACAATTTAATTATGTCTTTATTTAAAAAATAATTGATAAATTGAATATCAACATTTCATTTTCACTTTGCAGTTTAATAAAACTATTGATTTATTAATAAATTATCTATATTAATATATATATATATATAATAAGTATAATAATATATAATATATGAAAATTAATTATATTAATAGTGATAATTTCATATAATATGTAAAATAACAAAATAATTGTATATACTTTTCTTCATAAATAACATATTTCTTAAGTTTTAAAAACAGTTTATGGGTTTTACACTGCCTCAAATAGTTATTTTAGCTTCTAATAATTCTAATTGAATACATTAGAATTTAATTATTCGATAAGAATTGTTTTCATTGTTTCACTTGCTTAGAATGATTTAAAAAGTTAACTTTATTCTATCTTTAATTTAATAATCAATTTGTACAAAGATGATATGTTCATGTTTATAAGTATAAAAACATCCTATGTAATAGTGCATTATTATTATAGTAGTAAGTAATGTCTCTATATATTGTTCATTAGTTGTATAAAGCTTAGTGTAGTAAATCTTCATTAATAATAATCGCATCACTTCTATTGTTTCTTATTATGATGTAATAGTTGTAACAATACTGATGATTACGTAACAATACGCTCACATCGCTACACAGGAAGTGAGAAGACAAAGTCTGGAAGTGGTAACGCGGCCACCCAGATAGTGTCCAGTAGCGGGGCTAATAGTGACATTGTGGGGCGACACTCTGGCCCTATCACAGCCATCGACTGCCACTGCGTTGAAGGACCCGTCGACTTCTCTACTTATTATCTTACCGCTTCTATGGACTGGACGGTTTTAATCTTTAACACCGCCACCGTCACCAATAGTAATGTACAATGTTTACCATCTAAGTTACCTATGATATAGGGTATACTTGTGAGATAATTATAACATTAGAGTTCTCTTTATTTACAATAATATAATATTCATTTATTAAGAGTTTTGTATTTATAATATATAATATTTATGAATGAAAATTATTGAATATATTTTACTTTCTCTCAAAGTAAGATGTAAATAATTTCTATTGTAGCCCAGTTGCTACATGCTAGACAATATTTACATCAGAAAATAGTATGTATAATGTAAATGTATAATGTAATATTATCTTATTTAAAGATAGATTTACAGCAAACTACATGCTTCCTCTGACTTTAGCCATACGTCAAGTTAACTAAGTAATGCCAATAGTAACGATGTATCAGTTCACTGCTAGTTACAGCCCCGCACCCCCTAATACCCATAACACCCCTTTCACCCTCGCCACCCCACTACAGATAAAACTATGGTGCACTCGTGACGCCCACCCCCTGGCCACGTTCAGACAGACGGACACTAGCGATTACATGTTTGATGTGAAGTGGTCACCTGTCCATCCGGCCCTGTTCGCTTCCGTCAATATCTGTGGTCAACTGGACATCTGGAATCTTAACAATGATATCGAGGTAACCCACTACCTCTAGTCAAGCTAGTCAGTAAGAGACTATTGTATTGTATCCATTAACATACATTCAATAACATACATTCAATAGATGTTGAATATAAATTATTATATCTAGAATTAATTCAATTCTCAACACATCTCATGAAATCCATAACTAAATAGACCTGCGACTATTGTCTAGTTATATGTATGCGTGGCTTTGATGTTAATGTTACTATGCCTGCAGGTTCCTACTGCCACTATTACACTGGATGCTGGAGTAGCTCTGAACAAATGCTGCTGGCACAAGAATGGATTACAGTTATCTCTCGGTGATAACTTGGGTCACGTGCACATCTATGATATTGGGGAGGTTATACATCCACCATCTACATCATCATCATCATCTCCACCATCATCATTACCTCCATCATCACCACCTCCATCATCATCATCTTCATCATCTCTTCCACCATCATCATCATCAACACCATCATCATCACCACCATCACCACCACCAACACCACCACCATCACCCGTATCCCCATATAACCGTCCACTGTACACCAACAGTCGCTAGCATTACCAAGAGCAGACGAATGGTCTAGATTGCTGTCAACGTTTAAAGACATGAGAGAAACCAGAGTGGAACAGGACAGCAAATCTCTCTCTTACAGATAGGCGACCTACCACCTACGATATTTCTATTTATTCTACGATTATTATTATGATTATGTTGAATGCTTTTTGTTTAAACAAACACATGTCAGACAGTAAAGGTGTCTGCAGTATATGGCATTGCTAGCGATATCACACCTTACATGTAGTTCACGTTACGGTAATACATATTTTATTAAAAAACTCTATTGTCTTCTATTCGCGTGCGTGCTCTCATCAACTGGTGACTATTTGAGGTATTATTCTAGTTTCATCGCTACTCCACCGCAGCAGTTTGTCTACATCGGTGCTGGTCCTGTGTATTGTAACAATATCATCATCATCATCATCATCATCATTCATATCTAAATCTACAAATCATAATATAACCCGATATCGGCTGCTTTAAATTATTCATTTTCAAACATTTACTAAGGACTAGTCAACCATTTAAGATTTGATAATACGTAATTTATATATGAACGCAAGCATTAGGTATGCATCGACCTGCGAGATATCTGTCTGTAATAATAGCTATTCGCATTGAAACTGCCCAATTTTGTTGTTTGACTATATCGGGATATAAAATCTGGGCGATATCTGGCTGTTTTTATTGTTGTGAAAGCATTACATGACACTAACGGGTGTTCTTTCTTTGAATCCACAATTTGCACGAATCTACTCGCCCTTCGTTTGCTGCTTCTCTTGCCTTGGTCTACTTTCATCACGGGTAACAGCAGACTACTATGATGAGATACGATGTAAGTCTTGGATTTCCTTAAGTTCTGAAAGTGTTCCGGTTTAGGTGAAATTGAAATATGCAGACAGATAAATATAGAATAGTTATAGTTGACCTTATATAAATTCTTAGTAAAATACAATTATGAAATAAGTACATTACAATTTAATTATATACAAATTTGAAAAATGTTTCATAAATATATCTCAACTAAATAATATTTAAATATTGTTAATTATAATTGTCTATATCTACATAAATTATAATTTATTAGAATACTTATTCATAACATTAAACATAAATTGTATGTATATATATATATATATGTCTATTCATAGTACAACATTTATAAATCATTCACAAAACATAGTTGACCAGAGATAAGTTGTATAAAGAAATAGAGTTTACCTCACAGTATAGTTAGTACAAACTTTGTGATCTTTCTTTACGGGATTAGACATTTGTCCTTTATAGCCTAATATATGTCCTTTGAATTCAGCTGATGTGCGAAGTCTTTCTATTGAACTTTTGTACGAATTCACCTTTAAAATAGTGTATGTCATTTATTAATGATGGTAGAATTTATAATCTGAAAAAAGTTTTTGATGTAGATCATGAAATATTATTAAAGAAACTAAAATATAGTGAATAAGTGGAAATATATATATAACTTGGGGAAACAATACCTTCCTAATTTTAATTTTGTAATGTAAACAACAGAAATTAGTTCTACATGTCACTTTGTATTAACAAGCATCTAGCTCTACAAGAATCCTACTAATATGTTTACGATCAGATACGTACAGCTTATAATGATTCTACTGTGTGTATATAATATATATATATATATTATTTATAAAATATGTTTTGTTAACATTTACTTTCTTTGATATATTCACAGTATTCGTAATATTTGATCTTCCTTCATCTCTTTCTGAGGAAAATAAATCAATATTAACACAGATAAAGATATATGTAGCCTATCTACCATACATTGTATACAGATATAATCTAAAAACCTAAATATAACCTCACATTTAACATGATAATAATATAATATGTAGGTTATTTATTGAATCACGTAGATTTGTACACTGTACACGTTATAAATAACTGAGGATGACAAAATAATAGTATAATTTGTTTCTTGTGTTTTGATTAAAAGTTTTTTGAGTTCTTAATAAACACAAGAGAAAAACAAGAACTACTGGAGTCGAATCCGGGAAATCTCGCCTACTAGCTTTTGACTATTAAACTGAAGTTGTCTCATAGGTCATATACCCTATATGGTATGCCTATATATGGTATGCCTATATAGGGTAAGTATAAGTAGCATATATGCTACATTTAAATATAAAAGATACGAACGTAACTCCCTCATGTAGCCCATGGTACCCGAATCCGACCTATCCGTGTGCAGACTCAGCGACGTAGTAGATCTAGAGGTCAACGGGGTCACGGTGGCGTCTAGCTCGGGGGGAGGTGGCTTAGAGTTGCACGCCTTCGCCGCGTAGGTCATAGGTAACGTGGGCGTGGTTTCGCGATAGTAGATGTCGCGTACGTTGGTGATGGCGTTGAAACGGACGTAGTTGTCCATCGGAACGCAGGTGTGTTTACGTATCACCGCCTGGCGTAGTGTTGTGCATCGTAGTAGTGTTACCAAGGACGTGTCCTTAGTATCGCGATCATAGAGCTAGAGAGAAAGCTCTCTCTAGCTCTATGATCGCAACCGCTGAGTAACGGTATGTCGGTAAGGATTTAAAGTGTGGGGTAAATTCTTAATTTATTATTTTTTTTCAATTGTATACGAGAAACAATCTAATAAAATACATCTACTTATTTACAGTAAATAAATAGGATTATGATATAATTGATTATGAAAAAATCTGTTTTTTTATTGGCAAGAATGTAAACGTGGTGGGGGCAATTTCCCACAAATTACCCCTTAAAAAACGCGTAAAAGTGTAATTTAAAATATAGTTATATATCCTTATTAGGAATATTAGTGGTATATATATAGTTATAAAGTTATATATATACTAGGTAATTAAAAAGAACGTGAATAATATATAAATTACCTATAGATATACACCTACGTTGCAATAATGTCATTTCATATGATCATTTTGTAAGATTACCTTATCTTACCAGATCAAGATTGTTTCCCGAGATAAAATTGTAAGATGAAATATGTATTTCAGTATTTCATTTTGTTTCAATAAAAGTTTTGTGAATATATAGCGGAAAGTCTTCAATTAGCGACATCTAAATGACTAATTTTAATAACGTATTCAATATTTAATATATTTATTTGAAATTTTGTTATTAGAGTAATATGATATCAATATTTCAAATGTTTGATATAATTTACAATAATAATCAGGGGTTCGATAATAGGATAAATGTGCGTAATACCGCTCCTCTTCTTCAATTACCGACACCTATAGGTTTATAAACCGCGCGTAATTACGCTATTCTATTAATAGAAATAATTTATAATATAATATCCAATCAAAATAACACCTATATTAATACCTAAAGAAATTAATGGTATATAGAGTTTCCGTATTATAACACAGGGTGTCCGGATACGGACATGGGTACCGAATACGGACACCTCCGTTATATATTTAATAAAAAGATTAAATACAATTTAAAAATTATAATAGTTTCTATAATCATATAATATTAATATATTGTAATATTTGAATACCAATATTGAATCATAAAATGTGTCCGTATTAGGTTACTTTTCCCTATTCAGAAAAATATATCTGGATTTATTAGTTTCCAAATTTTTCTGGATTTTTTATTATTTTTATATATTTTATATGTCTACATTTTTTTTTTTATAATTTTGGATTTTTAATAAAAAATATATTTTGATTTTTATATTTCAAATATATCCGCATTTTTTTAAGATTTTTTTTGGACAATTTTAATATAATAAAAATTTAAAAAAACTAATTAATTATGAACAGTTTATATAATAAGAGTAGTTTTCAAAGGTTTAACCAGAGTATTGTTTTGGCTAAATCTTGTCAAATATTGCTATACAAACTTTTCTGAGCACATATTATTTAAATATAGAGACAAGTTCATACTTATATCTTAACCACAGTAATATACTAATCTAATGACGAGGCTCTATTATCTATACTATACTATACTCAGGGCCGGCTTAAGGAGGGGGCAAACCGGGCAATTGCCCGGGGCCCCACATTTTGGGGGGCCCATGAATTATTTGAGACATTTTTGTTTACTATTTATCTAAAAAAAATTGTCTTAACTGTATTTTTCTTATATATTATTAATTCTAATTAAATAAATAAAAAGAATATAATAAATAAATTAAATATGAGTCATTTAGATCGCTTTGAAAAGTGAATTTTACAAAAATTTCTAAATTTACACGAAGCTATGGTGGAAACATGTTTGTTTGTACCGGTACATGAATGTTGGAGCATATGCTAATAGTGATAACCATAGATCATATTACACATCTCTGTTTGTCAGATAAAATAGTATGAAACGGATTGATAAATAATTGTTTGTTAAACTAGAAAATTATAAATGATAAACTTATTAACCTTTTTTACCCAATTTAAGGGAATATTAACCATAGTTCCATCTTAACCATTTATATTTTTATAATTAGTTTACGAAAATAAAGTATACTTCTTTATATTAAAATTAAATATGAGATATATATTAAGATATATTTTAACTATGATTTCTGAAAATGAAAGATATCATTATATACCATTGTCCATTGTCAATATGGATCCCCATATCTGCGCTGTACATTCCTTAAATCTGGTTGGGAAAAATGCCGTTGAATCTTTGACAATTGTAGCAATATTGTTTGCTTTCATCCCAAATAAATATAATTTATTTATCCAAACTAAATAAAGAATATATTAACATCTATATTTAAAAAAGAAGAATATTATTAAAGAAGAATATAATATGTTTTATTAAAAGCATTATCGAATATAATATGGTCATCACAAACAGATTTTATTAGAGTAGTATCTTGTGGATTTCCCAAAATTACATAATTTATATCTGATATTATATATGTTAAATAATATTTTAACATATTACGTAAATTACATTACTAGAGTCAAGGTATTTATTCAATTAAGATGATTAGTATATAGGTAATTTAGATAAGATAATTTAGTATTAAACATATATTATATCATATTGATATAGGGTACACCTCAAAGGAATGGACTATACAAATATTAATATATATATATATATATATATATATGATGGGCTATATATATCAAATTGTAGACATTTTCATCCTAATATATTTAATGGTAAATAATTAAACTTGATGGAGAATTCTCTAACTTAAGCTTAAGCTTCTCTAAAATTAAAATTAAATTTGTAAATTATAAAGTATTACATTGCAATGATTTTAAGTAGGTATCGTAATATCTATTTTGACCCATAGCGTGAAGGAGACCCCCTCTATATATATTAGATGCATCTTAAAGTGGGTCTCCTTCATACGATACATGTAAATATATGAAAAACAAATTTTTTTAAAGATTATAAATATTTTTTACATAATTTGATAGAATAATAATAGGACCTACATCATTTATATATATATATAAATAAATTGTAGTATTATAGATATTTGTTATTTCTAGAATGGCCCATTTAATATGTTATGAAATTCGTATGGGGCCCATACGTTTTTTTTGCCCGGGGCCCATAGTATGCTTAAGCCGGGCCTGACTATACTATATGTATACCTATAGTATAGGAATGAATGAATGAATTTATTTACCGAATATTGGCTATAATACCCAGAAGCTATGTTTAGCTTATACTAAGGATACCCTTATAAAATAATAATATTAATAATAATAATACCTATAGTACATACCTATGTAGACAATATATATCGTGAAGATAACCTGAACGACGCCGTGTTTGTACAGCTGCCACCTGGACTTGCTGAGGAACTTGAGGCCTAGGTCGTGATCTGAAGGGTATTCGTCAATGTCGTAGCGTATCTCATTGATCGTGTCGTGTGTGGCCATCTCTCTGCGCATGTGTGTGGGTGTGTATAGGTGTATGTGTGTGGGTGTGTGTGTACACACGTATTGGGTGTATGGCTCAGTGGGACGACCCAAAGATAGTAAGCAAGAGGTCCCGGGTTCGACTCCGGGCAGTTCTTGTTTTTCTCTTGTGTCTATTAAGAACTAATAATCAATAAATTAAAACACAAGAAAAAATGTTACTCTTTGTGTTGTATTGAACCCCTCGAGAAGTAATTATCGAGGGGTACATTTGTATCCGCTATTAGTATTGTATTCAATATATATATATATATATATATATATATATATATATATATGTGTGAGATTGCAATGACTAAATATTATTATTATATATTAAAAATATATATATATATTAACCTAAACTTCACTCTCGGAACGTGAATAACGGTGCATCCTTGGGAGACTAGGGAATATCTTTGTTTACTATATACGCGACCTATTTCCTGTTCCGAGAACAAACTCTCGAGACCCTGAACGTGTAAATAACGATATAGTGTAAGCAGTCGAGTTATCGAGGTGTTACTATAATAGTATATATTATTACTATAGTGGCATACGATATATATATATATATATATATATATATATATATATATATACCATCGATATAAATAAAGTACAATTTCTCTTTGTACATTTGTATATTTTTCTGCATTGTATTATATCTTTATGTCTTTTTCCTACATCGATGGTGTATACACCAAGTAAACATAAATATAATTATGTGTATATTATGTGTATAATTATACGTACATGTACAGTGTACAGTGTATAATTTACACTATTTACATTATACACATACCCTTGGGTACACTTACTTACCATACAACGACCACTGGCTAGTTTATCCACACGCAGGTAAACTCCATTCCGTATCCTGCAAGTCAATTTGATATGTTAACATAAATTTACGTGACGTCATCTTATAAGAATGAATCACTCGTCGTCTATGTGTTATCTAGATGTGACGTCACTAATAATAGGTACATTTCGTTAGTTAGTATCACTTGCATAACGACTTCGGATATAGCAGATATATATATGATAGAATCATGTTAATTATTGATATATGTGTATACTGGGTATATTAGATATACAGTTAGATATACAATATAGTATACCACACACTATACATAGTACTATCAAGGTTATGATATGACCTTGGTCATAGTATTACAACCATTATCTTATACACCCTATCATATATGACATATATGTACAATAATAAGCTACCCTATAAGATGATATATAGGGGTAATTGTCTCGATAAGCAATGCTGCTTCTATATTTACCCTGGCATTGCCTACATCTGATAATAGTAATAATAATATATATATATATATATATATTAATAATAATAATAATATAGTTATGTACATGCTTATATTGTAAATATACATGCACCACACATACACGTTCACACACGCACTCATGCATGCACAACGCGTATGTGTGAGATAATGAATGCACACTGATTACCGCTATAGCTCATTAATAATTACTGTACCCGACCACCGAAGACTTGACGGGCTCTTCGCTACTAGCATCTGTGTTCATCTCCTTGCCAGCGGCAGCTGTGTTGTTTCTATAAATATATATTCTACGTGGTTATGCGGTGATTTGTGGACTACTTAACGTGCATATCAATAAAGGCGATCATAGATATATGGGCCGTAGTTCATGTCGATATATACGAGATAGTGGACGATGTGGTTCCACCGGACATTCAAGTGTGTTATTATGTAACATCGTTACGTCATATTGATATATATATATATTCGCGAGAGTCACTATATATAGCAGTACCACGTTAAGGGTATTGCGTCCACTATTACCCTCCACTATTACCCTCCACTATTACCCCCTCCCAGCTTTTACATTTTTCCCACACAAAAAATCAAATTTTTTCATTATTAATTATATCATAATCCTATTAATTTATTAAAATCATTAGATGTATTTTATTAGATTATTTTTCTATATATATATATATAGGATTTACACAGATAAATACATGTATACATGTATAGTATATTACATATACATGCATACTATTATAATAATATGCACACACCTACACACACCCACCTACATACGCCTACACACCTACACACCTACGTACACACACACCCACCCACACACCCACACCCACACACCCACACCCCCACACACCCACACACCTACCCACACCTACACACCTACGTACACACACACACACCCACCCACCCACACCCACACCCCCACACACCCACACACCCACACACCTACGTACACACACCCCCACACACCTACGTACAAACGTTCACTAACCCACTACCCGCAGAATCGTTCATCATTACAGTTTCCAGTAGAGATTTATGTTCGGTGACCTTGTCTATGATATTTCCGTCAACACTGGACAGTTGCTGCAAGTTAGGGTGACGAGTTAGGGTGACTGGTTATATATCACTAGTCACATGTCTACATGTGTACATAATTATATCTTAAATTAAATGTATATACATATATATATATATATATATATATATATATATATACATTTATCTATTAATACATTAATAGATTAATTAACCGGTTTATAAACCTATATGTAGTATCGTATTTATTTTTAAATATAGAAATTATGAAGTAATGATTTACATCATATTAAGTTGAAGAGTTACATTAGGTTTGCAACTTTCAAAAAACAACTTTTATAATATAATACATATTACGATATAATGGTTTATTAACTCAAAGATAATATTCTACTATAGGGGAAAATCTCCGATCCTACGGACCCCTATATGATTATTTTTAATAACTTATTCAATATTAAATATATTTATTTGAAATTGTGTAAGTAGGGTAGTATTATGGCACTGAATAATGTGGATATTTTAAATTTTTGATATCATTATATTTACAAGAATAAATAGGGGGCCGTTAATCGGATACATGTGCCTAATACCGACCCCCTTCTCCTATTACAGACTTCCTAAAATAATCGTGGTATAAATAATTTTAGTATTTTAGTATCCAAGTTTAGTATCCAATCAACATAGTAGATATAAATAACTATAATTAATTATAACATGCGCGACATTTATTTATTATTGAATTTATGTTTTAATAGTGATAGTAAGTGTATAATTTAAACTTTATAGTAATTACATTAAAATAGTGTATATTATTATTCAATATTTATTTATTAATCTGTATGTATATAATCGAATGGAATCATGCATCCTTAATCTATATCAATGATATACAAACAACTTACGACATATTTTAAAGTAAAATACTGATCTATTTTGATTGGAAATTATAGCGGTAATAGGAAAATCATATGGGTTGCTATAATTAAAATATATTGGTTAATAGTTATTCAAATTCAATTATTTTTATAATTATTATAAACATTGTATTGATCTAGAATATTATGCGCAGTATTAAGTTTTATTTTAATTAATAAAGTATTTACAATGATTTAAAAAAAGTTATTATTGACATATTTAAAAAGTAAAAACATAATATTACATAGTATCAAATAACAATTGTAGGATTGAATATTTTTTAAAACAATATACTTATTCATATTTACCATTAAATTACAAACAGTTCATAAATATATAATTTTTAGATATCTCTTATATATAGGTACTAAGATACGAGAGGGGTCGGTATTAGGAGGGGGTCGGTAATCGGAGACTTTCCCCTATATATACATTCTTGTACGACGTACAATATACGTGTGTTTGCCGCACTAACTTTAAAACCCTTGTCATGTAGTCTGTCGAGTTTAGAAACTGACGAGCATTTCTCTAAGTCCACGAACCGCAGTAATTCACATTTACCCTATAGTGATGTGACGTAACAATCAGACGATGAGGTAATAATAGGTAGTGAAATACATTATCTATATATATATATATATATATATATATATGTAAGGGGGATATATGGATAGATATATATATATATATACAAACAGAACACGTTACAAATAAATAAACCAATATATATATTGGTTTATTATATAGTTTATTACCCCTATAGGGGAAAGTAACCGAATACGGACAGTGCCCGAATACGGACACTCTCGGAATCTCAGAAACAATATATCCTAAAAAAAATTTTCATTGAATAAAATATTCATAGTTATATAAATAGTGTAAAAAAGTATTTTTAATTTTTTAATTATTCAAAATATTGCTGCTATATCCAATTTTTTATTACGTTTTAAATTTATGAGAAAAAAAATTAACTTAAAACCTTCTCAAGAATATACAAATATATCGATATAAAATATAACACTATATTATTAAAAAATAAAGCATTCTAAAATTATATATATAATTTCTATATTTTGTATCAAATATTCATTAAGTTATAAGCATATATCTAGAGGTCATATAAGTCCCTAATACGGACACTCTATATAGTATTAATACGGACACCCTATAACCAATCAGCGCGCAGCGTATGCATATTAGTTCATGAACTATTCTGATTTTCATAAAAGTCGCTGCGTTATAATATTAATACCACCAATAGAGCTAAATTGATTTTTTTATTATTATTTAGATACTTAAATTGTATTATTAATTAAAAAAATAATAAAAATAAATAAATTATTAACTAATTAAATAAAACAATTATTAGAATAATTGTTCATAACAATTTTTATAAATAATGTAATTGTAATTTTTCTGAATGGTTCATCAATAATATATAGTTTATCTAGTGGTATTTAGGGTTTCCGTATTATAACACAGGGTGTCCGTATTCGGACATGGGTACCGAATTAGGACACCCCGTTATCTATGGAATTAAAAGATTAAATACAATTTTAAAATCACAATAATATCTATAATCATATAATATTAATATATTGTCATTTTTGAATAAAAATAATGAGTCATAAAATGTTAAGACCATGTATTGTTAAAGTGGCCGTATTAGGTTTCTTTCCCCTATAGGGGAAATATATATAGTGTGAAATATAATAGGAAAATAGATAATTGGAGGGCATATAATTAATATCTTAATTTGTAGATAAATATAATTATATTAATCTAATTAGATAAATATAATTATATTAATATAGTAGATTAATATAATTAGATTAATATAATTAGATTAATATAATTAAATGATATATATTTAAATGGTTACCGGAAAAAAATAAGAGGAACAAAAATAACGGAAAAAATAATACTTGTTATTTTTGTTCATGTTATTTGTGTCCTATATTTTATATATATATATATATATATATATATATATATATATATATATACATACACATACACACACGCATACAGAATGAGACTGACACCATCAACACCGTCACCACTAACGGAGAGAATGAACCACAGCCACTCGTTCTTCTGCGAGTCCTCCACGATGACCTTATTGTAGGTATAGTCCTCGGTTCTGCTGATGTAGCTCAAGGACTGTATGTCCTTGTCAGACCAGCGTCGTAAGGGTTTCCAGTTACTGGTGAGGTGTGGGTTAGATGTAATAGGGGTTATGGGTAGGGCGAGGGTATGCTGATGTAGCTGAGGGACTGTATGTCCTTGTCAGACCAGCGTCGTAAGGGTTTCCAGTTACTGGTGAGGTGTGGGTTAGGTGTAATAGGGTTTAGGGGTAGGGCGAGGGTCAGTGGTAGATGTAATGGTAGAGGTAAGGGTAGGCGTTAGTTATATAGTTAATTGTATACCATTATACCATTCTATAGAAGTAGTGATATGTTGATAGTATGGGATAATATGGGAGTTATGGATAAGATATATCCTAACTATTATAGTTATAACTATATATAGGGTAGGGTGAGGTTTTGTGGCGTGTATTACCATAATTAGTTGGTTATATTTAATAGTATTTATATATATATATATATATATATACATATATATATAAATACAATATTATATTTATTTATATATACAAATATATTAGTATTTAGTCAATTTCTACCTTATATATAGCTATTCGTAATTGAGATAAATTAAATCCCTAACACAATAATGAAAGTAAGATAGCAACAATTACAGACATATTTAAAGTATTAACTTGATACTACATGTAAGTTACTATATAAACTACGTAATCCGTTATACATCCTTTAAGGGTATAAGCATGTGCAGATACGATGACGTGAACTAAACCGGAAGAACTGGAATCTGGACACAGTCTCCGCCTTCATCTGATCCGATAGTCCGTTCATTACGTAATCCTCCTTGTCGATCACTATGAACTCTGTGCTCTCGGCGCACACCACCGTAGCGTTACGTCTGGTGTTCTCCAGTAGCGCTATCTCCTACGGGGTCAAGAGGGTCACGGGGGTCACGGGGGTCATAATGTCGGGGTCGCGTGCTTAATACTCATAGAGCTAGATAGAATGTCTCTCTAGTTATATGTTGATATTACACAAATGCATGCGTTTTGTTGTGATACTAATACGTATGTAATAATAATATTTATGTATTGAACGACGAATACAAATAAAGGATAACAATGAATTCATTAAGCTCTACATTGTAGTCACGGCTTAGGCCCTACATTATATCGGTAATCGTTTTCTATTTAATTAATTAGTGATCATTCCTATTGTAATTCATATTACTATTAAGAATTTAAGTATTTTATCACAATTGTACACGTAGATATACTAACGTTGTACTATCTATGCAATGTATCAACTCACTGGCTGTAGCATATCAACATATCAATCTGTCAAATGTGCTGATACAAAAAGCATATCCTACGCATATCGTTAAAGATTTTTCGTAGGAAGATTTGTCTGCTTCGCAACATCTTTGATATAGTTGTATACAACGTTGTATACAATATTATGTATAATAAAGTAGACTGTATAACCCATAGCATGGTATTAACCTCCCCTGGCTAACCTATTACCATCCTAGGATAATATTTAACATTACGGAGATAGCTAAGGATTGCGCTAGGCGTATTCTAGGACATATGTTTGTCTCCGAACACCTTGACTTTACTAACCCCGAAACATGCGCCGTCCCTCAACACCACTACTTCCGGTTTCATGAAGATTCCGGTGTCGTCTTTGTCTATAGCCACGTGACAGGATCCAGAGTAGATGAAGTAGACGTTGTACCCTATGTGCCCCTTTCGTAGCATCACTCTACGCTTACCGCATCTGTACGGGCGGGGGTAGAGGGGTTAGTGGGGTAAGGGTGTAATGCGGTACTGTATGGTGAATATATGTATGCTAAAATATTACATCTACCCGCATATGGGTATACTATATATGGCCATATACGTATACGTTAGGAAAATAGGTATCACATGATATTACCATGCTTGTAATACACCCATGCATGGGTGAACTATTATAATAGTGCACTATAGTGGATATCTCTGTGCTATGTCGCCATTAATCACAGATATATAACTAGGAAATTAATTAAATATCTGCGCCATTAATATATTAATGTTATATATAAAGCATATATGCTTATTACTGATGTCCTATAGGATATATCGTATACGATATATATATATATATATATATATATATATATATATATATATATATATATACAATAACAGTGTATGATGTAATGGTTATGTCATACGCTAACATAGGTTACAATGACCACAATTCTACAACGTTTTATATATTAAGTGTATTATACATATATGGGGGGTGTAGGTGTAGGTGTTATTGGCATAATACTATTCATGATTGATAGCTGTGCTTAACTACTAAGTATCTTTTCTGAATTGGCCAATAGCATCTCACAACTCTAACAGAAGGATCCAAGTGCCACACCCTGGTAAACTATTCAGCTAGTAGGCTAATGCTGTAGGGGATTTTAGAGAGAGATGGGCTCCGCTAAAATTCAATCTGCCCAAGATACGCAAATGATGAACTCACAAAACAAAAATAAACTCATGCCGGCTCGGACGTCACCCAGTAATACAAGGTCCGCATCATCTATCCAACACCAGGGTAATGATGACAAGTCTACTACTGGTGAAAGAATGAAAATACGACACGAAACATATATTGGCTCATGGAATGTAAGAACTCTCAGAGCTGACGGTAAATTAGAAGAACTTACTCACGAAATGGAAAGATATAAATGGAACATTATTGGATTAAGTGAAATTCGGAAAAAAAGGTATTAACGAAATACAAACAAATGAAGGGCATATACTCCACTACATTGGCAATGAAAACCGGCACATAAACGGAGTTGGTTTTCTCATAAACAAAGAAAATGTGAAAATGATAATGAACTTTAATCCAATCAATGAAAGGTTAGCAACAATACGTCTTCATGCCACACCATTCAATGTGACAATAATACAAGTATACGCGCCAACCACAGATCATTCAGATGAAGAAATTGAACATTTTTACAATATACTACAATCAACTATATCAGAAACTGACAAACGTGATATTATAGTCATACAAGGTGACTGGAACGCGAAAATTGGAAAGGATGCTAGCTTATATTGGGAAAATGTATCTGGTAAATACTGTAATGAAAATACAAACGAAAGAGGACAAAGGCTACTTGAATTCATGAAAATAAATAGTCTAATCGCTACCAACACAGTTGGTCCACATAAAAAATCTAGGATTAACACATGGCATAGTCCTGGAGGCTTATACCATAATCAAATAGATTATATTTTAACACAGAAAAGATTCGCCACAAGTGTTAATATAAACAAAACACGATCTTTTCCTGGAGCCGACATAGGGAGCGACCATGATCTAGTAATGATGAAATTCAATCTACGTCTTAAAAGCCCAAAGAAAAATAAATTTGTTAGACTTAAGTTTAATCTGGATGATTTAAAAAATTCAGAAACTGAAAAAAAATTTAAAAAGCAAATTGATGACAAATTAATTGATCTAAAACTGGAAGAACTAAATAGTACTGACGAAATAGTAAAACAACTAAATTCAGTGATTACTGATTCTGCAAATAATATCCTCGGAAAGTATCGACAAAAAAAACAAAGATGGATCACAGACGAATTACTCGACATGTGTGACCTCAGAAGAAAATTAAAGAAAAACAAATTCGAAACTGGAAGTACGTACAAGGAAATTAACTCGCAAATTAAGAGAGCCATGAAGAAGGCAAAAGAGGACTGGGTTAATCGTAAATGTAAGGAAATTGACACTTGTTTCACGCATAATAATACAAAGAAAGCCTATCAAATCGTTAAAGATTTAACAAAATCTAAACAGAGAACTTCAACTAATATTCAAAATAAAGATGGTAATTGCATTAATGATAAAAAGGGCGTAATTATAAGATGGACGGAATACTGCTCAGAGTTGTACAATTATAATAATGATAAGGATACGTCTATACTAAATGCAACAGAACCTACAGATAATGACAATTATCCTATTTTAAGAAGCGAAGTTGTATCAGCTATACAGTCACTAAAAAGTGGTAAATCACCGGGAGTAGATAATATAACCGGAGAATTATTGAAATCGGGAGGTGAAAATATGATCTCAGTGATAACAAATGTATGCAATACAATTTGGAACTCTGGGGACTGGCCCATGGTTTGGACCCAATCCTTAATTATATGTATACATAAGAAAGGAAATATTCAGAAGTGTGAGAACTATAGAACCATAAGTCTCATTTCACATATGAGTAAAATAATGCTGAAAGTTATCATGAGAAGACTGCAACCAATCGCCGAAGAACTATTGTCAATAGAACAAGCAGGTTTTAGAGCTGGTAGAAGCACTAATGAACAAATCTTTAACTTAAGAATAATTCAAGAAAAATACACCGAACATCAAAAACCGCTTTATCATATATTCATTGAATTTAAAAAAGCTTTCGATAGGATATGGCATGCAGAACTATTGGATACAATGAAAAGATTCAATATCAATGCCAGACTCATAAAAGTAATACAAAACCTATACGAAAAAGCAATAAGCGCAATATACTATGAAGGTAAAGTCGGAGAATGGTTCACCACAAGAACCGGTGTACGCCAAGGATGTCTATTATCCCCCACATTATTCAATATAATGCTGGAGCAAATAATGAACGAAGCTCTACTAGACCACAAAGGTACAGTATCTATTGGAGGAAGAGTAATTACAAATCTAAGATTTGCGGATGATATCGACGGTCTAGCAGGAAGTGAACACGAACTTGTTAATCTGATGAATAAAATAGATTCTACTTCTAGAACTTATGGCATGGAAATCAATACAAACAAGACAAAAATTATGACAAAATGTGAAGGGCACTTCAATAATAGTATCTCCTTACATGGCGAAATAATTGAACCAGTCGATACTTTTAAATACTTAGGCTCCATCTTAGATGATAATGGCTCGACAAAGGAAATCCTTTCAAGAATTGCCCAAACGACAGCCTCATTAACAAAACTTAATACGATTTGGAACGACAGAAACTTAACGCTAAACTCTAAAATTCTTCTCTTACATTCACTTAAGTTCAATATTTTAATATGCATGTGAAACGTGGACAATCAGCAAAGAACTTCAAAGAAGAATAACAGCAATGGATTTCAGATGTCTAAGAAGATTACTAAAAATATCATATAAAGACAGAATTACAAATATAGAAGTCAGAAACAGAGTATTCACGATAATCGGCAATCACAAAGACCTACTAACAAAAGTGAAAGAGAGAAAGCTACGGTGGTATGGTCATATCATTCGCGACGATTACTCTATGTCAAAAATATTCCTTCAAGGTACTGTAAATGGAACAAGAAAGAGAGGTCGTCCGAGACTGAAATAGTCCGACAACATATACGAGTGGACAGGACTAAATGTAAGTGACGCCATGAGAGCAGCAACAGATAGAAAAAAGTGGAGGAAAATTGTGAGAGATTCATCAGCGCCCCTACGGCTCAACGCTACGGGATAGGTAATCAGGTAATAATTATATATTATGCTTAATATATATATATATATATATATATATATATATATATATATATATTCATACATGTACATATTCATTATATTTTATAATATTATAATATTATATATATAAATAAAAAATATATATATAAAATTACAATATCAAAATGTAAAGTTTTGTAGAGTTATTAGTAATAACTTATTACACAATTACGCTGTTAAACGATGTGTATAACGAAGTGTATAACGCTATATCTATTAGGTATAAAGTGTAAGCAGCGATGTATAAGCTCCCCGCGGGTGTAGGTCACGTGTAGGTCACGTTAAGGTCACGTGTAGGTCACGCGCGTGCGTCGCTAACTTCATGTATCTGACGATACGACACATCATGCGTTGCATGAAACTCGAGTACTTCCGGAAGCTGGGTATCTTGTACACCTCCCTGGAGATCAGTTCAAGGTCGTGGTTGTTCCGTTCCTCGGGGTTCTTGTCCATCGACTTGATCACGTTGCGAGGCATTATACTCTGCGGGGGGGGGGGTTACGTAAGTGGGCGTGTTATGTAATGTGGGCGTGGTTGTGGGCGTGGTTACGTGTACGTAACTATATTTGT
>OZ025241.1:92626222-92858722 GCA_964019155.1 Osedax fenrisi | reverse complement strand
ACCTTCTCGCCGTTGATCAGTATCACTTTGCTGTTCTGTGTGTGTGTGAGTTGTGAGGTAGTCGTTAATGAATATATTGATATTGTTATGGAATTAATGAAGTAATACGGTACGCACTTTGTGTACCCACGTGTATAATAAATCATACACGTATATTACATAGGCGGTATATTAGAACTGTCTATTTATGTAGTAATGTACACTCTATAAATAAGTATTGCATACCTGTGCATTACTTTAGTGTTACATATATGTTTAGTACATGTGGGAGTTTATATTATGTTAAAATATAACGTCAATATTTGAAAAGAATTATTTGATGAGGTACAAATATTAACATATTTCAACAAATATATATTATTATTATATATAAGAGTAAGAGTATACTCTTATAACACTATATTAAATCAATATTTAAGACGCGACATTGTTACTTAGATTACAGTGCCTGGGTCATATCGGTATTGTTAATATGTTGATTGATAACAATAAACGTAATGGTAATTACGTATCCCCGGTATCATTGTAAATATAGTATTCCTTTAAATCTTCAAGCACACAATTATTTGTAATATATATATATATATATGTGTGTATGTGTATATTATAAAAAAACTATAACATTAATAACGAGCCGTTCAACAATGAGAAGCACAGCTATTCATTGTATTATGAATTGTTATGCATATTATCTATATATAGAGTGTATATATATTAAATTAAGTGATTATAATCACAAGCGAATAATCTAGACTTGTGTTGTAATATCGACATTGCATTTCACGAGATATCGAATCGCCTATAGGAATTACTAGGAATGTATTCAATACAACATTGCAATCTTTTAGATCGATTAAATATCCATCACTCATAAACACATCGACTACGCGATTGCGATTGTGCGAATCACCCCTCCCCTGTTCCGTTTCGCGACGGGGTGACTTTTCACACCCTCGACCCGACTACCCGCGCCGCGGATGTGAGCAATTCTATCGATTATTAATTAGTCATTAGGAGCAGCAGTCGACTAGCAACCGGCGTCAACACGTTTACTAATTGATTACCTCGCCGATCGATATTATAAGTTGTTTACGTTCCACGCCCATCGTTACGCCCACTGTTACGCCCACCTATAGGTGTATATATATATATATTTATATATATATATATACGCCTACCTATAGGTGTATGCCCACGTATACGCGATGTCGTTAATACATCGACACGCCCATAAACAGGATAGTTTATAAACCTTCTATTGTGATTGCTGATTATAACTAGAACTGACAAATGATCGCTATAAATTGTAGTTATGTACTATTGAATTCACCTAAATAGTCGATATGAGAGTATACACGCTTGTTATACCATAATCTATAGATATGGGATGAGTATAATATATACTTCTATATATATGTTGGTAGATAAATAACAACATTTATATAATAATAAATAATAAACAAATAGTAAATCATAAACAAAACCTATTTAATTTATAGACAGTTGCATTCGATAGATCTAAATTATACGGGTATTTTAAAAGGAAAAATCAAAATCAAAACACATTTTTATATTCGTTTGTATTATTATAATTATATAGTTAACTATATATATATATATATATATATATATATATATATATATATATATATATATATATATATATATATAGTTTACTATTTTTATTATCTATTTTGATTGGTTTCTACAACATTTTTTTATTTTCAGATTTGAATATTAGAGAAAGTTGTCACAATTTTCGTCGATTATGTTATGTATTATTCAGCTATACATTATAAGTTTATTTCATATTTGCAATTTGTTGAAAGCCGTACTGTTGATAAACTCCATTAATTCCATTTTAATTAAACTATAAAATCTATTAATTATCAATTAATTAAACTATGAAATCTATTAATTCGTTATTAATTAAACTATAGTACCTCTATACTAATCACGTGATACTAGTTTGTACATTACGAACTGTGGCCTACTTCCACGTGACTCTATTGTCGTCTTATTTAAACATCCGCAGCGTGGAGTCACTAGTAGAGTGGCTAATAAAGTTAATTAAACTGCGAGAGGGGATTATAAACTGAAGTTGTGGAAGGTTGCTACCGAGTCAGGTGTTATATAATTAGCTGATTTATAGCGGAAAATATAGCATTGTATTACTCGAATATCAATAAATTAACTTAGTTATATTTATATAATAATAATAATAATATTTATTTATTGAATCACACATATAATAATAGCGGATACAAATGGACCCCTCAAGAAGTCATAGACTTATACATGTTATAAATAACTGTGAGGGTCCCCGGACAATAAAAACAAATAGTAACATTTTGTTCTTCTTATATATAGATATAATATATACAATATATAACTATTATATTTAAGTATACCTAAATATAATAGATATTATTATTATATTTTGGATGATGTCACTTACTTTTAAATTAAAAATTTTTAATTATTTAATTTTAACTTTATTACCTATAATCAAGCTAATTCCAATATTTATTACCATTTACTACCACTAAACTACTTCTACCCCCGATTATGACTGACTCCATCCACACTGACTTCACATGCTCCTCATGTAACACTATCGCCACGTCACTCACGGAATGTGACCATTGCCGTAAGTGGCTTTGCCAATCATGTTCCAAACTCCCCAAATCTACCCTTAACAAAATGACTGCCCTCAAAAAATCTGGTTTCTACTGGTTTTGTACCATCTGCAGAACTGACTCTAGAACGTCCCAACGTAAGATACTATCCAATAGCTCTTCCCAAACCTATCCCATTAGCTCACCTCCCATCTTTAACAATCACTCCCCTGCACCTGCACTACCACAACCCACTTTTTCTACAATTTCACCGCTCACCCCACCACCCAACCCTTCATCCAAAACTATATCAGAGTCCATACAGCAGTCACCCCACAACTCATCCACTGTTCCTACCATCCTTACTATCCCCACTCGCCTATCCCCTGTTGCCACTAAACGATTACAATCCATCACTTCCATAGCTAAACCCCCCTCGTTTAATAACCTTCACCGCGCATGCATACCTCCCTTACTCCCCCCCCAAATCTGATAAAATTGCATGGAAAAGAATTAATAACCCCCCCAATACTCCAATTATTAACTTTCTTGTCGGTAAATTACCAACTCATTTTAGACCAGTCCCTAATCCATCTTCCACTACCAATCATTACTCACCTAACCACCCATCCCCCTTTTCTGTAGTTATTGAGCATATTAAACCATCCGAAAAATCTCGTGAATTTCTTCTAGAATTACTCACTTACATCAATATACCTACACATGCTCTAAAATCATATAATTTTTCTAATGCAACTGTTATTATTTTCTTTAATACATCAAGTCAGTGTTCCTACTTTTACTCCAAAATTCCATTCATCCGCAGTAACTCAATATACAATCACCTATACATTCGTGCTGAACGATCTATCACTGAGCGAACACATGGTAGAGTTCTTTTCCATGCAACAAAATCTAACCTAGCCCCATCTAATGTCAAATGTACCTTCAATGACTACACTAACTCATTTGAACTTCGTCATTTGACCAACTCCAAGATAGACTGGAATAAGAACCCAATTTATATATCAAATGACACATACAATACATGGTCTACATCCTACAATGCATATAGATTAAATACCAATTCACTGAATTCATCAATCAGTAATTCTCAGTCATCACATCAATCTTCACAATGACATTCAAATTCTCGACCTAATTATCTCAGAACAATCTCAATTCCTAGCACCTCAATAGATACCACACTATCAATTCCACCATTTATTCACAACACATCACAATCTCAGATTAATGCAGCCATCCTTAATGTTTCCTCCATACGCAATAAAGTTGATCACATACTTGACCTATTTAATGACCTTCATCTTGATCTTATTTGTCTCACAGAAACGTGGCTTAAGGATAATGATATTGCAATATCTGCATCCCTTAATATTAACAATCTAAGTTTTGCACAACTTAATAGACTCGGCCCCCATCTTGGTGGTGGTGTTGGCATCCTATATAAGACAAATATTAATCTAATAAACAGTATTGATCTCGCACTAGAAAACTCAGAATCATTTTATTGTACATTTCACCCGGCTAATTCACGTCAATTCACCATCATAGTTATCTATCGTCCACCTCATAAGTCAATTCCTAAGTTTCTCCTTGAATTAGAACACCTCCTGACTACATCCACTGATCATACTATCATTCTCGGTGACCTAAACATCCCAATTAATCTTGACACTAATTATACCAGGCAATTCAATATATTAATAGACTCATTTAACTTTGTCCAACATATAACATCCCCAACTCACATAGCAGGCAATACACTTGACCTTATAATTTCCCATGCACATTCTAACCTCACCAATTCCCACTCAATAAAGAATCTATTTTCTGATCATCATTTAGTATTCTTCCATATTAGCTCACCAAGACCAACTCGACCCATTATAAATATTAAATATAGAAAATATAACAATATTGACACCAATACTTTCATCACTGAATTCTCTAAAAAATTTAATAACACACAATTTTCAAACTCAGTATCAAAATTAGAAACATCTCTATCAAGAACCCTTGACGAACTTGCCCCCATCAAATATAAATATATAACACAACGTCCAAATTGCAAATGGTTTAATTCTGAACTTTCATCATCAAAGCGCAAATTACGACTATATGAAAATTATTGGAGAAAATCTAAATCTCTCAATAATTACAATATATTTATCAAACAACATAGCCTATATAGAACCCTACTCAAGAAGTCTAAGAAATCATACTACAATAATCTATTAAAAGAAGCATCAACTAATTCTAAGAAACTTTTCTCCATTTCTAACCAGCTACTTGGTAGAATATCACTACGTGTTCTACCAAATGAACCCATGAATATAATTAAATCACTCCCTACACCACTCAATGAACCATATAATCTACATCTATATTCCCTTTCCTCCTTCACATTACCATCAACTACTACCATTGAAAAACTCCTCAGTGCAGTAAATACATCTTCCGAACTAGATCCAATTCCTCATTCTATATTAAATAAGTACCACATTTATCTAGCATCTTATTACCAAGAAATAAATGAATACTCACTTACCTCAGGCATTTTTCCAATCTACATGAAAACAGCATATGTTACACCCATCATAAAAAAACCAAACCTTGACAAATCAATCCTCTCCAACTACCGACCAATCTCCAACTTATCAACGCTCTCCAAAACCCTAGAACGAGTTGTTGCTCGTCAATTAAATTCGTATCTCCATGAAAATCATATATTAAACCCATATCAGAGTGCCTATACCAAGCACAAAAGTACTGAAACTGCAATGATACATATCCTTAATCACATTCACCTATCTGCTGCATCACCACATGGTTCAGTGGTCATTCTCCTTGATTTATCAGCTGCCTTCGACACTCTTGACCATAATATCCTTATAAATCGACTAACTTCTATCGGAATCTCTGGTACTGCACTTGATTGGTTCATCTCATACCTAACTGATCGTTTTTACCAAATTAGTATAAACTCACTAATCTCTAAACCTCGTAAAGTTACTCATGGAGTACCTCAAGGATCGGTTCTTGGTCCACTCCTATTCAATATCTACCTACTTCCCTTATTTAGAATTATTGACAAATACCCCTCTATAGACTATCACTCGTATGCTGATGACATACAGTTACACTGTAGATTGATAGACCCCAACAACGACATAAATGTACTTAACAACTGCATTACTGAAATACATAACTGGCTCACCAATAACTCATTATCACTAAACTGTCTTAAAACTGAATCAATGCATATTAAAACATCTACCACCACATTCATTCCACCACAAATTACCATTAACAATCTGAGTATTTCTTATGCTAATAAAATAAAAAATCTTGGTATATTAATCGACCCAACACTACAATTCAACATCCAGACTAAATCACTATTACAGTCAATTAACTACATACTACACAACTTACGAACAATAAGACCCTTCATTAATTTTAATACTGCAAAACTCCTCGCTACATCCCTCATTCTCCCCCGCCTTGATTACTGTAATTCATGTCTCTATGCCTCCTCACAATCTATAATAAATAAACTCCAACGTCTTCAGAACTCAGCCATCAGATTCATATTCAACATAACTAAATATTCCAGACAACATATATCCCCTTTGAGAACCAAATTACATTGGCTGCCAATAAAATCCCGTATAATTTACAAAATTTCACTGACCATACATTTAGCTACACATCATAACACACCAGACTATCTTGCTAACTTACTAACTCCCAACACAACTATTTACGAACAAAGACACATAAACAAATTCAAATTAAAAACTCCAGTTCTATTACATTTAACATCTTCCCAACATAAATCTTTCTCCATCCATGCTCCAAAAATCTGGAATGATCTACCTCACCATATCCGATCAATTGACTCAACTGTATCATTCAAATCAAAGCTCAAAACATACCTTTTTGCCCAATAATATATTGAAAGCACGTCCGAAAACTCCAATAAAGAAGTTGATGGAAGTGCCTAAACCAATTAGGTAACAGGTAACAGGTAACTTAATTACTGTTGTTATTTTTAATAAGTTAACAATGTACAAGTAATTGATGATAATTGAAATGCGTGAATTAGAATATGTTTCCTAGAAGTAGTCGTATGAACTTATCATACTTAATCTTAAATAAATGCTTGGAATGAATAATTATATTATGGAAACTATTGCAGATACATCTATACATTAGGTATATATATATATAATATGTAGATTTTACCAAATCAGAATAGATTTATATGAACATATTTGATAGTTAAATGTAACAGATTGCAGGGTAGTTTACACAATCTATAGAATAACACGAGGGGGTTAATTAGATAAACACGGAAGTAAGAAGGCACGAGCTCATCTAAATTAGTAAGCTATATGGATAAAGAGAAGTATGTGTACAATGTGTATATGGGTGACATTAGTAATCGTTTTGTTTAACGGAGGTCAGAGGATTATAAGATGTTAGGGGGTTTAGTGAATAGCGGTCAGGGGGTTTCCGTAATCAATAGGGTAACAGTTGTAAAGGGGTTTCGGTGGACAGTAAAGAGTTGTAATAGAGAGCTATGTAGGATCACTGATCATGTAGTAATCGGTGATGTATAAGGTCAGATTCATTGAATGACATTAGTAGTGTTTAGATGAGGTGATTTTCGGTAGTGTAATGTAAATAGACTTTATACTATTGTGAACTTGATTAGGATACCTATAAACCTATAAACAAAATGTGTTGATGAGGGTTGCTATGGCTTCATTAGCTAAAATACGATGTGTTAGTATACCGAGTAATTGATTGAATATTAAATAAAGTATGTTAGAATATCTACATCAGTTAATAGATTATTGTAATATGTGTTATTATTTTTCTTGAATATACATCGGTATATGCAACGCTGAATTTATAATTTATAAGTAAAAATCGAGAAGGGGTGTGAAAGGATATAAATATGAATAATAAAATAAATGTTTTGATAAATGTGGTTACATTTAAGTTAATAATGGGAACGGTTATTTATTATCTCCTATGGTTGTAAAGAAACAAAGCACATTTAAATTATCCAGTATACCAGTATCACATATTATTATGGTTATTGTTATGTTGGTGGAGTCCTTTCATCCTATCCAGGAACATAGATGAAGTTTTCTTTCTAATATCCCTTCGAAGCAGCTCTCATGTTAAGGCATCCATTGTTTTAACGAGAGCCGACCAATTATTTATACATAGTTATTTAATATCACTTCAAAATATACATATATATATATATATATAATATATATATATATAAGTACGATCATAACTAGATAAATACAACTAAATATGTAGTGTTACCTGCATTGTATACATCATAACAACATAACAACTGGTAAGCTGGTAAGTAGTACATGGTGTATACAGTGTATACTATAGTACTCATCAATAATATATAATTTACATATATTTATATATATATATATATACAGCATATATTTATTAGCTTAGTTGGGGCTCTAATTATAAATCAGTAGTACACAAAATTATTGTATTACAAAACAAGGTACTTAAATGTATTTATAAACTACCCCAGAGAATTAATATCAACTTCATTTATAAAAGACATAATATATTGAAAATAGTTGACTTAGTAGGTCACATTATTAAAAAATACACATTATGCTTTTAATAGAGTCTATAGAACTAAACTATTACAAAAGTTTGTACTTTGTTCGAACAGTTGTACTAGGGCTAAAAATAGATTTATTATACCGAAATGTAGAATTAATATTAGTTGTTATGCTGTACATTATGCAAGTATTCAATTATGGAATAATCTAAGTAACAAATTAAAAATTATAAAACCTATTAAGTTATTTATAAAACAATTAAAAATTTCTTACCTAGCTAATTACTAATTATATTTTATTGTACATGTTTGATGGACTAATGGTGACTATTCAAGCTGATTGATAGAAGTGGAACAGATCCTCAAAGACATTATTTTTATTTTATTTGTTTTCTTTTATTAAGCTGCGTGATTATTTATTTATTATTATGAATTACTAATATGTAATATCAGATGGATTAACATAGGGTTTATATTTCTGATTGTTTGAAACGCTTAATAAATCACTGAGTATTACTCTTCTGGGTGTGGGCTACCCATATGGGATTTGGGCAACCCCGAAGCTTCCTTCACTTATATATTCCCTTTGATTATCCTTCTATACACATACATGTTTGAATGTATAATATGTAATTGCATTATTATTTACTCTGGCCAAACACCTCGAAAGTCAATTTGACTATTTTGTTTAGCCATTTATTGTTAAAAATCAAATTTTTTTGTAATAATAAATTATCCTTATCCTTATCCTTATATATAATGGTCGATCTATAGAAGGCGTATAAATTATAAGGTATAACATAGGGTTCCTAGGAACCTTAGCCTATAGACTAGCACATTCGTCAGTTCACTCTAAATAATCACTGATAATGTTCTATAGAACATATGTGTACAATACTCTAGGTACAGCTTGTAATACTGCACTTGTACATGTAGTATGAGTGTAGTTTGTGTAGTAGGTAAATGTGGACAGGTGGACAGGTTGACAGGTGGACATGTGGACACGTGGACATGTGAACAGGTGGAAAGGTGGATATGTAGACGAGTGGACGAGTGGACATGTGGACAAGTGGACAGGTGGACAGGTGGACAGGTGGACACTTCTATTGTATACACGCGATGCATCAAATGACCGTTCATGTATTTATACGAGAATCTTTCCTTTTAAAAAACTAAACCCTTGCTATATACATACATTTAATTTTATAAAGTGTATGTAAAACCATTATAAAATCTTGGATATATTCCAGATGTATATATATATATATATATATATATGTTTATATATATATATATATATAATGTATAATGTATAATTGTATGAGGTATAAAATGTATAGGTATACGCAGATAAACGGTCTACATTATTGTTAGCGCTAATATCAGCTAGTATCCGCTAATATCCATTACATTGACTACCAGCGTAGACATTAACGGACTTAGGTATGAATGAGTGGTCAATTCTCTAGTCTATGTGCACTACTAATACCATTGACCGGTGCGGTTTAACTGGCCGTAATGTCATAAGTTGACTACGCTAAACAATGAATACCTCACACGATGTCTACTCTAACCGTAGCTATAGCACTATAGGGCTATTGTTCTAGAGAACAATCACCTCTCGAGTGCTAATGCGTAGTGGCGAGTTAATAAGAAGCAAGTTATCACGTCTACCCCCGTATGGTTGGGTATATAGAGGGGTCTAGACTATCCCAACTATAGAGGGGTCTAGACTATCCCAACTATAGAAGGGTCTAGACTATCCCAACTATAGAAGGGTCTAGACTAACCCCACTATATAGGGGTCTAGTGGGGTTTACATATATTTCTATGTACATGTATATTTAAGGCATGCGTTACTTCTATAATATATATATATATATATATATATATATATATATATATATTATTTTGAAGTAGACCTTAGAAAAATCTTTGGTAATACCAAATCCCTGAAAAAAGGGCTTTGGTAATACTATGCATCCTCAACGATACAATAATGATCCGTATTGTAATTGTTATGTTGTCTATCGAAATGAATACAACAAAGCCTATTATACAAGTATTGGTGTTACTGTGATTAACACTTAGTGTCCACAAGTATAACTAGTATTGTATTCTACACAATAATCATTTATTATATATTATTGTATCGCTTATTTATGTACGTATCATTATTGTTGTTAAAACACAAATGAGAACTTTCCTTATATTATTTGTATCTACGTAAATCATCTATATATCTTACTTCCGTGGCATAGCTCAAGAAATGCCTACTATAGACAGTATTTCTGTATCTATTGTCAGTAAACTGTGTCTACATTGTACACATTCTACACTGTATAATATGTGATATTTCAGCTACACAGAATAACACGCGTACGACGTGAAGTGTACGTGGAACAGCGTATAGTAAACAATAGTATACTATAGTAACCCTATAGGGTAATTATCTAGGGTAATAGGCTAATTTAGTATGTACATTATTTTCCCATGCACATATATATATATATATATGTGTGTGTGTGTCTATGTGGTAATAGGGGTATATAATATATAGGTATACCATTAAAAACTAGACATTATACCATCATATATTGGGTAATTGTCTCGATAAGCTTTAGCTTCTACAAAAACCCTGGTGTAAACCTAAATCTGATAATAATAATAATATATGCTCTATAGAGTGACATTTGAAAACTACATAAGTACACGCTCCCTTATGGTAAACCTCGCAGTATACATATTATTATGTAACACGATACATACCACAACAATGCGTGATGCAATAACGTCAACACCCGTAAACACGCCCCCTATCGGTGAACTAAACCTGAACCCTTCGAGATGGCGCGTGCCCGATACGCTCTACCACGTTGTCGGCGAATTCCTCTCCCCCGAGGTCGTCATGGCTACCGTCCTCGCCGGCGTTACCCCCCGCCGCCTTCACCCGGGAATAGCGTAACCTCGACCTGTTACGGCGTATTTGTCGCACCAGATCCACGGGGATCACAGGGATCATGTTAGCCGAGCGGTTGCGGGCGACGGAGGCGTGTCTCGGCGGCGCCGGGGAATGCGGGCGTCCGTACTGAAGCCGCACGCGAGGTTCCGTCAGGAAATCTTCGTCGGGTTTCTCTCGAGCGGAATGTTGCTTCGTTCGACGTCCGCCTGACGTCGCCACATCCGGTGTACGGGTGGCGCGGGGTTCTCGATGACGTAATATCGCGTCCGTGGTATGTTCTCGTCGTAACGATAACATCTCTCGCCAGTTGTAATCAAGTTAGCGATCCGCCACTAATCGAGTCCGAATTTAGTCTACGATTTACTGATATTACTATATTATTTACGTTTTGTATTACATATGTAGGCAATACCTTAGCAATATTGTCTCTCTATTCGTAATACTAATAAACTGTTATCGCCTAAGTGTATTGTATACGATGATATACGATGTTGTTATTCCAGTAGTACGCATAGTATAAAACTTGATACTATAGTACCATATGGTTATTTCTCTTGATAATAATACGCTGCTCTGAAATTATCCAACGATTGCTCGTGAATTGCAGGCTGGGCGTGGCCTAAATAATTTGATTGATTGACACTCGATTGGTATGATTGCATTTATTATAAATTCTATTCACTAGTCTATGATTACTCATTAGTCGAATACGTAAGTGGCTTTATGGTATAATGATATTAATAATTAAAAAGGTGGTTATATATTGTTCGTAACAATCATGATAACTATTGCGGTACTAATGATTTAATGATAGTGTAAAGTGTTAAACTATATCTTATATACTCAATGATTATTGTTAGATATCGTAATTTGACTAAATTGTTAAGTAATCAATATATATATATATATATATATATATATATATATATATATATATATATATATGTGTGTGTGTATGTGTGTGTTTATGTGTGTAGGTCCTAGTTACTTTTACTTTTAGTGTCATGATTCTTGAATCGTAGGGGGAATCATCTCGCTCGCTTTCACAACAAATCTTCTCCATTCTTCTCGATCATCTACCTTGCGTAGTAGTTCACCTGTCGGTTTCTTTGTCCACTTATTTATATTCGTCATCAAGTTATTCCTCGGTCTTCCTCTTCTTCTAGTACCTTCTATTTTGCCTTGCAGAATTGTATTAGCCAATGTGTCATGTCGACTAATGTGGCGAAAATATTTTAGCTTTCTTCGTTTTATAGTTCTAAGGAGAGGTTTATATTTACCGATATGGTTTAATATTATTTCTTGGACATATTTAGTAGTCTTGTGTTGACAATATGTTATATATAATAGTCTTCTATGGGCTTTATTATCTAATGATTGTATCCTTTTCCCTCTATTTCCGTTATGGTCCAAGTTTCGCACTCGTATAGCAGTATTGATAAGATTAGTAACTTAAGTTACAATTGTATATACAGCTACGTCGTAAATGGCGTGACTCTAACAAATATGGAACATCAAAAAAATCACTTTTAATGTCAAATAAAATTATAGGTTAACCTATAGGTTGTATTTGACATGAAAAGTGATATGTCGCCGATTTCTTTGCCACCAGCTGATTTAGTTGATTTGTGGTTTTGAAGTGTATCTTGCGTATTTTGTTCCAGAAATATATTGAATAACACAGGCGATAGTAGATAACCTTGGATTACTTCAAATGTAGTGTGCCCAAAGTGTCCGGTCATGTTATTGAGTATTATATAATATTACATCGCACTGTTTCAATTAGCATATAATGATTATATTTATAAATTATTGTAATATGCCGACATTTTCCAACCAGCTCTATAATCCTTTATGCCATACTCAAACGAATGTTTTTTTTATAATCAATGAAGTTGTGGTAGGTACCTATACATCTTTTTGAATATCAATATGTTTATACTAATGGTAATTCCGCTGATAAGTATTTGTTTAATAGTACTCTTTGATTGTATGAATCCTGCTTGTTCTTCTGCTAGTAGTTGAGGTGTTAATCTATTTAGTACTATTGTTAACAGTATTTTGCTCGGATGACGTAACAGGCTGAGTGTACGCTAATTGGAGCATTTTTTTAGAGTCGCCTTTTTAATAATAGTAATTATTAGATACTTTGTCCATTGGTCTGGCCATATCTTTATTTTCCATTTGTTTTGACATATTGCTGTATACATTTTAGCTGTGAGTTGTCCTCCATGTGTTATCAGTTCGCTTGGAATGTTGTTATTACCAGGTGATTTACCATCTCTACCTCTTTTAATAACATTTATTTTGACTGGTTGGTCCCCCCTATATGTATACATACACACCATCGTTCCAGCTCCCCTAGTCACTACACACGAACGTATATGTCTTAGCCTACAATATGCATACAGTGTTCGTCATACACTGACCGGCATACATATATGCATACAGTGTACGCGTGTGATTGTATCAAATGTACAATCAATATTATAATTAAAAAGTAACATAGATATGTATATATATATATCTATATTATATTATATACCCATATATGGGTGCGTATTTGTTTATATTTCACCAACCTCCTTATCTATGATCAAGTTCGTTAATAAAAGCCATCTTGAATAGACTTTCTCTTTTCGAAATATTTCTTCTTGTATTTCATTAATTCTATAACATTTATTACCAGGATGTAACGAACCGTTTAGGTTAGCCGGTAAGCATAACGGATGTGTAATACATTATGTATTATGTAATACGTTGTGTATTATACATAGAATGCTAATTAAATCTAATTAAACTTAAATATGAAAACCTTTTTAATCGTTCTTTCCGTTTGAAATCTATTTTTATTTCTATAATAATAGTTGTATCGTTAGTTAATTCTTGATAAACGTATACATTTACCTATCGCATTATTTATTATAATAATAATACATAATAGTGTAGCTGCGTTAAATAGAGGAAAGTAGCCTAATACGGGGGACACCTTATCAATAAATGGTCTTCACATGTATAACACATTATTTTTATTCAAAAATTACAATATATTAATATTATTTGATAATAGAAATTATTGTGATTTTAACATTTTATTTAATCTTTTAATTCCATAGATAACGGGGGTGTCCGTATTCGGTACCCATGTCTGAATACGGACACCCTATATACGACTAGATAAACTACATAGTATTGATGAATCAACCAGAAAAATTACAATTACATTATTTATAATTAATTTTATGAATAATTTATTCTAATTTAATTAGTTAATAATTTATTTATTTTAATATTTTTTTAATTAATAATATAATTTAAGTATCTAAATAATAATAAAATTAGATTAATCTTTATTGGTGGTTTTAATATTATAACGCACGCGATTTTTATGAAAATCAGAATAGTTCATACGCTGCGCCCTGATTGGTTATAAGGTGTCCGTATTAAGACATCTAGAGTGTCTGTATTAGTGACTTATATGACCTCTAGATATATGCTTATAACTTAATGAATATTTGATAAAAAATATATAAATTATACATATAATTTTTAGAATGCTTTATTTTTTAATAATATAGTGTTATATTTTATATCGATACATTTGTATATTCTTGAGAAGGTTTTAAATTAACTAGTTTTTTCATAAATTTAAAAACGTAATAAAAAATCAGTTTATTGGAATAATTGAAATATAAAAAATACTTATTTTGACTATTTATATAATTATGAATATTTAATTTTTAATTTTATATAATTTTTTGTAGGATTTATGGTTTCTGAGATACCAAGAGGGTTCGTATTCGGGCACTGCCCGTATTCGGTTACTTTCCCCTACTATATTATATTTGCTACTCATAGTGTTATCTATAGATAACTAATATTACTATATTAATGATACATTAGTTATATCAATATAGTATACTTATAGGTATTTACCTATTATACCATATATTATGTCAGATCTATCATTAGTGTATTACTAATGATAGCGAGGGAAAACACGAGCATGTGTTATATAATTATTGAAAGTAATTCATTTTGTAATGTTGTATTTTAATATATATAGTACATATTATATACAATAGTCTATACATTACATACTATTACCTTTCTATATGAACTCGTATCATAGCTTCGCAAGTTTAAGACATGCTATCACCACATCGAAGTAACCCTAATTATCTATGTTTATAGAAACCTGCGGATGTTGTTCTCTTGGGTAGAGTACTTTTCCTGCCATTTCTGCTGTACGCTTTAATATTCCTAAATTCGGCCATCTCGGCAATTTATTATTAGATTACCAATAGATCGTTATCTTAAGTTATCACCAGGAATATCTTTATATCAAATTATCTCCAGGGATATCTTTATTAAGTTACCACCAGGTATATCTTTATCTTAAGTTATCACCAAGAATATCTTTATATTAAATTATCTCTAGGGATATTATTATCTTAAGTTATCTACAGGGATATTGTTATCTTAAGTTATCACCAGGGATATTGTTATCTTAAGTTATCACCAGGGGTACCACCGTTATATACCGTTACAGTGATTACCCCAACGGTAGCGAGGGTGGGGTAAACGGGTTCATACACACCTATTGACTTAACGATAATAATCCAAGCTCTGTAAGTCGTGTTTCTCTCGAAGCGTATACCATAGAAGTACAGTCGTTCGTAATTAATGGCACCGAGTGAACGGACGATTACCTATCTAGGAGGTCTCCTCACCTATAGCACGACTGGGATACTGCTGAGTTATGATGTGCACGTGACTGTAAACGTCACTGTTATGTCACGTGACTATAAACGTCAGTTGGCAGGTCACGTGGGGTGCCTAATGTATCGCCATCGGACCGGCAGGCATGCACCCTATTGTAGTCACTATAGTCACTGTAGCTATAGGGGACAATGGGGTTACCTGTCCACCGCGCCGGTATTCGAGGTGGTGCGACCTCACCTCGTTCATCATACTCGCCGGGGTGTGCGAGTGCGGTTAGATCGCGCACTATCGCACACTATCCGCTATACCGGCGCGCGCGTACGTATTCGCACCGCTACTAATAACGCCTACTTATCGGCGCCGAATACGCCCCTTTATTGTTGTCTCTCTTCCTTATAAGGAATACTCGACCACTATCCCTCTCTATCTCGTACCTTACTCCCTCCTTACCGCTCTGCCTTCACCATTGATATACACTCTCGTAAGCGTGTGGATATCCCGCACACGCGCACACGCACACCGTGTTGCGCACACTCGTGCGTTCACTCCAGCTCTACCTCCGTCGTGTGTGCGAGTCAGACTTATTCGCGGACCGAATACATTGTTTAAACTAGGTTTCCGGTAACGTTCGCCGTTCTATTGTTATCGACGGACGACGGATGTTATCGATTGTTGTAGTTGATCGATGTTTTATCAAAATATGCATTTAATAATACCTATAGGTATATATGCGCTGTATAAACACACACATATATATATATATATATGAGTGTTGATTATTTTGTTCAGCTTATTATAATACTTTTTTTCTTGAATGTATACATTTATACATAGCTATAGCTATCAACAACAAATCGTTATACTGAAATAAGTCTAAAACTAACCGATGGATATGGGAGTGGGTACTTATTGTAAGCCGATGTTTGTAATTATGTTTATACATTTATTGTCAATTCTTAAATATCAACAATTATAAATTAATTCAAATTAAATTGTTTTAAAAAAAGTTGTATTCCCAATGAATCATTGGCAATGATGATGATTGCACTATTATGTATACATATCATATATGATAACATAAAGTAATATATTGAAATCGTTTAACTTAATTGAGGTGTGTATATATTACAACAATCCTTATTAGAGGTATACCGCATACATAGGTAAGTGTAAGTACTCCGAAGTATATACTCTATAGGGTATGTATTATTCTACAAATTACACATATAACTATAATTCACCGAATAAAATGAAATATCAAGTAATACAATTAAATCCTCACAAATCGGTCACCAAGTGGTATGCATAGGTATACGTTTTCGAATTACAGAGGACGAGTTATGAGCAATATTGAGAATAGCTGTAGGAGATTTCGGAGTAGCTCCATATTCTAGATTATTAGAAATAATCTATATTTTACTGGAGAAAGAATATTATTAGAGTTGAGAGTTATAAGGTTGGGATATTAATAGTTGATAACAACAAAGTGGAAAAAGGATTATTTGTTATCATTATAAACGTAGTATCGAATATCCGACGATTGGGTAATGATATCATTTAAGTGAGGATATAAGAGGATAATATAAGAGGGTCGATAATCGAGTTATCGATGTGTTATAATGTAGAGGGAGATACTAGTATCAGCTGAAAAAGAGATTTACAAAATATAAATTATAAATATTGTTACATAAACATTTTTACACATAAGTTATGCGTGACTTATGTGACTTAAGAGAATCATTCCAAATCTTCATATCAACATAGATGATAGTTCAGTGAATCACATGAGTAGGGTAATTATAGCATGGTTAAAAGAGTTTGAATGCATCCTTTATGGGGTTTTAGAGAAAGGGTAATGATGTCAGGTACGTATGAAGATATAATAGAATATAATAATAATAATAACAATAATAATAATAACGGGTAAAGTAACCGAATATAGAGAGTGCCCGAATCGGACACTCTCTGTATCTCAGAAACCATAAATCCTACAAAAAATATGTTTGATGAATAAAATATTCATAATTATAAAAAGAGTCTAAAAAGTAATTTTAATTTTTAAATTATTCAAAATATTGCTGATATATAAACTGTTTTTTTTATTACGTTTTTAAATTTATGAAAAAAAATGTCAACTTAAAACCTTCTTAAGAATATACAAATATATCTATATAAAATATAATACTATATTATTACAAAATAAAGCATTCTAAATTTATATATATAATTTCTATATTTGTTATCAATTATTCATTAAGTTATAAGAATATAACTAGAGGTCATATAAGTCCCTAATACCGAAACTCTAGATGTCTTAATACGGTCACCCTATATAGGGTATATAACAAATCAGCTCGTAGCGTATAAACTATTCTGATTTTCATAAAAATCGCGTGCGTTATAATATTAATACAATCAATAAATTTAAATCTAATGTTTATTATTTAGATACATAAATTGTATTATTAATTAAAAAAATAATAAAAATAAATAAATTATTAACCAATTAAATTAGAATAAATTGTTCATGAAATTAATTATAAATAATGTAATTGTAATTTTTATGATTGATTCATCAATAATATATAGTTTATCTAGTGGTATATAGGGTTTCCGTATTATAACACAGGGTATACGGATATATCCGTATTCGGACATGGGTACCGAATACGGACACCCCCGTTATCTTTGGTATTGAAATATTAAATAAAATTATAAAATCACAATAATATCTATAATCATATAATATTAATATATTGTAATTTTTGAATATAAATATTGAGTCATAAAATGGTAAGACCATTTATTGTTAAAGTGACCGTATTAGGTTATAACCGTATAAGTATACTTTTCCCTATTTATTGGATCACAAATAATAATATATGATACAAATGGACCCCTAAAGAAGTCATAGACTTGTACATGTTTTAAATAAATGTGAGGGGCCCAGGATAATACAAAACAAATATTAATATTTTATATTAAATTTAATCTTTAAATTTTTATTAAGTTCTTGATAAATACAAGAGAAATACAAGAACTACCTGGAGTCGAACCCACGACATCTCGTTTACTATAGTAGTTTCTAAAAACCTATAGCTTTTGACTATTTCACTGAATCATAGACCCCATGCTATATAATCTTTTAAATGTTGGAAGATTAATTGGCCAATGATATCTGATCTTATTAATAGCTCTACATATTCTCATTCTATAAAGACTACTCAATTGAAAATATTAAATAATATATTTTACATGAAAATCGCCATCAATATTAAGTCGTAATTATAATTTACGTATACGTCGACGGATCCGTATAGTAATTAGTATTAATGTGAACTTGTATAGTCACGCCCATAAAGATATAGTGGGCGTGGCGAGACCGATTATTCTCTAAAATATTAGAATGTTAACAGGTGAAAGATTCCTTTGGAAGATGTGTTATAGCTTAAGAATATTAGATATATTACATTTGAGAAATAAAGTCATCAATAAAATCTTGGGGAGTTTAAGTGAACATTAGTGGGAATAGTTTTTAGTGGGATATATTTAACTATTAATAATGACAGTATGTCGTTTAGGTAATCAATGGAACAAGATTGAAAAAGGAGGAATGCTTTAAGTTCAGATACTAAGCCAATAGATAAATATTCTAAGTCAATAGATTTATTTTCTATGAAGTTGTAACCATATTCTGCAAGTATTCAGAACATGATTAGTCAGTAGGTTGTATTTAAAACAATTGTTTTAATAGATAATAGTATGCTATTATACTATAGTATGCTGGTAATCATTATGAGATAAATATATATGAGGTTAATAGAATATCAGACGCTATGAACAGAGTCTGCTTAATCATAATATGGGAACCCAGACTAAAAAGGTCATAGGGTCAAACCTCATAAGAATTATATAACATATTAATAGGGTAATTATAATAATAACTAAGATATCTATAACTATTCAATTTATATATATATATATATATATATATACATATATTATACATATCTTAAGGGGGCCTCTTTCACGCGATGCATGTAAATATATATGAAAAACCAACAAAATGAAAACTCTCCAACTTTAATTTGAATTTTATAATTAATATTATTAAAATTAAGGAATTTTTGAGAACAATTAAACATATTATTTAACAGTCACCATAAAAGAATGGAATATGGATAATTGTAGGAAAGCGTATGGGATATAAGGACTAGTTTATAGGAAATCCACCGCAACAACGATACATAGTATATATTACATACAAAGATAGGTTATACCTATATATCCAAATATATTTATACTAACAACCAAATTCGTTATATTATTGATTTTCTTTTATATTTTATTATTTTAAATTAAGTATTATGCTATAGCAGAAGATATATCTTCTTTATATTAATAATTCATGCATTATTAAACTATATAGTTATATATATAGAAGTAGTAGCCTATATAAATATATTGAATTTTATTTTATTAATTAATTATTAAACTTAAATTATTACATAAATTATTAAACTATAGTTATTAAAAAATTAAACTATATATATATTTATTAATTACACATTTTATAAATAAATAAGATATTTTTATATATTTAAATTTTGTATTCATAAATATTTATACTTTATACTTTATAAAATCATATTCAATTACATCGTAATAATCTGGTTAAAAACATTAAGTTATTGTAATAAAATTAATTATTTATATTAATTATTTAATTTAATTTAATTTCCCTAATTATATAGTAGTATTTCCCTATATATAAACAGAATATGCTTTTATAGTAGTCCTATACATATATGTAGATATTATACTATACAAAAGTATTATAAAATAAATATATGTATATAGTATATACTATATACGTATCAATATTATCAACAACAAAATAATTAAAATTGATTACTTTTGTACAGTATAAATTCAATGATAAATCAGTAAAATAAGGATAGTAAATAAAAACTTGATTTCCTGGTATATATAGTTTTATTTACTTTAGTGTGAATGGATAATTTTATAGAAGTCACTTGCTTTGAAATCAGTCATGCACGACGATAGATTCGATAACAAATTCATTATTGATTTATTATTTCATGTGATCTAGTTGTTTTAATAATACATTTTTATATTTATAATTTTTCGTAGATTTAGCATATTTTATTTGAGGTAAGACATATTTAAAATAAAATATGAGTACATTAATAAAGTAACTATAATATTACATATTAAAATGTTATTATTTAAATTAACTGTTATATTATATGTTATTAAAATAATTAGAAATGTAATTGTAGTTTATATAATTATATTGTAATTCTTACACAATTTATTCACTTTAAAATTATGTTAATATATTTATTGTTTATATAATAATAATGTCAATAATTTCAATATTTTAAAATAAGTCTTATATAGTTTGGTATGTGGTATTTATATTTTATATACATATTTATAAAAAACTTAAATATAAATATTTTATATATCACCTTTGTAATAAGATTTAAAATAAATGTAAAAGTAATACTAAATCACATAAACGAGGCAACTAATATAAGTACATCTACATAATATCTTCTTTGAAATTCTACAGTTTATTTTTAATATTATTTCAATTTATTACAGCTAAATAGAATATATATATTATGAAATCAATAGTATAATAAATATATATATATATATATATATATATAAATATATATATATATATATATATTATATATAGATATATTCAACCATTGCAAAATAAACCATTATTCATTCTCAGCATTAATTTATAAATTATAATCTATTAGTTTCGATTAATTAATATATTTATATGATATATTTATTTCTACATATATGTATGGAGGAAATCGATCAAATGTGATGCGATCTGGGTTATAGTTTATAACTATTACAGATAAAGAGAATATTATTAAACTAATACATATATAAATAAAATTATAATTTTAATTTACATATAATGCATACAAATTATACAAATATTGTAATACCTACATACCATATATGGTACTATAACATTGTACTATTGTAATACCTATGTACAACAATTGTACTAATACTATATTTCTATGTACAATAGTATATTGTATACAATGAATCGTAACTATAGTTATAATGTATACATTTATAATCAATGGTATCTAACTAGGGACGCTGCAACAGGGGGGGACGGGGTATATTTCCCTCCACTTTAAAATCTAAGGGGACCTCCTATGTATTGCCCCCCCCCCCAACTTTTACCACACAATTTATTTTGATTGGTTGGTCTCCCCTATAGGGGTATTTTATTTGTATACATACAAAATCTATATCTGACATCATAAAGCTACTGCAGCTTAATAGTTGTAGGACCTATACATATGTTATCCTCTCTGTATTTTATTTTGTGTATTTTATCTATTAATAATGACTATTTTATAAATATTTATTATGTAAAATATTATCTTTAATTTCATATATTGGTATATTATTACCTAATATACATATTACCTAATAATTAAGTATACCTATACTATTTAAATAAGTCTTATAACATATAAATTAAAAACTATTCATATTATAATGCATACATAATCTAGGCTATATAAATTATCGATCTTTAGAATATTTAATGATTATTAAAATCTACAAATATTTAAGTATTATTTTTTGTGAACAATTTATAAAATTTCTATTTCATATAAATAAATTCACAAAAGTTCAATAAGGTTTTTAAAATAGCAATAGTTGTTATATACGCACAACGTTTATGTGTGTTAAATTAATGTTGACCTATTGGTCCATTACAATAGTATACAATAGAAGTTATTTCGGTAATATCAGTAATATAAACTATCATTCAATGTTATTTAACATTCATTTAAACATTATAAATCTATAGAGTTTCAATGTTTTTCACGTATATAATTGCATGTATGTAAATAACATTCTCCACCAGTTATATATAATGTAAATAAGTTATATCTGCAAATATATTATGTTTAATAATATTAGTGATTAAAATTAAGGAATTAAAAAAATTAAAATATTAAAAACTTAAAAATATTCAAATTTAAAAAATATATATGTATCCAATAATTGTAATGAATAATTCATTTAATAAATTATTAGTTATAACTAATAAATATATATATATATATATATATATATTAAGTTGTAACTTATAAGTTAATAATAATTGGTAATTATTTGTAAGACCATTGTAATTATAACATTTTTGAGCCTATTATTTTATTATAGCATATTTAATGTATTAAGCTTGCTAATAAAATTAAATAAATATAATTGTTTGTTTTATAAATGTATACACTATAGTCCTAATGAACCTTATAGTTTAAATATGTATTGATAATTCTACTAATATAAACAATACACATCTGATAATAATTATGATATATATATATATATATATATATATATAACCTATAGGTTTCCGTTAATATTCATTTATTAATAAATAATTATAATCTATTAACTAAATTACCCTATTTACGATAAGGTAAATTACTTTAATAAATAATATTAATTATGTAGGTAATGGTATTTATATAAATAATGTGTTATACAATAATATCATACATTTGATTATAATATATAGCAATTTATATTGCTTATAGTTAGTTTGTCATCCTCTATATAACACGAATGTAACACACAAATGTTTATAATATAAATAATATATAACAATACTATAATTATTTTAGTTTTCCTAACAAAGATGTCGTTAACAAGGCCGCGAACAATGAATGTGTCTCGCACGTCTCGACGCCTACCACAACAACCTCACCTAGATGCCACCGCAGACTCCGTACAGTCTTACGTCACTTGTTCATCTCTAGATGATGACAGCATCCCCTCTGAGAAAGCCGGTCGAGATGATATCGAGATGGTAACGATATCGGCAGATGTTAGCTCTGAGTACGAGAGCCCTCAAGATCTAGCCGTACCCGGTCGAGATCTACACCTGTGGAAGTACTCGCCGGGTAATATCGTTGCGTTCGGTACCGCCTACACGCGTACCTACACGATGCCGTCTACGGGCGCGTCTGCCTCGTCTCGTCATCGCTTGACCTCTGACCGTACGACCTCTAAACTCGCCGGCTCCCTCTGTCGACTGAACCAGAGACACAGTTCGGCCAAGCTGATACGATCTCCGTCGTTAAAGCTGCCCAATGAAAGTATCGGACAAGACAGTAGTGGACAGGACAGTAGTGGGCAGAGTGGTCTTGTACTTAACTCTACGACCAATAACTCTGACCTTCCTTTCCTGAGGTGCCACTTCGACAACACTGAAGACCTTAGCATGATAACAGGAGACAATAGCGTGTTTCTTAATGCATGTTTGTATATCATGCATTATAAATATCACTGTAATATATATATATATATATATATATATATATATCACTATATATAGTAATTTAATAAACATACAACAAGTTTGTATGTTTGTATTTTAAACATGCATTTGTAGTATTAATTATGTATATATCGCTGCTCATATTAATATTGCTTTGCCATAATAACGATGGAACATTAGTCATTTAGTTACACGTTATAAGTTACAACTTTATCTAAGTTTTTCGAGTTAACAATAGAACTAAACAAAATAAAAATAACAATAACAATATATATAAGATATATAAATTAACCATTTTATTAAAGTATATCATTAATGAATATATATATATATGCATAGTATTATAATACTTAATGTATACGTTATAACTGAAAACAGCACATAAGAGCAAAGATATCGAGATAAAACGAATACTAAGTGCCGACCAATGTTCTGATTATGTGCACAATGTACCATATGTTGTAGTCACCGGAAATACTGTGGTAAGTACTCCTACTAGCCTATATACTATAGTGTATGATGTTGTAGTTAATATATATATATATATATATATATATATATATATATATATATAATATGAGCATATCAGATAATCTAAAGGGGGTATCCCACTACAAGTATGTCTGGCAACTTGCCGGAAATACTGTCTGAAAATATTAATTAACTAATATTAACGAATATAATGTTTATAATGTTATATATATACAGGGTTTATAAATACCACACAAATCTAATATTTAATATACAATTTATATTAATATATATATATATATATATATTATATTTTAAATATATTTAATTATATATAATAAAACAGCATATATACATGCTGTTTTAATTGATATTTCCATGACACTTGTAGTTATAATATTTAATCAGGTTATTATATAATATAAATATCACGAATTACGGTATATATATAATTTATATTATACTCATATAATATTATATATTTCAAATAGAGTTAATAATTGTAATTAACATAACATTCATTGACACGTATACCTTCATCTATACGCCGTGAACAGTCAATGGAATATACCGATGATGACATAGCAACAGACAATAGGCTAACTTATATTTCAAACAAAAGAAATTCATTGTCACCTCAAGTATTATATAAATCAAATAAACCAAGAGTGGATAATAATGAAGGTTTGAATTTCATATATATAAGGGATATACCAATATACATATTATACATATATATATATATATATATATATATATATATATAATTTATACTATCTATATAATATAATATACTATGTATTTAGCTAATAGTATTTAATAGTATATCCTATGGTATAGTATACTCTAAAAATATATTATATTAAAAAAATGTTAATATGTATATATGTATTGCTAAAGTATACATGTTACGATTCAATTTTAGATGGATATATATGTCTTCAAATTATTGTAGGACTATTTTTTTTAATTAAAACTATTATATATATATATAATATATATAGATTTAACATATATAATAATACATGCATTATTCTCAGGTCATTTAGTTCCAACAAGATTATTAACTACGAGTCCATTGCAGGTTTGTTTACGTTTTTTACATGCGAATGTATCTATTTATTTGTATAAGTATACTTATATATATATAAGTATGTATACGTAATCATATAATATAATATAGTATAGGTTCCATTAACTGTTGGCAGTGTATAGTAGGTATGAATACATGTTATAGTATACCCTGTATACTGCCAAGTGTGTACACTATATTATACAGCGTAGTGTGTATACATACATGCCTATTGTATACTGTATCGTATGAACATCATGTATATAAATAATAAACACATATATGCAATCACTATGCCTCGCGTGACCTACTACAGGAGGACGATAGTCACTTCAGGGAATACAGTAAAGATTTGGTAGTGTTACCGAGGGGCCTGAGGAATAACTTGACCAAGCTTCACAATCAAAGTAAACTACATGCTGACCGTTACTCCACGAGACTACGTCCAATGCCGGTCAATGCCGTTACCGCTGATGCGGACGGTTATGATACGGACGAGGAAGGAGTTTTAGCCCCACCCTCTACTCCGGCTGTCAATCAAAATTCCGGTACTAGCAAGAACTTGACACCAAATTGTCGAATTATATTCACGGTAATTTGAACAAAAAATGAAAATAAAAACTATATATATAACTAATTATAGTTATATATATATAACTAATTATAATTAGTATATATATATGTGTGTGTGATTTAAAAATAACGATTAACGAATTTCAGTGCATAATTAAAGTCTAAAAATTAATTTATAATTATATTAATTATTATATTTTCTTCATAGTATAAACGCATATAAGATGCAGTATAATGATATGTTATTATTAATCGCACTGAAATATCCACTATTACAAATAACAGACTGGCTCTAGCTATCAGAATCATAGTCCGACTCCGTCTATTTATTCTGAAAAAGGAGAAATAGTTAAAGGTAATACATTACATTATAAGCCTACTGTAGTAGCGTGTACGCTATAAGATATATCCCCCCACCATGTTACACGCGTTCTCAATTATATTATAATATAATTCATAATAATATTACAATTATTGATTGTATCTATTTATATAGTTGTTGTGGTTTCAAAAGTTATCCGATGTACATTATAATTTAGTATACAAATTTAATAATTTTACAATTTTACAATTTTACATTGCAGGATTACATCCTACAATGTATAATGTACGATGTACATTGTACATTGTACCTATCTATATATGTATAATAGAGTATGTACTTTTCACTATTTTAATTAATATTGGATTACATATTATTCTTTCAATAACTAGCATCTGAGGTTACAAAGAGGTTGGAAGAAAAGTTGCATAAGGAACGCGAGAATACTAGAAAAGAAGATACAAATAACAATATCGTGCAACGACCTTCAAACAATGTTTCGGGACGTAATCGAATATTTAATAGAAAAATACTGGTTTAAACACAAATACACATATATAATATACGATTCATTTGCCTTCTAGATAATTTGTATTTACATACTTAACACGCGTTACTTTACTTCAGACTTACATCGGACCCCTGGATACCACTTTTTGTAGGAGGATTATGCGATATTCTCCCAAGAATAGATTGGGAGCAGCCCATCTTCCCAGACCCGATCCTATTGTCATTATGAGGGTAATATATAAATATATTTCAAAATGTCGATTGATAATAATTTAAGTAATCGAAAGATACATAGTCTTTTTTAAATTTTAATATCGATATTTAAGAATTACTGTTATAAAATAAAATTATCATTATATATAAAATGATAATATATATATATATATATATATATATATATATATATATTATATCATACTCTATAATAAATATAATAGTAGATATCATTAGAATAGATTTATACAAAACCTACACATCATGATATGCTATTAGCTTTAAGGCACCTTTTCTTATAACAGGCTACTCTCGGACCTATAGTTGCAGCACAACTACAAGCGGAACAGAATAATCAGATAAGAGGATTACCCAGACACTTTGCTATAGCTATTGTTATATTTACCTACCTGTTTCTCGGAATGGCCGCAGTATTGCCTGGTCAAGTAATCTTGGACATACATTACTTCATGACCTACGATATGAATAAAGCATTATTATTGGTAAACAATTTATAATATTATCATACCGAAACATGTTTTATATATAACATTATTCACAAATCATTGGTGTTGCATATCTCACTATAGGTTGCCGGTAGAGATATAGGGATTATATTCGGAGCTTTGATGGTAGGGGGCGCTTTTAGAGGCCATCGCTGGTTTCTAGGCTATTCTACGGCGGCCATGTTGGCTGCCATCTGCTTTCTTAGTTGTAACTTCGTGAAGAACTATAAAGCTCTTACGGCACTCTTTGTCGGCATAGGTGTCTCCACTGCCTTCATGGAAACAGGTAACTATATGTTAATTATATTATGCTATACAAATCTATTATAAATATATATATATATATATATTTATATATACGAATAATTAATTTGCTCTCGTATTCAGTGTAATGTATAAAATAATAAGTTGACAATTATATATGATATTATTATTACTATATATTCATTTAACAATTATTTATTGTAAATGCACTGATTAAAATATATATATATATAAATATATAATTATAATAACGTATACCTACTTATTTAAAACTTATAAATGCACACATATGCAATCACCTACATACAAGCACTCACACACACTCTCACACATACTCTCAAACATACTCTCACACATACCCTCACACATACTCTTACACATAGCCACGAACGTGATCACACACACACATACCCTCACACACATGCCCTCACACATAGCCACGAACGTGATCACACTGAGAATGGCTCATAGACGTCGACTTACTCTAAACTACAGCCAGCTGGCTTACGCCTTGGGTAGCGTGATACTAGTATTTCTTGCAGACTTGTACGTTAGACCTAATGAACAGATCTTCTACTACAAGGGCACCTTTATCGGCTACAAGATGATGTTCTACTATGCTTGTATCGTATTCTCTTTTATAGCATTATTATCCCTTATGTTTTGGTTCTTTGTGGAACGCTACGAGATTGATAACAGTGCTATAAACTATCTTAAGAAACGCCAGTATAACCCGTGGACTAAACTTGAAACTTTAACTTCTCTTTTCTACTTTGCTCAGGTAGGCTGTCAATATATTATTATATAGTATACAGTTATATCTTTCATTATTATTATGTTATGTTGGTAGGACCTATAGTTTATATACATTTTGTATCTATATTTTATTATTTTAATATGTAATGTGTATTACACACACAACATTAGACGTTTATATATCGGTATTTAATTTACACAATTTATGATTTTTAAAGGGTTCCACCGTTTGAATCATTAGATAAATCTTTATAAAATCTCGTATAAGAGAATACATAGAGGATTCTGATCGGGATACACTTTTTAAAACTATTATGTTATGTGTAAACATGTAACTATTATCAATACCACAATTAAATCCTTCATTATAACCTATAGGTTGGACATCAGAGAATCTACGAATGGGTGTTATACAGCTACGTAATCTACTCACGTGGTAGCAATACCTCAGATGTCACGCTATTGGTTGCTTTATACCACGTGATGAGAGCTGCTTACTTCCTACTCGAGGTTATATATTCACCCGTACTATTATTCACAAATATTGGTTAACCTAAAGATATACTGATATATATATATATATATTAGGATTATGTTATACTTATATATATACCTATATACTTAGGTATAACTGACTATTGATCCGAGGTAATCAAAAATAATATCTATTTTAAGCAGTGATTTTTTGGGTTTTTTCTTTCGGTTTTTTCAAATTGGGTTTTTTCATCGGTTATTTAAAATGAAAAAAACATTGGTTTTTTCGGTTATTTCAAATTTTATTCCTTACATTTTATATAAATATAATAGTACTTCATTAATAGTATTATTAATACTGTATTAATATTGATTATGTTATAATAATTATCTATATAATATACTTTATGGCTACTTTTATGTTTCTCTATTGCTTGTAATTAAAAATGAAATTATATAAATGAAAATATAATATACATACACGAAAAGACTATGTCTATGATAATATATTATATAATATGAATTTCATATTATGAAATATTATCAAAGTTTGTAATTTTCTGTCTAGACTTTATAGACCAAAGTTTAACTCAGCTATTCTAAAACAAGCAGGTGGAAGTAAGCTAATGATTCCTATGTAAACGACATGGAATACGCTTGAAGATAGTATCGAGAGCTATTTAAATAATTGGACAATATTATTTAATATATGTGAAGATAAAAAGGGTGATATTGATAAAGATATTATCACAAAAATATCCACCATTGAGTTGAAAAGAAGTGCAGAATATATGCTAAAAATAATGAAATAAATTGCAATATACTAAGACATGCTACAGAGCGATTCAACAAAAATGTCAGATATTTATAGAATCTGGAAAGATCTAATTGATAATGTAACACATATTATAGATGATAATCAAATAATCACGCCATACCATATGTTGATGTTGATGATGACATCTTTAAAATAAGTGAATCATTAATGACAGCTAAAGTTGTTTCTAGAGCTGGGGTAGAAAGAATGTATTCATCTGTTGGTCTAGTTCAGTCAAAGTTAAGTAACATACTTGGAAATAAGAAGGCTGGAAACTTGTATATTTATTCAAACATTTTAATAGTTGATATCATAAGCATACGCTTAATTTATTGTTAATTAATTAATATGTTTGTATGTTACGTTATTATCGATACGTTATAATAATATTTTGTATTTATTATTAATAAATACTAAATAAAGTTAATGAATTTTTCATTTAATAAATTATAATTATTGAAAAAACCGAAAAAACCAAATAAACCGACAACACTGATTTTAAGTATATAATTACAATAATTGAATATTCATGATAAATATTATATATGTTTAATAATGTAAGCATATATAACGATCTAAGTTCTCTATGAATGTATACTTGTAAATGTGAATATTTCTAATTATTTGTAAGAACACTTCATTATAACAAAACATAAGTAAAAAAACAACCCATACTATATAAATGGATACGGGGTTTTAGTTATGTTATATGGCTATAGATTAGAATATAAATATATGATTTAAATACATGTATTACATAGTCAATACATAACTAAATTATAGAATACCTATAACAATGATACATTTCTAAACCAATAACTACATACATTGTTTAAACCCCATAACTCTATTTTAAGGGTGCAATAATGGTCAACACCCATAACAAAATTATTCTATAATATAGGGGTGTTTGCTAACAACTGTAGGTAATATCGGTTATGGGTTTATTTAGTAGATATATTTATTTTATAAATGTATATTTCCAGTTGTATTTATTGCCCTCGTCATCCACTTTAAAAACAAATATAATTTGTAATCGCATCACAACATAGTGATACACAGCATAATGCTGTAGATAATATATTCATGTATGGTTATTAATATTATAGGTATTTTATTAATATTAATATTCATAGTATAATTTAGAATAATAAATGTAACTTCCCAATTTTACTTTATGAATAAGAGAAGTGAATATATATAAATCATAAAGCACATGATAAACTTATGATACATTAATAGGTATTGGCTACTGCATTGCAAATTCGAAGGACGTCGATTCTATTACCATTTTCACTCATTGGTTGTTTTGCTTCTTCTCTCTGTATGTTTTTATATCAACAAAATTCCCCAGATGTGATTTACATCTGCATCTGTTTGCAAGGTAATATTCTTATTACTTATATAATAATACTATAATAGCTACAGCTATTGCACACTAATGGATATTATGTCATTGAAGGTTTTTGTACTGCTGCAATGGGACCTGCAACAATGGTATGGTTTAGTAAGTGGCATAATAGCGCATTGGCTGGTACCAGAGCTCGATTCTGGGGAGGTTCATTTGGTGGAGTTATACTACCTTTTATTACAGTGTTACTAATGAAAAATGGTTATTCAAACTCACTTTACAAATATCATACATATTTATATATAATTTAAATAAAGAATAAAATAAATACTCTTTTAAAATGATTAATTTTGTAAACTTCGCTCCTACACTCTCTTATCTAAATAATATACATTATATTCATTTAAAACTATAGTTATAAACCAACAAATAATAAACAGTTCATTTCCTTATAGTTAGTGTCAGTAAATTTCATTAATTTATTCTGTGTCCAATTATAAATTTTCCATGGAGTAAATATTATAATTATAACTCTTATTATAGGTATTATTCATCTAAAGGATAACACTATTATTTATATAATTTATTTCATTTAATTATATACTTTTTCATATGAATTTATTAAAATAATTTAAATAAATAAATTACTAGTTTCAATTTAAAAATCCTAATAAAAGGGACATATGACATCTTATTCACATCTTATTCACATCTTATATACATTTAATTTACCATTGGAAAATTATAGTATAATATTTTTATATATATATATAAATAGATACAAGAAGGATACATATTATGTTTAATAATTAGTAAATTATCGATTAAAGAATAATTATAAAAATAATTATAATATAAAATTGTAATCCTTCAATTCAACTAATTCCCATTTGTACACATTAATATTGAATTCTATTTGTACTATATTAGTGTAATAAATTAATAGGATTATATGTACAATTGTTCATAGTAAATTAACTATATATTACATTATTTATTATAATATTATTTATTTTTGTCATTGTCAATTATTTATTATATAACTATTACTGTTAGATTACATTTTTTAATGTTGTATACATTAATGTAATAATTAATATAATTAATATAATAAATTTATTATCTCTTTTTAATAAACCAAATATCTTATAATATATATATATAGAATTGTGGATCTAAAGTTTATTACATAACATATCATATTGAATAGAGGGTCTGGCATGCAGATACTTTCAGATAATATCGCTAGCTTGTGTTCTTATACAGACTGTTGTGTGTTTGCTGCTATTTATGAATGGGTTGAAACTATCAAGATATGCCAGAAGACGAGCTGCAGCAAGGTTTATTATGCATTGTTTATAATTAGTAAATATTATTTGGAATTTTGTATCATATCTATACATTTTAGATCATAATAATAATAAAATATATTTTTTCTTTATTAAAATTGTTATATATTTATTATATTTATTTTTATATTAAATATATAATAAATAATATTTTTTTTAATATATTAATTATAGAGCTGCTCCAATAGAAACTGAATATTGGGAAATATTTACTTGCTTCAGATAATCAATTAAAGAATCTTACAAAAATAGTTTTAATTGTTATATATATATTGTGAATATTTTTATTATCTATGTATCTGCTGTTATATTTTACATTTTATTTATGAAGCAATTTGTTCATTGGAGCCATATTTGAGGTTCCCTGTTTATTTTAGTTATACATGCACATATACATAGTTTACAACACATTTTATGAAATCAACGATTTATTATTAATCATACGTTTATTATTATTGATTTAAATAAATGGCAATAAATAATATATAAGTCAAATTATAAACATAAAAAAACTAAAATATAAAAATCAATAATTGACTTATTATAACAATTGAATACAAACTGAGTAGAACAATAGATGTAAAGAATTATTATACAATAGAATCGATGAAAGATGAAAATGTTTCTGTTTCTTCAGGCATCATTGTAGAGAATTGTTTACTTAGAGTATGAACTTCCATCTCACCATTAGAATGTGCCAGTAACTGTTGATATTTAAAAGTATTTAACTAGATAAATATATAAAGTTCAATTACTTATTATTTGATATATAGATATATCAACATATTAACAAGTCATATATATAAGTAATAAGATAATATTGACCATTTGTGGAGTTCTACCAGCCATTCCTTTGCCAGTTGATTGAAAACAATTTGATAGGGCAAAACTTGTTATACTATTTAAGATCATACATTATTATATTATCAATTATTATTTAAGTATTATTAAATATTATATACATCTATATTTTTTTAATATATTCTGGCTTATTATTTCTATTATATTAGAAAATTTAATATATCTTATAACAAGGACAGGACATAGGCTAATTGAGATTTTGTGAAATTTGTATTGTGCTCTTGTATTATTTTAAAGTATTACATCACAGTCCAGGAGTGTATTTCAATTATATATACATGTAAACTTTTTTTTAATTAATGATTTCGATATTTTATTAAAATTATAATATAATGTAGTACACAATATATTATTTATAATGTTGACTTAATATAAAAAAATCTTTAAATTTAAAAAAATTTATAAATACATTTTTATTTTTAATAAAATATTTAAATAAATATAATTTAAAAAAAATAATGAATTTTCATTTTTACAAATAAATAAATATCTCAAATATATTTGAAATCATTGATATAAATAAATATTCCACTGAAAAGTATATATTTTTTAGAATAAAAATATACCATTACAGATATAGCAGAATTCATATCCTTGCTCGTACGATATTGTTTCTTAAACAATAGAAATAATATTTAGTAAGATGTTATTCTAAAATCTTATTAAAATGTAAATTCAAGGATTATTATTTATATACGCGTGTATAGATATTGAAATAGTTAAAATAGTAGTAACCTAATATAATTATAAAGATATGTATAAATACACATTCTTGGTGTACTGACCTATGTTTACTGACCACCTCGGTTTTAATGGGTTCGCATTCGTCCATGGACAGATCCCAGATAGACAGATTAGATTTGGTGTCCAGGGAGAAGAACACCAGCGGTCTACTTCTACACCAACGAACGTAGGCTATCGAAGGATGCTTACAGTTCATCGCTTCCTCACTAGGGGGCCATACCATTAATGGTAGTTCACTGTTTGTGATGAACAATGCTATACTTCCGTCACTAAAACCTGCCTGTTATTGTGATTTTGTGTTTACTTCACTTTAGATAGATAGAATGTATAGAATGTAATCTCCCAAATATCGATAATAGACGGAAGGATACTTCATATATATATATATATATATATATATCCAGAATAACCTAAGTTAGCTTATATTAATGATTTAATTTTATTATGTAACTTTAGAATGCAATAGAATAGAATTTAATTTTAATTATATTTAAAATTATTTTTATATGTATTCGTATATTCTATAAACAAAATGGTTAGCAGCAAATGAAGGAGAACATTCCTATGAAATACAAACCAGAAACACGGGTTCATTAAATGGAGAGAAATCAATACAGGTGACAGTCAAAGTTCCGTCTGTGATGGAGGTAGGTTAAGGCTAAGTAGTAGTAGTAGTATAGTAGTAGTATAGTAGTAGTATAGTAGTAGTATAGTAGTTAAACTAGTAATATAGTATATTTAAATAGGTTGGACATAAAATGTAAATAGATTAGTATAATTTATATACTAGGTTTGTGATACTTACTGATAACATATTATGTAAGAATAATAATGTATAGTTGTTAATTGAGTAAAAAGATAAAAACATAAAAATTATCAATGATATTAATATAATATAATAATATAATTTATTATAATTAATTTTTGAAAAATATTGTTTTACAAAAACAAGTAACAAATTTAAAATTATTAAAAAAATTAATAAATTATTTATATAGCTTATATTCATTATTTGAATTTAAAAAAATTACTTAAAAATGAAGGTCCCTTATATTCTATATAGTTGAGATATTAAATTTAACATACAAAACATAATCATCATAATCCTCTATGTATTTGTTTATCATATATATTATATAATCAAATCACTCTACTACAAACATTACTATGTGATATGTATTATAACTTATAATTTATAAGTGACGATACCTCTTTTATTCAGCTTATGTACTTTGGGAGGACACCTTACTCCGTACCTCAGTAAATGAACGATGCAAGACTGCGATATAAAACCATGATGTAATATAAATCTTGATCATTATTACATCATAAATTTGGTGAGTGATAATACATGATACTTACTTTAGCCATATGAATGTTAAGCTATAAATGGTGGCGTAAATATAAACACATCACATAAAATATACACATATTTACAATGGAATGATAGATAGATATATTGTATTTAAACACAATTTAAGTATACAATTCCGATAGTGTGCGGGGTGATAATAAAGTAAATAGACTGGGCTAATGGTGATAACTAGTATAGAGAAATTACAAAGAGCCGAATATGAATATTTTGAATGTGGATATTATGATCAGGATATAGTTCTTCAATTTTGTTTAAATAGAATAGAGATAGGTAGAGATAGAGATATGTGCGTGGTATGCAAACCTTATCGGTTGAGGTGTAGATATGTGAGTTATTAGAAGGCAGAACGGAGAAGTCAAAAGTTTGCACGTGTTCATCTGGACCTCTGTGTTGTGTGTGACATCATGTTAAGTGTGTGATTATTTATCATGTTATTGTTGTTATTATTGTTATGAAATGAATCTTTTGTATAATAATCTATACTAACACAAATTAAGTATCTGTTTTAGAGTGAGACTGTACTTCTATTCTAATGCTAAATGTGCATATAAAACTAATAAATGTATACAATAAAACACTATTAGAAGTATTATATCTATTGATATCACATAAATTACATAATGCAAGATTATTCCCATATTTTAAATATTAGTTAAATCATATAGATTATTCATTTTATTTGTAGCTATACGCATTGTAAAAAGAATATAAAATATAAGTAATTTTGTTTATAATATTTACATAGTCTTAAAATAAGATGCTATTATTATTGTATAAATATGATTCCTATAATTTCTTACTTAAATATTATCAAATTATGTTTATCGCTTGTAAAATTGTATTTATCTGAATACATAAATTGAATCTTATTTAATTGTTAAATGTATACTAAGAATATATATATTTTATAAACTATCTAGATATGACAACTATAATACTTCAACCTCGATAAATATAAACAACATTTAGGTAGGTAAAAAGTATTATTAAATATATATTTAAAATATTTATAAAATACTTAGGAATATAATAATATAATTACTATAGTAGATAAGGTTTATTTCTAAAAACATACATCAACGAACCTAATATTTAATTTCCATCTAAAGTTATATGTTAATCATACATGTGATGATACTATATCGCTATAGGGCCCGCAGTGATATAGTTATACCCTACAGTGCTGCTCCCTACAGTCACTGGGGGGTAGAACTATAGAGCTAGAGTGAAATAGAGTGATAATATTCAATGCCTGACAGCGTAAGCCAATGCAGAAAGCGGAAATAAATAATCAGCCATCTTGTATACCACGTATATGATATTCTTTTGATCATAACTTTATTATTATTAATTATATCAAAAAAGTAAAATATGAAACTTATATTACTTTTTTATCCTCTTTCCAGTGGTATTAATAATTTTATTCTATTTACAAAATAAAAAATCAAATAGGTCAAATCCGCTATTTTGCGGTGACCAAACTAGATTGACGCTTTCTGCATGTCAGATACCTTGTTTACTACTCTATTTCTCTCTAGATCTACGATGATAGGCATTATTACCTTATGGGGTTCTCGATCACAATAGAAGAACTGTGTACGAGCTTAACTTTAGACCCGGGTCTCAGACCTAGATCACTTTCAGACCCCGCCATATCGGCTTCGTTCATCGAAACTAGAACCTGCACGAGAATGTAGGGGAGACGAGGCGTTATAATTTAGCGATACATATTCATATAATATAGTTATAGTAGTTATAATTATAGTCAATACTTAATAGTATAGTAAATAATAGTCGAAAATATTAAATAGCTATAGTAATAATTTATAGATATATAATAGTATTTGTAATTATAATTAATACTTAATAATTGGTACTTAATAGTTGAGAGCTGTATAATATAGTTGATAGGTGATAGTTTATAATATAATTAATAATAATAATAATAATTATTATAATATAATTAATAATAATAATAATAATATAATGTATTGAATATAGAAAATAGATATTCAAAATGACATAAAACAGAAGACAAAACTAATAATAAAAAATAAGTAAATGTATTAACATTATTGATTTTCTTATGCCATTAGTAGTTAATACTAAGAGTTGATAGTTGTGTACTATAGTTAACAGTAGGGGGTAAAAGCTAATTAGTAGCTAGTTAGATGTCTAACCCAAAGATTAATAACTCCGTGTTTCTCAAGAGAAGCTATTTGATAGGAACTCACCTCAGTAGCTGTTGTTGTATGATGGGGTTGATAAGTTAGGTGTATGTATGTGTGTGTATGTGTGTGGTGTTTGAGTGTATATGTGTATGTATCTGTATGAGTCTGTATCTTCATTTAATGAAATATGATGATGTCTACTCTGGCTATATCTAATACAATATTAACAAACACTGGTTATTATTAAATAATGTAGGACCTACATTGTAGGTGCTGCAAGCATTGCTATTAAGTGTTGGATTAATACCTACGGAACAGTAAACATAAACGTGGACATCATATGTACTAAACGCGGACATCGTAGATACTAAACGCGGGCCTGTACGGGATGCTAAACCTTTATCATCGGTGTTGGAGATTATCTGAATGCTCATCACTTCGCTTCTGTGATTCTCTGGAATTATTGCGGCTGTGTGGCAACAACCGTTACGTTATAGGTGTCAATAGATAACACTACTTACGTTAGTTACTGGTACCGCCACTAATGGTGATGTAATAGTTACGTAATAGTTACGTAACTATTATGTTGTTAGTGAATGAATCATTATAATGATTCATTCACTCTATAGAGTTTAATTATAGTGGAAAATTACATTATTAAAAAATATCGTAGATATATAATATAATGAATGTACTAAGTAGGGATGGATTAAGGTTGAATATATTGACCAATAGTGACTGAGGGCTGGTCATTAGTGACAGGGATGTAGTGAGTGCACAGATAGTGTGGGTATTGCTAGACTGACCGGTATTATAGCTGGGATATCTGACCGGAGGGGATATGCGCTTGTCATCTTCGCTTAGCCGGGTGCGATGGGAAGATATCGGCTCCCTTTGATCCCATACGGAGATGGAGCCGTCGAGCTAGTCAGGGGTCAGGGTGCGAAGTTAGGGTTCAAGGTCACCGGTGAGGGTATAGGGTTAATCGGCAGTTGTAGCTCTTGTTATTGATACATCTCTTAGTATTAATGATATTAGCCCTACAGCTTCATTACACTTACGCTTAACTCGAATATTCTGGGTTATAGTTCAAACATAATAGTTATTTGTAGATATTAGCGAATGCGGGTGTTTGAGCTAAGTATGGAAGTAACGTAAAGATAAACATCCGCTGATAACGTTAGTGTCGGTTAGCTATTGTGACACTGATGTTAAAGTGAACTGTAAACTAATCTGATTGGTTAAGAATATATTGTTATCTATTATCACTGATTATATATAGGTATAATTATCTATTATCAACTGATTATATATAGGTATCATTATCTATTATCACCTGATTAAATATAGGTATCATTATCTATTATCAACTGATTATATTATAATATATTGATAATTATTAATGATAAACTTGCACTAATATTTAGATTTATCAAAATAGAAACCATTATTAACATGACCATCTAGTAATCATTGTGATTACACCGGTCAAGTAAAGATCATTACATCATTAGTATTACATAACCAGTGTTCAGTATTATCAAAGCCCTTTGGTATTATTATATTACATAATATCCCCTATACGATGACCAACTTAAACCTACAATATATTTAATAATGATAGCGATTAAAATAGTAGTGATGAAAATTAAGTCGATACGCCGATACTGATTTAGATTAATCAACACTACCACTACAGCTAATTCATAATAGCTTTAATGCGCGTGTTACATAGGCGTACGTAGAGAAGGGTGTATGCTTACCATTCCGGAGAACACGATGTTGATGTTGTTAGGCGAGAAGCTGCAGCATATCGAGGTGGAGTCACATGACAGGATACTGCAAACAAACAAACAGGATGTTGTGATTAGCGGTCTAGCTGACAGTTCAATACATCATGTGTTATATTATCAGTGATGTAATCAGTGCAGCGGTGTTTGTTAGTTCATTACAATGGATTACACTTAATAATTGTAATACTAACTTCACTTGTGCACATAATTAAAATATCAGTGATTATAATTATATATATTATTGATCAAACTAGAGTATCTTTTGCCCATACATATCTCTTTGGTCCGTGTTATAATACAACTGGTGTTAGTCATAAAGAGCGGGGGTCAGTTATTCTGAGATAATAAATTGTCATATGATTATCCTAAGGCACTCCTTAGCTTACTCCTTTATGGTGAATATTGTCCTAAGACACTCCTTAGCTCACTCCATAATTAACAATAAATATTTTCCAGTATAAACTTAAATTTATTTTCTCAAAATAACTGACCCCTCTCTTTACGACTAATACAATTGTATTATAACATGCACTTAAAGATATATGTATGGGCAAAAGAGACGCTAGTTTAATCAATAATGTATTTAATAATCACTCTACCCCTATCTAGGCGCAAATGTATATATTAATAGCAATTTAGAAGATTCAAGAAATGCATATTTTATTTAAATTCGTTTTTTTTTTAAAAAAACATTTTCTAATAATTATTATTATTATGATTTATTAATATTAATTAGTTACAACATTCAAATATAACATAATACCAACATAATACATATATCATACATCAAATCACCGGAAATATAAATATCATAAATATTATATATATTAAATATAATTACTTAGAGTTCATTATCAAAATAACAACTAGTTCATTTACAATCGTAAACATTTGTCCATTATGGGATAGTACCATCACAGTGATACTACTTATAGACTCGTATTTTGAGAATAGTTTTACGTTCATCTTATAATTATAGAACAGCATAATATCATTGTTTTCATTAGAATCCTTGCTGATATTTACTAATATTCACAAACCGTGAATTATTGGTAAATGTTATCAATTAATTTCGGTAAAAAAGTGTATAATTTTAAATTTAAATTGATATTTATTTCCAAATATTACTAAAGTAACATTAACCATGATATATATATATATATATATATATATATATATATATAGTCTCCATATTATATGACCATCTCACATGTACTACCGTCACATTACCAGCACAATAACAGCATATCGTGTTCACTAACTTAATAGGAGCCTGGTACTCAGTGATGTTCCACATACAGATCACACTGCAATAACTCTCTGACGTCTGATCTCTTGTCATCTACAATCGTTGAACTGTTAACATCGTCTTTAATAATACTGAATAGGTTATATATTCTTCGATTAAATACATTAAATACAATAGAAGCGCTAACGCGAATAATATACTAAAACTAATAATAATATTATTTAAAATCGAAATATTTCTACTAGATTACATGTACAGAATAGTTGATAATACATCAATACACTACACCGATACCACGCGACGTTGACCTTATTCTGAGGCCCGTAGACGACCAATAGAAAGCGAGTGTCGTTGGGGTAGAACGTAGCGAACGTAACGGGTCGAGACATCAGGCTGTCGGTGGACAGTAGACATATGTAGCGGTCGCTGATGCATAGCCTTGATTCCGCAGCCTCCCGCGCTTCGGCGGCATCCGGTCGTCGCTGTTCCTCGATCAGACACGCGATCACCTGCAGCGTGGCAGTTGTTGTTTGCATTCGTAGTGATAGTAATAATAGTAGTAGTCGCGATATCGATAACAAAAACAATAATTATCATTATCGTTATCATTATCATTATCATTATCATTATCATTATCATTATCATTATCATTATCGTTATAGTGTTCATTAACGTAATTAATAGCATTATCACTTCTATTACTATTACTAATAAGACGGTTTTTTCTATGGAAAGATATAACACTTACGCGAAATCGTGGAATTCGATTTTGTACAAAAACATAAACATAAACCTACGTAAGTTCAATTTTCGGACAATTTTTTTATTTATATTGTAAATTTGTACCAAACTATTAACTTTTAAAAAGTAAAATATGTTTTAAATTATTATTTATATGATGAAAACTAAGCGTTCATTACTAATAACAAAGCAATGGGATATGTTGGTTTTAAATTCTACCCATATCTATGTGGCCAGTAAAAGCTAACTTATATTGCATGTAATTTAATAGAACAATGAAAACATTGTTGTATAGAAATCACGTAAAACCTAAATCTATTTCAGTGATTCAATACTACTGCTAGCAGCGGCAGGTAGTAGTTATTGATTACGGTGAATATATAGGGAGTGTTGTATCTTTGCTTCATAAAATCTAATAGTATTAATATAACTATTGATATTAATTATACTAATTAAATTATTAATAATATTAATACTACTACTACTATTACTATAGTAATATTATAATATTGCTTGTATGTGTTTTAACCTCTCCAGCTCTCTCTAGAAACCTAGCCAAAGAAGGAGAATTGATTGGTTGATTGAGAAGAGAAGTGTCAATGATGATTGGTTCATTATCTTCACCTTCAAATAGTAGTATATTGTTAACTTTAATGAAGTAATTTATCTTAAACATCATCGATTATGACTTTATATGCTAAATCTATAAATATAATAATAATAATACACTACTTATATACCATTGGAGATTTATTTAATTTATTTAAAGAAATATATATTTTACTAAAATATAATAATAATATCATTAATATAATTAATATATTCCTACATATCTATTAATAGTAATTATAGAATATATTTTTAATACTGAATTGCTAACTATAAACCATTGTATATTCTGTATTGTCTAAATTACATATTATACATTGTTTATTTCAATAACGTACTTTTACGTATGTATATATTTTAACTTTATATTAGCAATTATATATATCTTTGAATAAAAATCAATCAATAGATATCGATTGATATTATTATTTAAATATTATAACATTGATATTATTAATATAGAAACTAAAAATAAGGAGATGTTAAATAACGCATTCATACATGGAGTCATATATCTAATTCCTCCGTTGTTCACTACTTAGCATTACTTTAGTATTAAGGGCAGCTGAACCCAATTTTAATTGTAATATATATGTAACAATAGGTCTATAAAAAATGTTCTGATACTAATTTTTTTATTTAAAAAAAAATTAAATATTAAAATCTGGAAGTTTTTTAGTAGACCTATTTTTACATATCTATCATATTACAATTAAAATCGGTCACTACTGCCCTTAACTACACACTATTTAGTAGTGATAATGGCCTAGTAGTAGTGGCTAGTGTTGCTAAGACTGACCTTCACCCCCGCAGCACAGCCCCTCATCACAGGGATGCTGACTCCACTTAGTCTCCATCTCGATAGGTTCCGTCTGTATGTCTATCTCGTAGTTATCTTCATTGGTCTGAGTGTAGCCCTGCACATGTAAGTGTTGTAGGGGCTATTACCATGTTTAGATAGCATCTTATAACTTGTACTATATAATATATTTTGAATTGAATTGAATATGGTTTATTGAGTAGAAATAAAATATAATTCAGTATATACAATTTCTGCTCAAAGGAGAGTACTAGAGATTATCTTGTAATCTATACTCACAACGAGGGTACCTAATTATTATATATATATATATATATATAACCGTGTAACTAGTTACATGCTATGTTATTGTTATTATTATTGAAAGTATAAATGGATGTTATGTAATATTATGTAATAGTGTGATTGAGAAATGATTTGTATTTAATAGTGTGATGATATATATTTAATAGTGTGATTGTGAAATGATGTGTATCTGAGCGTGACGGTGAATAGTATAAATGCGTGTGCACATGGGTAATGAAAACAATGCCAATATAATCATAAAATAAATAAGATCTAAGAAACAACACGATTGATAACATAGTAAGTAAATTATATTTACTTCTTGGATCGCGAACCCAGCCGGCAAGGCTACATTTGGTGACAGCGGCGGGATCCAAGAAATCAATCGCTCAGGAGTAATACGAGAAACCCGGAAGTACACACGGTACCCGGTAACACAGAAGAGCCAGTCATAGGATCATAGGGACCACAGGTTTATTTGTTCTATGATTATATTGTGCAGTGGACATTACCCATTGTGAAATATTGTGTGATATAAATCGTGTATGATAAATTGTGGATTATCATAATAAGATATAGTATTAAATACTGATTTATTATATTGATTATATTTATTATTATATATTATAATTGATTATATTTATATTTTATATTATTATTTATTATATTTAATCTTTATTTATATAATAGTTTATGAAGTTAAGGTCGGGCACTATGACCGATACTAAAGATATAAAATTAGGAGTAGATGATACTTCGTATAATAAATTAAGCATGTATGATGGTAGCAGTAGCGTTAAGATATGGTTAGACAGTGCCGATAGCTGTATAGCCATAAAAGGGTTGAAAGAGGATGCGGCGGCATCATATATATTATATCACTTAGCAGGGCAGGCTAGAATAGAGGTATTAATGTTAGGGGAGGACTTAACTAAGGTAGATCAAATTAGGAAGGCATTATTAGATAGATTCGAATTCGAAAATAGTATAAACGAAATAATATATAGAATTATGGCTAGGAAACAGAGTAGTGAGGAAGGAGTTATGGAATATTTAGATGCGATGTTAGGACTAGGGCTAGAATTGAAACAACAGGAGGAAAAATGGGAGGGAGTAGTTGTAGAAAGTATAAGGAAGAACTTAATATCTAATGAGTTGAGGAGGAGCCTTATTAATAAGAATGCTTTATCATTCAAGGAAATAAGAGATCATATTCGGAAATGGAATATTGTGGGGGATGATAGTAATGATGTAAATTGTTATAGAATAAATAGTGATATGTATAGAGGAAATAGTGATATGTATAGAGGAAATAGTGATATGAGTAGAGGAAATAGTGATATGTATAGAGGAAATAGTGATATGTATAGAGGAAATAGTGATATGTATAGAGGAAATAGTGATATGAGTAGAGGAAATAGTGATATGTATAGAGGAAATGGTGACATGAGTAGAGGAAATAGTGATATGAGTAGAGGAAATGGTGGTATATATAGAGGAAATAGTGATATGAGTACAGGAAATGGTGAAATGTATAGGGGAAATAGTGGTATGAGTAGAGGAAATGGTGGTATGAGTAGAGGGAATGGTGGTATGTATAGAGGAAATGGTGTTATGTATAGAGGAAATAATGAGAGAGGTACATATAGAGAAAATAGTGCTATAAGTAGAGGGGGTTATATGGGATATAGAGGTAGACCAATACAATGCTATAGATGTGGCATGCATGGCCATTTAGCAAATGTCTGTAGAAATGTTTACAATTTTCCCAATTAAGTGCGCATTGGGAAAATTGTAAACAGCGCGTTGGTTTAATAGGTAGTTGTGAAACAGTGAATATTAACATAGGACAACATACTTTAAATTGTACGTTAGACACCGGAAGTCAAGTATCAATTGTTCCATTGTGGTTTTTTGAAAAATTATATGGAGTAAAACTACAGACTAAACCTGATTGGCTAATAGTTAAATCAGCAAGTGGAGATACTATGAAATATATAGGATATTTTATGACGGATATTAGAATTTCGGGTATAATAATTAGGAATAAGGGATTTTTAGTTACGAATAATGATACATTAAAAATAATAGGTATGAATATATTAAGGGAACTAAGGTTTATAGGTAAACAGACAACGTTAGGAACAGGGGATAAAACGGTTAAGGTAAATGCATTAGAAATTCATAAGAGATTAATAAATGAGGATATACATATAGATAGTAATACGAGAAAGTTATTAGAAAATTTATTAAATAAATATGAGGATATATTTGCAGTAAGTGGTATTAATTCTCCTTCATCTGCTGGTAGTCATCGTATAAGGACGATAAATGACATACCAGTATGTCAACCTTACAGAAGGATTCCTCCAACTGAAGTGAAAGCAGTCAAAGATCATATAAATAATCTAATAAGGGAAGGAGTTATAGAAGAATCATCAAGTATGTATTCCAGTCCTATTGTGTTAGTTAAAAAGAAATCTGGAGAACTAAGAATGTGCGTGGATTATCGTAAACTAAATGCGAAAGTGGTAAGAGATCAATATCCATTACCTAGAGTTGACGATTCGTTGGACGCTGTAGCAGGGTCAATATGGTTTACCACACTTGATCTAAAGTCAGCATATAGTCAGATACCTGTAATACCAGAGGACCAAAACAAAACCGCATTTTCGACACCGTTTGGTCTTTATAATTTTAAAAGGATGCCATTTGGTCTTGCAAATGCACCAGCAACTTTCCAAAGAATAATGGCCAATTTATTTAGGAGAGAGTTAATGCAGGGAGTAATATGTTATTTAGATGATATCCTTATATATTCACATACAATTGAAGAACATCTCAAACTAATAGAAATTGTACTAGAAAGACTCCAATCTGTAAATCTTCGATTAAACAGTGAAAAATGCTCGTGGTTCCATAAATCAGTTAGTTTTCTAGGACATATAATTTCAGAAGATGGGATAGCGACAGATGACGATAAACTAAAAGTAGTTAGAGATTGGGAGAAACCACAAACGATTAAACAATTACGTTCATTTATAGGTTTTGCCTCTTATTATGGTAAATTTATACCTAAATTTACTAGTCTATGTAGACCACTACATGAATTGATTATAGAGAAGAATAATGAGAGAGGTACAGTAATAGGGAGGAGATCAAGTACTAAGATTGAATTAGTGTGGAGTATAGAAGCATTAGAAGCTTTTGAGAATCTGAAAATCAAATTGTGTTCAACACCAATACTGGGATACCCAGATTATCATAGGAAATTCAGATTAGATATAGATGCTTCAGACTATGGATTAGGAGCGGTTTTGAGCCAGGAATGTAAAGGAAAAATGAAGGTTATATCATATGCTAGTAAAACGGTACCAAAAAGTTGGAGGAAGCCTGATTATTCTTCGAAACGGTTAGAGTTTAACGCCTTGGTATGGGCAGTAACAAAGAAATTTAATCATTATTTGATTGGAACCGAATGTGATGTATATACCGATAATATTGCACTATCATATATAAATTCAACACATAAATTAAGTGCTTATGAACAGAGAGGAGTTTCGAAATTAGCCCCTTTCAAACTAAATTATATATATAGAAAGGGAAGGGAGAACGTAAACGCGGATGCATTATCCAGATTAAATAATGTAGAAGTTAATTCGAAGGGTTTGGTAGTAATAGACAAAGTAAGTAATACTGACCTAGGTACAGACTTAATACCAATGTTCAGTAGAGAGGAGATCATTAGTAAACAGAAAGAGGATGATGAACTATGTGCGATACGAGAAAAAGTAGAAAAAGGTAATACAAAATTTGAAATAATAGATGGTGTTTTATTTGCGAATAGATGGGGAAATGAAGCATGTAGGAGGATTATGATTCCAAGATCCTTAATATTTCAGATATTAGAAGGAATACACGATGGCTGTGGACACCAAGGTATAGAAAGGGTAATTCATAGAGTTAATTTAGAAATGAATTGGAAAGGGAAATATAAAGATATCCGTGATTACATTAGAGGATGTACAGTATGCAACAAAAGTAAGGGAGTAGGAGATGGGCCCGTAAAAATGGGAAGGTTATCAGCGAGTAGACCACTAGAGATGATATCAATAGATTTCATAACTGTTGACAAATCATCAGACGGTAGAGATTCAATTTTAGTAATCACAGATATCTTTACTAAATTTACAAAGGCTGTTGCCACTAGAAATCAATCTGCTTTAACAGTGGCAAAAGTTATTTTAAATGAGTGGATATATAATTTCGGAATACCCGAAAGAATACATTCAGATCAAGGAAGGAATTTTGTTTCATCTTTAATAAAGGAACTATGTATGTTATTATGTATTAATCAAAGCAAAACAACATCTTACCACCCAGCCGGTAATGGTCAAACTGAAAGAATGAATAGAACCCTGTTATCATTACTAAGATCGTTATCTGAAGAAAAAAAATCTAAATGGACACTATACCTGAATGAGTTAATTCATGCATATAATATACTAGAACATTCATCCACTGGTTACTCACCATTCTTCTTAATGTTCGGGAGAGAAGAGAGAATACCGATACAACAGAAAATATTAGGTAATATAAACAGATGTAAGGATGACTGGATAATAGGAATGGGTAAGAGGATCATTGAAACTAAGTACAAAGTAAAGATAGCTTTAGAAAAAGCATGGAAGAAGAGGAGTGATGGAATAAATGGTAAAGTAGTAGATACTCGATTATATTATGGAGATAAGGTAAGAATTAAGAGAAGAGAACTAGGGAGGAAGAAACTGATGAACATATGGTCCGACAATATCTGGAGTGTGGTAAGAAGAATGGGAACGAATGAAACTTATGAAATAGAAACGGGAGATGGAAAATCGAAGGTATTACACCGCAGTAATATGAAGAAAATGGAAGTTAATATAGAAAGAATGTAATAGTAGTGTGAATTTATTTTGTTTGGGGGTGAATGAGCTTATCTTTATTATTTTTATTTTTATGAGTGAGTTTATTTTTATTATTTTTTGTTTATTTTGTTTCGGGGTGAGCGTAATCGTTTGTATTGTTAATTTGAGTGAGTGAGTTTATTTTTTATTTTATTTTTGTTTATTTTTGTTTGGGGGTGAGTGTAACCGTGTAACTAGTTACATGTTATGTTATTGTTATTATTATTGAAAGTATAAATGGATGTTATGTAATATTATGTAATAGTGTGATTGAGAAATGATTTGTATTTAATAGTGTGATGATATATATTTAATAGTGTGATTGTGAAATGATGTGTATCTGAGCGTGACGGTGAATAGTATAAATGCGTGTGCACATGGGTAATGAAAACAATGCCAATATAATCATAAAATAAATAAGATCTAAGAAACAACACGATTGATAACATAGTAAGTAAATTATATTTACTTCTTGGATCGCGAACCCAGCCGGCAAGGCTACATATATATATATAAATAATAATTAGCATCTATTTTCGACTAATATTTGATATTTACATGAAAGCATTACAATTAACAAATATATTGATAATTTATTTCCACGTGGCGAGGTCACATACTATATTTATGATACGATAGATAAAATATATAGGTCTATCTTCTAAAAAAATAAAAAATATCACCGATTACTTATTAAAATAAAAAATATCTCTACATGGCTTTATAAAATATAAGAAATCATTAAACGAATAATAAACATCTTAGGATGTGTTAAACCATGTAACACTGTTTACAATAAAATCGTTGTAGACAATAATCGGTGACGCTGATGTCACCACACACAGTAGAATCTACGACAACCTTTTCATTGCGTCTTGGAAGTACGACGAAATGTACGACGATTATTTATATTGTACGACATATTGACCTTAGTGTAAACATGCCCTTAGCTATTGTGAATAATACTACGGGTATCTGAGAACAATAAGCTACGCGAGACTAGTAAAGTATGTGCTAATGGTAACTACTACATTATTGTTATTGTTATTTTTATTTGGTGGAGTCCAATTTCATCCCATCCAGGAACTTAGATGAAGTTTTCACTTATAACCATATATAGCTCTAATGTCCATTCGAAGCCGCTCCCATGTTAAGGCATCCATGGTTTTAACGAGAGCCGATCATTTATTTATACACAATTATATAAGATCACTTCTAAATAATATTTTAAGACCCATTTTATAAAATTAATTAATGGTCCGGACGAGGCTCAAACCCGTGTCCTACTGCTTGTGTGTCTGACGCCTTAGCCACTGAGCCACGCAGGCAGTTAACAATTATAGCAACACCACTGAACCTGAGATGTGTTAGAGTTGCCGTAATAACTCTTCATGTAGATGTCGTATTCGGAAACGGGCGGGATGTCGAGCAGGTCGTATTGCACCGTGTCTAGTTCTATTAATCTGGCGTAGGGTAGATTAGGATTTTAATTATGAAATATAAGAGTACGGCTATGATAATCAAAGAATTGCATTTCTAAATAAGAATGGATTCAATATTGTAAATATTAAATAAAGAAATATATTAAATGTATGTTAATATAGGCTCTATTTATAGATGCTACATTGAATTAGGATTTACGATTAATATTTCGAATGCAATATTTGTTGATATTATACACTTTATATAATGAATATTAAACTAAATAAAGATGATAAAATTATATAGTCACAGTATATGGTGATGGTGGTATGGGGAGATTAGGATACTTAATGCATGATATACACACGACACATGAAGATATGTATGGGATTATAATATCATTGTTCGTTATTGGTATCTATATGTGATATATATTATTAGAAAATTACACTTTATTATCTTACCGGATCGAGCTTGCTCGGCATTATAGAATTATTATTATTAATAATTGTCTAAATAAATTCTTTCGATAACTAAAACATATATAATATACAGTGTGTATATTGTATACATCGTATTCTATATACTACACTAACTTTAGGAGTTGGTCGCCCCTTTGCCTCGCTTTAGAGGTGACCTTCCTCGTTTTCTCAGTGTCAATGGCCGCCGAGAAGTTGATGACTGCAAACTTTCCGCTCTTGGACACCTGCTGCTGATTACCTTGGAGGTGAGCACCGGCAACACCTCCTGAAGTGGCTGAGGTGCTTCTCTGTTGGGGGTGACGGGGTGGTAGTGGTAGGGGTTAGGGGGAGACGGGGTGGTGGTGATAGTGGTGGTGGGGGTTAGGGGGTGACGGGGTGGTGGTGGTGGGGGTGGTATTGGGGATGGTGAGGGTGACGGGAGTGACGGGGTGGTGGTGGTGAGGGTGAGGTGGTGCTGGTAGTGGTGGTGGTGGGGGTGAGGAGGTGGAAGTGAACTATAGTGTAACGTTAACCTGTAATGTTAACTCTCTAATAAATACACGTATACACATATCATTATGACACGTTAGATGTATATATATACATGGTATATGTATTTATATAATCAAATATATATATATATATATGATTTAAATAATTCATCTTCTCCCCTATTAACTGTACTGGTGTGTAGATAGAGGATAGCGTATAACTAAGAATGCCAGTATTAGCAATACTGTATATGTAGAAGTTGTAATATAAGATTCATTATGATTTATTTTCTCTTGAAAGGCAATCGTATTAATGAATTAATTATATTTGAATTAGACACTATTTATTATAGAATGTAAATACAATTTAATTAATTTATAATATCACAAGAATATATATATATGGTATGCATACCTTTAGTTATATAATAAAATCTGTTATTAATAATGTAGATTAAATTTAGAATCTAGGATATTTTATCTAATATTAGATTTAACTTATATTTAACATATTCGATAACATATTCGATATTAACGGAGGAATTCAGTTTAGAATCGGTCAACAGTCGGACATTTTCTCTGTTCAGGGCTGACAGAATCTCTGACATTTCTTCATTGTTCTGTAACGTAGAAGTGATATTTAGATATAAGGGTATAATGTAATATTAACATTATATACATTATTAGACATCGTATAAATATGTTTACTATTAATAAATACTAAAAATACGCCAATATTTATCAAATAAATATTCAATGGTAAACATAAATATTATCATGTATTTAAAAATATGCTAGAATATTAAAGTAAGGAATGATATATAGTATTATCATTATGATGCTACTTATTCATAAAATCTTCACGTCACAATTAATTCATACAATAGATTTATGTATATTAATAAATTAAACTAGTATTCAATAATAAACTAAAATAGCAACTGTACAATTTTTACAATCTTTCTTTTTTTTTAAATCGTAATAGTCTTTGTTTATTTCAAGAACGTATGTTGTCGTTAGTAAATTTTAATGTTATACTTTTGATTACACAATTGGACTATTTATTTGTTTAAATAAAATATCAATCAATCAGTGATTTAAAATACTATGATGAATGAACTAATATTTAGTTAAATATTTTGAAAATCTTAATAAAATCGAAAAATTCACAATTTCTAAAATATCAAAGTAGTTAAAAAGAGGATTTTTATAAAAACTGATGTGACCAAAATTTTATTTTTACATAAGTATGGAGTGCCTTTATCGATACATTCATTACTACATCTATCTACTTCTGTCTACTTTTATCTACTTCTATCTAATTTTATCTACTTCGGTATACACTATATACTTCTTACTTAATTCTACTTAAATGTCTACCACTCGGGTACCTATTGTTGTCTACCTTATGTTTAACGGTGATGGGTACTTCCTCGATGTCAGCCTCCCTTCCATCAACATCATCTTCGTCATCCTCGAAATCATCTTCGTAATCCTGTGTGTATATGATTATACAATTATTATTCCTTATTGATCGTGGCGAACACACGTGCAATATTAATGGCTTAGAAATATGCTACTTATAAGAGAAATGCTGCAGTAATGAGGAATTCATGATTTGTTCAATTTATTTAAAGTTGCAAATTAATTTTCCGAATATTTCTATTTTCTCTAATTTATCAAACAATGTATGTACTTATTAAGTTATTGTCGATTAAATATTGTTTATTTTTACGAAAACTGTAAAATATTTTGTCCTGAATTTTTGTATTTTGATATTATTCTATGTTTATTTAAATAGCATATTATATAATTAGAAATATTTTAATTTTATACTTTGGTCTATATATTATTTAAATAAATAATCTAACACTTGCTCAATACTGATGTATACTGAATAGATGTGCAAAGGCATGCGATCTACATTCATGAGTAAAACTAAACATGCTAATAATAGAATAATGTTCGGTTTGTTCCGCAACATGCATAAGTTAAACAGAGAATGCATTCCTCTAGTGCTGTTAACAATGCACACGACATGATAATTCATGTATTGTACGGGTTCTTATAGTCGGCTCGGTGATGACGCTAGAAAGTTATGCAAGCGCTAGACTAGAAAGTTATGCAATAATTATTCATAGGCTATCGTGACTAGAACAGCGATGGTGTACTACTACTGTAACCTTTCCCTTCTGTATAATATGTCATGTATTAGTATATCATTATTGTATTAGTATATCATAAGTATATTAGTAACATGTATAGCATTATTACAGATCACATTCATTCGAAAGTTATGAAATACTTTTAATAAAATAATAATATTTAGTGAATCATACATCCGAATAACGAATCACTACTTCGCGTTCACCCCCACACGCACACACGCTCTCCTCGTTTACGTAGTGATATTACTTCATTTAGATAATGTTCGACAACTCGCGAGTACACACGCGCTACATCGTATAACAGTGATGATGATGAGTCATAGACCATATAGATGATGAGTCATAGACCATATAGTTGATGAGTCATAGACCATATAGATGATGAGTCATAGACCATATAGATGATGAGTCATAGACCATATAGATGATGAGTCATATACCATATAGATGATGAGTCATAGACCATATAGATGATGAGTCATAGACCATATAGATGATGAGTCATATACCATATAGATGATGAGTCATAGACCATATAGTTGATGAGTCATAGACCATATAGATGATGAGTCATAGACCATATAGATGATGAGTCATAGACCATATAGTTGATGAGTCATAGACCATATAGATTATGAGTCATAGACCATATAGATGATGAGTCATAGACCATATAGATGATGAATCATAGACCATATAGATGATGAGTCATAGACCATATAGTTGATGAGTCATAGACCATATAGATTATGAGTCATAGACCATATAGATTATGAGTCATAGACCATATAGATGATGAGTCATAGACCATATAGATGATGAGTCATAGACCATATAGATGATGAGTCATAGACCATATAGATGATGAGTCATAGACCATATAGATGATGAGTCATATACCATATAGATGATGAGTCATAGACCATATAGATGATGAGTCATAGACCATATAGATGATGAGTCATATACCATATAGATGATGAGTCATAGACCATATAGTTGATGAGTCATAGACCATATAGATGATGAGTCATAGACCATATAGTTGATGAGTCATAGACCATATAGATTATGAGTCATAGACCATATAGATTATGAGTCATAGACCATATAGATGATGAGTCATAGACCATATAGATGATGAATCATAGACCATATAGATGATGAGTCATAGACCATATAGATTATGAGTCATAGACCTACCTCAAAGTCATCGTCGTCGTAATTGTATTCACCATCATTATCGACCTCCTCCTCCTCCTCTTCTTCTACTACCTCCGCAGCTGGTGCTTTCTTCTTGGAGCCGGGCTCCTTTGTGGCTAAAGCGTACTGTGTGTATCGGCTCTTGTTACGTAATAGGTGCTTGTTATGTAATAGGTGTATGCATCGTTCTCTAAGTTATTGTGTATTCAACAGTTTATATACGTACATCTAATTCACTTGCTGGGTGCATTACTACAGATATATTAATTATATATATATATATATATGTATTAGTGATGCAATCGAACTTTGGACTTCGAACTTTGAACTGATACTGATTCTCAATAATTATAAAAATTCGAACTCAGACTCGAACTGATACTCTACTATTTCAAACTGATACTAAACCTATACTGTGATAGTAGGGTTCGATTGAAACACTAATATATATAATATACACATATGCATTAAGCCAATGCTGTAATATTTATACATATAAACAAAAAATGTAATGCATTACTGTCATAAAGTATTGATCATGGATGAAGGACATCGGCATCTGTGTCCATTAGATTTAAAGGTGATATTATTTCAAAGATGTAAGTTTAGGATTTTAATTTCACATTTAAATAAATCAGACTACAAAACGATGTATCTGAACTCTAGAATATGAGTGTGATAATTTCATAAATAATAAAAAAAAATGTCAATAAACATAGCTAAAATGTCTAAAATATAATTTTTAAAGATATTATTAGTAGCTTTTAAATCTATTAAAATATATTTGATAAATAAATAATAGTATTAAAAAACAAATTATTATTGACTTTATATCCTAGTTATTATTGATAATATATCACATATATCATGATACTAATTTGTATTATTATTATAAGTATAAGACGGATAAAATATATTATATTGAAAATATAATGTCATAATATTGAAATATCAAAATTCCATGTACATTATATTTAATATATGATATTTATCAGTTCATTAAATTATAGATAACTAATAATTAAATTCATAAAATATAATTATAATTAATTGATTATTTAATAAATATAATCTAAATTCTATTTCTTTTGGAATAGATTACTGAATAACTTATATTAAATTATAGAAGTATTTACTATAATCTATTTGGCAAATATATGAGTATAGTGAGTAAATGAATGAATGTAATTATATTATTTACGATGTTAGTTTCCATTGATAACATTTCACAACATACAATTGCAGATTAGAAACTAAAGATTTTAGTCCTAATCATGTAATATTCTATATTTAAATATATTGTAAATTGCATACTTCAATGTTATATAAAACAAAACCTTATTACTGAAGATATATTGATATAACATAGGTGCAAGATGAATATGTTTAATCTCAATAGAGGTTAATATTGAACAAGAAAGGTATTCATTTATCGCTAATAAAGTGTAATTAACAGTCATATCCAGATTAACAATGCACAATTACAAATAAAATCATGTAATATATAACAATATAATTATACAATACATTTTATTTTTATTAAATTGGTATATAAAAATTAATTCTAGAAATTAAGAACTTTTTAGTTTGTAAAAATCTGCAGAATTTTAAAATTTAAAGCCTTAATTGCCCGCATTCAATGATTCATAATGACTATATATATTAACATACATGCAATAACTATAGCGAGCATAGGTTGTGATTGTAGTGTTCTAATTACAACACTGAATACAGCCTGAACAACAGCGAATTTAAATTAACATTGTATTACACATTACATATCTATACATATTGCATAACATTCACATGTCATCCGATACATACACTGTATACATACATGCCTCGTTCATAATAATTAATAATAATACTACCTTTCCCTTTTTTTTTACTATTTTTTTAGTGATAGATTTCTTCTGTTATGTAATCAAAAAGAGGTTACCATATAGCAGTAAGTATTATGTAAGAAGTGGATTACAAATATGAATAAAATTGAATGTGAATGAGAAGTTTAATCATAACGATTACATAATATTTACGATTAGAATAATTAAAAAATTAACATAATTTGAACATTAAATTAAAGATTAAAAAAGATAATCAACAATAAAACATATAAAGCACAATATAAAATATAATGATGTAGATAAATGTTAAATGTTGATATACATTAAAATAGATATAAGCTAGTAATCGAAGAAAATGTAAAACATGTATATCAATAATATAAAGAGCATGAATATAGGTAATTATAGAATAAGATAGAATTATGCCTCGAGAATTATGATTGAAGAGGTGAATTTGCAGCTGAAAACATGAGAATTTGTAAATAACGGTGTTCAATTAAAAACATAATAAATAATATTTATAATTGAGCAATATGATTTGCTTGTTATTAATAAAAAAATGTCCTTATTTATATTATTTAGGATTCAGCTAGTTATACTAAGTTTATGAGGATCAGTATTCTAAAAGTATAGAATTAATATAAAAGTGTAATTTTCTCCGCGATAAGAATTAATGCTTTTATAATTATTCGGATAATACCTAAATCTGATGATAATAATAATAGTAATAATAATAATAATATTAATAATAATAATAATAATAATAATAATAATAATATTAATAATAATAATAATAATAATAAAATAATAATAATATATATATATATATATAAATATAGTTCTTAATATAAATAAATATTATATATATATTAGAATACACAAGATAAAAGAGATTTAATAAAGCATTTAATGAAATAAGAAGGTTTACACTTCTTTTATAATATATAATACACAAATATTATAATAAAATATTGAAAGATATTACAGATAATATTTTAGAAAACAAACAATAGTAAATTAAATTTTGTCAATGAAATTTATAATGATAAATCATAAATCTCTCGTTAATTTATAATTATTTTAATCTATAAATTCTTAAAATAAAATATGTTTAATTATATAAGATATTTACAATATATTGTAATAATTTAACAAAATATATAATAACCTTAATGCTTGATGATTTAACCTCAGTTCTTTTACCTTTGTCCCTTATAAGTGATGAGATATTAACCAAAATAAGATTTTAAATTATATAACAATTAGTTTAAATAATGTGAAATTACAAGTTGACATTGTTTATAGAATTAAATGTATTATACTATCATAATTTGTAATAATTATTTTGCAATCAATAATTTTAAATATTCTATCTTTGTATATATTAAAATTGTCCTATTGAAATATATTATTATCTAATTTACCAATTGATATAATAAATAAGTGTATTCAATATATTATATTTTGTATTATTAAATTATTAAACCTATCATCCTTTCTTATTTTCGTACCACTTTCTTTTGTAGTTCTGCTCTGTTATTGAAATTAACAAATTTTGATTATCAATCAATATAAAACTGAATTTTATCAAAAAGTAAGTATAAATTTAATATAGTATTTTTCATTATAATTTGTTTTAAATGCAATGACTAATGGTACCACATTAAATATAATTTATTATAAAGAGTAAACATGTTTACTGCGGTTTAACTTTAGTTCTACAGAAAGTTCCACTAACCTCTTTAGTTTCATTCCGATGTGAAGCCTCCTCTTCGTGACGTTTTCTTCTCCTGTCTTCCCTATGTTTTCTCTCCCTATCCTCTTCTTTAGTCGTTGTATCGTCCCGACGTGTCCTCTCCTTTCTAACCTCATCTTCCCCCCCTTTTCTTCTAACTCTACGATCGTCTTCCCCTCCCCTTCCCGCCTCCTTCCGTTCGTCTTCCCCTCCTCTCATTCGTCTCTCTTTACGATCTTCATCGGTACGCCTTTCTCTTCGGTCGTCGTCCCTCGTCGCTCTGCGGTCGTCGGTTTCCTTCCGTCTGTCCCCGGCGCCTCCCTCCTGTCTTTTCTTGTGTTCCCTACCTTCCCCGCCTTCTTTTCCGCGCCGCTCGCGTTCTTCTTCCGGTCGTTGTCTTCTTCTCCTCTCTCCATCATCTCCTGGCTGTGTGCGTGTGTGTATGCGCGTGTTTATGATGATTAACTATGATCGAATGTTGACGATTCATTATTTATTAATTGCGCACTGGGTCGGTCGGATAAGTTTTAGTTTTATACGAATTAATATGCAATAGTAGTTTGCTTACTAAATATATATATATATATTAAATTATTATTTATAAATCATTAATACATGTTTATTATATATATTTATATATTAAATTATTATGAATAAATCATTAACACATGTTTATTATATATATTTATATATTAAATTATTATGAATAAATCATTAATACATGTTTATTATATATATTTATATATTAAATTATTATGAATAAATCATTAATACATGTTTATTATATATATTTATATATTAAATTAATATGAATAAATCATTAATACATGTTTATTATATATATTTATATATTAAATTATTATGAATAAATCATTAATACATGTTTATTATATATATTTATATATTAAATTATTATGAATAAATCATTAAGACATGTTTATTATATATATATATATATATATATTTGTTAATTAATGTTATATGATGAGTATATTTCCGAGAATTCAGACAATCATGGAATTGGAGAAAGATTCCAGAATTATCGAAACATCCGACTTAAATGACATTGACTTAAACTTATCAGGAAGACTCATTAATAAGTAGTGAGACACGATTAAAAGATATCGGAAATTTACTGCCATACACATTACACATTTATAAAACCTCTTCTTTCCTATGTTTACGTCTATCATCGGTTTCTCCTCCTCTGTCTCTACGTTCATTTCTTTCACCATCTCTATGTTTTCTGACTCCCTCATCACCCTCCCGCCTGTGTCTTCTTTCTCCCGTCACCTCCCTGAATCATATATGTGTACGTAATTAGATATATTAGAATTTTTTTGATATTTTTACAAATAATTTCAACTACTATATATATAATATTTTAACTACGATCTATTTTAATTAAGAGTGAAATATGATTTATGAAATCTTAATAAAGTATATTTTCTTGTATCAATTTATAAAATATGTAAACCTTGAAAGAAGTTAGTATCCTGTCTATCTGGTTATAATATCATATGATATATATATATTATATATATATATATATATATATATATATATATTATAAATCATATAATATCCATGAATAAAAGCATAGTTTACGTTACTAGTTTATAACCTCTTCGCGTTCTCTTTCCTCTCGTCCCCGCGCTGCCGACTCTGCTTAACATTATCCGCAGCCTCCTCCGCAGCCTCATCCTCCCCATCGCGCTGCCTTCTCCGACGTTTACGTTCATCTTCTCCTCCATCCCTCGCCGGTTTCCTCTCTTCGTCCGGCTTGCGGCGGTGTTTTCTGTCGTCGCGCGAGTCTACGGATACGGAACAGTCTAGATCACTATTTTATTGTATATTTATATTAATGTTGAGTACTTTCTGTATTCCTATTGTTCATTATTATTAGTTATATTATTTTCATTAGTGTTCCGTTATATTGTTTTTTTGTTTCTACTTAGACACTTGATTGCTATGACACAAAGAGTCTTTAAAATAAATTAAAATTAAATTAGACTTAGTGAACAAGTTATTGCTAATAATTAATATTACGATGATCGTTAACCTATGCGAAATAGTTAACACTAACTTATCTATATTAATTATTAATGCTAACTTAGCATAAATAATAATAGCTTATGAATGTAAAATAATAGATGTTAATTAATTAAAATTAAATAAATTACGTTATATTTTCAAATTTAATCATAAATGCCTACCTTTTTTCTCAGTCGCTCCATTTGCTCGTACCTTAATTAAATATTTCCGTAATTAAAATATTAATGTATTACATCAAATATATTAATTATGTTATGAAGTTATTTATAATATGAAATAATAATAATAAAACCTATATCCATTATATAATAATTTAATTTGTAGAATTGCCTCATATCACACTCAAATATATTGTAATAATAAATATTAATATAGTATTAAAATATAATATATATATATTATTGTATCGCAATTATATGTATAATACAAGTGTGATAGTGTATGTATACACACATTCCTAGTAGTTGATAATCTGTTGAATATATATATACTGTTTAACTTAAGGTGCAATTATATCATAAAATTACTATATGAATTATCTTATCGTATTCTTAGTCACGAGTATATCATTATCGTTATCATCCATATAACTCTTAAATTTAACACTTGTAATAATTAATGAATATTAATTTCGACATATATATTATCTCATACAAATGAACCTAAATGCTCATGTTGATATCAATAATTCTATTTAAATATTTCATTAGATCTATTTTTATATATTCTTTTATTTTCTCTATTTTATTAGATTTATTTTAGAGCTGATTTTAAAATAATGTAGTCATTTGTTCAGTATTTCATCATCTGTGTAGTAAGGAGCATATACTCTAAGCCTGGTTTAGTTTAGTTTAGTTGGTATCTTACCTGTTAAACCTGGTAATGTTACTTCTAATAGTATATGATGTATACAAATGTGGATAGTAAATCATATGTATTATATTTTAATATGTGCATTATTAATAGTTAATTTTGTATTTTCAAATTTAATAATAGTAGATTTAATTCTGTTTACATGTACATCTATATAATGTATTTAATAGTTTATTTTTTTTAAATAATAAATAATAAATCTGTAGTAAAAATATATTTCTAATTTATAACTTTTACTATATTTAATCTGTTAAAAATGTATATGTAAATAATATATCAACTGTACAATTTGCAAGTGATTTATCTACCTTATCTATATTTTATATAACGAGAAATATATTTTCTGTTAAAAATAATTAGAATATAATCTATTATAAACTCAAATTATAAAAATATTTTTTTCTTAATCCACTATATTATTCATGAATTATTAAAGTTAGAATAAATGGTAAAAATTGATATATTAAAAAAATACTTTGTTACTTGATATTTACTTGTTTTACATTATCTGGTCGTCCATATCCATTAATCCTGTCAAATATTTGTAGTTATATAACATTAATTATTTATAAAATCATCTGAATATGTAATATTCATAGTTAAATTATTCTATGACTGGAGCTCTTTAAATATATTATTAACCTTTAGATATATTATTAATAGAACCTCGAAAATACACTATTATTATTACAATAATATGCATACTATATATATGCATTCTATAATATTTTATAATAATATACATTAAAAATAAATTATGACTACCTAGCTAAAAATAAATATGTATCATATTTGTTTATATATGCATTAATTGTATCAATTGTGATTCATATATATTAAATAGGAATACGTACATATTATTTCTATACTATATTATATATTCATATTGATTAAATATACATATTGTTGTTTTATGGCGGGAAGTATATGTACAGATATATAACTAGGTATTATTAGTATCACTTAATTGTATATCTATGGTTATGTCACATCTGACAGTTATGTACCGATTTCCTCACTATCATATATATATATCATATAAAATGTTTAATATTATAATAATAATTATAATATAGACTTATATATAAAATAGTAAATTGTTGAAAATTGTTGAAAATTGTATACAATATCATATTGTTATTGAATATGCACTGATTTAGAGTAACATTTTACATTATGAGAATATGTAATGAAACATTTAATATTTAAAAATTATTGTCTGAAAAAGCTCACATTTTAAAGTAATACGTATTGGAGTGACGTCGATTGTGTAAATCAATGAATTGTATATATCTCACGTCTATTCAAAAAAACTAATTTAAATACTAAACTTAGTATTATATATTGTAGTGTATTATATAATGCATATACAATAGATTAACTAAGTGAATTAGTACTGAGTGACTTCAATATAATTAGATTAAAGTGATATCACATATATATATATATATATATATATACATAGTTGGCATCGTGAGGTTTTTTGATTTTTGGTTTTTTGGTTTTTTGCTCAAATATAAATTAAATAGCATATATTAAATATATGATATATTCTATTATATTATTATAATAATTATATACACTTTAATTAATAATTCATTTTAAAACTTCAATTTTATTAAATAAATAATAGTTAATTAATCTTACTTTGTTTTTTTTTGTGAAGGTTTTTTGTCTAAATATAAATTAAATCTCATATAATATTACATACATTTAAATGTATTAAATTTAATTCATGCATGAATTTTAAACATGTTTAAACTTTAATTATTAGAGTATATTATGTTTATACTTGTAGTTTATTTATATAAGTAGCAAATATTTATCTAAGGAAAGATACAAGTTATATGTATAAAATTTAATTACACGATTTTATCGTAAGTTTTAGGTGCATTGTTTTTGACATACCAACATACCAAGATTTTTTTGTAATGTACCATATGTATTCTTATACATGTAAATGCAGATTGTACATTGGCATATTATAAAAAATGAAACATCTCAACTTCACAATGTACCAACGGGACATCCCGTCTACACAATGTAAAGATGGTATATATTATGAATGCATTTTCGGTAGACATACTAATGTTAAATCGGATGTTGGTATATTACAAAAAATGCACTTGTATCATATAACACTTACGAGAAATCGTGTAATTCAATTTTTTATACAAAATACCTATAGCGCCACCTATATCGGGTTAATTTTAGGAACTAGGTGTTGTTTATAATGAAAAATAATGTGTTTAAATTTGTATTTATATAATAAAACTAAGTTTTAATTGCTAATATATAACAAAACAATAGGATATATAGGTTTTAAATGAAATAAATATATATGTGGCGAGTAAATTCTAATTTATATTGAATGTAATTTAATTGAGCTATATAAATATTGTTGTATGAAAACCGCGCAGTACCTAAACTATTTAGATGATTCGATACTACTGCTAGTAGCGGCGGATATTAGTTATTAATGATGTTGCATATATACTATATATTATATAAGGAGTGTTAGATATAAGCTTAGACAAATATTTGTAAGTAGTAAATTAACTTGATTATTAAGATTAGTTTTTTTTTGAATATTAGTTTTATTTGGTTTTTTGATTAAATATAAATTAAATAGCGCTTCTATTATATATAAATATAAATTAAATAGCGCTTCTATTATATATAAATATTATGTATTTACATACTATATTAAAATGAACATATATTACAATATATAATTTTTATATTATTATACGGTAATAATAATTTATTAAATAATTTTTTCATCCATGATAAAAACCAAAAAACCATAAATAAACCTTGAAAAAACCAAAAAACCACGAAAAAAAACCAAAAAACTAGCAAAAAACCAAAAAACCAGGAGCCAAAAAAAGGTTTTTTGCCAACTATGTATATATATATATATATATAAATATATATTAAATATCATATTTTCGTGAGATACATACATTTCGATGATTTGCGCGCGCAACACCCCACACGTCAATCAAATACGTACTACTTACAAAATGTGAGCCGTTTCAGACCACCTCCACCTTAAATATGCCGATTACCTCCAGTTATCATATATTTAGAATATCCAAGTTTAGACATTATATTAAATTAATAATTATTAATTATTATTATACTAATATTAAATTATGTTATCAAATTTTGTTGAAAGTATAACATATTATAATATATGCATTTATTTAGAGAACCACTCTAAATACATGAAAATATGTAACAAAATATGTAATGTTTAAAACCTGCCATTTCCACAGAATATAAACTAATATATTTCAATTTTAATAATAAATAATTAATTAAAATGTATACTTTATTTGTAATACATTGTTACATTTATTTAAATTTGTTTTGGTTATTTTATTTAAAATAAATATAAGTTGCTTTCATTAAAACCTTAGGACGAGAACTCATAATTTAAATTAAACTATAAAACAAGCATATAAAAATAATAAATATTATTTAAATATTGTTTTCATTCACAACGAAATCGGACATCTTGAATTAAAAGGGATATTTACATATAAAGATAATAAGAGGGTTTTTTTTTGAATTCGTTCAAAATATACATTTTGTTAGATTAATCAGATTATAGAAAACATTCATCTAGTAGATGATCTACAATTATATTTATGTAATCCATATATAGTAGCGCATCATATATATATATATATATATATATATATATATATTAATAATATACTTGACAGACATATCGTTCAAATGTATTAAACTAAATACCATGAGATATCCTAAGGATAATCCTTAAATATTATTTAAAATAAATGTATTTGTTTTCTATAAATCAGTATGAATAAAATTTACTAGTTATTAATCATCTATAATATGTAATTTATCTATCATAAATTTATAAATCTATAAATGTAATTACGCATGTAATAAGTTGAAATATCATCTTGGTTGTGAGCATAGATTTATAGGTTTAAACTATAGCTAGGTTACCTAAGTTTACCTACGATTTATAGTGTATGTAAAATACAAATCTATGATTGTGAGTGATGATTTCCAATATTAATGTGGTATATTTACATCATGTATTAATGTAAATCATTGACTTGTATTGGGTACCCAATACAAGTCAATGATGTAAATACATACATTACCAGAATATTGGCATTAATCAAAAATATTTAAAATTAACGGCATTACTATATAAATACATTTATTTTTGAATGTTATCCCCCATATGCTAATATATATTAACATTATGATAAACATATGTTATATTATTGGATAATATCGAATATTACCTCTTGTTTTACCTTTTATGAATTTAAATTTAATATATTTTATGTACCACTATATAAATCATAAAGAATATAATTTAAAATTATAATAACTAATTTATATATCTTATATATGTATTCTTAATATAATAATCAACATTAGTAATCATATACTCTATAGTATGACAATTACCGAAACGTGTATTTTAAATACGACCCCAACATCTTAATAAAAACAAAATGTCATATTAGATACACACAATATCAATTATTACTATTAGTAATGAGATAAAGTGATCATTATGTTAAACCGGTAAAGTCGACAGATTTATTAAATTTATGTATATATTTACTAATTTTGTTATTATAAACTGAAATAAATTATTATATAAAATACACATATAACAAATATTTATTCGATTTGTTAAATTTATGAAATAAATGAGTTTTGTGAAGGCCCAATCAGTGTATACACTATTACAGTATTATAATACTTCATTTAGATTGTTTGAATACATATTTATTATTTATTGAATAATATTTATCATTTTTTTAAATTTATATATAAATAAAATAGGTTTACAATATATTTTATTAATCTAATAATAAAATAATATAATCAATACAACCTAGGTTGTTTACTAGCTAGTAGTATTATTGGATACTTAATGAAATAATAAGAATATTCAAACAGCAAAATATCTAATTTTATGTATATATATATATATCGATGAAGTAGGAATAAATACCAATTAATATATATTATAAGTAAATATTTAGAAGTTATAGTACCTGTGTTTTAATATATCATTAAGCCATACTAACACATGAAATACTGAATAATATATAATAATAATAGATTACAAAGATGATTCTAAGTTTCCGAAATCAATAACATAGTAATAGTACAAATATTGTAATGTATCTCATTGTTATACTCTTATAATACTACTACAATGTATATCTATATAGTATATAAACATGTGGAGTCAAGAGAATACAGAGCCTGAATTGTAAGGAGTGGCGGTAATAAAGGGATGTAGTATTCAGGCAAGAAGTGTTTTGGGTGATGTGGTAATACTGAAGCTGCAGATGGTAGAAGTTATGGGTGTAACAGGATGATTAAAAGTGGGGGGGGATATCTCAATCTCATCAATTATTACCATATACTTTGCTAAGAAGATAAATCTATAATATCACTTGTAGAGAGCTTAATATGATTAACTTGTATTGGGTTGCACAATACAAATCAATGTTGAATATAATGATACTATAAATAGCAGAAATATAATATTTATAAAGAATAAAATAATTTTTAGATCATATTAGATATTATATCCCCCACTTTTAAAAGTGGATCAAATACCCCATCCCCCCATTCATGACGCCCCTAGTGGCAGTGATATGGAGGGTATCATTCGGAAGGTGGAGATTGCAACCGATGTGGTGATGATGACGTTTTGTTTTAGATACTATATGAAGTTTATTTTGCTCTTCACAACTATGTTAACTTCCAACTATAGTTTATAAACTATACATAATACATTTATAAGAATATATAAATATACTATATGTACATTTGTATATATATATATACAATAATTTATGATTTTATAAAAATATTTTATTAAATATATCCACTAATATAATAAAGCGGAAGACAAATAAACTGCTTTCTTCCGTTGATCACAATTTTACTAGAATATCATTATTCAAGAATATATTTTATAAATTATTTTTATAACAAATTAAGGTTATAATAAATTTCCTATGAATATATTTTTTGAAAAAATACAAATTATTTACTTTTATAAAAGAAATGTGGATGCATAAATGTTTGTAAGTATATAACAATAGTTTGTTATCTCACTAATAAATTTGTTTTCTGTTTAACCAATGACATTTCCTTTATAATAATGTATGATATATATGTTCAATTATTCTGTAATAAACGGAATACAAAACTAATAACTACTAAGTAATATTATATAGATATTAATGTAACCTGCAAAGAATATATAATTAATATTAAATTCACTATAATATATAATATTCATAAATTTGATAAATAATTGATATAATTCATAAAACTGATCAACAAATATATATTATATATTACTTGGATTATTATTCATATAATATAGGATTTAACAACATATTTTATTTTAAAATGTATTACATGTAAATTCTAATATTTTAAATGATATTTAAATATTAATATATTACATTTAATAATCGTTCATAGTATATATTATTTATTTGATATAGTTTGTACAAGTGAGAATAATGGTGCTCTTTTGATATGTGGATGAACAAAAGTGTTTTCAATTATAATATATTATTGAAACGTGATATAATTGTAACATAAATATGATACTTATATATCTATTGAAATATTATTTATTTCATTAGATAATTTAATTAGGAATATTCCAAAGTGCAGGGAAACTTTGTATGTAGTTGTTATATATTATAATTTATTTAATTATCATTAAAATGATATATATTACATGGTATAAAAGTAACTAGCATAAATGCCTAGCATTATAAACGCAATACATTAGTGTGACCAATACAAATTGAGAAGAGAATATCTTAGAACTTTATTTAGAACTCTAAATAGGCAAAATACAACTTATTTGTGGCCATTTTGTAACATAAATGTATCTAAACACTTTTATATTATAAAATATAATTATGTATGAGGTATAATATGTATAATTAAGTATATACTCTAAAATAAATTATAAAGATTCTTCGAAGGGTTCAAAATATATGGAGTTCTAAACAAATAATAATTTAAAATATAATTCTGAGACATACACTTCTAAAGTTTTATTTGTCAAATCAATTTGCTGACATGCTTATGTTAATAAAACATATTTGAGGCTCATATAGTTACTTTTATATGATATAGTACGCATTATTTTTGGTAAAGATAATAAAATAAATTTAAATATTTTAAAATATTTTTTTCGATACAAAAAAAGGTTTCGCCTGACCTTCAGAATATTATTAGCAACAAATAAATACAATAATACTTTGATATTTTATTAAATTAATAAATCATTTCTTATAAAAGTTTTATTTTGTAGTTGTATAGGCATATATTAAAACCATTCATTTGTATATACAATTAAAACATGCGTTTATATTTAATACATTTCATGTAAGTTTAAAATGTAAGTATAGTAATATATAAATATATACTAAATAAAGTTGATGATATAAAATTTGAATATATGTACACATTGCTATCGGTGTAGACATTAAAATATAAGAACATTTGTTATATTTGAAGGTTAGAATTAGTTGCAAATAATGTAATTAATAAATAAAAATGCATTATACAACTTTAAAAACCGGGTATTAACATACACAGCAAAAGGTAGTAGTGGTAGTGATGAAAGAATTAAATAAACAATACTGTAAAATGCTAAAAGGGAATACTCATTTAACTCGTATAATGTTGAAGGTCGGCGAGAGGTCAAGGTCAACGTGATCCTGATTACTTCGTTGTTTAATCTGTGTCCAGTAGAGCGGTAAGACTATTGATTAGCTGATGGAAAGGGGGCCTTGATTCCGATTCCTATTCAATTAAAACATATTAATATGACATTAAAATTTTTGACATTTTTACATCTATAATTATTTAAAATATTTTATAGAAAATTAGTATAATTAATTAATTTAATTAATTAATTAACAGTGGGATTAAGATGTAGACATATAAACCCTATTCCAGCAGCTGGCGATCACCCCGTAGACTTCATCAGAACAGTTAGCGGGTTGGCCTGGTGTTGCATTCTGGTAGCAGACCATACGGGTGGTCTCATCATTACTGATACCGGAGAAGGGCACCTCCCCACACGTCCATATCTCCCACATCACTATACCTGTGCGCAGAGGGGTAGGAGGGGGTTAGCAGAGGGGGGATAGGAAGGGGTTAGAAAGGGGGGTAGGAGGGGGTTAGCAGAGGAGGTTAGCAGAGGGAGGTAGGAGGGGGGTAGGAGGGGGTTAGCAGAGAGGGGGTTAGCAGAGGGGGGTAGGAGGGTTAGGTGGGGGGTTAGGAAGGGGGTAGGAGGGGGTTAGGTGGGGGTTAATAGTTACTATTGTATTAACGGAATACTCAACTAATAACAACTAAATAATACGATACAGATAATAATGTAACCGAACAGGTATTATAATTAATATTAAACTCACTATAATATTTATAAATTGAGTAACTCAACTTATTACAATGACCGCACTATATATATGAAAGGTAAAGGTTGAAGCTATATATATAAATGAATGAACTTTAAATTGTATCTTATATTACCATTTAATGATTAGTTAATTTAGAATAGTTATATGATATTATAATATTGTAATATTTAAATATATTTTAAAATCAAAGAAAATAGAAAGCATCAAAGTATGGAATAATATATTGTTCTAAACGATGAAGCGAGTAGGAAAATAATAGTAATATTGATGATATAAGTGGTAAAAGTATACATTATTCTAAGTATAATATATATATTATATATAGTATATACATGATAATGATGATGATGATGATGATTATGATAGTGATTATGATGATCATTTTAGGTTTAGAACCAAACTATAGAAGTTTTGAACCCCAATTGAAAGTACACATATATATATTTGAATAATACAACGATAATAATAAGTTAACTAGATTATAAAATGAACAAACCAAATGCCCAGACATCAGATTTAGAACTAAAGAGGGAATATTCCAGAACTTCTGGGGCTGACCACTTTATCGGAAACTTGGCGCCTAGTCGACTGGTGTAAATGTCATCTAGTACATATCTGCAATGATAGTGAGATTATTAGTCGGTGTGAATTAAGGGATTCTAAATAACCATTGTAGGAATATACTGGAAACTATTTCTATATTATAACAAATTATCTATATAATTTATTTGTACTTTATTTTTAGTTCAATATAAACTGTAGGTTAGTTATTAGCATTATAAATAAGTTGATCAATTTATATAATATGCTCAATATATGGCACTTGTGATACTAACAGTTTAAGATTACTGAGTCATACTTTATAATAATTCTTATTGGATTTATAGAAATATGTTATTATTGATATGATATAAATTAATAACACATATGTTTTGTAAATTATTAGTAAATAATAATATTAATTATAGTATTTAATGGAGTTATAGATATTTATAATGACCATATTTATAGTTTAAAAATTAATTATTAAAAATAACTATTATTGAATATTAAATAAATGAATACTCGATTATTTAATAATATACGAATTAGAAATAACAACTAATTTAGTAATGTTTAATTTTCAAACTACTACTATTATTAAAATGTATTAGTAAATTAAATTTGTAATTGATAATGACATTTTAACTATGACATAAGATATGCATATATAACTAAATTCTCATCTCTAAATAATGATAAGATATAAATGTATGCTTATTAAATACAGGTGTAAAGAAAGTCAGTTTTCTAATATTTCATATGGATAATGTTAATATTGAATACCAAAATAAAACTAGAAATTTGTTATGAACTCATAATGTATTTAAAGAATGATCACATGATAGTATGCTTATATAATACCTGCATCGATAATGAAGAATATCTATATGAATAAAAAGTAGGAGTATTATAGATTGGAAGATTATAATAGTATGAAGGACATATTAGTAAGATTACTATGAGGTGAAGGTTAATGACCTCGTTAAACCAAAGTCTGCGACCTTGACGATGTTATCTTCACCTACGAGACAGTTCCTGGCAGCAAGGTCGCGATGGATGTACTTCTCTGACTCCAGATAGGTCATAGCGCTAGCAATCTAGAGGTCAGGCAACAACAACACATTACTGTTAATAGCATAACAGCACAACTATCACACTGCACACATACTATGTCAGAGTTTAAGGAATAATAGATCTACGACAGTTGATGTGTATATGTATATTTACACTAATTGTAATGTAAGTTTAAATAATAATTATATTATGAAATATGAATAACTAAAGATTATAATAACACAAACGGGCAACTCTATGATACCATGCTCACACATGCATACACACACACATGCAGATAGCAGTGGTTACCTGTACACTGAAGTCTAGCATAGTACTGGGACTGTTGTACATTGTGTCTCGGTTGAGACGCAGGTATTTCTCTAGGGAACCTGTGTGTGTAGGGGGGGACTTCATTAATATTGGTGTTAAATACACTCTATATACTTGTGTGTGTGAGAGATGGAGAGAGAGAGAGAGAGAGAGAGAGAGAGAGAGAGAGAGAGAGAGAGAGAAAGAGAGATAGAGATAGTGGGGAGAGAGAGTGAGAGGATAGGTATGGGTAGTGAATGAATTCCAAAAGAGATTATTGTATGCGGATGAAGTGCTGTGTAGGATATACTATATAGGATATCACACACAATACACATGGGGTACACTACTACATCACATTAAGGCTATTATCTATAAGTATAAGGCATCGATATAGTGAGAAAGTGGACCTGTGCAATTGAATGTAGTGTATGGCACTTAGAGGTAGAGGCGCTGCAGTCGCAGCCACTACTTTTTATTTAAAATTAATAATATTTATACATAAATATTGATAATTAATACCAATCTTAATGTATTATATATACTAAATATAAAATTATATATTTAAAATACATCATATCAACATTCCTCGTAATTTTGTTTATTTAAAGTGTATTTAAATTGAAGATATCATACTATTTTATTGATATTTATAATCTAAATCAATTGATATAGATAGAAGTCACTTTAATCTATTTCGAAGAAAAGCCTACTGTTTTTATATTTTTCATATATAATATGACTAATATCCAATCAAAATCACTGATGCTATTTTGTTAATTTATCGATAGAAGTGTCATTCACGTATCAATATTTTACATGTATTGCGTGCGTCAATTGCTTATCCACTTTCTTTACATCGATGGTATGAGTATGATTACATCACATGATTGTTCATGGTAGTAGAGCTAGTAGTTTATCTGTTAGTCTGGTTGTCACCAGTGGAGTAGGTGTATTCATCAGGTTTGGAATGATTCTTAATCACTTTATAAACAGATTACCTATACACTATATATTATATAATATATATATATAAGCATGTGGAGAGTAATGCACACTTCTACCACCAGGGAAACTACTAACCGTTGCACATGAATTCACTGATGATATAGATGGGACGTTCTATCGAGCATATGCCGTACAGTTGCACTAAGCTCGAGTGACTGAAATGCCTACCAAAGAGAATTGTAAATATTGGTCTTATTTTAAATATAATTTGTATGTATATGTATATCATAACAATAACCAATAGTAACAATTAATAGCATTAATAATCTCTGCTAAATAATGTGTATTTCGTGGTAAATCGTAGAATATAATTAATAGAACTAACACTAAACAAAGTCATATATTAGTAATTTATTATATTAATAAGAATTATAATAAATGTTGATTTTTACATTTCAAATTAATCAAAAGTATAAATAAACATGTTTATAAATAATAATTATTGACATAAATAATACTTAATCAATTTGATATTTTATTAAACTTTTGAAAATGTTTCACACATAAAATGTATATGAGGTAATTGTTGCTAACGATTATTTAATATTATACCCGGGCAACGCCGGGACGTAGCCAGCTAGTACTTTCTAATATAAAGTTTCTATATATACATAAATAAACAAAAGCAGACATATACTGTTTTTGGTATTATATAATAATAGGGTTAATTATAACATGATATATACATTATTGACTACAGAACTTTCTGGTAACCTATATAAAGGTGTTTAAACATAAACCTGAACTACATATACTCATACCAGAATTAACATTAAGGACCACAAATATATGAAATTATTCGTACAATATTGACATTTAAACTGATACAGTGATAGTGATAATGCACACACAAGTGCAAGGCTATTGATACAGTATATATGCATGTTAATATTCATCACTATTCACGAATAACCGCAGTTAATCGTAGATCAAACATATAAGATATTCTCACATGCGAATGTTTCAAGCTATTATTTGTATGGGTGGTCATGGCGGTTTGACCTGCATCTATAGAGACCTGGGCCTATGACCTACGACCTAGTTAGCTAGTACTGACTTCATGTTCTTCGCCTCCAAGATGAAGTCGTTCTCGAGCATGGTTTCCTCGTTCATCATCTTCACGGCGACCTCCTTGTGTTGGGGGATGTAGATAGCCTTCTTCACTAACTGATGGACAATAAGAGTTACGCACGTTCATGGATATCTGTGCCAGAGTTATGCGATAGACGCGAGCAGAAGCATAGTCGTTATCTAGTCGTTCGTTTATTTATAGAGTAGCGGGGAAATACAAACAAATCATATAAATATAAAATTAAAATAATAACAAAATAAATGAATATAAATATATACAGTGCCCAATGGATATCATATATTACCATTCCATGTACGAGTAAAGAATATTGAGCATAGATTAAACATAATTATATCATTAATATATATATATATATATATATATATATATATATATATATATATATATATGTATATATATATATATATGTCTATAATGATATCATAATCAATCAATAATAATAAATAAATATGTTGATAAATTATAATATAAGTATTAATTATTAAAACTTCTAAACAAACAACATTCTTCAAGCTAGATGATGAGGAAGATAACAGTAATCATTGGAGAACAGCACTGTCTCAACATACATAGTGAGGATATGAAACTAACAGTGAGAACAATTAAAATACAAATAAATGAAAAAAAATAATCAATATAAATAAGATAACAAATATATAATATAAATAAAAAAACTCATAATCCATATATATATGTGCCTAATGTATAACATTCTAAACATTCTAAGCATAACCTCGTAGTTCAGTTGAATGATTTCTAGTTTATATGAAGACATTATATTCATTTTCATAATATTTAATTATATAAATACAATATCATAGATATATAAATATATGCGATAGGTACACTGGTATAACCTCTATTTAAAAGTTAAGCCATATTATCATGGTTGAGAGTTTAGCTCTTTGAACTATTCGATAGGTAACCTATGCCATTACTATTATCATTATACTAAGTGTAGCTAGTATGTAGTGCTAAATCACATAGATGTACTAACTCCGAAATTTCCTTGTCCGAGAATATTTAGTATTTGCAAATCATTTCTACAAATCTCATCAATGCCTATAGATGAAATGTTAATTAAATAGAAAGTACTATGCTAGTATTATCAATCAAATTAAATCTTTAATAATTTAATATTTATTTAAATCTAATAATTATCAAATTAGAATATATTTAATAATTTTAATACTCTTTTAATATGTTGTATGTTATATTTGTAATAAAATAATGCTATATTCACCTATACATATATATATAATGTTTATTATATTAATATAACATTTATAAAAATAGTCAATAATCTATAATATATATATATATTAAATGGTCTGAATTGAAACATTACAAAAAAATATAAAATATGATTATTATTTAAAATAGCTCAATAGTTTGATTTTGTTTACAAATTTAGTATCTATGAATTGATAATAATTACATATTCACAAATATTAGTAATTACAAATTTTGAGAAGTTTGATTATATTTATATTAAATTATATAATACGTTAAGTTATTATTTAAATTAAATAAAAAATATACATTGTATTGCATCATCATCGGTGAATCATCGATGATTCATCAATGTAACACGTGTAAATGATATGGGTGCTAACGTACCTAAACCAAAGCCTACAGTCTCGGGTCTTCTAGACCTAGCGGGTGGGTGTGTTAATCTCGTACATATTCCTGTTGAAGTAAGGCACATGAGGTAGTAGTAATAGTGTATGTATGCGAGTGTGTGTTGGATGTATGTATGTGTATAAGTGAGTGTATATATATATATTTGAATAAGTGAGTATATAGTAATCATACATTCATCAATAGCTAATAAGATACATCTAGAATCAGATAGCAGAATTAGTTATTTCCTTTGTATTCGACTCGTAATTAAACAATGACAAGAAGAATATCATCATACATCATGTATCATGTATCAATAGTTTCATCTATCATAATCAGCACACTATCACTTCAGAATGTACTGATGATATGTGAGTTCACATGGTTATATGTGTGTGTGCATGGTATTAAGTAGTACCACCACCTACTACTACCACTACTACAACTGTATGTATAATAGTACTGTAATATGGGTAAATGAAACACAGATAAGCCATATACCACTGTGACATATGCTATGTTACTGCCTCTTACCTTGATGTTGTCTAATAATCATTATAATTATAATTATTATATTAATACTTTGGTTAAGTTTGATAACATGAGTCAGTTCAGATTAGAATTTCTATTGTCATATACTAGGTTGTTTAATCTTTACACTGATTTTGATTGCGATATCATTATGTTAGTAATACACTGCTGTATTAGACTAACTTCCGCGGTTTAGCTTATGGTAGGCTACCAGTTGTTGGATGGAGTCGTGCTTGTGAGAGTTTGAGATGTAGTAGCTGAGAGGATCTGCGATTGTATTGATTTGGTAGTGTTTCACTAAGGGTTTACCTGCTCTGAAGGTTGTGTGCTCGTGTTATGTTCTTCTAGCATATATGTGTGAATGATTAGCTTATACATTATACTACTCGGTTCAGACATTGTAATCTATGTTAATTAATATTGAAACATATAATCCTTTAGTTAATATTATCAAGAAATATATATATTATTAATGATAATTAATTAGTATATATTAATTATTTATATAGAAACTTAATATAGTAAAATATATATCTCAACGATATAAAAATGAATATATTAATATGAAGTACATATTAGAACAATTCATATGAAAATTACAATTTTATAACAAGATTTTATATCATTATTCTAAGTGTTATTAGAAAAGATTGAAGCGTCTATATAGCAATACTATTAATATAAACTAGGTGGTAATAATTACACAATAGATACTACATGGGTGATGTGAGACAAACTGATCGTGGTAGAGAATAGAGATGGAGTAGCCAGATCTGCTAGACATGCGTATCATGAAGCAGCCTATGGTTCCGTCCTTGAGCAGAACCACCTCACACGGTATACGGGTCTTGTCACTGAAGTACCAACTGTGTGGCAGGTATACACGGGTGAGGGGTAGGCGGGTATAGGTGCAGGTTTAGGGGCAGGTTTAGGGGGGGTTTAATAATAATAATAATAATAATATCAGATTCAGTTGATGACAGAGATCAAAAACCCAGGTATGGTATAGAAGTTCTATTGAACTTATCGAGGTACCAACTTGCTCTTGGTAATGAGAGAATTAATACAAAATGAATAAATACAAAATGAATAAATATAAATAAATATTTTACGATTCTATATTATTCATTGGTGTTCTGTCTCATAAAAAAATCATAAAAAACAAATAAAATTAAATATATATCTCAATACCAAGAAATCATCATGTATATAACATGTATATAACATGTATATAACAATAAAATATAATAAAAATATATAATAAAATATTTAAAAATGTAAAAAGATACTAAAATAATAAATAAGTTAAACTATAAAAATCAAAGAAAACTAAAGACCAAAGTAAGGCTACAGAGATAAAAAATATGTATACAATACGAACAATTTAAAAGAGATAAAAAGAAGAAAAGATGATCATGTAAATAAAATAACAAACAATACAAATAAGGTGTAAGTGATTAAATATAACTATTTAAAAGCATGTTTTTAATATGCATTGTAAAAGTATTCAAATTCGTCAAAGATGATATGGTTGTATTTAAAGAATTCCATAAATATGCGCCTTTGTAACAAATACTAAATTTCTCATGATCAAATCTTATTTTTGGTATCAAGAATATTCTATTTAACCTAAAAGTATATAAATAGTAATTATAGGTAAATAACTTACAAATTGAACTATGCAAATAATGCTTGTTATATATTCTAAACATATATTTATAAATGGATATATTTATTATATCTTTAAATTTAAGAATGTTAAGTCTTAAAAAAATGTAATCAATATTGGTTTTGTTATCAAATTTATATATTGCTCTCATACATTTATTTTGTAAAATTTGAATACATTTTATATTGCTATGATAAGTACTTCCCCATATAATAGAAAAATAATTAATATGACTATGAAAAAAAGAAAAATATAGCATAACTAAAGTATTAATATTAAATTTATATTTATATATATGTAGTAAACTAAGTCCATAGTAAAGTTTATTTTTAATATTATTTATTTGCATTTTCCAATTACGATTTTCGTCAATTAAAATGCCTAGGAATTTAAAATTAGTTTTATTGTTTTATGGCTATATTATTTATTTTGGGTTGGGTTTAGGGGTGTGTATAGGGGCGGGTATATGGGTGGATAGAGGGGTGTGTATAGGGGCGGGTATTAAGAGCTACAATTTTAGTATTTTTGGTACTAGATATATCATTGTCTTTGCAAATAGTTTAAGTTTAATATGAAGAAATAAAAAAAATGTGGGCCTATATGGATGGTTATTTTGGAATTTTTTAAATCCATAATATATTTAAAATTTCATTACTGTTACAAATTGGAAAAGTTGGTCATTTTTTTATAACGTTACATATTTGTCCGTTTATTGTTTTTCTTTTATAATGATTACAATAATAAAATTGATCTTATATATATATATATATATATATATATATATATATATATATATATATATAATATAGATAGTCTGCTAATTTCATTAAAAAATATTCATTATTGAATGAGTTATGGTATAATATGTGTTATAAATAAAATAAAACATGCATAATTTCTATCTACACAATGTAAAATTGTTACCAACTTTTTTGCTCAATTTTTATCATAACTTTTTTTTTAATAAAAAAGAAAAAAACTAAGATATGACTTACATTATTTAATTTTATAACTTTCCGAAAATACCAATTTTATTAAAATAGTATCAATATAAAAAATCTCATTCTCATACCTATTTAATACTATACTTATTATAAAATAGATACAATGTCAATATGTATCAACAAATGTGGATAATGCATTTGAGACATTACTTTAGGTTTGAAAATAAAAACTGTATTTGTATTTCGTAAATTCATATTAAAAGAATATATTAAATTTAAATAAATTTAAATTTTGCTAGAAACGTCAAAATGTTATGAACAATTTAGAGATTACATTTTTTTTAGACACACCACATTGTGTAAAAATAAACAAATTTGTGATCGTATTCTTAATTCAAGCATGTAATGTATTAATCAATGTGAAGTACAACTAACTCGTATGATTCTAAGGCGTTTGTCCCACAAATGAAGAAATTAGCGGGGGCGTATCCATCTTCTCTGTAACAAAGATAATAGAATTACAATAATAATAGATATAAAATATAAATATACAATAGCAGATGAAAGCATTGCACTATTTGTAAATTATCTCATACTCACGTTCTATATATGTATATATTTAAACATTATGTTAAATTATATAATTGAATTTTAATACTTATTTATTTAATATATACAACATCTAATGTACTTAATTGTATTATTAGAAATTGAAAAATAAAGTAAATTAGGTTTATTTGGATACTAATTATTTACACCATATAATGGCGGAAAACTAAAGATATTTAATAATTATATACACATTTCAGATTTATTTGAAATTATATTACGAACAAATAATAATTTTTATAAAAGACATATCTGAAAATATGAATTTTTTAGATAATTTATAAAATTATTTTATATACTTATGTAAAATATAAATTCAACATTATAAAAATGAGTAAACCACATGCAAGTAATATAATAATAGTAATAGTATAATAAAATATATAATTTAGCTTTATTATATAAAATGAAATAGTTTTAAATGATAATATAATATCTCAACTTAATGTACAGGGTTGTAGAATGAACTTATGGAAAGAAATTATCTAAGAGAAAATCAGATAAACATATAGATAATGATTATAAGGTATACGCCAATAGCTAATAAGTAGGGTTAATATATATATATATATATATTAGGGGCGAATATAAGAAATGACATACATACACACATATATACATATAAACTAACTGTATAGAGTTTTTAACGAACCACCAATCATGATTTGTGTTATCCAACAATTCATATGAATCTCCCTGTGTGTGTGTGTGTGTGTGTGTGTGTGTGTGTGTAGTGTATACAGTGTAGTAACCGTGGTAACCCTCTTACCTTGACGAGTTGAATGTGATTGCTTTCATTCGTATCAAACGAATATTGGGCGACTAAAATTTTCTGTTTTAATTAGGTCAAATATATTATATTAAATATATTATATTAATTAGATCAAATATATTATATTAAATAGGTTAAATATATTATTATAAATAGGTTAAATATATTATATTAAATAGGTTAAATATATTATATTAAATAGGTAATAGAGGCAAACAACAGATTATATTTGATAGGGGATAGTATCGCTGGGATATCGTAGGAATTACTGTATATAGCTGACATCAAATTAATAAATTAGAAATTATTTCTTAAGAAATTATATTTATTAAAATGAAATGCACAAATATACGTCATGTAACTAATTAGTTATACACATGCACACTATATAGACATACATACATACATGCACACTATATAGACATTGACATAGACCTTAGTGAGTGTTCACTAACATTGCATTTAGATATCTTGCGTAACAAGTTCATTTTAACATGGGTACTGTTTACATGGTTGTTAGTGTCCATCTCTTCTGTTACTACTGTAGAGGTCGTAGTAGTTGTGCTGGAGGTCAACGGGCTCGTAGGCTTTACGCCGCTGTCACTCAGAACTGTTTGTAGAACATGCAGTGTTAGTTAAGGGTTGGTGGTGGGTAGAGGGGTGATGGTGATGGGGTAGTGGTGGTAATGGTGATAAGGTAAGTGGTTCATTACATTGTACTTATTTGATATAATTAAAATAAGTTAAAATAAGTATATAATTAACCTAATAGATTAACCTAATACAGAAATATTCTGTCAATATAACATAGAATTAATACTGTAAAGCTTGATAAAGACTTGATACAAATCACATACACACGCAGATACACATTAACATACATACACATACTTAACACACATACACACAAACCCACATACACACACGCGTACAAACATTCTCACACATATAAATACATGCACATTAAGCCATTTTTTGAGAATGCAATTTATAGACAATTCATATGTAAAATATATATTTGTTAATTAATCAATTATTAGGCTACAAATTATTTTTCCAAAGATATAAACAATAGATATAAAATGTGTAATGTGTATATCTAGAAGAGGTATCATGTATCTAGAAGAGGTATAATTATTTGAAAACAAAATGGTAAATAACAAAAATTGATTATATGAATTTTCAATACAAATTTGTTTATAAAATAAATAATGTTTATGTACACTATACACTATATTGGAGATCAAATAATTTTAAAATTGTATGTCAATCAAATAATTTGTTCATATTTTGTAATAGATATTTTTTAAATGTATAATGTACTAAATAAATATTAATCATGTAATTTTATACTAATAATGTATTCGTTATCGGTTTTTTTACAAAACGTTAAGGGGATATCGCAATGGGTAAATTCGTTAAAATCGGAAAAAAATCTTATTATGTACTATCGATTAATGATTTATAAATTATATATTTATACTAAAATATTTATGAATTCAGTTTAGAAATAGCATAACACGTTGATTTGTTACTGCGCTTGTTACCGAGCAAATTAGCTGTTCACATAGCGAGCATCAAGTATTGTGACTTGTTACTCGAAAATAGAACTTTTCATAGATTTTAGGCGGTAACTTGTTACTGCACTTGATGCTAGCGGTGTTACATGGTTTTATAGAATTTTTAGAAATAAATTATTTATTTAGAAATCCACATTAAAAACTAATATAAATTATTATATAATGTTTTATATATAATATATAAATTCTATAAACATAATATTTATTTTATATTAGATGAATACATAAAGTTATTACACTATATGATATAATTAAAAAATAACATTTATATAGGTAATATGATTATTATATAATATATAATATATATATATATACATTTTATAAAAATAACATTTATATATTGATAAGAAAATATAAAACTATTACTTTATTGATTTTATATTAGCTAAATGTATATTTTTGTTACTTTATAATTTATTTGAATTTTATTGAATTTATTTATGTTCACCTTTCAAATGTATTTTACTCAGAATAAATTCTGTTGATATGTTTGCTTATATAAATAATTGTTTAGATAAAAGTACTGAAGCGATTTACCTAATTTCTTTTGCTATATATAAATAACATATTTGCACAATTCGAGAGGGACAATATTAAAAAATATAAATATGATGTATATGATTTTATCAAATTGGTGAAAACATAAAATAAAATAAAAGTATGTCTATTATTATAAATGTAAAATAGATATTTTTTAATGTTATTGTCTCTATGATTATAGATATAATGTCCTTTTTATATAATAAAAAAAAACAATTTTAAAATTTAATGAAGATGTCTTTCGAAACCCTCAATAAACGGAGGTAATGCGTTCCCTATCTCTATACATGTAATTTCAACAAAATTCCGTCCCATGGCTATATCCCCTTAAAATGATTTACCTTTGTTATACTAAACTAATTATATATTATCTACTGATATACAAATGAAGTATAATATTACGATATTGACAATCCAGCTTAATGCACTTAAGTGACACATTCACCCATACACATTCACTTACACACCCATACATACCCACTTACACACACATACATACCCACTTACACACATACACAGTGCACACATACACGCACATATACACACACATACATACCCACTTACACACACACACACATGCGTAGTACACACACTACTAACCATATTGAGAAAGAATACAGCCTACATTATCGCGGTTGATGTTATTGCAGCACGAGAAGCCATGTTTGGTGTTAAACACCCCAGGGTGGTACTTGTCCCTGAACTTGGCTCCTTGTTGTTTACATACTGTGTGCGAGAGAGGGTGCATGTGTTAAGGGTGGATGTGTTAAGGGGGTATCCCACTACAAGTATTTCCGGCAACTTGCCGGAAATATATTAACTTTAAAACGATTTTGTATCAAGTTAACTACAATTTTAGTGGGATACCACCTTACTTTCCGGTAACTTGCCTGATATATAGTAACTCTAAAGGGGGTATCCCATTACAATTTGATAGAAAATCGTTTTAAAGTTACTATATTTCCAGCAATGGAAATAATTGTAGTGGGATACCCCCCTTTGTTGTTGGTATGGGTGGACGAGGAGGCTTAATAGGTATACTATTAGTGGTGGTGGTATTACTAGAGGTTATTGATACTTGTGAAATGAATGTAAGGTAGTAGATGATTGAACATGTCTGATAGTGTATTATTTATTATTATTATCAATTATCATAATCAATAAGGATATATTTTAGGTAAATTTATGATTACAAAATGATAATTATATGATTAAATATTTATAAACATACATATATATACAGTAAAACCTCTCTATAAGAAACCTCTTTATAAGAAAAACCTCTTTATAAGAAAATTGTTCACACATTTGGTTGGAATTCAACCTTTTCCACATTTAAAAACCTCTTTATAAGAAAATTGTATAAGAAAAATATAAGAAAAACCTCTTTATAAGAAACTTATTGTATACAAAATATAAAAAATAATTACATATAAATAGAATTATTATATATTGATAACAATTATAGAAATTAATTATTATATAATATATTTGTTTTTCTTACAAATATTTTATATTACATAAATAGCTCGAAATGAATTAAAATTAATTAATAATTGTTATTGTATATCCATACATTTATTAAAATTTATCAAAATTAATTAATAAATGTTATTTTTAAATAAATTTCTAAACTATTCTTTTGATTAATACTTTTAAATAAATATAAATAAATATACTATTATTATATAAAACCCCTAGGATAAAACCTATAGGTTATATAATGTATTTTCAATTATAAATTAATTCTTAAAATCATTGGAAAAGTAAAAACCTCTTTATAAGAAAACCTCTCTATAAGAAAAAAAGTACTGAAAAAATTAGTTTCTTATAGAGAGGTTTTACTGTATATATATATATATATATATATAGAGAGTGTATATTACTATTTTTGTTATTAATACTAAATTGTATTATTTTATTTTATCATATATATTTTTATATGCTTTTTAATCATTTTTCTATATCTAATAATACTGTTTTATATAGTATTCTCCATATATATATTCTTTCCTTATTGAAATAACAAACTTATATGATCTAATTGAGCTATGGATTCACATAATACTATAGTCATGTACACATCAATGTAATCTGTTTATAGTAGTAATAGTGTTATTGATATTGCAGTAGTCAGAGTATTAACATTCCTTGATCAAATTATATACAAGTATATATATATATATAATGTATATTATACATTATACATATGAATGTATATATTTATTCATTTATTACATATATAGATTATTAATATTTTGTAAATCTTAAAATCTGTAAAATGATGGAATTTTATATTAATTTTACATATAAATTAAATAACATATATATATATATTGAATAGATAGTTTGTGTTTAATATATATATATTCAGAATAGGTAATTATGTATATTAGAGTATATAGTGTGCACTCATTCTACACATTATTATATACACATATATTGTGGTCTGGTATAGTCATTATATAATGTATATATAATTAGTGACATATACATAATACATATATGCAATAAGTCATGGAAACTACTACATAATGAATGCTATGCTTAATGGGTACACATAGTAATTCATAATGGAATTCCTTTGACAACATTTTGTAACAGATGTTTTATTACACTTATTTAGATATTTAAAGATCTCAAGTTTAGTATCAAGTTATCTGAAATTAATTCATATATTTCAGCATTCTAATATAATACTTAAATTTGAATACAATTCAAAAATATTATAGAGTAAATAGTTGTTATTGATAATTATTGATTAAATATATATATATATATAATCATATTATATATAAGTTGTTATAAACATTAATAGAAAACACTACATATTGATTGCAGATCATTTTGGACACTTTAGTTAGTTTAGTTCATAAACTTCAGATTAAAGCTAAATTAGATATAAATAAGTTCATATCAAAAATGTCATTATATGTCATTATAGTTATATAAAATATAATATATTAAATAGTCCAGTTACATATAAAAAATAGCTTTATTAATTATATAAAAATACAAAATATATCTAATAGAATAAATTTTATGTGGAATGTTGACATAAATAATATAAAAAAACATCGTTCAATTCACACCTAATTTATAAATAAATTTCTATTTTTAATAAAATATTTATATATAAATATAATTTATTTTTAAATTGTTAAATTTTTGAATGAATTTTTATATGACATATAAAACATATCCTTGATATCTTTGATTAAAAGATTAAAACCATTGATTTATAATTAAATATATCACTTAATAGCATATAGGTCGGAGTACAAAATGTAACTATTGCAGAAATAGTGAGCAGTCCTTGGTGATAGCATATGTGCCAAGATAATATTATTATGAATAGGGACGGTAAATACAGTTCGGCCATTATATGGGATAAATACTTTCTAGCAATATGGCATCCATCTTAATAATAATAAACATGCAAGTATTATTATATGAATGCAATAAATATGCAATAATTAAGGTGAATGAATTAAAGAAAGCTATTCTTATGATTATAAATTCAATTAATATGCTATATATACATATTATATATATATATTAGTGATAGAGCACGAAACATAGAATTATATATAGAAGATCAATTCACATAAAGTAGAAAGTTAATCTAGTTTATAGCTATAACATTTAATGTAGGTAGCCAGTATGTGTGATTCATCATAAATAAACAGTAATGAATACTGCGGATTAACTACACATCGATTACAACAAATATATATTTATTACTCACCGCTAATAGTAAACTGATGATATTATAAACTTTTCTCAAAGATTATCGCTATCTGGTATTTTTGAATAAATATGATGTTTATATTTTAACCACTTTTTCAAATTCTAATCATTCAAATTTATCGATTCTATTTAATCTATCATATACATCACTCACATAATATAATACATTAATAAAATATCACACATAAGTATAATATCACATATCACATAAGTAAAGCATCAATCAGCCTATCTACTTATTAATAGAATGTAAATAAAGTATCCTAGTTTACCATAATTAAATACTTATCATTTACTAATAAAAACATCAATTTATGATACAATTAATCATTTTCAACAAATATGTAATTAATATATATATATATATATACATATATATTAATAAAATAAAATAATGTGTGTATAGTAAAATGGCATATCAATATGTTATAAAGGTGATTAAATAAAGTTCTAAATTCAATATATTGATTTTAAATATATTTTGAAAACAAAATTGTAAAATAATTAAGCCTTCTGATTGGCTCTTTACCATATCCGTATATATTTATATATATTTATACATTAGCTATAAAGCCATTGTATATTTAACTATATATCGTGATCATACATAGACTGTACACATCAGGTAGAATTAGTTTATGATATGTGTAGTGATTTCACCCGATCGTAAATATTTCCAATGGCGGATACTTAGCTATGATGTGTGAATATGATGTGTGAATAGTATTCACTGAATACAGACACGGATAATTTAACATCACAATTATATTTCATGGCAGTAATTATTAGCAATGTTTAGAAATAATTTACAATTCGATGGTAATTAAACCTTTAAGAATTATGCTAATCAGCAATATTATGAATTAACAAGCATTTAGAAAATATTTATAATCTAGCAAAAGAAAAAAATCAATAATTAAATATTTAACATTTATATACATATTAAACTTATTATATAATTAAAAAGCAATAACTATATACAGTTGAGACTGTTCATAGATATGAAGTGATAACACTAATTGTGCATCTTTAAAATAGGGTATATCAGGTTACAGAGCTAATGATACTAATAACATTATAGTATATAATTAGAACATTAAATTTAAATGTATATCTTACATGAAATAAATATCATATATATATATATATACAGATATATAGATAAGCGATATTAAACATATGGGGTGACTATAGGTGGAGCTACCTGTTCTAAGTTTATCCACCCATTCCGTACGCTGGTGTTCGTTAACTGTGACCACTATCAATGTGAAACAAGAACGTCTTTCCTTGTCGTTATATACTATCTGTAATATCATTATTATGTCGTTATTGAGTCGTTATTATTGAGTTATTAATAATGACTCATTATTGACTAATTTCTGAGTCATTATTATGTCGGTATTATTATGTTATGGTCAAAGTACATAAGGTCAAATACCTCGAAAGTCTTCTGACTATTTTATTTGTCCATTTATTGTTTTTATTTTATAATGATTACAATAATAAAATGTATCTTATCTTATTTTATTATTCTACGATATAATTTCTATATTATCATACTAATACAATCATTATTATTAGTATTGATATTATCATCGCCTCCCCTTAATGAACCTGGAAAGCTAGAGGTCGATTAGGAAGTGCTTCAGCGTCCACTTTCTCTATGCCAGTGACATTCTGCAGTATCACTCGTCCCTTCTCCTTCAAAGGAGCTCCCTGTGGCACAGATACAAGTTATGTGTGAGCCAATAGCTCATAAGTAGGGTTGATCCATATGTATATACACTAGGTGTGATCATCGGTATGACAATAGTCACACACACATATATATATATATATCAAGGAGAATATATATATATATATGAAAGATAGTATATATATACAAAATAATGAATATATATAAATCATGATATTGCATAGTGGGATATGGGAATTCAGATACTAGTTTACAATATCTATTAGTAATAGGCTATCATGTATAATAACATAAAATATGTATTCATTGGAGTTATTTCTACATTGACATTGTTGTTTAGAATAATATTGACAGATTAAATTACGATTAAATCCATTTAAATTCAACAACGAATATGATGTGGCAGTCGATAAGTTCACAAGTATTAGTGAGGTATAATATTGAATAAGATATAGGAGCATTACATAGTTTAATGTAATATAGCATGTAACAAATACATGGAGAATATCAGGCATAGTAATGATAATGTATAGTAGGCAACTATGGGTTAGTGTGAGAGTCATGGGTGGGTGTGTGTATTACTACTGGTATAATGGAATCTATAGTAAAACATTAATATTATAAATATAACATAGTGATGATGTGTACAAGGGGTTGATCATTCTGTATCAATAGATATTATTGTTGTGAATTACAATGTGTGAATGTCACCTTGTCAATGTATTGTTATCATTGTTATTCAATTCATAGTATACACAATATACTCTCATGTTATAACACTAATTTATTATCATGAGAAATGGTACCTCACTGAATAAGCTAGTCATGTGAGCATAATAGTATACTATATAGGTGTGCATGTATGTTTAGGTCTATAAAGGTACAAACTAGTACCATGTGATACTGGATGTTGATTCTTTGAGTCCTAACTAAAGGTATGGTGTTTGTAACATGGACACTTTGACAGATGGAGACTATATAGTATATACACAGTGTATCAACTGACCCTAGTACAACTGTCCATCTGATCAACTATCCTAATACAAATATCACACCCTATTATTGGCAATGTCAACATGATAATAGTTATAATTACAATAGATGTGAAAGTATACTCGGGTGGGTATACAATTGAAATCATATATGCATTGTCTATATTTATAATTTTAAATTGCATTATTTATAAAAAGTAGATATTGTTTACTATGATGTATAAACATTACTGGCCAGGAATGTTTACGCAATAAATACACTAGCACACACACACACTAATACAAACACACTAACACATATACTAACTAACACACAAACATGCACATGTATATGTACACAATAACGCCTACCTATAGTAAGATTTATATCGCGATTAACGGATAAAGGATAAAGTCTGATGTCCGTTCTATAGTTGTTTACTAATAAATATGTATAGTACTAGTTGCAATCTCATTGATATCACACATATATATATATATATATATATATATATATATATGTATATGTATATATATATATATATATATATATATATCGATTTTAATCGAAAACTAATTTGATTTCTTCATTTGGATTGAAATTCGTATAGAAATAAATTTGTGAAATAAAAACATGTAACTAAATTATAATTGCTTTTATTTACTAACAAACTAGCTAAAGCCTAGACCACAATTTCCAATAATAATCCCGTGGTTATAATATATTAAACACGCTAGACGTCACGTGTGACCTCGAGAGTTGGTGACCTCACTGACCTCTAGCGCTCCTTCGTGATAGGTTAACAGGTGATCGGTCAAGATAAACCACCGCGACTGAAAGTTAGGCGTGCAGAAGTAGCCGGCCAACTGACGGCCGAACTTCTGTTGGAGACGGATCATGCGCGACCGTTTCATCATGAACGCCTGTAGGATGATGTCCCCTCGTAGGACTACCACGCTTCCAGAGCGGCGCACTAACATCTCAAGGTCGGGGGTGAGGTCAGGGGTGGGGGAGGTCGACGGGGGCGGGCTGTAAGGAACCCTTTCGTAGAGTCTGCCGGGGTTTCAATCACGTTTATTTAATAGCTATTAATAGCTAATATATGGAAATTATATGAAAGTTAGATAAATTGTTATTTATAACATCATTATAATGATGAATATATAATGGGTATTAAATGTCGAAGAGGTGATGTTAATACAAAATGTCATGATTGACAAGATAAGTAATACTACGGGCCTACAAATATATTTGTATACGAGTATAAATGATTCAGGTTTTTTTAAATAATTTAAATATAAATATTTTTAAGTACTTTTTAATCTTGCATCTAAATCAATTCAACTATTAATTATGTATTCGATGTTTTATATCAAGGTGAAAATTTGTTAAATATGATATATCGAATATTATTAAATAATATATTTAATAATAATTATAATAAGTGAATGCAATTCCCAACATGATCACTAGTATGAGGTATGTATCTAGATTAATATCAGTGAGTAATATTTACTATCATAATTATTAGTGATGAAAAAATGCGTATTTTATTATGGCTCATTTTAAACGCATTTAAAATGGTTTTTTGCGTTTTTTATCCATTTTTTCTAGACCAATATGATAATTAAAGTGTATTATATATATATATAATTTGTTATTAATAATGTATAAATAATACTTAATCGTAATTAATCTAGTAATAATTCTATATAAATTATATATATAGAGATGGTATAGCAATATCACTGATATATTTTCAGCATTATACTAAGGTCAATACTATTTTTATCTAATATCATTATTTATTATAAATATTATTAGTGTATCATTATTTGTATATATTAGAGATAAAATTTCATATCTTTTATAAAATCAATATATATAAATAAATATATGATTATATTTAAATATAAATATAAATTATCAGTATATTGAATATACTGATTATATATATATATATAGTATTAAATATGCAATTATTTAAAATGAATGTTATATAGGTTCAAATAATCTGTCATACATTATAATTTATATTATAAATTTTATAATATATTATAATGCTAATTATTATGTATAATTGAAATAATAAGTGCTTGTGAATGTATTGATGATTTGATTCGAAGCATGAATAACATATTAAATAATTATATAAAATATGTATCGTAATCATATATATAAATATAACATTTAATAAAAATATATCCTATTATAAATATTATAACGTTTTACATTTTACATTTACATCACTAATAATCATATACATATACTGTATGCGTATATGATTATTAGTGATGTAAATGTAAAATGTAAAACGTTATAATATTTAGATAGAACTTCTATATAAACACAATTAATATATATATATGTAAATATAATAAAAAATATATAAATAGATTTAACAAAGTATAAATATGTTATTATTATTAACCTATATAAGCCATAATATTTATATAATAACCTCCTTAAACATAGTGTTTCGATAATGAATAAATACAAGTATATACATATATATATATATATATATATATATATATATATATAATATAGTAATTATGTAATTACTATAGTAATAGCTATAGATTTACTATTGTTGTACATTAAAATATATAGCGTAGGTGTAGGGGAGAAGTTCTATATAAATTAATATTAATATTATTAATATAAATATAAGAATAAATAGTAATTGTATCTGTGATAAGCTTTACTGCCTCTATAATTATCCTGGCAATACCTAAATATGATAATAATAGTATTCATGGTACCATATCAATTTAACTATTCATAATACCAGTCCTTATATAGAAATGTCTGGCTTAGGTTGTTCCAAACATAGGTTTCAGATTAATAGGTGTAGTTTAAAAATAATGTGAAATTCTAGAAATCTAGACTAAATATATATTAATACAATTCAAAAAAATATATAATACTCATAAAATGCTTAACAAATATGGATGGTATATGAATTAGTTATAATATTATCATAGTATTTCTATATTGATAATAGACTATTGTATATATACTGAATATAAAGTATACTACAGTATACTACACTCATATATATATATATATATATATATGTGTTTTCTATTTAACAATTAATAGTTGAAATAAGGTATTATATATGTTATTATAAATATATATATATATATGTATATATATATATATATATATATATATATATATATATATATATATATATATATACAGTACTAGTTAGTGTCCATATATTTACATGTATTCACTGATATTAATATAGACGCATCGTCATTTCGACACACACACACACACACACATTCTATTTTGATATAGTGATCAGGTTGTGAAAGCTAACTTATAATAATATGGCTATGGTAAATATTAAAATTCAAAGTTAGGCATGCCTATTTTAATATCATTCTTTCAGTCGAAATGGTACAATATTCATAAATTATATATGTACTATATGTATATCAATATTATATGTATAATATATGTAATATACATCGTATATATGCAATATATACACCAAAACTCAAACAATTGTTGTTATAATAATTATAGTATATAATTTACTAATATATATAATAATTATTACTATTATTTAGTAATTTATATATGTATTTATAAACAAAAATTTTAAAAATATATATATATCAAGCCAAAATATATATTATAATTATTATAATACTAATTATATTATATTACCTATCTATATATTTGAATTATTACCTAGAAGCTATTTTATATATATTTACTGAAATAGTAACTTATTATACTCTCCAATATATAATGTATTGTAATTCTATTGTAGTGGTATATGTAATGGTATTAATTTAATAATTAAATATAATATGTCAATGATTTCAAAGTTATTACATTTCACGATATTTATTTATTTTTAAAATATGTTATTACAAATATATAACAAAGTAAGATGTTTTTATATATCATGTATATACAATAATATTACAACATAGACATAACTATTATGATAATCGTATTATTATAATAGTTATGTAAATAATAATTATGAAATGATTTTTTAAAACTACTAGTTTAACGGATTGTACGGACGGTACGCAAAAATTAAATAACTATAAATAACAAAGTTCACGCGTGGCTCGCGCGAATACATTATGTGTAGTTACTAATAACTTTGTATAGGCTCACTTCGGGATATATTCATTATAATAATGCAGCTAAAAAAAAAACAGAATAATAAAACTAAACCAAATAAATCAAACAACCCAAAAAATCAATCCGAAAATATTAATTAATTAATACGAATAGTGTATACGTATATTTGTATAAGGGCATTATTCTATATATATACATGTTTCTCATTTTATAGATTATAGATTTTATTTTCGTGGGCACTAGATTGTATAATGAATTCACGTAACGCACACCTTGTGCGAACTTTGCTATTTATAGTTATTTATTTTTTGCCTACCGTCCGTATTCCCCAGTTTAACAAGTATTTGCATTTTTTAATTTTAAATTAAAATATTTACTCCTATACCATAATTCACTAGAGTATAATAATTCAAACATAGTATACTAGTTTCCAATAAATTGCTCGTTATCAGAGTATCCTAATTATTACTGCCTAGCTTTATTACCCCTGATAATATTCAATGTTTATTTTCAAAATTTGTTAATCATTAATTTAATGATTAAATTAATGTATTATTCAATATCGTATAATAAATACTGTATATTTTAGTTTATATAATTGTAGTTTAATATATAATATATATGTAAATAATATATAGCCTGTATAGTATATGATATAATTATTATATATAATAATATAAATTCAATAAAATATTGTAAATTCATAAATTTATTTAAAAAAATATTACAATTTAAGTAAATTTGGTCACGTTTAATTTTATTTATAACATAAATTGCATATATTATAAATATATTAATATTAATATATATTCTATGGCTATCAATCAATTATTTATAGCGGGTATATATTTTTTTTATATATTATAATATGTTTTATAAACAAACCATATATTTTTTAGGAAATAAAATAGTAACCTTTAAACTCTGAATGATAATTGTATAATTATTGATAACATTTATAGTTCAAATTTTCTCGGATCGCGTCTAGAGTAATTTTTAATTTGTATTTATGTAATATTTATAGATATTTTAAATGTATTCGTATTAGATTGTTATTGTTAAATATGCTAATTACATAATATATTAGTATTCATTATTTTATAATATATTCATATTTGTATAGCTTACTATGAACTATAATTATCGAATTATCAGGTAAATTTCATCATTTGTAGATTTAACAGTTTTTAAGTTATCTATATAATTAGCATATATGTTATAAATAATTACGGTAACAAATTAATATTTATAAATACTGTATGTGCTATACGTTCTATATTCCAATATAATATATATAATTAAAATAAAGACTCGGTATTAATAATAGTAAACATTCATGTTATAACTTGCATACTATATAATAATAAATATTTGTGTTTATATATATAACAATTATAAATTCATTTTTATTTAAATATGATTGATAATAAATTTCAATAACAATTATTTTAAAAATGTTGTCTTAAAATGTAGTTAATGTAATATCGTATGTAGAGCACATATACTCACGTGTTTAAATTTTAATAATTATATAATATATAATTTATATATATATATATTATATAATATATTATTTTAGTTAGTGTCATTCCAAATAATACATCATGTATTACATGATTTAAATAATTTAAAGAGAATCAACAATAATTACTGTTATTAATTATGAATTTAATAGTATACGATTAATATACCTTATATTTATACATATGTTAAATATATCTAGTCTAGACATATTATATATATATATATATATATATATATATGTATAATATAGTCTATTAAATGTAACGTATAATATAAATAAGAATACTCAACGTATAACGATTGATATCGGATTACACACATTGCAAAACTGACAATCAAATGATTTATAAGTATTGCATGCCTACACGACGTATAGTATACGTAGTATAGCCTAGACGATAGGGCAATATGGTCAATAATAATGTACTTAGCGACACTACAAACTATGTGTAGAATTGTGTATATATATATATATATATATATATATATATATATATATATATATAATTACAAAACTATATAATACAGAATACTAATTAAGTATATTTAATATATAATATTAGTAATTAAGCATAATTGTGTTTCTATTAGTAACTTACTAAGTAACTTAGTAACTTAGTAAGTTAGTTTCCAACTATTACAGTTACTATAGTATTAAGTATTTCATTATAGTATTATATAATTACTATAGTATTAAGCTAATTAGTGATTACTAATATCATATTCAACTTGATATGTGTGTAAGTATAACATATTATATGTTTGCATTTTAGTTAATTATATAAAATATTATATTTAGATATTATTCAGTGTATGACTGTATTATTATATATTATATAATATAATATATTAATCTAATAACTAAATATATATATATATATATATATATAATATATTATTTATAAATATTATATTAGGTTTTATAATTAGTATTAAATTAATTAAAATATTATAAATCTCAAATTTTATTAATATATAGAAAATATATAAATATTTAAGTATATATGATTGTATGTATCATTATAAATATACATTATATTAATAATATAGTTTATACTACAAATGTCTATATATATGTGTATACAATACATATATTCATTTTATATTTTATATTTTTGAAATAGGCATTCAGATGTAGTATTTATTATGTTAATTGTATATATATATATATATATATATATATATATATATATATATAATTTATTAATAATTAATCAGGGATGGGATTATATTTATTTATATGGTTTTAGAGGTTTAAGTTGTGATTTTATTATGAGTTACTTATAGATTACTAATAGAAATCAATATGTTAATTTTAATTCATCTATATATCCTAACTTACCTATAAATATGGTGTTCCGAAAGGTTCGGTGTTATATTATTATTATTATTATTTATTAATGATTTATCGAATATACCATATCCTTGTCATTTAACCTTACATTTTTGCAGATGATACAACTATTGCTTTCTTTAATACAAATATTTCAGACTTTGAAAATATTATTAATGGTACTAGCTTTTATTTATATGAATTTCTATCTAATAACAGCTATTCTAGATTAAACCTATATATTGAAAAGACTGATTATATATTAATGAACTGGTCACGGATTAAACATAAAATATATATAAAAATTAATGATTTCATTATTAAACAATCTGACTATATTTTATATTTGGGTATATTTATAGATGAAAAAACTGGAAAAAACAGATAAATAATATTTAATGCAAACGTAATCGATGTATATATATATTTAGCTATCTCAGTAATGTTAAATATTGTCTTAGGACAATTTTATTTTATCGCAGCAACCACCCCCTGGTATGATTGTGGGATGATCATATCAAATTATTAATGACACATCCATACATAAAATTGGTAGCCTTATACCATTCGTTCATTGTGGTCGACTTATCAACTATATGTTATTTATTCCTCTTTATTTGTACACATATCATTTTATTTTTATTTTTATCTATTATTATAACTTTATTTTTACTTATATATAATAATTATATGTTTAATATTTATTCGTATTAAAACTATTTTAAAATTTTAATTTATATTATTCTCAATATATTATATTATATTATATCACCTTTTAATATAATATTTTCTATATAATAAATTATTATTATCAATAATATAAAATCTGCTCTATATAAGTTATATTTTGTACATTCATTAATTTACTAACTATATATTAAAATTCTGTATATAGAATGGTGGTCTATTTAAGTAATAATTAATATATATGTAGTTCATTTACTCAAATACAATAAATACAACAATCAAATACAAATACATTACTGATTAATCATTCAAATACAAATACGCCTTTGAAGGAAGCGTATTTAAATACAAATAAACCTATCCCTGACATTAATATTATCTATGTGTATTGTGCCTTTGTTTAACGTGTGTATCACAGATGTTGAATGATTTATTATCTATGCATAGGCTATAGATAATAATATAATACAATGCCTCTAGCCTCTTTTTCTGTTATTCACATCATAATATTAATTATATGTATTACTAATACGCGTAACTAATTAAAGTTATCCATTTCCAAGGTCGAATGCCATTGTGGAAATCAAAATGAATTTATTTAAAATTTGACACGACTGATTTCAACACTGCACTCTGTTTCAATTGTGGACAATTTTAAACTAGGAAGAGTTATCCCTGAGCTATAGTATTAGTTAGTATACTTAATATATTGATCGTAATATATTAGTAGTTATATATGTTAATTATTACATAGGTCTCAATATTTATTCACAGCCACTACTTTATGTGATAATATTCACTAAGTTTACAAGTGTATACTAGTATATTTATATTATTTGTATTATATTTTATATATATATATATTTATGATACTGATATTTCATGTACAATTTATAAATAACTACATATTAACATTAAAGTAATAAACACTATATATATATATATATATATATATATATATATATATATATATATATATATTTTCTTTATACTTTTGTAATTTTCCAAGCTGATAAATAATTTCATAAGCCATTGATAATCATTGTACTATTATGGGTTCCCATGTAATGTCCTAGTGTGATAGTATTAGTATAATCGTTGACTGATCGAATAACGACTTTATTCTACATTATGATTTGTTTCCACTAATCATCTGCAAATGGTGTACTATCTATATATACAATATGGTGTACATTTTTACTAAATTTATTTATATCTACAGACAATTATTTATATATTATATCACACCATGGTTCATGATATCTATTAATATAATGATAAGCAAATAAGATGATAAACCATATAAATAATTACTAAATTCTTAAATTTCCTAGAGTTTGTCTAGCACTACTTTTCTATTTTTAATGTGAATATAATAAATTATTAGAGATAAAAGTGAATTTATATGAATTTATAACAATGACAATAACAAGAAACATTATAGTATTATAATAATGCACTTTAAATCATATTGTTATTGCTATATAATTATTATAAATAATTGGTGGTTGTATAATTGGATACTATTATATAGTACTATATACTTATAATTTCTAAGTCTGATATTTAGACTATTTAGACTAATGCTAATGTTGTATCAGTTATATTCCATAGGCCATATAAAACAGTAATTATAATAAATAAAGTGCAGACATTTGAACATAAAACAATAAGTGCAGAACATACATGTACATATATTAATAAATATTAATGGTAATTATTAGTTTATTATCAACAAAATGTAACGGCAATAATTTACCTCTCCCATTCTGTCTACAATTGAACTTTGGAAATGTATATACACACACATACACATATATATATATATATATATATATATATATTTGTGTGTGTGTGTGTGTGTATATACAATTTTAAATGTATTAATTTAGTTATTGTTGATTCTATGAAATTGGAAATATTTACAAATAGTGTAGTTGTATGACATGAATCAGACATAGTGGTAAACAAATATTGATATTAATAACACATGCATTGCTTTCATTATGCTTCAAGCTATCTTGATAGCCCCTGGCACTATACTCTTTGAATGCAATGTTGTGTTTCATTCATATCTACACTATGAATGTAAATAGAAAAAGTACTAGAATCATCTAGGTTTCCACATAACTGTGTAACTATTATTAATTCATTAACACCTTGTGTTAAATATCTTAAAATAGATTCTCAAGTATATATATATATATATAGTTGTATATTACTTTTAAGGATACAATATATTACTTTTAAAGATACAATACTATACTTGTTTATGATCAGTAAATGAGATTTTGTGTAGCCTTTGGAATAGGTGCAATAGTATAGAAACCAGTCTAGGCTTACCGTTGCATTATGGTACTTTACACCCTTATGTGCATGTGTTTTGTTTGTCAATACGACACACCTATAGTGTTTCCTCTGGTGCCCCATGTCCATGTTTATTTGCTATCAGTTAGGATAGACACACCCATATTACCATGTATCAATCATGCTACATCATATCAATGATTATGTAATCATCTATCCTGTGTTTAGGATATGATTTTATGAATTAACTATAGTGAAAATGAACATTATAATTATAATTTTGCGTGGAAAAATAAAAACTTTATTGCCATTATCGACATGATTACTATATCTATAAATCTTGTAATTTGTACGAAACTATGTGTTATTAATAATATATTATAACTATATATTGTATAATTAAAATATTTTATATATTAATATATTAACAACAATACAGAAAAAATATGCTCTCTTTATAATATAATAATATATTACAACTATATATTATTATACCTATACATTATTTTAACTATATATTATTATAACTATGTATTACCTACTTTGATAATGGTATACATTAATGTTTAATAACAACAACGATACAGAAAAAATAAGCTTTATATATTATATAAGAATATATATCTTAATCTTTAGAAGCCCTTTAGAGGAAATAATAACATAAATAATTATATATTTCATATGGAAAAAAATGTACAATTTAAAACTTCTTATTATTATTATTTTTAATATATATTACATACTTTTAATATTGTCTGTATTAATATTGACTATATAACGACTACGCAGAAACAATGAGATCTCTGACCACGAAGCAGAGCAGCACGGCATCGCGAAACCGGACCTCGGAACGATCGCTGCACGCAACGCGCACTACCACCACCACCGCCGCCAGCACCACCCCGTTCACCGGCGCCAACTACTTTGAAACTAGCGCCATCGCCAGTTACGACCTCTGCGAACCGGCTCACTCGAAACAGTTGCCGCTCTGCTCGAAACACATCTACCTCGATCTCATGCCCATTATCCTGAAGAAGATCGAATCTAAATTATTACTCTTGGGAGCTGTTAGTTATTATCTTCTATGGCATCTATATATATATATATATATATTCTATATAGTAATTATAATTTAGTTATAATATTAAGTAATATATGAATGTGTAATAAATACTTATAAATTGTATTTGAATTAATTTTAATTTTAATTTTATCAACTTTATATAGATTAGTCTATATTTATATTGCATATTAACTAGAATTTAAAATAAAATGTCAATAGTGTATGGTTTATATAATATATACTATAATTTATACATTTTAATGTCATCACAAAACCTATAGTATATTCTATATATTATAATAATACTTTTTGATAGGAAGCTAAATATAATATAATATTAAACATATCATTTTTATAAATTATTGTCTACATCCTCCCATAAATATATACTATGGTTAATATTACACCTATGTAATAAAACACTTAGAAACATAAATTATATTCTTTTAAGTTTGTATCCATACAGGATATAGAAATAGATAATATATGAGATGTATGTGTTTCGGTTTATTTTAATTTCATTAAATAATTGTATTATTTTTATTTTTTTAATTATACATATCTATATATATTAAATATTAATATTTACATATATAATTAAAAAGTTATATGTATATTTAATTGGATAAAGTGTAGAAAATCTTTAAATATATATATATTTGTGTAAGATAATATTGCATCTAAATATGAAAAATATTTTCAGTAGTTATTTATCTAATTTTGTAATATAATTAATATATATTTTCATATAAAACAATTATATAATAATTTTATAATAAAAATCATCAATAAATAATAGATTAATGCAAAATAATAATTAATTACATCCAATGAAACTATCCATACATCAATTTAATTCCAAATTAAAATCAATAAAATAAAATATGAAGACCAAGATACATAATAAATTAAGCTCAATGTTATTCCTTTTTAATTTTGTTTTAATATAAATAACGGTTAAAAGAAGGTTTTTTACTGGATTTAATTTATAAATAAATATTTTGTAGTTTTAAATAAAAATTAACAAAATATTATCATTATAATAGTTTATTAAATACAAAATTAAATAATAAACTTAAAGGGGAATAATATTAAATAATATAAAATATAAAAAGAAATAAATTAAACCTCAATTTCCAGGTATGATATAAAAAAATGTTTACTATATTATTTTATATGTACAAATATTATGCAATATTATGTAATTCTGATTTTATTTAAATAAATTCATATTGATATTTATAAAATTAAGATATTTTATTATTTTTAAGTATCAAATAATCAACAATACTTTTTTTTGTTATTTTATTTTATATATGTTCTATTTATACAATTTGTTTTTATTTTAAAAAAAACATATTTAGAATAATACAAATTAAATTTAATTTTTTTAATTAATTATTATAAACAATATATGTATGTTTTCTTCTATAATTGAAATAAAATAAAATATATTTTATATAAACAAGAACTAATATATTAATATTTAAAGCCCAAAATGTAAAGAAAAAAACTGATAATAATATTACAATATATTATATTATTTAATATATTAAATAATATAATATATACAAAAGAAATTGTTCATTTTCCAATAATTATTTAGATATATTATATTATAATATTATATATTTATTTAAAGTAATAAATAATACAACATCTAGGTATTTTTAGAATAATTGTAATTTATTGTCTGAGAAATTTTGTAATTGCAAATATCAAATAATGTAGACTATATTATTATACATATATACTTAAAATTATTAAAATTTTGTAAATAATGAAAGTAAATATTAGATGTAAAGTATTTATTAGTGAACTTGTTGAATTTATTAGTATAATATGTTGTTATATATATTAAAGTATTAGCATGATATATTATCATTTGATATTTAGTTTAAACCAAATTGGTAGGTCATCATTAATGTATAAAATATTACCGCTTTAAACAGAATATTGAAAAATGTCTAAGTAAAGAAGCAAACTATATGATCACTGACAGTGGTCATCCAAGAGACTATAAGGGCAAGCGGAAACCATTAGAATCGCTCTTGGAATCGCCATCGCCTAATATCCCTACGCCTAATTCATCGCCTTCTTCTTTCGCCAATATACCAGTTAGTATCGATATTCATGAATTGTATCAACAAAGCATGTATATTATTAAACTAGTTTCCTAGTTTAGATTATAGTAAAAAATAAAAGTAATTTTAATTATACATATACAGTTTACATATTAATTATTTCATTTATAATAGTTTTGCTATATTTATATATATTTTTATATATATATATTACCCATATATATTATATAAATAATACTATAAAATACAATTTAATGATGTTGAACATCCATCACTGTTTATATTTGATAATACTATATTTCTATTTTGTTACTAATAATAGTAAACAATAGATGGTATTTCAATAATGTTAAGGTTATATATGATCATTTATTATTATGGAATCTATTTTAACTAAACTGCAAATTTGCATATCATTTGGTAATCATCTATTATATGTTAACTATACTACAAGTCATTCTAATTATTGTACCACTATGTAGTTATCAAGAGGTCAAGCAATAGCCAGCCTTGCAAATACAACCAAGGTCAGTATACAACAAATGTATTACATAATATCACCATATAAACAATATACTGTATGCTCCAGAATACTATCTATTATATTAATCATAACAAATATCTCTAATAATACAAATATCATCTATATTATAAATAATGATAATATATATATACTATATAATAAATATAAAAACACATATAATATAATATATCAGTTTGATATCAATTTATATATATATATATATATATATAATTTATTCATATATGTATGAATATATCATTATATATTATATTAAAAATATATTGAAATAATATTGATAGATACTGAAATGTGCATTGAATATAATCACTAATTACATATTATTTGGTTGTTATATTTAAGTTGAAGATTAACAAATTTGTAATATCATATATTATTAAGAATACCCTTTTCTAAGGAACAACAGGTTGGTATACATTTCAATGAAGCTAATTCCTGTATGTTCTTAAGTTCCTTGAAACAGAAATGTATAATTTCTATTCCTGTAGTCTGAATAACATCCTGTAGTCTAAGCATTCTATTTATAGGTTATATTGTAATCATTTATAGGGTTATTGAGGCTTTTTATTAGTTATAAGTGTGCTATGCCATGTATCTATTGAACAATATTTGCTTTATCTTCATCCATGTCATTCACTTTCATATAAAGTATAAATATATTGTAAATATTGCCATTGATCCTATTGAGTATCTCTCATGTATTTTCATTGTATTTTATTAATGTACATTTGTGCCATATCAAACTAATATATCAAAGCAATATATGACTTTATAGCTGACCCTGAATGTATATATATATAAATATATATTTGTATATTCTGTCTTATAGTGACAGATTGAGAACATCTATATGCATGCACAATTAATCTGAAATTCTTAAGAAATCACCCATATTGTAACTTCATAAATGACCATCTGTGTATATAAATATTATTTTAGGGTAAATACATTAATAATAGGTGAGGTTAATTACATGTTTAATTCACAATATATATATATATATATATGTGTGTGTGTAAACATTTCATAACTTACTAATATATGTACACATAAATATGAAAATACATATATACTATATTAGTATATAGGTATTTATTAGGGATATTAGTTGTAAGTAAACAAATATATATTATATTATAATCCACAATAATAATACAATAGGGTATAACAATAGATTGTAAATTAAAATATAGGTCATTATTGAGGTAACTATTATCTAAGTTATAATTTCTCATACTAATATATCATAAATATACATGTATATATTATATAATGGCTATAGTACTATGTTATATTATTCTGAGTGCCTGGCTCATGTTTAATCTATAATGAAATTATCAGGTGTGCTAATTTTATGTATTTACTTTTGTGTTTATATATATATACACATAATCATTATTATATGTTCATATTATCACAAATAAATATTAATAATCAGATTTATAAATATGAAAAATATCACCCTACATACCGTTATTTCTATACTATGACCGTTATGTCTATACCACGACATTCACATACACACACACACACACACATACACACACACCTATATTATGTAATACTCACGGATGACATCACCACGCAGTATTACGGTAGCGCGAATGCGGTATCGAATGCGAAGCGGATGGGCATCAAGGTCATTCACATTGACACGGCATCCACCTACGTCAATAACGAACTCAGGAAACTCGAGAAACAACGCAAGACGGTTTGCCTATCTCACATAACTGTTCTCTACAGGTGCCACCCAATCTATAACAGTTTGCACTCTGTTGTATGTTATTCGTTATCGTTATCTACCTTATGTTAATAATATTGCTATCATATTTGCATATTTTTTATAATGGATTTTTTTACATACAATTATCTCACTTTATATATATATATACAAAACTACATTAACATATTATATAGATATATAATATATAGTATATAGTTCTTTCTAACATCCCATAAATTAAAATCTATTCGTATTTCACAGTTCACATTAGCTCGTGTACGCTTGCATCATTGTCCACTATTTCATCATCTCCCATCTCCTACACAGTAGCCTTAGGTACACATGTGTACAAGTGTGTGTGTATGTTTATCTATAAGTAGTTATATGTGTGTGTGAGACATTTCACCTTAATTCACCTTATTATTAATGACATATTTGTATATTTGTACACAGGGGTCTATACCTTCATCATCATCAGTAGCCTCAAATGGTTAGCCTTTCTTATTAACATATATATACAACTATATATTTATACATTCATTAATTATAGTTATATACATATAGTTTATATATATATATATATATATTATTCATATCAATTATATAATATAATACAATATAACAAAAACTATATATAGTTATAAAGTTTAATAATATATAATACTCTGTTCAATCATATACACACATCACCCACACACACACACACACACATATCAACCACACACACACCACATATATACTATTAGGAAATGAATGCAATATTGTAATTTATACTTAGTATATAATTACCACACACACACACACATGAAGTTACTGTTACATTACCATACATATATGGTAAAGAGTGCACTCTTCATGTGTGGCTAACATATGTGTGTGTATGTACAGTGTATACATACACACACATACATTTATGTATATATATATATATATATGTACATTCTAACAGATGCATACTGGTAAATACACACATACACATTGAAATGTACACACACACACACACACACACACACACACACACACACACACACACACACACACACACACACACACATACATGAATATAAACATATACACATGTATGTTTTAATAAATGAAGCATTTGTCATATGCTATGGCTTGTACATTGTACTTAAATAAGTAATACTATTATAATATTTTATAATATTATACAATAGGTTGTAGTCTATATTATATACCTCCATGTCCTGATGTAGTACTTAGTATTTCACTTTATATTTTCAGATATTATATCTTCTTTGAATTATCAATATGAGAATATATGATATTTTAATATTATAGTTCAATATTTTTAATATGATATATAATTTTTTAGTAATATGGATTTATTATAATAAGAATTATTTCACCATGACTATATAACAAGTGTATATCATTTTTACCTTATTGATAACAATCCTAATTAATATATGTATAGATTATTTATATGAATCGATTACTTTAAAATAATAATACTTATTAATATTTAAAGAATATTAAAATGAGAGATTTACTAGTATAATTGTATCACTATTTTAGTTTTAAATTGTGTTATACATTTTACAATTTCTATATTACCATATATGTTATATGTTATACAATACCACTAAAGGGATAACTTGATGTTAACTTTAATGTTAAAATATAGGACATTTTCAAATACTTTCTCCTAATAAATCGCATTTTAGGCACAACGATATAATCAGTATAACCTATTTATAGATATCTATTACATAACCAAGATAACACATTGTGATCAACAGCTAAGAAACTGAAGCTACCCGTATGCAAGATATCCACCGACCTATTCCAACCTATCATCATCAGCTCCAAGTATTACAGTGCCTCGCTGAAGTCGTTTCAGAAACCATTTGATCGGCATAAGAGGTTCATTCTTACCCCTCTCTCTCTTTCTCTCTCTATCTCTCTCTCTCTCTCTCTCTCTCTCTCTCTCTATATGTGTATACCCCCTCTACTCTTTATGTAAACTTCCCCATCATCATACAGTGTAGGAGGAAGGGGTTGTAGGGTATACTATCTATATGTAAACTCTCCTTCCCCCAACTCTATATATGTGTAAAATTCCTTTTATTTCATAATACTATTCTATCATTTGTTTTTTAATATCTGTAAACAAATTATTTATGAAAACAGTCTAGAAATAACATAAAAAGTGGTTTATATATATTCATTATATATGATATATAATGTATTCATATATATTCAAATGCTGTTTTCTCAGAATAATTATTTTGTTTTAGGTATGTGTATATACATGTAGGTATCACAAAAACTATTATATATATTCTACCAATTTGTATTGCATTATATAAATAACATATATGAATATTATTACAGGAGTAATTTTCTAAATTTGTATGTGTATAATTGCAAAAAATAACAATTTCTATAGAAATTCCGTAAATTAAAAAATTAAAATGTGGACATATATATATATATTATAAAAATTACATCCTGTAATATCATGTGTATACATTTAATGAATAGAATATAACAACAATTAGCTCAATTCAATAAATAGAATTCTTCGCGCCTAGTTTTGTGGCGACCTATTATTTTCTATCTCTATACATAGAGAGGAGGGCATCGTGTGCCATCCCCTTAAGATATAAATATTTAGTAAACTTATATTAAAATCACAACTAGTTTTTAAATTTAAGAATTTGTATTTTACATAAAATTAAATAAATTGTATTATAAAAATTACTTATATAATCATTCATCTATGATTTCATGTACAAATGATATCTCATGCTATATACATTAATATAATTATAATATATTATTAAAATATTATACAAAATATACATGTTATATTTGCGTTATATATGTCATGATTTGTATAAATCTTGTTATCTGTATGTGCCATGAAAGGACTGGGCTTTAATACTAGCCCGCAAGTATATTGAAAAGTGTCCTAGTTATTTTCACTGTAATTATCTTGCCCACCAAAAGTGAACAAATTATTATTTTACTTTATTGAAATATATGAAACATATTATCCATACTGTATTATTATATTCCTTAAATATCTAAAATATTATGTACCCTATTACATAATGGATTATTATATAAATATAATTTACTTTTACAGTGACAAAAAGATTAAATTACAGAGCAGTTATTGTGAAATCTGCAATACTGATTTTCCAATAATGAGTAAGGTTTGTTATACAACTATATGTAATTATTAAATTAATTATGAATGAATGAGATCAGTTTATTGGTAAATTCAAAGGACATCAGTACAATTGTTAGCTTTATTGATTTGAAACACCTCATAGTTCAGTATTAAATTATTAATCGATATATATTTTTTATAAAATAAATTATATTTAATTTTCATTGAAATTAAAATATAAAATAAAAGATAAAAATCCAAATATATATAATAAATAAAATAAATAATAATAATTTATAAATAATGATAATAAAATTAATATTTTAATTAGGTAATTATTTAAAAAATTAGATCACATATATACCAAAAATTAATGTTTATATTTATTTAAAAGATAATAATTGTATTAATGGGAGGTGTATAAACACTATGATATTTAAAATAAATATATTATTTATTAAAAATAATATTAGATTAAAATCAGTAATATTCATTCTCTATCAAATTATATGTAATATTTATGTATGAAAGTAAACATAAGCTTGTACAAAATATTTATGATTTTTATTGATATCAATATAGATATTGCTACACGGTCAAATATATAGCAAATAAAACAAAATAATATTGTTATTGCGCATTTAAATCGGTGGCTTTCATAAAGAAAAGCGATAGAATGTGTAAAGCTTCCAATGGCTACACACATGTAAATATTTATGAAAAAATGATATATTATCTTAATGTTATTCATTATCATTTGTTCACTTTTTATTTTATCTTATAAATACAATTTGTAAATATTTTTATTTTTTATAATTTTATCAGTTTTTATTTTATCTTATAATAACATTTCTAAGTCATAATATTATCATTTTACTCAGAATGTGTTGTAAACTCTCTGAATTATATATGTCATATGTTTATTTTATTATAAATCTTCTAATACATATTTGAAGTTGTTAGTCATAAACATTTATGATAATGTAATCATAATATTCTTATTTTACTAAGAATTTTATTAACTCATATATTTGCTCTTTTTTAAATTAATGTTGAATCTTTAAAACTCAATATCTGTTTATCTACTTGATCAATCTACATTAAACTTTCAGTATTTATTGATGATAAACTTATATTCAGATATAATAAAACATCTAATATATAATACCTAAGTACATATAATTATTATTACATTTCTGGAATTTGTATTATTTTACAAAATAGTAATTTGTTGGTCCTATTCTCATGGACATATAATTATAATCCAATCCAAATTTTATTATAATACAATCTAAATGTTATTATATATATATATATATATATATATATATATATATATCTAATTACACTGGTTGACATGATTTTTTTCATAAATAGTTTCTATACAAGTTTTTTGCACATCGGTGATTATAAATATGTAATTAGTTTTTTCAGATCAGATCAAGTTTTTTTTATTTCACTTTGAATTTTATTTACATATTACAATTTAATATACTGTATGCACTATATTATGCACTTTATATACTATATTATATTTATATATACAATGCATGAATTAAAATATATTCCATCTGGATTGTGATAAGTACCACATAGTACTGATATTCTATTTTCAATATTCCAACATGACAACTATTTCATTTAATATCTCAAATTTATTATCTGCAGAATCTGTTTTTTGTACTGTCATTGTAAAAATGATCCTTTCACCAATGCTTTACCAATACAGGTTCATTGTATATTTCCATAATGTAAATGGAGTAGTTGTATCAATGGGCATATCATATGAAACAATAATAGAGGCTATCATATACTCATCACATACACATTTAAAAGATGTATTGGCCTATAATGGTAATACTATTATATTTATTCCACTGGGATATTCACTACAATTGACTGAAAGATGTATTAGTAACATGTATATTCTACTTAATTCATTACTATACAATGGTCATACTTGGAATATTGTGGAGACTTAAAGTTATATCGGTACTTTTGGGATGACAAGCAGGATACATAAAATATTCATGCTTTATCTGTTTGTGAGATAGTCGAGCCTATGCTAATCATTGTACATAATGTGATTTGTCATTTAAGAACATTTTTTAAATTTATTTTATCATGGTTCATACAAGGCTAAGTTTATCGATTATTAATCCAGGAATGTTATATAACCATTAATGAAGAATTTGGATAAGGAAGGACATGATTTTACTCATCTACAACAATGATTTCCACATATCATTGAAAGTAAGTTAAGGATGGAATTTTGACAATAGAATATAGATACTAAGGAAACAACTATTTACATTCTAGATAATTACTGTTTGAGTCTAAAAAAAGGATATAAAATACTTAAAATAAAAAAATGTAATTGAAATAATCTTTTAATAAATGATTATTATAATTAACTATGTACATTTTTATTTGTAATCATTTTAATCATAAATATACCAAATACTATTGAAAATACTATTCATTACATTCCCGTTAATTTTCTTTTTTTTCTCCTATATTTGTGATTTTTTCACAAATTTTCAAAATTAAATAAAAAAACTTGATCTGATCTGAAAAAACTAATTACATAACCTTTTTTTTCAAATTTCGACCAGTTATAATTTATAAGATTAAAAAATGTAATTATTCTTATATTTATTTCAAGAGTTACCATATTTTTAGTGAAATACTAATCTCCCGCGTTCATTATGTAAATCATTCTTATCCTTAAATATGTATTATATTAAATATTTATTTTAAAGTTTTTTCATTTTCTATAATATTAATTTATAACATATGAATGTGAAAAATAAATAATAAAAAGTCTACTTAATATTTATATATGTTTTTTTCTAATAGTTATTAATAATATTGATTTTTTTATAATTATAGAACAGTTTTTTAAACAAGAATACCTATACAAATTAAATAAAAAATTAATATTTATTAAATTAAATATATTATATAATTATTTATATTGAATATTAATAAGTGAAAACTATAATTAATTACATATAAAATATAGTATGATAATATTGTAATGTTTTTGATATACCTATATGGTATATATATATTTCTCTCCCGTATACCAATGAATTATATTATTATTTAAGAATTAAATAAAACTTTTTATATGAAATAATTATCTTGGAAACAATATTATATTTTATATTCATATATTACTTTCTATTTATTATTCCAATATACCTATCATTCTTTATTTATGTATATATTAATATATATATATATATATATATATATATACATAGTACAACCTGAATATTTAAGACCCCAGTAACTTGATATACCTACGCAACCCCCCCCCAGTATATATGGGTAGTACCTAGAGTTAAATTAAGCATACTAATACACTACACCTGTCAACCTGATAGCGACAGTAAAACCCATTCCTTAGGCTGTTTATTTCAAATAATAGCGCTAGTTGATCAACTAATTTAACACAAGACATTTTAACATAATGATTTGGTCTATTCATAGTATGAATTTCATAGCATATACAATTTAAGATTATATGTATACTGGCCGTATAATACTGCGCAAGTAGAATAAATTTGAGTAAACAATAGCTGTCATATTAGAACCAGTATACTAATTGTTATTATTAATTTTTAATAAGATTACAAATTTATAATAAATCACATTCTTCCAGAATATATCAATGCTAATCAATTAATTGCACCGACTTTTAATTACTAAAACTAAATCATTTATAAATTATTGTATGTCAATTATAAAATATATTATATTCAAAAGTGTAATAAAAAATAATGTATGGTCATAAATATCTTGAAGTTATATAAAATTCTAAATTGCAATTGACATTTTAATTATTAAAATACATAATTCAAATGCATTATTAGTTATAGATTGTATTGGTATTATATAATTTTATTAATTTTTAAAGTAGAATAATAATACTTTGTATTCTATATTCTATAACATTTGTTTTATTTAATTAAGTTAATATAAATCATTATAATGTTATTTCTTGTATCATTTCGCTTTAAAATATTCATGTATAGGTTGTACAGTAGACCGGTTCGTTCGAATCAATTTGTAATCCTTCATATAAAATATAATACATATCTATATTTTAGTATAATATGTATTAACAATTTTTATAAAAAAATAGTTACCTTTGGTCACAAAGCATTTAAAGTTTGAAATATAAATTATTATTTTAAAATTTAATTAAAAATATCACATGTATAATAGTCATTCCACCATCTTATTATCTTTGATGTTTACATTTAAAATAAAAATATTTAAAATTAATTATGTATTTGTATTATATTTAATGAATTAATATAATATATACCATTATTTATATTTATTATTAATATAATATCTATATTTCATTTTTATATCTACAAATTACCAATATTAATGTCTCATAAAACTTGAGAAAATACACTCTTTTACAAAGTATTTATTTCAAAATAATTCAAAAAAATAATTAATTTTTTAAATGATGATTTTTTAAATTTACAAATGATGTTAATTTTTTTTCTAAAAATAATTTTTAATTTTTTAATAATTAATTTGAATTGAATTATTATTATCTATAAATTATATATTTTATTTTTAAAAATTAAATTGTTTTAATTTATTTATATTAAATTATACGATTTTTTTTTTACTAAAATTATTTTATAAAATTTGGGCATCTAGATTGTTATGAAAAATATTTTGTATTGTTAATACTACTTGTAATATATGTTTCTAGGATATATCCATAGTTGGCTTAAAAAAAATCATTCAATTTTATAAAAATTGGATAAAACTTATTTCTATATCTCCCCCATGTTAAATTTTATATGTATTCAATGTTAAAATAAAAAGGTCTCGTGACATAAAACTATTTAAGATATAGGTCTAAAATTTTAAACACTTATTCATCATAGTATAAATAATTGTCATAGATTTGAAGGTTTATAATATTACAAAAAAAAATTTAGTACGAACCGGTCTATTGTACAGGTTGTTAAATTGAATTATTTAAAATATCAAAATTATGTATAAATTATGTTTCTAAATGATAAAAACAATTTTTTAAAATGCATAATTAACAACTAGTAAAATTAAAATAAATTATAATAAATATTCAAGTAAATAATTATGTTATTTGTTTTAATATACACTCTATACTTATATTATTTAGAAAATACTTCAACCTAAAAATACTAAAATAATTATTTTCAGAGACTAAAACATATGATTCTATAACAAAATTTGAATTTGATATATTATTAGTGAAAATTAAAAATTGTAAAAAATAATAATTAAATAAATTTATTTTTAATTTGTCATACCTATCTATCCTATTTTTATAATCTATGTTAATTATTTATATATCTATATTTATATATAATTTTAAAATATTAAATATTGAACGACATTATTTAAAACCTTGCCTATTTTCTATCTATTTATTTATAAGTAAAAGACGTATCATGAGATTTCTGACAAAGTTAGTGTATTAAGTGTATTGGTTAAATGTTACATAAGATCACCATCAATAGAATATTATCCCAGTATCCATATAGTGAATTAAACAGATTGTGTAATCGTTTTAATTTACTAATACGATTATATATATATATATAAATGTATGTATTTACGAGTGTGAATGTTACATGTATACCTCAGCGATGACTCACCTGACCACCACTGACTCACCACCTACAGCACCTAAAGAGCACCAGCCATCGTAACAAGATCAACGACCCGAACCACTACGAAGCGCTGGACACCGAACTAAGCCGTTGCGTATCACTCGAAGATCTCGTCGCCACCTTCACGTAGTGAACGCGCGCCCATTCCCAGCAGCCCCCTCCCACCCTCGCGCCCCTCACCCCGCCGCCCCCCTTTTTACCTCAACGTACCACAGACGTACACGCATTAATGAGAGAATCACGAGAGAATTATACGTACGAAGCAAGCATGACAGCGCGATGCTTACTAACGCCACCTAGTGTATTTATTGTGTATAAATGTATTTATTTACCTACGAGAATACCTGGAAATTTGAACTATTCACCATCGAGCTATCGATTATTTATTATTAATATTACGATTATTAATATTATTAATTTATTTATTATTAATATATTTTTATTTAAAATTTAGTTAATGTATTACGTATTATTTATAAATGAATGAATTTACTAATTATTAATGAACAATTTATTAATGGATTTAATATTCTTTTAATCGTTTCAAATCAAACTGTCAATTGGGATAAGATAACAACTCAATGGCGGAAAGATTTAGAATTAATGTATTAATTAAATATATAAATAAAATATTTTAGTAAAACAACTGAACGTTTTTACTTCTAGTATCAGTGATGTTAGCATTATATTCCGTTAACTATTAGTTATTCGATAATTCTATTCCCAATTGAACATCTGGAAATTACTCTTTAAATCGCATGCCGTGTAGGTGAGCATGATATTTGAAGCGGAGATCTCATTGTAACCCAAGCATACGAAGCTCTCTTTAGGCAACATTCTGTACCTTAGTGTACCATATATCTGTAGTAGAAGGCATTAAAGCTTAGAATAGTTAACATTATGGAGATAGCTAAGGATTGTCCTAGGTTAATCCTAGAACAACTGACCCCAGAATTAGCACACGCACATTAGCTATATTTTAACTATATTATCAATAGTTAATATATCAATATTTCTATATTAATGAATCATCTACGCAGTTGTTTTACGGAAATATACTTAATTGTTATTTCTCATAAAATTCCATGATTACTAATGAAACAGAAATGTAATGTATTAAGGGGACATGCAAGTTTATATGTTAAAGATAGGGAAATGGCTATTTGTTAAAGGCTTTTAAACATTTTTATTTTGTAAATACCAAAATACTTAGTTAAATTATATGTACAATTGATTATATTGTAGTATATGTATTTCTATACAATTTTTATAAGTATTTTGTTTGAAATACTAAAAAATATATATATATCTAAATTGTATTCCGATACATGGGGTTTACTGCTCCCACTCATTCACATATTACTATAGGTAATATTCTACCCGGAGCATGTAAGCCCACACCTTGATCACAATACCTATAGGTACTAAGGTGAGGTGAAAACTTACACTATATTATACGTTATTGTCTAGTGGCGTTAGAATATTAGTATAATACTGCAGTATTCTATGGAATGAATACGCGCGTTATCGAATATTGAATTGAATATGGTTTATTGAGTAGAAATAAAATGAATGCAGTATATACAATTTCTGCTCGAAGGGGGGAGTACCATCGATATTATCTCGTAATCTATACTCACAACACGTTAACGAAGTCACCTGCAGTAATGTTTAGTATAGCGATGACCATAGAGCATAGAACACAAAGAGCATAGATATCCGTCGCGGTAACCTTATCGTAGTTCCATACGAATGTCTGGTTGACGCAGTTGTCGGCGCTAAACTGTATAGTTACCCCCATGCCCCGTCTGTGGGGCTTAGCGCAGTGTTTCTTCGCGTTCAGCCATTGTAGGTCGTAGTTAAAAGTGAACATCTAGTGAATAGGTGCCCGATGAGGATCGTTCTTTTATTGACAGTATATCTATGTAATATATAATGGTAATAATAATTTGTAGAAGTTTATGATTTTATATTTTATACGATTCCAATCCGGATCCCGATCCCGATATTATTTATATATTTAATTAATACAATTTTATTTCATAATTCGAAACAATACATATGTAAATATAATATGTATTATAAATTGTTAATAATTATAAATAATATGTATATATATATATATATATATATATAAAGGTATACCTTTAGGTTATTAATATTATTATTTAGATATTGTATTATATTTCAATAATAAGTCCATTGAATTAAATGCATTTATTGAATGTATCATATGTTTATATGATATAGACTATATGATATATACATATATACAGTTTAATATACTATATGATATAGAGGAAAGTCTCCGATTACCGACCCCCTCCTAATACCGACCCTCTCTCGTATCTCAGTAACTATAAGAGATATCAAAAAATTATATATACATGAAATGTTAGTAATTTAATGATAAATATAAATAAGTATTTTGTTTTAAAAAATATTCAATCCTACAATTGTTATTTGTTAAAATGAAATATTCTGTTTTTACTTTTTAAATGTTTGAATATTACCTTTTTTTAAATCATTGTAAATACTTTATTAATTAAAAGAAAACTTAATACTGCACATAATATTGTAGATCAATAAAAATGTTTATAACTTTTATAAAAATAATTTAATTTGAATAACTATTAACCAATATATCTTAATAATAGCAACCCATATTATTTTCCTATTACCGACCCCCTAAATTACCCTAATACCAACCCCATGTGATTTATTGTATCCAATCAAAATAGATCCGTATTTTACTTTAAAATATGTCGTATTTTTTTGTGTATCATTGATAGGTGTACCTATAGATTTAGGATTATTGATTCCAGTTGATTATATACATACTGATTGATAAATAAATATTAAATAATAATATACACTACTTTAATATAATTACTATAAAGTTTAAATTTAAATTTAATATTACTATTAAAACATAAATTCAATACAAAATAAATTGCGTGTATGTTATAATAATTATATTTATGTATATCTACTCTTTTTATTGGATATTATAATACTATAGTATTGTATACAATTATTTATACCACAATTATTTTAGCGTGTCGGTATTAGCAAGTCCTCATATAACCTCGAGGTTATAGAATTTCTTGGTATTAGGCACATGTATCCGATTACCGATCCCCGGTTTATTCTTATAAATATATTTATATAAATTTGTTGTAAATAGCCACATTATTCATTGCAATAATATTACCCTAATTACAAAATGTCAATTAAATATATTTAATATTGAATAAGTTATTAGAGGAAAGTAACCGAATACGGACAGTGCCCAACACAGGGTGTCCGTATTCGGACATGGGTACCGAATACGGACACCCCCGTTATCTATGGAATTAAAAGATTAAATACAATTTTAAAATCATAATAATATCTATAATCATATAATATTAATATGTTGTAATTTTTGAATAAAAATAATGAGTCATAAAAAGTTAAGACCATTTATTGTTAAAGTGTCCGTATTAGGTTACTTTCCCCTACAAATAATAATGTATGGGTCGTTAATCGGATACTTTCCCTATATTATATACAATGATGGGCACCGATCCTTTTTTTATGGATCGGCGATCCCGATCCCGATCATCTATTTATTCGCTTATGCGATCCTTTTCCCGATCCCGATCCTCCATTCGTTACCCGATCCTTTGCCGATCCCGATCCCGATCCGGATCGGATCGCCGATCAATGATCGCGATCCTGCCCAATACTGACTATAAATAACGCCCGTATAAGTATATAAATATATGTATATATGTAGCAAATAACTACTCCATCTACACACCGCATCAAGAGAAGTAACCTGTCGCTGCCTAAAATCTATGAAAAGTTCTATGTACGTGTAACGAGTCGCTTGATGCATGCTATGCTCGCTATGTTAACAGCTAATTTTCTCGTTAACAAGTCGCCGACCTCTAGTAACAAGTCGCCATCAGATTCATCTCGTTCCATTTCGTGAAATATACCAGCGTAGCCTACAGTGTAGGTACCTACTTGTTATGATGCCGCACTCGCGGTACTTGCTTCTCCCCAGCAAACAGTAAGAGCAGCATAATAGCAGCATAACAGCAAATGCTAGAGCCTCAAATGTTTACATTGTGCTATTATGCTGCTATTAAATTTCTATTATGCTGCTATTATGCTGCTATTAATTTGTAATGATATTATGCTGCTGTTATGCTGCTGTTATGCTGCTATTATGCTGATATTATGCTGCTATTAATTTTAAATGTCTATTATGCTGCTATTATGCTGCTATTATAATAATAGCAGCATAATAGCAGCATAATATCATTACATATTAATAGCAGCATAATATCAGCATAATATACATTTAATAGCAGCATAATAGCACAATGTAAACATTTGAGGCTCTAGCATTTGCTGTTATGCTGCTATTATGCTTCTCTTACTGTTTGCTGGGTCGCTATCCGAACACCACTAATAATGTTATAGGTGAGTGACAAGTGTCAAGTGAGTGTCAACTGAGTGTCAACTGAGTGTCAAGCTGTGTGAACACCGCTAGCATCAAATACAGTAACACATCGCCGTGCTAGCGTGAAGCTGTATCGATATGTAATATCCCTACCCGATATATAATAATAATGTATTAGAAGAAATGTTTGTGCTTTAATTTCTTTTGTTGTTTATATTATATATTTGTTTTCTACCTCCTAAAGGCATAGATATTGAGAGAAACTTTCTCTCTAGCTCTATGCCTAAAGGGCTTCAATATTGAATATGTTCTATTACTGTTGCCCATATATCTGAACTCTCTTGCTCATGCATCGCAGAGCTAGAGAGAAACTCTAGCTCTATGTCATGCATCTATAGTATAGATTCATGTATCCATTATGAATTGAACTAATCTAGTGTTGGGAACCTGTTTTCGATGCTTCATAATGCAGTCCTGTATTTCTATAATGTGATTTATTTCTTGAAAACAATATGATGTGCTCGTTATTGAAATCTACAATGAATATATATATCCTTAATTATATAAAATGTATTGTCATAAAAATATATCTATATATATATATATATATTTTGACACATATATTAATATAAAACTTAGGCCATTTCTATTTAAAAGTTATCTAGTTACAATATGTTTTAGATAATTATAAATACATACATAAATTATAAATATACATATATGTATTACGTTATATTAAGTTATACTCATTAATTAGATAAACTAACAGATCCGCGGATAACTATTAATCTCTTCGGTAGTTCAGTTTTAAGTATGTTAGTTAAATACCATCTAAATGATTTTTTAATAGGGTTGCTTTTTACCTATCGTATTATTGTTATTATTATTTATGTATTTATAATTATATATAATTATAATATAATATATAATATATATTACCCACTTTATTATTAACAATATTATTATAAGTATTGTTATTTATATTAACTGGATATACGATAAGGGTGCGGCATGCAGTTCTATTTGCAGGTGTACACCGTACAGTGTACAGGCAGCGCCTATTCTTTACGTTACACAGTTTTACCTCGCAGTAAAACTTCATAATGATAGGGGGCAATCGCTTCGAAAATTAGTCCTACTTTTGTAGAACAGCTGCCCAAATGAGAGTGACAGATTATTCACGGCTGTAGTTATTAGGGGAGTGGCCTGTGATAAAACAACACGGTGTCCACAAAGATGGAGTGAAGTACTCAAAACGATTTTTTAGATAAAATCATAAAATTATTGATAATATATAATTGTTGGCACTTCCACATTTTTTTAGAATACATTTTCAAGTAATGATTTGTTGGGTGAAATTATTAGATATTCGATTAGTAAATAATAACACTTTTTCATAATACAAAATATTTATAATTAATTATTATTAATTGTCAATTAATTATTTATTATTAATTAATTATTACAATATAACGAGAGCATATGTTATTAGTCATAGGCTCATGTACAACATACTCTATATCTATATCATACTCTACTATATATATATATATATATATATATATATATATATATATATATATATATACAGGTATATGCAATATTATATAAACACCGCTAAACTAACATAGCCGTAATCCACTTCCGTTATCTTCTCGATAAGGTTTTTTTTCAGTCGTCTAAAATCATGGTTCTTACGATTGGCTACCGATGCCGCCTTCATTCGCGTCGAGTCGATGCCGTACATGCCCTGATCGAGATCCACGTTTTCCCGCCACACCACCGAACACGGAACTATCTCCAGGCTGTACGACGACCACACCTGGCGGCAGGCGTGAACATTACCCGTCGCGCATGAGTAAACATGATTTAGGGTGCCATTGTAGGGCAGTTGGAAGGGCAGATAGTATAGAAGGGCAATTGGTCATGCGACCGGACAAAATTGCGTACAAAATTGTATACAAAGACTAAGATTAGATTAGACAATAAGACTTTCCGTATTAAATACCTACCTTCCCACCTTTCCTGCTACAATATAACACACTTATTTGACAACCTATAATTAACTTATAGTGTAGGGGATACCTATAGGTACTACTATAGTAGAGCTAACAATGCCCCATATAACGTGTGTATATATAATACACACGTTACATTGTATGTAGGTATTTAGCCTATTCACATTAGAGTGATTGTATAGCATGACGATACTTGTTCTAATGTTTATAGATATATATATTAATAGAATTAGATATATTTATATCCTAGAATTTATTATTCATTTTTATATTTTCTATAGTTTTTAATTTGTTTATTTTTAATTTAGTATAACAAATGAATATATGTAATAAACTTGATTATTTTGATTAAATCATAATTTATAACCTACTTATATATGTATTAGTCATTAATTTATATAACATTTAAAATGTCTTTAAAATTGATCCGAATTATTATAAAAATTAAAAAATAATTTTTTTCGTATTTTATAAATAACTTTTTAACCAAAAATATTATGTAAGAAAATTTTATAAATATATGTATCTTTATATAATTATCTATATAATGTATTACAATTTGTTGAAAAATATGAATTATTAAATGCTCTAGAGCCATTTGTATTTATCCAGTCCGAATTAGGGTAGTATCTCCGATGTATTTATTTATTTTCAATTTTACTATTTAGATATATTTTCCAATCATACGATATATCATAAAGCTAGAGATATTTCTCACTATAATATACGAATAGAACTATAGTTTTATGCGATATATATATATATATATATATATATATATATACATATTTATAGAATATACAAGAATTAGAATATATATAATAAGTTATTATTAATAACTAATTAGTAGTAATTAGGTATAATGTAAGTGATAGAAAGAAACACAAACAAAAATAATGTGATCATAAAGTATAAACTATAGGTTTTAAAAATAATACTTTAGTTTCAAGATTTTATAAGTGATATCGAGGCAGAGATTTGATATTCCAATAAGTTAGTGCATTGTTGGGTGTATTAGGTGATGTAGGCCGTAATTAGCTGCGAGTATTAGCTACAGTGTTACACACACACGTAAATACAGTTACAAATATGTCAATACAAGTAGGTGTAGTAGTAGTACACATACTATATCTACTACAAAGTAGTGTTACACACGTGGTCTCGTACTAAAGCCTATTGACTTAGACACTAGCGTATTGATCTGTGATACGCATGGCTAACCGGGATAGTTAAAGGGTTTAGCATAGGAGATGTTCCAGGTTAGACCCCGAGTAGTTATCGTATTGACTATCGGTTTATAAATAACTTAATAAACGGTCAATCTAAACACGAGAAGACAAATCCTAAATACGTGTATTGTATTGTCCCGGGTAGCTCGTAGTTATTGGTGAGGGGTATACGCGTACGACGAGGACTTATGTATTAAGCACGCGAGATTTGAATCGAAACCTTCGCTAAATAAATAGCGGCGTTCTATTATTAGAATTCTAACCCTGATGGAATATTCCACGATGGACGGTTCGAAAAAATGTTCTAAGTAGCACTGCTTGCAAATAACTAGCGGTACGTTCACTTTGATGTGTTTACTTCGGCCAGCCATTACAGCGCCGTTCAGTAAGGGTGTCCTGTAGGACATGAGTGGGAGGGGCTTATGGCCTTTACGGTATCGAGGTTAGGTAACCTATGACTCATAGGCTATGAGATGTAGGTCGTTGTATAGAGGTATATCATTATCTATGTAATTTTATTCTTAAATATTGTGTAAATATCACCTATAGTAGGACCATGTGAATATACTCTATAGAGTAATTCTATTGAACCCTAAGTTTCGTTATATTTTTAAAGGGTATTAGGTAGGGTATAAGGATAATAAGTAGGGTATAAGGGTATTAGGTAGGGTATAAGGGTAATATGTAGGGTATAAGGGTATTATGTAGGGTATAAGGGCATTATGTAGGGTATAAGGGTATTAGGTAGGGTATAAGGGTATTATGTAGGGTATAAGGGTATTATGTAGGGTATAAGGGTATTAGATAGGGTATAAGGATATTAGGTATGGTATAAGGGTATTATGTATGGTATAATGGTATTAGGTATGGTATAAGGGTATTATGTATGGTATAATGGTATTAGGTAGGGTATAAGGGTATTAGGTAGGGTATAAGGGTATTAGGTAGGGTATAAGGGTATTAGGTAGGGTATAAGGGTAATATGTATGGTATAAGGGTATTAGGTAGGGTATAAAGGTATTAGGTATGGTATAAGGGTGTTATGTAGAGTATTATGGTATTATGTAGGGTATGAGGGTAATATGTAGGGTATAAGGGTATTAGGTAGGGTATAAGGTTATTAGGTAGGGTATAAGGGTATTAGGTAGGGTATAAGGTAGTAGGCATGGTATAAGGATAATATGTAGGGTATAAGGGTATTATATAGGGTATAAGGTATTAGTTAGTGTATAAGGTATTAGGTTGGGTATAAATTTATTATGACTATTGTAACGCATATTATGAATACTATGCATGTTATATGGAACATATTAGAATTGTAAATGTTAATATTGCAATTATTCGCTTATAGGCCTAATTAATCTACAAAATAATTTGACAAAAATATCAAAAAGTTTAATAAACGTTACTTAAAATATCTGCTGGAAAATATAATAGAATTAAGGAATGACTACATTCCTATATACATTTATTAAAATAAATATATTTAAAGTTTCATTCCCAATCAAAGTTAAGTAATTAAATAATATATAATATTAACTTATTATAATGCGATATAGTAATAAAGATATATATATATATATAAGACTAAAAATAACACACATACAAATATAAGAATAATAAATAAAACCAAAAACTTCTGTGAACATACTGATAATCTATTTTTAACAAATAGAATATTAATTAATAGTCTTATAAAGTTTAATACCTTGATATATATGTACGATCCTCGTAGTAATAATCTACCTATACATTTATCCAGTGTACACATAACATATGAAAATAAATATAAATTAAAAATAAACCCTCTTACAAAATACCATTTTCAAAATCAACACAATTAATAAATTGTATTCTAATAACCGGACCTAAACTAATGGAATATTGTACCTAATAATATCAAAAATATAAAAAATAAAAATCAATATAAAAACTAAAAATATACTCATTGAATAAATAAATTATCAATAAATTAAATTTATTTATATACATATATATATGTTAAAAATTGACACACAGGACACATACATCACATAATTAATAACCAGAATTAATTTATATGTAAAAATATGTATGAGTATATTTATGTATACATGTGTGTATTTTAATGTATATGTGTATGTGTATATGTATGTATATAGATGTATACATCTTCATTTACCTTAGAATCACTGAACACACAACACATGTGTATACAATGATCACTCTTAACGTACACCTATGTGAGTTTATCACACATCACGGGTCTCAAGTTGTGGTGTACTATAATATAATATACTATAGTATGTGGTATACCTACATATATGTAGGTATATTACCTACTATACATATACTACTGCCTGTATATATATATACAGTATATATATATATATATATATATATACATATATAAGTCAACTTGGCAACTTGAACTAGCAACCTCCAAATGTAAAGTTATGCGTATTGGTAAATGTATCAACAAATCAAATTATTATCTTAATGATAATTTGTTCAAATATTGTACATATTATAAAGATCTTGGTATAATATTCACAGATAATCTAAAATTGTATACTCATATATCTGAGATATGTTCTATAGCATATAGAATATCGAATATGATATTTAGATCTTTCATAACTAACTAGTACTCTCCTTTAGTATGTGTATACTTAATCTATATAAGACCAATTCTAGTGTATGGTTCTTCTGTATGGAATCCTCATTCTAACTATATTGGGTATAATGACTTACTTGAAAAAGTGCAAAGAAATATTACTACAAAATTATTTTATCGTTGTAATTTATTATATTTAAATTATTCTGTTCGATTAAAATTCTTAAATTTACATTCACTTTCCCAACGCAGAACTATTATCGATCTTACTCTGGCTTATAAAATCATCATAAAAGGATTCGTTGATGTGCCGGTGTCAGATATCATGAGTAGATACGTATCATCTAGCAGGGGCCCATCAATAAAGATAAGGAGAATGAAATCAAAGACCAAACCACTATTCAACTACTTTGGTAATAGAATTTCTTCAGATTGGAACAAACTACCCGATCTGATATTACAATGTGAAACTGTTTCCTCTTTTAAAGCCTTAATGATTCATAGTATAATTAGATGATCAGACTTCTCTAATTTACTGTATTGGTTATGCTGGTTTTAATGTCAGGATATGTCAATACCACTACATTAAGGGAATGACCAACCCTTGGGGCCTGATCCACCTCATATGTGTTATCCAACCTCTAACCCGAGACCTCCGATCTTAATCAGTGTTATCTTTATGGTGGAGATGAGGATTCTGATTTTCTTTTATGTTGTTTTCATTTTATTTCATATAATATGCGCATATTTGCATATAATATTCATATATCTTATGTTCGGCATGTATACACCAATGCGTTTTATTTATTTATTAATTATAAACCTAATGTTAATTGTTGTACCGTGTCGTTTTGGGTATCAATTTATATCTATTTTGTCTTCATTATTTTTGTTTATATATTTATTTTTTGTTTACCTAATAAACTATATTATTATTAGTATTATTATTATTATACATATATACTGTATTAAGTATATAATACCTATATGTATTAATGAGCTGTATTACAAAACTACATATATATATATATATATATATATATATATATATATAAATTTACTATAGTAGGGCAACTAACGAGTAGGGCAGATGACTTATAGGGGTTCTAGAATAGTCATTCCAAATGAAGCGAAGATCATCCGTTAAACCTAATGAAATACAATTAGAATTAACTTAAATTCAGAATAGGCAGAAATAAGTTTAATCTATATTTCCAGTTTTGCCATCATTTTAAAAAATGACTAATAATATTATTAATGATTGATTAGTAATAAGTTGAATTCGCATTCCTATTATTATATTATTATTTGTAATATAAATATATTTAAAATAAATATAATTACTGGCCAACATTTTCGTATGTAATGTTATCCAATATTTGTAAGGTTAGTAAAATATTTTATATTAATTTATTAATTTATTTATAGTCGTATATATATAATACAATAAACTCTCAATAAGAGGATAAGTGGGATTTCTCGAAAAGTTGAACATATTTAGTTGGTTTGTTTGGATTTTTATCTATAAATTTAACTATAGTTTCATGTTAAATTAAACAGATAAGTCGGTTATAAAAGTCGGACTTTTCGATAATTCGGACATATATTATAGTTTCTTTTATGATTTGTATACTGGATAAGTCGGAATCTTTCTAAATTTGCAGACATTTTTACTTTAATTAATGTATGATATTGCAGTTTAGAATAACATTACAGTTAGTACAAATTGTAACTTACAATAGATACAAATAGTATAAACATCCAATTGTAATGTATCTAATTTGTAGGATCTATATTTATCTATATCTAATCTATATCTATCTGTACAAAGGGTGAATATGTTATGCTGTAAAGTATTTTTAAATACCTCAAATTATGATATATATTTAAATAGCGTGAATAAGGAGAAAGTATATTAATACGGTCACGGACATTCTCGCTATCTCAGAAACTATAAATCATACACAACGTGTGTGTGTGTGTAATAAGATATTCATATATGATATATAATTATAATTATATAAATAGTCTAAATAAATATATATTTAATTTTTTGATTATTTAACATAAGTCAATAAACTTGTTTTTTATTACGTTTTTAAATTTATGAAAAAATGTCAACTAAAAACCTCCTCAAAAAAAATGTATTACAGTAAAATAATAATAAAACAACAAAATATTATTATTAACTAAAGTATTCTAAACATTATATACATAATTTCTATATTTGTTATAAAATATTAATTACGTTATAAGTATATATCTAGAGGTCATATAGGTCCATAATATGGACAGTGGCCGTCAGGCACTTTTGATGTATTAATACGGAAACCATATAAGGTTTACATATAACCAATCAGCGCGTACCGTTTGAACGTTTATAATTTTCATACAAATAATTTGTGTTATAATATTAATACCACCAATTAAGCTACATCTAATAATTTTATTAATATATATATATATATATATATTCAATATTCGTACCAGAATTCTAAATTAATGATATAATAACATATTAATAATTAATACATTACAATATTATTATTATAATAACTAATAAATTAATAAATTAACATATTTCTAAATATAATATTAGAATGTTATTACAATATTAACAAATAATATATTAAAATATTAATAATTCGTATATATATATATATATATTAGATATGGAGTGCCGCAAGGATCTGTTCTGGGACATCTACTATTTATTATCTTTATAAATGACATATCAAATATTTTTAATAATGAATAAGTAAATAATATTAATATAAATTTATATGCAGATGATACATCTATAACTATATTTGCTGAAAATGATACATTATTAACATATTATTTGCAATATTACATGGATAAATTAAAAAAATGGTTTGATATAAATAATCTTAAGCTAAATATAGAAAAAACAAAAATATTGCCATATATAAATTCTGGTATATTAAAAGATATAACAACAGATAACATTAAAATCGATATAGTTAATAATTATAAATTTCTTGGGATCTACTTAGATTCCCAAATGACCTACAAAAAACATATAAATTATGTATCGAATAAATTGTCAAAAATTATATATACTATACAAAAAAATATCTTTTTTAGATACAAAAAATTTAATTTTGTTATATAATTCGTTCTATTTATCTAATTTATCATATGGGATTGAAGTATGGTCAAATACTTATAAATCAAATATTACAAAATTAATTATGTTACAGAAAAAAGTTATAAGAATTATTAATAAACAAATAATAGATAAATAAAAATTACCATTAATACGTCTAACACATACTGGTCCTTTTTTAAAAAAAAATAATATTTTAAAATTTGAAGATCTAATTATATATAGAAACACATTATTAATTTATAATTTCTTAAATAATAAATATAAATTAGATTATAACTCATATTTCAAGTTAAATAAACTAAAAAATAAATTTATTCTACCACTTATGAAATCAAATAAATTAAAAAACACAATATTTTTTAAAGGACCAAAGTTATATAATGAGTTAATGTTTAATAATCTTTTACGAAAAAAGAATATTAATAATGTATTTATTCTAAAAAAAACACTAAAATATTCATTTATAAGTAAATATTAGTTTTTTTTTTTTTATATATTTTATATATTTTAATATTTATTTTTTTTTAATATTTATATTTGTTTTACATCTTGTTTCGTTTATTGTTTTAAATATATTTTTTAATTATTATTGGTATTATTAGTCATCTGTAATTTGACAGGCATGTGGCGCCATTGCACGTCTTATTGAAATATGATTAATTTTTGTTTAGTAGTTTTAATTTTATAACATACTTTTAGATATTTTTATTTTACACATATTTATAATAATTTACTATTTTTATTAACAAGTTCTCAATATTGTAAATTTACATATTTTACTAATATATATTTTAATACATTTTAATATTATACAATTATTTTATTATCTTATTTTATTATTTACTATAATGTAATGGATTGAAATATGATGATAACTTATGTTCATGAACAGTGTTTTATTATTTTTATTAATTTATATATATGTATCTTCTATTTTATTACAAAGAATTTTAACACATGAATCATTATTATTATATTATTACTTTTACTAATATTGTAATCTGTACATGAACATATTGGAGGTATCGACCAAATAAAGCTTAGGCTTTCACTGATCCTCCATAGACGTATGATATACATAGTATGTCGTATGTCTATAAACTGATTTCATTCATTCATTCATATGGAATATACTATATAGATTCTTCACTTGTAATTAATAAAATAATAACAATTAATACATCAATTACTAATTAAATTATATTAAATTATTCATAACATTAATTATAAGTAATGTAATTGTAATTTATCTGATCACTTCATCAATAATATATAGTTATCTAGTTGTATGTAGGGTGTCCGTATTCGGGCATGGGTACCGAATACGGACACCCCCGTTATGTATTGAATAAAAACATTAAATACAATTTTTAATTCGCAATAATATCTATAATCATATAATATTAATATATCGTAATTTTTGAATAAAAACATTTAGTAATAAAAATTAAGACTATTTATTTGTAAAGTATCCGCGGATTTGGTGTCCACTTTCTCCTATAGGTATACCTTTAGGTATATCTCCTTAGTATACTAAGCTAAACACTACTTATAAGTAGTACCTATAGGTTCATATACTAGGTATACTATAGTACGTAACTCCTAGTTAATACCTAGTTCACATAAAGTACTACACATATAGGCAATAGTATACTAGTGAGTTAACATACATTAACTTTAACCTGTAGGTTAAGTTTCTATAGTTTCGGCGACATTTTAAACCATTGAAATATGAGTGGTTTTATTTAACTGCGTGCAATCGATAATATTTTGTGATCATTCATTTTATAAACAACAAAAACACCTTATCTAAAAAACGGCGTGTAACAATATATATATATATATATATATATATATATATATATATATATATACTGTATTTGTATACCATTTCTTATTTTGTTATTAAACTTTATATTATTATATGTTTGGTGATTGCAAATATGACTTAATTAGTACTGAGTAAAGTGTTCACGTATAGATTGTAACGCTGAACTATTAGTACGCAATAAGGCGTACACCTCACGTCGCGCCGACTCGTATACATTTCCGATAAGTCGGACATCTCGCTAAATCGGACACTTTTCCCGGCTCCGCGCGTGTCTACGCGTCGACTATTCGCGAGTTGACCGTTATAAATACACAGTTAATATATATTCTCGGTTTAATTTGTCCGAAATAGAATGTTGTCCGCGTAAATATCACAAATAGGATATACGATTAATATCTAATCATATATCGAGTATCAATGAACACCGATTAACCGATGCTAATCTCAATGACAACGCGTCCTCGATAAGTTGCAACTGTTTCACGATAGTAACAATACACAATACCTCCTATTTGATTGACGTATCTCTCCGAAGTCGACACGTTGTGATTACCCAACGGCAACACGTACGATGCTAGTATAGCCGTCGGATTATCGTCCAGTCTCATTAGTAATGGCGTTAACCTGCGCGTAGAATATGCGATATTACCAGTTAATACACACATAGAGCAATTATACTATATATCCGTATATATGTAGGCATTTAACTATTCTATGGAAGGGCATAAGAAATACGTGGTTAGATATAGCATTTACTTATATTAAGTATATAGGGAAAAGTCTCCGAGTACCGACCCCCTCTCGTATCTCGGTAATTATAAAATATATCATAAATATATATACATGAAATATTATATAGTAATTTAATGATAAATATGAATAAGTATTTTGTTTTAAAAAATAATCAATCCTACAATTATTATTTGATAACATTATATATTATGTTTTTACTTTTTAAATATTTGAATAATAACTTTTTTTAAATCATTGTAAATGCTTTATTAATTAAAATAAAACTTAATACTGCGCATAATATTGTAGATCAATAAAATGTTTATAACAATTTAATTTGAATAACTATTAACCAAAATATCTTAATTATAGCAACCCATGTGATTTTCTTATTACCGACCCCCTAAATTACCCTAATACCGACCCCATGTGATTTAGTATGCACAATCAAAATATATCCGTATTTTACTTTAAAATATGTCGTAAGTTTTTTGTGTATCATTGATATAGATTTAGGATTATTGATTCCAGTTGATTATATACATACTGATTAATAAATAAATATTAAATAATAATATACACTATTTAATATAATTACTATAAAATTTAAATTTAATATTACTATTAAAATATAAATTCAATAAAATAAATGTCGTGCATGTTGTAATTAATTATATTTATGTATATCTACTATTTTTATTGGATATTATAATACTACAATTATTTATATCACGATTATTTAAGAGTCGGTAATAGGAGAAGGTGTCGGTATTAGGTACATGTATCCAATTACCGACAGCCATGTTTATTCTTGTAAATTTAATTATATAAAAAATTAAAAATAGCCACATTATTCATCGCTATAATATTACCCTAATTACAAAATTAAAAATAAATATATCGAATAAGCTATTTCAAATAACAACGTAGGGGTCCGTAATAGGAGAACGTCCTCTATTCGTTATCACATACGATAGCTTACTATATCCATACGAGTTATAGCCGCGCGCAGTTACTGACCATCCTTTAGTGACCACGACGTAGGGGTCAAGAAACACCACCGACTTGGTCCTCACTTCGTCTAGGGCTACGCTACGAGCTCTATGTTGACCTTTGATCTTAGGATGGCCGCTTAGCGTTAGAGTTTCGTTCTGAGGGTCGGCGTATTCAGTTTTCAAGAACATCTTTATCTCATGTGTAATATTTGCTAAAGTGACGCAACGATAATTATTGTATATTTAAATATAAATATATATATATATATATATATATATATTATATTACTGTATTATTCTATTATATGGATATATGTGTTTGTGTGTTATTTAGTTAATACTATTATTATGTGTTATTTGTATTATATATTGTATCTACACACTCTACACTTCTGAATGGTTAACCTTGACATATATAATATAATATATTTATAATATTTTAATATATATATATAAAAGTACAGTATCACATATATTATATACAGTATATATATATATATATATATATATATATATATATATATATATATATTTATATATATATACCAGGTTCTCTGAAGTTAATTAGTATGATAGGTATATTCTTAATAGACGTATTCATTTTCACGGAAAGTAGAAGTCGTAATATCTTATGTTTGTCGATCTTATGAAACGCCACCACCAATGTAACATCGCTGTGATATAGTTGTGTATCCGTCTCGGAATCGCACCTGTACGATGAGTGACGTACGTGAATACGTGTTAATGTGGGCGTGTTTATAGGGGTGTTTCTAATATGGAGAGCTCGTCAAATATCTATGGGTAGGGGAAAGTAACCTAATACGGACACTTTAAATTGTCTTAACAATTTATGACTCATTATTTGTATTCAAAAATTACAATATATTAATATTATATGATTATACATATTCTTGTGATTTTAAAATGTTATTTAATATTATAATTCCATAGATAACGGGGATGTCCGTATTCGGTACCATGTCCTAATACGGACACCCTGTGTTATAATACGGACACCCTATATACAACTAGATAAACTATTATAAATTACAATTATATTTTTTATAATTAATGTTATGAACAATTTATTCTAAATTAATTAGTTAATAATTTATTTATTTTTATTATTTTTTAATTAATAATACAATGTAAGTATCTAAAATATAAAAATTGTAGATTTAGCTTACTTGGTGGTATTGATATTATAACGCACGCGATTATTATGAATATCAGAATAGTTCATACGCTGCGCGCTGATTGATTATAGGGTGTCCGTATTAAGACATTAGAGTTTCCGACGGACACTGTCCGTATTAGGGAATTACATGACCTTTAGATATATGCTTATAACTTAATGAATATTTATTAACAAATATAAAAATTATATATATACTTTTAGAATGCTTTATTTTTTAATAATATAGTATTATATTTTATATCGATACATTTGTATATTCCTTCCGTTTTTTTAGGTTTAAGTTGAAATATTTTTTTCATAAATTTAAAAACATAATAACAAAATCAGTTTATTGGATATATCAGCAATATTTTGAATAATTAAAAAATAAAAAATACTTTTTTTAGATTATTTATATAATTATACATATTTTATTAATTAAACATTTTTTTTGTATGATTTATGGTTTCTGAGATACCGAGAGTGTCCGTATTCCGGCACTGTCCGTATTATGTTACTTTCCGCTATATATTATAAAATATTGATTACATATTTTGAAGTAGGGGAGAGTACTCGAATACCGACACCCTAATAATAAATCACCATAACTTTAGTATTTCTCAATTAAATATTACCAAATTTATGTATAAGTATTAAGTAAGTATATACATATAATAGCTATTTAAAAATGTAATTGAGTTTGTTTAACTATGAGATAACAGTGATGTCGATATTATAGGCACTGCTTCGAATACCGACACCTTGGCACATAATATCGACACCCTAAATATATCGATATTTAGATATACCATATATTATTTAATATCCACTATCCAATCAGAATTGAATACGCGTTACTTTAATTAACATACGCAGTTCATACGTTTTTTCATAAAATTAATTTTATCATAACGCACCCACATTATGAAAAAATAACGCTGATTGGTTTAAATGGTGTCGATATTACGTGCAATTAGGGTGTCGGTATTATGAAAATGTATGTTGCTTAGGTAAACGTCAATAACTTTATAATAAATTATCAAAAATACAAAATCTTTTAGGCACATTATAAAATATAATTAGATCTATACGATGTATTTAAAATATTTAAAATATATATATTTTCAAATGATTGAGAATCGATATTGTACTTCAAAAATTTCATAAATTTAGAGTTTTAACGAAAAAATCAGTTTTTTGTTTATACTTAATTAATAAAATATAAATATTAAAAAACAAATTGTACTTAAATAAATTAGAATTATATTGATTAACATTTCATACATTAATTATTTTTTGATTGGAATTATATTTGATGAGATCTCTAGGGTGTCGATATTACGTGAATGTCAATATTAGAGAACTCTCCCCATATATGCGGTTTTTAATCAATACAATTTAAGATTACAAGTTTTAATTGATATATAAATTACATATTTGGAACTATTTATATATATATATATATATATATATATATATGTATATATATGTGTGTGGATTATTTCACATATTATCACTGCAAAACTATAGGATGCATTTAGAAAATGATAGACGATCGTGTCATTATTTTGATCGTCGATAGCGTTCGTGATATCGATAATCGATCGTCATGACGACATTAGTTTATTTGTATATACCACCCAGATAACAGTAATAGCCTCACAATAGCAGCATAACAGCATATGTATTAGCCTCGAATGTTTACATTGTGCTATTATGCCGTTATTATGTTGCCATTAAATGTTTATTATGCCGCTATTATGCTGCTTATATGTTGCTATTTAATGTCTATTATGCTATTATTATGATGCTATTAATTTTAAAAGTATATTATGCTGCTATTATGTTCCTATTGTTATAATATCTATATATACCAATGTAAATAAACCAAAACGTAATAAACTAAACGATACTAATTTTGAATTGTTAGTTCTATTGAAAGCATATTATTAGCATTAATATTATTTTATTATAAAATATTTCAAAATTTTCATAAATAAAAGTTTATAATATATCCACTATTTTGCTATTTATTGATATAGATATATACAAATTATTTTTTAACTTTTTCACGATCGACGATTATCGATCTCGATCACTGTAACGATCGTTCCCATCATGATATATTCAGTGCACTGAATATATGTTAATAAAAGTTCATATAATATACATAATATTATAATTTAAGTTGCCTATTTCAAATTTATATTATCAATTTAAATTAATAAAATATATTTTATTTATTTTGCAATACAATATAAATTAACTGATAAATTGGTATATATATATATATATATATATATATATATTATACCCGTTTATAATGAAGAAATATGTCCGATAGACATTGCCCGGCGGACAATGGACAATGTCCGTGCTCTATATACCTATAAGTATATAGGTATACATGTATATATATACATGTATTTATTTAAATCAGACATGAAATACAGAGGTACATATATACCTATAACTTATAGCCTATACATTATAGGTATATAGGGCAAGGACATATGTCGTCATTCTCCATGTGTATAATATATATATATATATATATATATATAGTATATATACTATAGTATATATATAGTATATATTCTATACTATATATAGTATATACAACGATAATGAAGGGTTAACAAGAACGAACAAAACTAAATAATTAATCTAAAAACTTATATATATATATATATATTATATTCCATACCTATACCTAGCTTATATTATATACTAAATCAACGTAATGTATAAACTTATATATATATATATACTATAGGTATAATATATAAACATATATTGATACTAACACGTCTACATGAACGTCTATTTCAGGGATAATATTTATAATTTGTGTGCTATTAAAGTCTATGAAAAATCTAAAAATAATAACTATAACTAATAAACCTATCATACATTTAAAATAAAATATCATTTGTAATGTTAGTTTTTATTAAAATAATCAATTTAGTAAATAGTAGATATATATCTAACTATGTTATATATTATAAGATATGTATAATGTTTACAATAATTACCTAACAGGGTATTTAGGATTTATACAATATATATATATATATATAACAAGGTATATAATTACAAATTGAATATCATTTAAAACTATTTTGTTAGAAATACGTATTTTAATTAATAGTTACTTATTATTGTTTTATATTTAATCTAATTTAAGATATTTATTATTATTAAAAGTAATATTTACAAAGATTATTCCATCTATTTACAAAGATTTTCTAAATATCTATTTTTATAGCAAAGATTTTGCGAATATTTTATAAGTCAAAGACTTTAAATTTAATATTTAATAACCTTAATAATATTTAATTAACATTATAGTGTTAACAATAATGTCTATTATTATTATTTTAATAGGGAAAGTGTACAAATATCAACATTCTTTTTAAATACGTATAACTTTATAAATTATATATGTAAAATATATTTATAATGTTCATATATATTAATAAGTAATAAACCTAATACCTATAGGTATATATGGGTATATATATAATTATATGAAAAATTATATATATATATTATTATTATTGTTATTTTAGTGGAGTCCTTTCATCTCATCCAAGAATTAAGATGAAGTGTTACTCTTATATTTAACAATATATGTGGCTTTATATGACATATTTAGCCATATGGCTTTAATGTATCTTAGAAGCAGCTTTTCAAAATGTTCTGGTAAGGTTAAATTCCTATAGGAATATACGTCATGATAATATTCTATAGCTAGTATACTGCAGTACTGCACAGTACCAAAGCCCTTTGACAAGGGCTTTGACAGTACTACATAGTACAATAATAACATCAGATTTTGCATAAAGCCTGGGTAAATGAAAAAGCATGGCTTGTCAAGTCTTTCACCCATTAAAATAATGGGTGAATTATCATTATCATCATTATTAGCAGTATTACTGGCAATAGGCGCACCTACTTCCCGATACATCTCAAAGTTCGCAAACAGCTAAATAATGTACCGCATTTATGTCACAAAGACGGAACTACACCAACAATTATAATAGAGGAGGATAAGCATCATGATATCTTAAAGTTCAACACGATGATAACAATCGTAATAATCATAATCATAATAATCATAATAATATAGGTAGGACAATATTTTAAAAACGAGATTTAATGAGCGTAGAACCTTATGATGAGTCGCGTCCTACCTTATTATGAGTCACGTCCTACCTTATGATGAGTCACGTCCTACCTTATGATGAGTCACGTCCTACCTTATGATGAGTCGCGTCCTACCTTATGATGAGTCACGACCTACATTATGATGAGTCACGTCCTACCTTATGATGCGTCACGTCCTACCTTATGATGAGTCACGTCCTACCTTATGATGAGTCACGTCCTACCTTATGATGAGTCACGTCCTACCTTATGATGAGTCACGTCCTACCTTATGATGAGTCACGGAAAGCGAATATTTATTACTCGGACATTGAATCGGTGCACCGTGGGCAGCCAATCGCAATCCGTTGACACCCTATTTCGGGGTATTTCAGGTGTGAAATCGTTCTATATCGTATATTTCTTATCTTGTGTGCCCCCCCCCCACACTCTACATCTATCTCTCTATAAGTTGGTATATTAACCTATAGAGCAACGCATACGTCGAATAGTGTGTCTTCACCGAAATCCACAAATAAATTCAGTATATTCTATAACGGTATGGCGTTAACATACATATATATATATATATATATATATATATATATATATATATATATATATATATATATGTTAACATATATGTTAACGCCAGACCGTTACCAATATACAAATGTACAATGTATTTAATATCGAGAACAATGCATCTATCGGTGTAAGAACAATTGTTAGTTATTACATCTAGCAAATAATACGTTGGTGAAATATTGTTGAATATTTTCAATATGGTTGGAATTAGTGATATACAATTAATCTGCATTCAAACTGAAGAATCGAATTCTACCAATGAAACATGATATATATTCTTTATATATATATATATATATATATATATATATATTTATATAATCTATTAATGATTAGATATGATGTATGTTTTACCAAAATCTTTAAAACTAGATTTTATTGGTAGGTACCCTAAAGGGTGTCATTTAAAGTATATACATGAGCCTGTAAAGTATTTCCAACTGGCATCACTTCGTACTTTGATTTTCCTTACTACACATCTCACCGTACAATTCGAATGCACACATTTTCATCCAATTACTGATATGATCGTGTACGATGGAGACTATAGTATACTTTCATTAGGTATACCTAATATATGAACGATCTTTAACTGATCGGGTATGACAATTTAGTATCATCAGTAAATAGCTAGTTATTAATCGAATTATTTATAATGTTTGGTATATCATTTCTAGGTAGATCCTATAGATCGGAAATAACTTCTCCTTGCGGGATAACATATATGACATGTACATAGTTATAAAATGTATGTTTAATTTGTACTTGTTGTTTACGATTAATTGATAGGATTTAAACTAAATAATTAAGTCATCGATGATTTTGTGATCACAAATCTCACAATGAAAGAATTTATGTATGTATATATATATATATAAAAAGAAGAGCTAAAAGCTTCGTCCGTTTTTATAGTTTATTCAACAAACCCTATTCAATTATACAAATATACACTATACAATATGTGATTATCTATTCCTATAGTTCACACGGTATACCGTGGTATCCCCCGTGCACGAACAATGTATCTACAAAATCGTATAAACACGTTGTCATCGATCAGACGATAATATGAAAAGCTTATAATAATTAGCGTGTGTCGCACGACTTCGACGAGATCTGCAGCACGCACTAATTGTAGCGCGCAGCTTATATTACGTAACAATATATATATATATATATATATATATATATATATATATGCAGCCTATATCCAATACCGAAAGTAAACACGTACCCACATAAACACGTACTACGTATAACAAAATATATATACAACACAATATATATATATATATATATATATATATATATATATATATATGTGTGTGCATGCTTGAAAGAGACGAGTTGAGGCCAGACATTTCCCCTCTAGAAAATAATGCCCGGGATGCGTAATATATCCAAGGATATGTCCTTAATATTTATATTGGAACGTAAATAGAAAGTAAGAGAGTATTATTGTACTAGGTAAAATGATTATTGGACGATAATTAATTATATTCGCTGCATCACCTTTTTTTAAATGAGGATGATATGATATATGTTCCATATATCCATGGATATACCTGCATGCAGGCCCATTCTTGTTTTAAGAATATTAGTATATATACTAATTAGTATACTAATAGGCTTATATGATTATAATAGTATACATATTAGTACATATTTCATTTATGTGCTGATGATATTATTATTATGTCACCAATAAATAATTCCCGTTTAAATAATTGTATCATTGATTTAGGGAAAGTAGTAACTTAATACGGACACTTTAACAATAAATGGTCTTAACTTTTTATGACTCATTATTTGTATTCAAAAATTACAATATATTAATGTTATATATCTATAGATATTATTGTGATTTTAAAATTGTATTTAATCGTGTATTTAAATGTATTATTGTAATTTTAATTCCATAGATAACGGGGTGTCCGTATTCGGTGCCCATGTCCGAATACGGACAACCTGTGTTATAATACGGATACCCTATAGGGATATATATATACCAATAGATAAACTATATATATATAGGTGAATCAATCAGTCAAATTACAATTACGTTATTTAAAATTAATTTTATAAAAAATATATAGTAATTTAATTAGTTAATAATTTATTTATTTTTATTATTTTTTAATTAATAATACAATTTAAGTATCTAAATAATATTTTTTTTAGAATTAGCTTTATTGGTGATATTGACATTATAACGCACGCGATTTTTATGAAAATCAGAATTGTTAATACGCTGCGCGCTGATTGGTTATAGGGTGTCCGTATTAAGACATTTAGAGTATCCGTATTAGGAACTTATATGACCTCTAGATATATGCATATAACTTAATGAATATTTGATACAAAATATAGAAATTAAAAATACAATTTTTATAATGCTTTATTTTTTAATAATATTGTGTTATATTTTATATCGATACATTTATATAATCTTGAGAAGGTTTTAAGTTGACATTTTTGTTCATAAATTTAAAAACGTAATAACAAAATTAGTTTATTGGATATATTAGCAATATTTTGTATAATTCAAAAATAAAAAATACTTTTTTTAGACTATTTTTATAATTATGAATATTTTATTCATTAAACATTTTTTTGTATGATTTATATTTTCTGAGATACCGAGAGTGTCCGTATTCGGTTACTTTCCCCTACGAAATTGGATGACAACTAATTACTTATTTCTTAACTCAAATAAAAAACACTGTTAAACATTTCTAATAAATTATCTAACTTTCCAACAATATATTCAGATGACACTATAATATCTCCACAATACTCAACAAAATATTTAGGAGTAACTCTAAAAAATGACTTAACTATGACTACATATATTAATTCAGTAGCTAAATCAACGACTACTCACCTTATTCAACTATGTAAAATACGGAAAGTTCTACCATCTAAAACAATCTACCTATTAGCGAATGCTTTAATTTTTTCCAGACTTGACTACTGCTTTACTTTACTCACTAACTCAAATAAATTACAACTTGACCGAATTATATAATCTACTACTCGACTTATTTTTAATAAAAGGAAATTTGATAGATGCCCTATTTCATCGTCAATGTCTTCTCTAAAAATGTTAACAATTGACTTACGAATTAAAACACGACTTACTAAATTAATACATACTGTTCTCTATAAAAATACTCCAACATACTTAACTGACCTACTACATCTAAACAAATATATACGACCACTAAGAAACTCGAACTCTAAGTTACTTACGCTACCTACCATCAACAGAAAACAACATGGCGGAAGGGCTTTTCTGTATATAGCTTCATCTACGTGGAATAATCTTCCAGACGATATACGGAAATCAACCATATATCGAAGAAGCGATATACTTAAACATTACATTACGTAATATGTTTATTTAACTTATATATTATAATTCATCGCATTTTATTTTCGTTTTTATTTTATTATATTTTATTCTTTTTATCGAGAGAATATTCTGTAGGTATATATCGTATTAAGATATATATCCTTTTTATTGTTATACTATTAACTACGCACTATTTATTATTATTATTATTATTGTTATATATAAGCAACATACTACTTAAAACACATTCGAGAATAGCGCTCGCTATTATATTTGTGTATAATAAATCATCATCATCATCATCATCATCATCATCATCATCATATATGGGGAAAGTAACATAATACGGACACTTTAACAATAGTCAACATTTTATGACTCAATATTTGTATTCAAAAATTACAATATATTTATAGTAAATATACTATATGATTACGTATAAGATTATAGATATTATTGTGATTTTAAAATGTTATTTAATTGTTGTATTCAATATATAATTATATTGTATTCGGTAACCATGGGTGTCCGAAGTGTACATCTGACATCCTACAACACATGTGTTATAATACGGACACCTTATATACCACTATATCAACTATATAGTATTGATGAACCGATCAGATAAATTACAATTACATTATTTATAATTATTTTATGAATAATTTAATTAGTAATTAATTTATTAACTTTTATTATTTTAGTAATTAATATTACAAGTTAAGTATCTAAATAATAATATTTTTAGATTTATCTTCATAAGTGATATTAATATTATAACGCACGCGATTTTTATGAAAATCAGAATAGTTCACACTCTGCGTGCTGATTGGTTATAGAGTTTCCGAATTAAGATATATTGAGTGTCCGTATTAGGGATTTATATGACCTATAGATATGTGTATAACTTAATTAATATTTGATAACAAATATAGCAATGTTGTATATATAATGTTTATAATACTTTCGTTTTTAATAATATAATGTTCTATTTTATAAAATATATATATCAATACATTTTATATTCTTGAGAATGTTTTAAGTTGACTTTTTTTTAATTTTTAAGTAGTAAAATAAAAGCTCGGATTTCATAATTTCTACATATTATATAATTCTATGTAACTACATTACATTATATATAAATATAAATATAATACATATAAATATAAATATAATACATACATTATATATAAATATATATGAAGTAAAATAATTAAATATAGTATAATTTATTATGATAAAATAATTACAGGTATTATAATAATTACAGGTAGATCTGTCACACTTCAATATAGTTCATAGTGTCCAATAAATCATAACTCGCCTTTCAGCATCTGTATTGAAAGTAATAATAATTGTTAAATATATATATATTTGTTTTTGTTTGCAAATATTTAATCTTTATACTCGAATATATATTTACTTAAATTAATTAATCAATAAATCTGATATCAAAATATAGTTTAATAAATACCTGATATAAATAAAAATAGAAGTAATGATAGAAGTAATGCTGATTGACACAATTATCATTGTGTACAATATATATATATATATATATATATATATATATCAAGTAAACCGTTCTAATGGCGTTCACCCTATCTTTAACAGTTTTGATAAGATCTTTGATGTTGTTATGATCCATTAGAACTCCGTGGAATCCCTAGCGAGTAACAGCAGTATTATTAATAATACATATTGCATGGGACACAAATCATATGTAATCTATACAATGTCATAATAATTATGATCGTATATAGTATGAAAGTTCATGCATTACTGATGAGTCACCATTGAATTTATTACTGATGAGTCATTATACATTTTTCTATTGTTGTAAATGAACAGAAATTTACAAGTATCGATATATTTGTTAAGAGAATTTCAAAGTAGAATTGCATCGTATACTATATATATTATATAATATGTATACAACATATACTATACATTTGCGGTGTATTTTCAAACACAAATATTATAATTTTTGTAATGTGTTGAATTAAATATTGTTAAGAAAATTATTATATTAAAAAGTCGTGTTATAAATATCCTAAATAATATTACACCCTATAGGGTTTACATCGTACACAACATTGTATACAATGTAGAATGTACATCGTACATATTACATTATAATCTATATACTAGACTCTCGCGAGAGACGTCCCGTCTCGTCTCACATACCTCGTCGTTCTGTCCTAGGAAGAGTCTGACTTGTGGGTAGTGGTTGATGCCGGCCATAGCGCACAGGTTTCCGTGAGCGTTACAGTCTATACTTCCGGTCATTATGTCGGCCTCCTTCAGGGCCTACGTGTGCGGGTGTGCGAGTGCGTGAGGGGTGTGCGGGTGTGAGGTAGGGATGTAAATGATGCCGAGACTTTTGGTTTTTAATGCCGAGCAGACTTTCATTTCCGGAAAAAAAAACGAGCCCGAGCCGAGCCGAGACTCTAGCCAAGCGAGCCCAAGCCGAGCCGAGACTCTAACAAAATGAGCTCGAGCCGAGTTGAGACTTTAGGTAACTGAGACTGAGACTCCATCATGCTTTAGATTTGAGCATCATTTACCGCATCACTATTGAGGGCTGCGCGCGTACACGGTAAGCACGCGTGTGGTACTAGGTAACGACGCGAGATGTGTGTTATTAGAAATGATGAATCATGATTAATCATGAATTATGAGTCACGATGAATCACGCCCGTTACGCGTTAGTATTTTTGAGACGTACTACGAGCGCAAATGTTTAGGAGACAGTGGTGGTGGTTAACGTTTAATACAATCTAGATTTAGGATAATTATCCTGTTAACATCATAAAACATCTAAATTATAATTTAGAATTTAAATCTCTAATTGTAAAGCGGTATACGGGGGTTAAGGGTGATCATAGGAACCGAAATTTGTGAAATTTTTAAGTATACAAAATTCTCTATAGAGCATTTTGTATACTTAAAAATGTACTATAGTAAATATCTTATAGAGAATATATCAAAAAGTAAGTTACAAAAAAATGTTACCCAATTTGAACAATTTTTGATATTGCCCGGGCTTTTAAGATTAAGTATAATTTGCATTGAAAAAGATACAATTTTCATTGTTTTTTTACCAAAATATATAAATAGTGGAATTAAAACACAAATAATAAATAAATGTTGAGGAAACATTGGACAATTGTTTATCATATAAATATATAAAATATTAAAAAAATTTATTTGTAAGAAAAAAATCATAGAAATTGCGAGGATTTTCCTAGAAAGGCAAAAATACTTTTTTCCAATTAAAATATTTAAAAAATTTAAAACATATATAAATACAATATAAATAAGATATAAAAACTAAATAAATACTTTATTTAAAAAAAAAATAATCAGTTTTTCTTAATAATCATCTTTTCAAAAAAAAAATGTTTTTTTTTCCTAGAATTATTGATTTTTATATTATTTTTTTTAAATTTTATATCGGTATTATTCATAAATATATATTGCTCCAATAGATGGTAAATTTTTATAATTTTTTTTACTATTTACACAATATTTATTAAAGATTTTTTATTTATGTTAGAAATTTTATGTATTCGAAATATTTTAATTTAAAATAAATATTTAAATAGATATTATTATTGAATTTATATATTTAATTTACTTAATACAATATATTTATTATATATTATAGTATAATGTTATTATAAATTACCAAAATGTCCTTTAAATTCACATAATATGTATTAGTAAAATATAGAGAAATATAAAGAATAATATTTATTTTAAAAAATCCTTTTTAGATTTTGGATTTATATAAATGAATATCTGCCGTTCAATTAGTGTAATATGTATCCGTACATCTCACTCAATTGGGTCAGAAAGAAACTTATATGTGTTTGATACCATTTATATGGTTCTTTTAACCGTGTGAGTATGGCTATAGCATATATGATATTCCGGGAATCGAATATAACAATTAATTATATATATATTATATATCATATTGATTATATAATAATTAATAATAGGTTGATATATAGATGAACAATTAAAAATAAGAAATATAAAAGTTCAAAATAAAATAAATACAATATACCTACGTAATCGTAGAGTCATGGGTTAAAATGGGTAAAATGGTAAATATTTATTTCTGAAAAATTTATTTTGAAATTTTATTCGAAACTTTGAATATCGGGCGCGGTGTCTAAAACTAAATAAAAATAAAATCCGAGAATTGTATCGTTCTTAGAATTCAAATCTATATGAGCTAAAAACTATCATTATTTTGTGTGATCACCCTTTACGGGGTTAGATGTTGCTCTATGTTGGTGTATGATTAACGCGGAAGAGGTGGGGAATATACACGTAGGATATAAACCTATTGATGCCTACACCTCAGTACATATATGTACTATTATAATAGTTAATCCACTATTATAATATATACTATATAATATATATTATATAGTATATATTATAATAGTGGATTAACTATTATAATAGTACATATATACACTGATGTATATATATAGGGGAAAGTAACCGAATACGGACACTCTCGGTATATCAGAAACCATAAATCCTAAACAATAAATGTTAATGAATAAAATATTCATAATTATAAAAATAATCTAAAAAAGTATTTTTTAATTATTAAAAATATTGCTAATATATATCCAATAAACTGATTTTTTTATTATGTTTTTAATTTATGTAAACAAATTTCAACTTAAAACAGACTTAAAAAGAATTTAAAAGACACTATAAATGTCTTAATCCGCACACCCTATAACCAATCAACGCACAGCATATGAAAATTTCTGATTTTCATAAAAATCGCGTTCGTTATAATATTAATATCACCAATGAAGCTAATTCTAAAATGTGTATTATTTAGACACTTACATTGTATTTTTAATTAAAAAATAATAAAAATAAAAAAAATACTAACTAATTAAATTACAATATATTTTTCATAAAATTAATTATAAATAACGTAATTGTAATTTGTCTGATTGATTCATCAATAATATATAGTTTATCTAGTGGTATATAGGGTGTCCGTATACGGAAACCCCCGTTATCTATGGAATTAAAAGATTAAATAAAATTTAAAAATCACAATAATATCTATAATCATATAATATTAATATATTGTAATTTTTGAATAAAAATAATGAGTCATAAAAAGTTAAGACCATTTATTGTTAGTATCCGTATTAGGTTACTTTCCCCTACGGGGATGGATCCCTGGCATATACTATATAGTTTATAGTACCCACTATACTACAATATTTACTGAATTACGCAATATTATCAATGGTAACTAAATATATACGATTGTCACTCCACTAATATACATACTCTAGTAACCATAGTAACGTATATAAAATAATAATAATACGCATATGTGTATGCAACCTATATACAGTACAGGGGTGTATATTAACCTGAGCGACGGTATGATACTTTGCACTGAACTTCATACAGGGTCCACAGAAAGGAGAGAAGTAATCGACCAACCAAAAGCGGCTCGTCTTTCCGTCCACGATTTCCCGCTCGAATGTATCCGTAGTTATAGGTACTACAACCTGTATACAGGTAATAATATATATGTATGTGTATATAGGTGTGAATATAGTTTGTGTATATTTACTCATAGTTTAAATAAATAAAATATATATGAACTTTTATTTATAAAAATTAATTTAATACACATTATTTTAATAGAAATTTATATTGTCAAATTATATTTTTCATATTATAAATAATAATAATAATAATAATAATAGGAAAACAATAATAACGGATACTAAACGTGATACTGTTGTACAGTACCTATACTAAAAAAGTAAACACAATAGTTGTATTGTATTTTATAAATTATCTTAATTAAAACATTAATAATATTGAAATTATTTATAAATATTACAAACATTAATGATTAAATGTAACATACAAAATGTAAACACTCATTTAGCAATTAAACAATAGAAACACATATCACACCTGAGGGACAAAAGCGTAACTCCACGAAAACAAGGCATAGGAATTCCTCAACCATTCTTCGTATTTCCTTTTGAATTTTAAATATTTATGTATTAATATTAAGCATGTGTGTTAATATTATGTATGTATTAAGTATTTATGTATAGGGGAAGTCCCCGATTACCGACCCCTAAATGATTAGTTGTAATAACTTATTCAATATTCATATTTTTATTTGAAATTTTGTAATTTTAGTAATATAATGGCAATGAATAATGTGGCTATTTTAAATTTTTGATATAATTATATTTACAAGAATATACAGGGGGGTCGGTAATCGGATACATGTACCTAATACCGACCCCCTTCCCCTATTACCGACCCCCTAAAATAATCGTGGTATAAATATTTTAGTATTATAATATCCAATACAAATATTAGATATACATAAATATAATTAATTATAATATGACGTAATTTATTTTTTATTGAATTTATGTTTTAATAGTAATATTAAATTTAAATTTAAACTTTATAGTAATTATATTAAAATAGTGTATATTATTATTTAATATTTATTTATTAATCAATATGTATATAAATAACTTGAATCATGAATCCTAAATCTATGTCAATGATACACAAATAAGTTATAACATAATTTAAAGTAAAATACGGATCTATTTTGATTGGATATTATTTAATTTTTAAAATATTTTATTGACTACAAAATCACGTGGTGGTTATGGGCGTCATGAGAAGGAAACAAAAATAAAATAAATAAAGTACAATAAAAATAAAGGATAAGGTAGGTTACAATGTTAATAGGTGCGTGGAGAGTTTACATTTAAATAGTGACAAGGATTTCAAACACTTAATGTCATATGGTAGAGAATTCCAGTATTTTGGAGCTACCACAGAGAAAGCAGATTCATAGTGAGCAGAGATAGTCGAGCGTTGCACAATTTTCATCGTGTGACATTTCCTGCTAGCTCGACTAAGGGTATGCATACTGATCAAGTCAGCTAGGTACTCGGGAGATCTAAGATGTATCACCTTATGGGTGATGCATAGTAGTCTGTACCTGCAGAGATATCTAAACTTAAGCCAGCCGAGTGATCGCATTAGAGTCGATATTTATACTATTGAAGAGAACTTCAGTTTATAAAGGGTGCGTATAGCACGTCGTTGTATCTTCTCAAGTTTAAGCATAAGCTTTAGGGGTAGATTGCATAGAAGTGAGCAGCAGTATATGAGTCTACTGAAGACTAGAGAGTGTATTAGACTTTTAGTCATTGAAAAAGTCAATTTATTACGTGATTTTCTATTATTGTAAAGAAAATAGTTGGCATTGCGAATCATTATAGATATGTGGTCAGAGTAATCTAGGTGGGAGTTGATGGTGAAACCAAGAGTTGTTATGGATTGTGATGTAGGGAGGGCTAGTAGAAAGGGGTGGGTGATGATTAGGGGGTAGGTAGGTCTGGAGATAATTATGGTGTCAGTTTTGGTCATGTTAAGTGATAGGGAATTATGGGAGAACCAGTCAGTAAGTTCTGTGAGGCAGTTAAAAATAGACAGTTGAATTGAGTTGGAGTCACAGGAAATGGGAAAAGAAGTATAAATTTGTAGATCATCTGCAAAGAGATGGTAGTGGTAATTATAAATCACATGGGGTCGGTATTAGGGTAATGTAGGGGGTCGGTAATAGGAAAATCATATGTGTTGCTATAATTAAGATATATTGGTTAATAGTTATTTAAATTAAATTATTTTTATAATAGTTATACAAATTGTATTGAACTACAATATTATGCATAACATTAAGTTTTCTTTTAATTAATAAAGTATTTACAATGATTTAAAAAAAGTTATTATTCAAATATTTAAAAAGTAAAAACAGAATATTACATTTGATCAAATAACAATTGTAGGATTAAATATTTTTTTAAACAAAATATTTATTCATATTTATCATTAAATTACTAACAGTTCATATATATATAATTTTTTTATAACTCTTATATTTACTGAGATACGAGAGGGGGTCGGTATTAGGAGGGGGTCGGTAATCGGGGACTTTCCCCTATATGCATATATACGAGTGAATATGTACACCATCGATGTAAATAATAGTTTTTATTTACATCGATGATGTACACTGTACAATGTACAATATACAATGTACACTATACATTGTGCACAAGCATATATCAGTGTTTGTAGATACAATCGATTACGTAAACAAATATCTACAACCCACAGAGCTAGAGAGAACGTCTTTCTCTCTAGCTCTGTGCTACAACCCACAGAGCTAGAGAGAACATCTTTCTCTCTAGCTCTGTGTACTACAACCCACAGAGCTAGAGAGAACGTCTTTCTCTATAGCTCTGTGTACTACAACCCACAGAGCTAGAGAGAACGTCTTTCTCTCTAGCTCTGTGTACTATAACCGAACAATACTAACTCCCATGCATTCTTGTCTTTGCCGATCTTGTAAATACGTATATTAGGGTAGGACTCTATTCCCTGCGAACCGCAGAGTTCACGGTTCAGTGAACAATCTACAGAGGTCACCGTGACCTTGTCGATAGACGAGTACATCTGAGGAATGGTGGACATCGGGTGGCATTAGAATCACATCGTAATATATAGTTACATCATAAATGGTAATAATATAAATTTACTAAAAGTTAAGTTTTTATAAAGTTTATAGTGTTATGCGTTTATAAACTGTAAATTTATATTTTGAAAAAAATCATGATCTAATCCATATATGATATATTAAATTTAATATTAATAATACAATAATTAGAGATTTATATTAATAAATACATAACTGCAAATTAATAATAAAAAAATTAAGATTTATTTATAGTATTATATTTAACTTCAACATAACTTCAAAGTTATAAATATAGTTACATAATCTAAATGTAATAACTACATATTGCATAATAACAGAACCGTTTCACTCGAGTGGAAGTATGTCTTGTATTAACCTTGGCGAGCTCTCTCCACTCGGGAGCTAGTTCCAGACAAGGGGGGCAGCTGGGAGAGAAGAAGTCCACCAGCACTATCTGGTCATGCGCACGTTTCGTTACCAGAGAGTGGAACGATTTAGAGGTCAAGGCCAGCACTGGAGGTTTCAATACGTCCTGTAACGGGTATAGATGTGTGTGTGTGTGTGTTGGTGCGTGTGTAGGTGTATGTGGGTGTGGGTGTGTGTGTGGGTGTATATGTGTGAATGTGGGTGTAGTTATATATAAATATAAATTATGAATTAATACTATTTATTTTCCTATATACTATAAATAAATAATTAATACACTTTAAACTCGTATGGGTACAATATAATAAAGTTAATAAATAAAAATGGACCCTTCATAGTAAGATGCTTTCAAGAAATGACACCACAAATATATATATATATATATATATATATATATATATGTTTAAAATATATATATATATATATATATATATATATATGTTTAATATACTTTATATAATATAGCTACTATAATAAAACTGAAACTATATAAAGTTCTAGTAAACTATATAGGTGTCACATATGTCACGTGTCATGTCATACGTGTCACGTGTTGTAACTATGTACATATAATATAGTATTAATAATAGCGTGTGTATTGTTGTGTGTGTGTGATAACCTTGATGAAGGTCAACAAAGACTCCGATGTAAGGTCACCTTGAAACAGATGGGGTTCCGTGTTGTTGAACACGTAAGAAGTAGGGTAAACCTCGATTTCGAACTATTTGTAGGTGTTATGTAAGCATTTAAATACGTACTAGCTTATAATATAACTTATTAGTTATACCATATATGGTATAACATATAACATATATGGTATATATATGCAATATAATATTTTATGTGTTATAATGTATATAGTATATGTTATAATGTGCTTACGAATGTTAGATATACGTTCCCTATTTAAAGTACACTTTTCTAAGATATAATTTTAAATGTACCAACTGATAGTGAACATATGTACACTTGTATACACTTGTAAGGAATGTATACCTTTTAGTTATATATAATGTATGTAATATATACTAGTAATAATTGTTCTTTTATTATTTAAAAGTGTATCTTTTGCTGTGCGCGTGCCAGGCGTATTTTATAAATATACCCTTCAGTGTACCCCGTTGGAATGAAAATATGTGTACCATCTATTTCTAATCGTTGTACCTTGATTGTTAAAAATATAGGTATATATATATATAGGTATACCTATATTTTTAGGTATACCTATTGCAATCTATTGCCTACATTATTTCCCGTTTTAAAGTAAACACGTAGCAGTGGTGAACAAAGACACCCGATAGTATACTCTCCGACTGTCTGTGTGTTCCTAGCGGTGACCCCTACTGACCTCTGCGCATAGTTCCACGTGATCGTCGCAGTTAACGGTTCCGAACATGACGTCTTCGTTCTCCTTGGAAGCTCTCCTGAACTCTGTTAGTAGCTTCATACACGGGGGACAGTCTTTCTGTCGAACACCGGAGAGCGTATGTTATTTTGTACCCAATCAGGAGTGTTTAAAATTATGTCACTAATAATGCTAATATGGTTATAACCATTGAACAATACGGTATTGATACCTATATTATTTCATACAAATATTGAAGGATATTGACAAATATTAATTATTATATCCATCCGTCAATATAATATATTTTAATAGTATAATAGTTTTATATATATATATATATATATATATATATATATATATATACAGTAAAACCTCTCTATAAGAAACTATTTTTATTCAGTACTTTTTTTCTTATAGAGAGGTTTTCTTATAAAGAGGTTTTTACTTTTCCAATGATTTTAAGAATTAATTTATAATTGAAAATGCATTATATATCCTATAGGTTATATATATATAGTATATTTATTTATTTATATTTATTTAAAAGTATTAATCAGGGTATTAATCAAAAGAATAGTTTATAGCAATTATAAATTATGAATCATCATTGATGAATATAATATAATGAATATTATAATAATCTATTATTTAACTAATTAATTGTATAATATAATAAATTGTATCATCAATATAATAAAAGGATATAATACCATTTATTAATTAATTTTAATAAATTTCGAGCTATTTATGTAATATAAAATATTTGTAAGAAAAAAAAATATCTTATATAATAATTAATTTCTATAATTGTTATCAATATACAATACTTCTATTTATATATAACTATTTGTTATATTTTGTATACAATAAGTTTCTTATAAAGAGGTTTTTCTTATATTTTTCTTATAAGATTTTCTTATAGAGGTTTTTTAATGTGGAAAAGGTTGAATTCCAACCAAATGTGTGAACAATGTTCTTATAGAGGTTTTTCTTATAAAGAGGTTTCTTATAGAGAGGTTTTACTGTATATATATATATTATCAGAAACTTTATTCTTACGACTATATATTTTCGTTACAAATAAATCATTAAAACTAATCAATGCTGGCCACGCCCACTAACCCCCGAGAAGAACTCGACGAACCACATCTGTTCGGGGTCGGGTACAATAGTGGTGAAGTCCTCGGAGCTGAGCGACCGACAGGGGGTGCTGACGCTGTTCCTAGCGAAGGCTAACACGTCGGCTACCCCCTCGCCGCGGCCGTAGTGGATATCGAATCCGTCGTCGGCCCGCATCACGGCGAAAGATGGCCGCACGCTGATCGACAGCTCGGAGCAGATCTCCGGCTTCTGTTCGCAGTTCACCAGACCCACCTGAGTGTTACGTACGGGGTGATTACGTAATCGGTAGCGTCGCTATTGCGTAATGTCAATATTGCGTAATGTCACTATTGCGTAATGTCACTATTGCGTAATTATTCGTTACGTAATCGTATGACTAAGTTCGCTTGTATGCACCTGGTTATACTAAAAATATCATATTGACGGTTATCCATTTTCTTACAATATACTAAATCGTTTAAAACAATACATATGTTGCATATAAATAATGTATATATTCAATACTACGTATATGTAAAGTATACATATACCCTAGTATACACAGCTTACACCCCTATAGGGACTACTTGCACCCCTATAGCTTACACCCCTATATATATACACAGGTAGGCCAACCCTCATGTCTTCCTTCAACAAGAACGGCAGCTTCCTCATCTCGAAGTCGTACCTATCCCCGTCGATGAAGTGCAGCAGCCAAGGCTCTTCGTTATCGTTCAGCAGGATCAGCTTCACTTCCTTGTCGCTAACGTACTCTATGGCGGGGAACTGTTTCATCAGCGCGTCCGTTATCTCCTTGGCGTCCAGAGATTCTATTAACTGTTGGCGTACGAGAGGTGTACTATGTGTATACGGATCCTATCATATGTTATTACTTTAAAATGTAGACTACATTCATATATATTATCATTATAATTTCTTCTTTTTAAATGTATTATTATTTATGTAACTATTTATTTTTTTTATTATTTCAACTTGACGCATATAAACGTCTATCGTTTTCAACTGAGTCAATAAACCTTTCTATTATTTATTATTATTAGTATATATTGTAATATATTATATAATAATAATATGTTATATAATTACTAATATTCATAGTAATTTAGTAAAAATATTATATAATGAAAACTATTTTGTGAGCGTTTTTTGTAATTATTTGTAATAGTTATGCATTCTCCGTACCTATAATTCCATACTTACATATTGTATACAATCTCAATACATATACAAGTTACTTATGATATATACATTCAAAATTTTCGAAATTGTTATTTATAAACGTGATGTGATGGTTTCTCATGTACTTCATGATTGGTTATGGTACGGTATAATGTAGGGGACGGAACGGGGTAGTGGCCGAGAACGGAATAGTGGTCGTTTTAAGTAACGCTTAAATGGTGCTAACTGGGATAAAAGTTCTATATATATAGAATTTTTATTGTATACAATATTTATATATACAATATTTAGATATTCAAAATTTCTATAAAATAAAGTAATTTTTTAATAATTAATTAATTACTCTAATTTATTACGGAATCATTTTTTGTCAAATTTTAATAAAAACATAATTATATATATTTATACTTATGTATGTGTATGAGTGTGTATATAATTAAATCATTGAATCAAATAAGGTTAGTATGCATCATAAATATAATTATTTAATATTACCTAATTAAAAAAATATAAATATAATACATTATGAGACACATATTGCATATTATGATACTATGGCCGCTATAGCGGCCAGTTATACCACCAATTCTGATATTACCCCGGACTTATTACAATGCTCTTTATGCCTTTATTAATGCTTAATAAGTCGTTAATATTATTCAGTAATATATAAAAGTGAAATCACAGTATTCTAGATCAATGATTTATAGCTAATTCAAAAAAAATAAGATCTTAAAATTGAGTATTTTTCGATATATTATAAGTATGATAAGGCATATACATTATCGGCCACTACTCCGTTCTCTTCCCTACCATAGTAGTTAATTACTATTATTGTACAAATATATACTAATAATACACGTAGATATAATTATAGTATATTATATATTTAACAATATTTATTAATTAATAAATAAACTTCATTTTAGTATTAATTGATTTGTGCCTAAATACTCATCATATGTTTTTTATTATTAACAAATTTTGAACACTAATCAATATTATGAATACGATGAGGTTGATACGATACTTTTTCTTTTATTAAAGTCATGTTATTATTTTATGCAATTATAAAATTAAAACTATGCATTTATGAATAAAACATATATATATATATATATATATATATATATAAGGTAATAGTATATTTTTTTTGCCGATCAAGCTTGACCTAAAAAGAGGATAACAATATCAACACGATTTATATACATATTAATTATCCAATAGAAAACCGAACGTATATGCACCCTATAGGATATATGTCACCATAGCTTTGTACATCCCCTGTTATGTTATTAGAATATTATTATTTTAGTATCTATGAAGTTTGAAACAATACTGTTATTTTTAGTGTATGGGTTAATATTTAATGTATTTATCTATATATATATATATATATATATATATATATATATATAAAAGCTAATGATGTAAATGATGATTTAATCTAAAACATCATTGCAGTAACTGTCTCAGTTACCTAAAGTCTCAATTTGGCTCAGGTTAGTTAGGCCATAGCCTCGGATACGGCTCGTTTGGTTAGTTTAAGATCGGCTAGGGCGCGTTTTATTCCGGAAATGAAAATCTCGGCTCGACATTATTTACATCATTAGATGAAAGTTACATTACTATTCACTGAAAACCGAAGTTGAATGCCGATAAATAATTTGTAATTGATGTATATATGAAATATATAAAAATTAGGATTATAAATTAACTTCACAAAAGCATCAAGCTCCGTTATATGTTGCGTCTCAACTCGGCTCGGGCTCATTTCGCTGGAGTCTCAACTCGGCTCTGGCTCATTTTTTTCTAAAATTAAAGTAGTGCTCGGAATCAATAACCAATAATATCTGCTCGTCATTAAAAAGCTCGGCATCATTTAAATCACTAATATAAGCTCTTTATTTAGATGATCGATTTTTTAGATCATATAGTATGACTTATTCGTTTAAATACAATTATTTATATTATAATGATTGTCTGTAAACCAAATATATTTGGAAAACATATATGTTTTGTGGTATTATACATAATATTGAATATATATATTTATATATTTGCAGTTTATTTAGTAACTATACATGTTTATATTATTATTTTATTCCAGATATTATTGTTGAATTTTTATATTAAATTTTTTACATTTTTACATTTTTACATTTTACATCAATTTTTTTAGTTATTACATTTTTTTGAATATATTCAAGTAATTATTAAATCATATCGTTAAGAATACGTTTGTTTTATATGTATGTTAATATATAAATATATATTTACTCAATGATTATTTTCAATTTATAAATTAAAAATTAACTTAAATAAAAACCATTGACCCGGATTTAATGCCGCCTTTGTAATAATGGGTTCCCTCGGATTCTCCGTGTTTTTTACAGATATGGCCGCATACTTCACAGTTCACGGTTGCAACTGCTACCAGCCCTTTCTATTTAATAGTTTAGATGTAGGATATATCATATTAGTTGATATCCTAATATTATATATATATATTTATTTTAATATTTGTTGATATGTGTTGATATACTAATAGGATATATACTAATATATATATATATATATATATATATATATATATATATATATAATATTATATTAATGTTAAGTATATATTTAAATACTAACAAAAACTGCCGCAAGCTTCAAAAGAGTTAATGGCGACAAACAATCTGTAAACAAAAAAGTATATTAAAAATATTATATTAAAAAATTATTAAGAAATAATATCTGTTTAATAAATAAATGTGAATGTTACGCATGCGTGTGTATCTCACCTCCAAATCCACAGTACGTAACTAGAAGTTGTTTGTTTTCGTTCATCATATCAGCGTCACCTTTAAGTTCGTGTATTACGACATCGGCTACCTCTAACATGTAGGCTATTAACTTCTCTTTGGTTTTATCTCCTTTGTAGGCTTTATTCTGTGAGCACACATTTATCATTATTGTCATTAATAGTATAGTATATATATAATAGTATATATATATATATATATATGTATATATAATAGTATATATATACAATTTTAATTGAAAAAATAATAATAAAATTTAAAAAAAAATGATAATCATACATATTTATTTAATTATTTATATTACATTTTTATTACAAAATATGTTCAAATAATAAATAATCTACTATATATTTTAACTTGTTAAACTAACACTCGGGTACTGTATCAATGATGGGTATCCCTTAAGATCCATTTGACGACAGAACAGAAATTCATCCATACAATTCACGGCTCCAATTCGAACAATACCTTCCATATCTTGTGCCACTTCTCGCCACTGAATAAGTATATCAATTTAATTTATTAATTTATATATATATATCCTATAGGATATTTTATTATTATAATTATATATATATATATATATATTTATATGCATACAAATAAACACGTGCAATGCATGCGTGTATGTAATAAAGTAATATATGTAATATACACTGACAATGTACCTAGAATGTACCTAACCGTTGGAGCGAGCGCGTGACAATGGGAACACTGTGGAGAGTAGAAGTTCACGAACCAAAGTTCATCCGTGTGCTCTACTTGTTGCATGAAGTCCGTCTTAGATAACGTTACTATTTCTTTGTCTTCGTCGTAAATACCTGGATGTTAGTGTATAATGTCGTACTTATAATCGTAATATAGTGAAATGTAACTTTTATATAATATATTTATGTTTATGTACCGAATTCATTCTTATAAAAATTATAATTTTTATAATTATTTCCGGATGTTGATTCTTTGTCCTCGAGACCCTCTTCTCCTTTATCGTTGTAAGTCTACGAACAATGCAATGAATTAACGATGTAGGATATTTATACACGAACTGTTTATATTTAAATAATACTATATATTAGTATGCTATAGCCAACCTTTCTTAGATCTTCATCCTTTAGCACTTCGTAAGCTCTGTTAATTCTAACAAACTTTGTATGGGCTTCAGGATCATCCTATGGAACCAATATTAGGACACATATTATACACATATATATAAATATATCAATAATTGGTTTACTCGAGAAAATATATATATAATATATATTACATAGGGGAAAGTATCCGATTACCGACCCCCTCCTAATACCGATCCTCTCTCGTATCTCAGTAACTATAAGAGCTATAAAAAAATTATATATATACATGAACTGTTAACAATTTAATGATAAATATGAATAAGTATTTTGTTTTAATAAATATTCAATCCTACAATTGTTATTTGATAAAATGTAATATTCTGTTTTTACTTTTTTAATATTTGAATAATAACTTTTTTAAATCATTGTAAATACTTTATTAATTAAAAGAAAACTTAATAAATCACATAATATTGTAGATCAATAAAATGTTTATAAACATTATAAAATAATTCAATTTTAATAATTATTAACCAATATATCTTAATTATAGATACCCATATGATTTTCCTATTACCGACCCCATAAATTACCCTAATACCGACCCCATGTGATTTATAATATACAATCAAAATAGATCAGTATTTTACTTTAACATATTTCATAAGTTGTTTGTGTATCATTGATATAGATTAAGGATTCATGATTCCATTCGATTATATAAATACTGATTAATAACTAAATATTAAATAATAATATACACTATTTTAATATAATTACTATAAAGTTTAAATTTAAATTTAATATTACTATTAAAACATAAATTCAATAAAAAAATAAATTGCCTGAATGTTATAATTAATTATATTTATAATAGTATATCTACTATTTTTATTGGATATTATTATACTACAATTAGTTATGCCACGATTATTTTAGGGGGTCGGTAATAGGAGAAGGGGGTCGGTATTAGGAACAGGTATCCGATTACCGACCCCCCTGTTTATTCTTGTAAATATAATTATATACAAAATTTAAAATAGCCACATTATTCATTGCTATAATATTACTCTAATTACAAAATTTCAAATAAATATATTTAATATTGAATTTTATTACAAATAATCATTTGGGGGTCGGTAATCGGAGACTTTCCCCTATATATATATTGATATTGGTATTTAATTTATGTATTTGTAATTCGTGTTGTTTAATTATTAATTTAATTTAATTATGTTAATATGTGTTATATATGTATTGTTCATTTGTTGGTATTTCTACATTCATTTTACATATGAATAGCCTATATATATATATATATATATAGGCTATTGGCTATATGCTATTTTGTCGCCTCCATGCCATAGACTATAAGCTATAGTTGTATACAACGGTTAAATAAGAAATTTAGTATATATACCTATATACCTATATACCTATATATCCTATAGGATCTATAGATCTATATATTTGTCTACAAACTCTATTCTTGTCAGGATGGTTATCAATGGCCATCTTTTTAAATGCTCTTCTAATTTCTCTTGTCGTTGCAGTCCTTTTAACACCTAGCATCTTGTAAAAGTCTTCACCTCCTATACACACGCTTACTAATATCGTCAACGATAAAGCGAATAGTAATTTCATGGTGTTCTGTAAAGTTATATGTTTATTAGGTTATATTAATGTATTATAATATAATTAGGTATATTTATATATAGGTCCTATTTATATTCATAACTATTTTTAAATAAACTGTTTTATAAATAATAGTATTTAGAGTGTAATGTTATATTAATAAGATTTTACTTTACATATACTTAGTATTTACAAAATTAATTAAAATTACTTAAATTTACAAAATGTTAGTAGTTTCATTGTATCTTAACAAGTTTACAAACATTATATTATTGTTGTTTTAAACAAAATATATAAAATATTTAATATGATATAAAATATAATTTATAGATGTGTTTATATGCCTATATATGTGTTAAAATGTATTTATAAATATAATCCATTATTTTGTATTTATAAATATAATTATTATATATATATACATAAGTATATTATTTTTTATTAATATTATTACATTTTATATAATTTAATTTATATATAAAGATATAATTTAATATTACATTTTTATACAAATAACAAATAATGGAATATATTCATAAATACATTTTAACATATATATAAATCTACTATATCATTATTAAATAAAGTCTATATATAATATTTAAATGATTATAATTACAATGTTATGTTATTATTATAATAATTATATAATATTAATTTAAACTATTAATAGTTATTATATAAATTAAATTAGTTACTATTAATTAGTTAATATTAATTTAATTGTATTGATAATAAGTATTGTGTAAAATATAGTATGCTTAATTTGTTTAGTTATAATGAAAATTAATAATTAAATTAAACTAACATCGGTATGCAAAACAAGAAATAACAAATAATAGTAAACACAAAATTCTATAAATAACTTTCCGGAAATAAAATATAAATGGATATTAGACAAATTAAATTATTTTAAAAAGGTAAATATTTATTTGGTATTAGATAATTATAATATATTTGTACGAATACATATAAAAATTAAATTTATCAATAAGCCTATTGGCTTATAAGCAATATTATATATAACTACCTATAGGTAGTAACATATAACTACCTATATAGTATTTATATATAATATTGCTTATTGCCAGCTATTAGTTACTAGTTTTAATAACGTAATGATACTTTATTTGATGTATACAACTATAGGTGTATAATATACATTGTATATATAGGTATCATTTTTATGTTCGCTTCCTAGATTTTATTTGTATTTCGTTTCATAGATCCTAATTTGTGTTGAACAATTTGTTGATATTACTAAAATTGTACGGGAGTATACTCCTATAGGCCTATAGGCTAGTAGTAGGTATACCTACCTAGTTTACTATTATCATATTGATACATTATTATTTAAATATACATTTAATTAACAAGTTATAATATTACATAATTTATTTATATTCTAATTGTTTGTTTATATTTGTGATAGGGGAAAGTAACCTAATAAGTACACTTTAACAATAAATGGTCTTAACATTTTATGATACATTATTTATATTCAAAAATTACAATATATTAATATTATATAGATATTATTGTGATTTTTAAATTTTATTTAATATTTTAATTTCATAGATAAAGGGGGTGTCCGTATTCGGTACCAATATCCGAATACGGACAGTGTCCGTCGGACACCCTGTGTTATAATACGGACACCCTATTTACCATTAGATAAACTATATATTATCAATCAGACAAATTACAATTACATCATTTATAATTAATGTTATGAATAATTTATTATAATTCAATTAGTTAATGATTTATTTATTTTTATTATTTTTTTATTAATAATACAATTTAAGTATGAATTCTAAATTCTAAATAATACACCTTTTAGATTTAGCTTTATTGGTGGTATTAATATTATAGAGCACGAGATTTATATGAAAATCAGAATAGTTCATACGCTGCGCGCTTATTGGTTATATATACCCTATAGGGTGTCCGTATTAAGATATCTAGAGTGTCCGTATTAGGAACTTATATGACATCTAGACATTTGCTTATAACTTAATGAATATCTGATAACAAATATAGAAATTATATATAATTTTTTAGAATGCGTTATTTTTTAATAATAATGTATTATATTTTATATCGATACATTTGTATATTATTGAGAAGGTTTTAAGGTGAAATTTGTTTTCATAAATTTAAAACGTAATAAAAAAATCAGTGTATTGGATATATCAGCAATATTTTGAATAATTAAAAAATAAAAAATACTTTTTTAGACTATTTATATAACTATGAATATTTTATTCATCAAACATTTTTTTGTAGGATATATGGTTTCTGAGATACCGAGAGGTATTCATTAGTTATTGTATTTTTCCTAAAACCTGATTGTTCATATGAAATATATATTGGAATATTCCATCTTCGTATGGAATTATCTTACTTATTATTATTATTTTAACTATATTACTAGAATTACTAATCTATATAATAGTTATCTACCCTAATTTCGCAATGGGATAACTAAAGTTGGTGGGTTATTCTTTTTGAATCCATATTGTTTGACAATGTTCTGTGAATTCACTTTTATATTATTATTTATATAAATATTTATAATATATAATATTAATATTATAGTTATTTATATTCTTTAATAAGTTTACCCACTGTCTATTCCAGGTGATTCACCCATATGTAAGCACTTCAATGCTATTTCTGCTTCAAATAACAGCATAACTATTAAAATAATTAGATAATAATAAAATAATTAAAATAATTAGAAAATCACTTTCTAGCAAACATTTCCGGCATTATTTATGGAAATACTGGTAGTGGGATATCCCACTTAGATTATACCCATGGCCTCCTTTATCTTCAAAGCTAAAGGAGACCATGTTATACCCTATTTAGATTATGTTAAGCTCTATTAATATGTTCTATTATATTTATCTCATCATATATTGAGTTTAATTGTGCCTTTAATTACTATTCGTATTCTGTATTTTCCGGACCAATCTATATATACAAGACCTCCTATAATATCTAGGTTATAGGAGGTATTGATATATAGGAGTATATAGGTACAGCCTACTGTATATATATACAGTGTATAATTTAAAGTATAGGCTGGATAACTATGTTATTATATTCTATATCGATATATATATATATATATATGTACCTATAATATATAATATATGATTATATATGATTTATATATATCTAGGGTCTTTATTTTTGCATTAAAAGTTGCTTAAATTATAATCCGGATTCTAGTGTCAATGGTTTAAACCCATATTGGTATGGTAAACAATATATTCAATTTAATTCGATAAATTGATATTCATATATTCGACGTCACCGGTCATTCATGGTCATCAATATAATACCAATGTATGTATTTTAAACGCATATATATATTTCATTATATTATTATTAATATGCATGCTTAATATCATAACAATTAGGAATAGTATATAAAATAATGAACGATATTAAAAATAAAGTTATATATATTTTTTAAATAATTTTAAACATTACTCAGTAATTTACTGATATGATTGTAGAACATTTGATTTATTTTACTATGTTTAAATAATCCAGTTCAATATATAAAAATGCATAATATATTAAGATATATAAAATGTGCATAACAGTATATCAATACGGTTATGAATATTAATTACAAGTTTAACTTGAAGTTAAACTTAAAGTTTATGTTTTAATTAATAATTTATTATAATAGGAAGTTTAACAAACAATACTTCCACTTAATATTATATTATGTATTTTTATATATTGAACCTGAGTATTTAAACATAGAATAATATAACAACTATTCTATAATCATTACTGTAATGATTACAGTAAATTACTGTGTAATAAAAATAAATGACTGAGTAATGTTTAAAAAATATATATATATATATATATAACTTGATACTACTGAGTATTATCAAGGAAAGTATATGAGTCATATACTATATGACATACTATGTCTATTAATAATAGACTATACTCTATTATAGACATTGTCTTATAATTATAAGTATAATTAGTACTAATTTAATTAAAAATTTGGTTTGAATCGAATGATGTTTTTAGATATTATTTAAATCAAAATTCTATATTATATTATGATTTTAATATAATTCAATTGGAATAATATATTTAATCACAAGTATATACATTTCTTTGTATATTATTTCACATATTTATTCATGAACTATATAGTTTATATATATATATAATTTATAATAATAATATATATTATATAATCATTGATAATGTATAAAGTTAAAACATTGTTTATTCAATCGTAAAAAAATGTTCTCAAAATATATATAAGTAGATATCTTTTCCTTGCATTATTATAATTATAATAATAATTATAACAATGAATAATATAATATATTTATAATATATTAATAATATAATGATTAGTAATATGGGATACTATTATGTTATAGTATAGTGGCTAGAATAGATTCTATCATTAGCATTTAGATATAATGTTATACAAAATGATAGTTAAATATATATGTTTATGATAATAAGTTTATGAATGACAAGCAGTGTACTGCAAAATAAATGTGGCATACAGTTGTAAAGAGTTAAATACTGATATATATCAATTCGCAATAATATATGAAATATTGTTACTTATATTATATAAATTATATATATATAAATATATATATTTTAACATAATTTTGATAATGCTATCGACATAATTATTTGTGTATCTTATAATGTCTTATATTATAAATATACAAAACATATTTGGTATGTGCAAATCAGGGTTGATTCGGTTTTTAAAATTGGTTTTTTCAAATGGGTTTTTAAGTCGGTTTTTACGGTTTTTTCAAGTTTTTACGGTTTTTACGGTTTTTAACAAATTAATTTAACTTTTAAATTATAAGTTATAATTGCCTACATTATATGTTATATCAGTGAGTGGGTAGGACTCTCATCTAATTACACTTACATGCTTACGATACAATGATTATGTGATAACAAATTTAATTACGCCACCATTAGGCAGAATATTATAATTATGAATTATTTATATATTGAAATGTAAAAATATATCGTTTTTATGATAATACATTATTATTAATTATAGTTATTTATATGTAATAGCCAAATATTACCAAACTTAATCATTTTACTAAATAATATGAAGTAAAGCACTGCTTCAAAAGCAGGGTTGATTCGGTTTTTAAAATTGGTTTTTTCAAATTGGTTTTTTCGTCGGTTTTTACGGTTTTTAACAAATTAATTTAACTTTTAAATTATAGTTTTTATGATAATACATTATTATTAATATAGTTATTTATATGTAATAGCCAAATATTACCAAACTTAATTATTTTACTAAATAATATAAAGTAAAGTACTATTTTAGACTACAATTTTTAGTATATTGTAACGGTTATCAGACACTGTAGCCGGTGATTTCAAAAGGGGTGGGACTATGGGTGTGGCTATAGCCGAAATACTCTAAACGCAAATAAAATAACTATAATATTTTTAACTATTATATTATCAAATTAAATGTTATAAATATGAATCAAAAATATAATATCAAATGTAATTATATAATATAATTACATTTGATATTATATTTTTATTTAAATAGCTATAAAAATGATATCTATTCATTTATAATTATTTAACAATAATGGTTTTTAACTGAGGGACTTATTAAATTTATTATAATGTTGAATAATAATTATGTTCCATTATGTGATGTCTATATATTTAAAATTATAATGAAAATAATACAATTTAGTTAATTTTTTTTTATGAAAAAATTATAATTTGTACTTGTTTATTTTGAAAAAACCATAAAAACCAGATAAAAACCGATAAAGACCATAAAAACCGAAAAAACCATCAACCCTGTTATTGATTCAAGACCACTTTAATTACATATAGCTAATAATCTATTTTATGATAACAATAATATAATAGTATTAAATAATATTTTATAGGCTTGATAATATTTAATATTTTTTTTTAATATATATAATATACTCGTAACAATCAAAAATAATATATTCTACGATTCCAACTCTTCCATTATGTGATGTCTATATATTTAAAATTATAATGAAAATAATACAATTTAGTTAATATTTTGTTATGAAAAAATTATAATTTTTACTTGTTTGTATTGTAAAAACCGATAAAAACCGTTAAAACCAGATAAAAACCGGGTTTTTTGGTTTTTACGTAAAAACCGAAAAAACCATCAACCCTGGTGCAAATATTGATAATGTTTTTCTTATATTTGAGCTCAAATATTTTAATTTGTTAAATTTATATATTTCTCCTCAAACAATAATTGAATATATTTTCTAGTTAATACTCGCTATTATTTTTCAATTGGGATCATCAAATCTATAATATATATTTATTGGATATATTTCCTATTAGTAAATTTGTATTAGATTAATTTATAGTTTAAAAAATAAAGTTTTCAGATTTTAAATCATTCAATGATTTTCAAATTTCGTTTTTCAAATTTATATTAATATCCTATACACAATTAAATAAAGATATAATATAGAAGGTAATAAATTAGTTATAAATATTATTACATTTTATAAATGTTATAGAAACATAATACTTATTTGCATATTGATATAAATAATATAAATAAAAATAAAATAAAACTTTAAAACCATAATTGTTAGGATATGAATATAAATAAAATATTTTACACAAATATAGAAATGCATACAACTATATAAACAATATTAGAGGTTATCCCTTACATCCGCCATGTTAAAAATGTCTCAGCTGACATATCAATGGTCTCCAGTTGCCATGAACATATCTGGTACCAATGAAGTCACTTTTATAGTGTTTGCAGTGTAGATGCCTAATTACTTATATGCTTACCTACTTAATAATTACTCACTTACTTACATACTTATTAACTACTTATGGAAGTTTGCCTATTAAATAGGTATAAAAGGTAAAGGTCAATCTCCATCAATACTTAAATATTATTAATTTGTAATTATTAATATCTAAAGTATTACATTGATTAATTTAGCATATCATTTTTCATTTATAGATCAATATATATAGTAATAAATACCATTAAATGGTGAAATAAATATGTTAGAAATAAATACCAAGTTAGAATATAAATATATATATAGATATATATATATATATATATAAAAGTGCACCATAATGAATATAAGATAAAATAATTCAATTTATTCAACAAATATAAAAAGTGAGGTTGATGAAATAGACAAAACTCGCATAGAGAAGTATTATGGAAAAGGAAGTGTCTGAGCTCATTGAACGAATGTATAGTGGGAGGAAACACTGCGATGGTGATATCATATAGATGTGTACAGCATATTGGTAGGCTCGTACATTTCCTTTCTCACCAAACTTATATTCTACCCATCCTATCTTCATATTGACTATTTCATTACTTTCCAACCTCACTCTTTATATTTTTTTGAATATATTTTCTTGTTTTTTTAACTATATACTTCAAGAAACTACTGAAAACCCATTTATTTAATCTGAAACATTATCATCAAATATATATGGACGGCCGATTGCTTTATAAGCACAGTTCTCAGTCCGAAAACCAACAAAATTAACTATATACAGGAAATAGGATAGATAAGTATGAGGTAATGGAGAATTGATAAATTTACTGATTAATGAGAATATTTAAATAGTAATTTTTACTAGCGTAGTAATTGAAATAATGCTTTTTACTTCCTAGAAGTATAATATTTTTTAAACATGCTATTTTAGGTATATAATCATATATATTAGAGTGATATCGTATCAAGTTATATGTACTATAAAGAAACGTTCTGTACAATATACCGTATGCTAATCGTAGTGATATTATGCAATTAGTTAGTTTAAATATCAAGACGCGAAATTACCTCTTTATATATTAGAAGTATAGTCATCCTCTGTTATTAATACGCAGTCATCCTCCCCTCGTCGCACTGTATTCACTAAAAATAGTACACACACACACACACACATACACACACATACACACACATCCATACACATACACACACACACACATACACACACACACATACACACACACACATACACACACACACGTACCAAATTATAGCTACAATATGTCTGCTCTATTGACATATGACTATTAATACACAATATGTCTAATATGTACATGTGCGATACATATGTCTGCATTACTGACATAGAATGTGTAACAATATATCACAATATATAATGTTGTATATGAAAGTATGCGATACACAACTGTCGCATGATGTACAAGTGCTGATATTTGTATGGTTGTTTACTTTATACCACACCTAACTTAAGTCCAACACTAAACTTACACATGCGCATGCACACACACATACACACACGCGCACACACACTACGATATCCTGATATATGGCTTATTCTTGATTCATGATTTCTATAAATACTTCATGTACTACACATGTTGTATCTAAATATATGATGCTATACATATATTAATAGATGCCCTCATTAATAATTGTAATAAAATGTATAAACACATATAGGTTATAATTGTTTGTATAGGCGGAATAATAAATATTTATCTATTTATTAAATGACAAGGTTAAGATTATAAATAAATTTTATATTATCTAAATATAATATAAATCAAATAATTTCATTTAACAAAATGATATACCATTTATATGGAGATTGAAGCATTTCATCACTAGTATTTTCACCCCCATCTGCATAGTTATCGAGAACAACATTAATGATTTGCTTAGCTTCAATGATTGTAACATCAATAGATATGTTCATTTCCTTCGTGTGAATCATAAGTATTTAATAGTTTACTTATTCTATATTTAGTATTTCAATATTATAAACTTACATCAAATTAATAATTTGAATTAAAGTTATTTTAATATTAATTTATTAAAAATGTAATTAAAAACTTTATTAAATATATTTTATAAAATAACTAAAACATCATCTTTAAAGTTAACTATATACAAAACATGCAGAAATGATATTTTAACTAATTTATATTCATTTATGAATAATTATAATTCAATATAACCCTTGACATACAATATGCACTTAGGATATCGTTGCGTTTCTGCAAAATTTTGTATAAATTTATTTATAAATAATTTATTTCAACCGTTTTTGATATTTTCATTCGTTCTAAAATATTTCACAATAACATATTTATACTAGTTAATACAATACTACCGGAACATTCTAACTAATACGTGTCTCATGTGACCAGCTGAGTCATCTTATCACCATAGTCCACACCGAGCATCAGTCACTGAAACAGAATCACTGTATCCACCGAGGTTTACATAATAGTATGTGCAATATATATTTAATAAATATTATTATAATTAATTATTTAAATTTCTATACGAATATTATATACATTTTGCTTGATTATATTCGACTAACATATATTTACACAGGTGAAATAGCGCCGCCTACATCCCCATTAAGACACGCCCCCCACCTAAGACACGCCCCCTCTGCTGCTACGGGATGCTGGGCTATCGGCTAGGCGATAACAACAATGGGGCGTCGCTGAACAAATTCTCTTACGGGGTTGCCGGTGCTAGCAGCGGGGTGTTCACTAGACTGACGGCGCAACCCCTCGACGTGCTCAAGATCAGATTCCAGGTACGCGTGCACCCGTTCTCACCTATATCCTTGTATGGTGTTCGCGCTATCCACTATATTCTTTGTTATCGTACTCGCGTTAAACATTGGAAATCTGCGTGCGAAACTTTGATACGGTAAGCATTTTATAGATCATGTGACACCTTGTTGTACTTGTTTCAGTGATGCATGTGACACCTTGTTGTACTTGTTTCAGTGATGCGTGTTTCCCTATAATTGATAATAAGATAACGTGATTATTTATTTATACAATTTAGTAGTTCCTCCCAATCTAAAATAAATCTACTTTAAAGTATAACGCAGAGTTCACACCAAGAATCTGTACGGATATCCCGCACGGATATATATTTAAAAATAAAATATATTTAAAGCATTCATAAATCAGGACAGAAAATCTGAGTATAACGCACGCCGTGTTTCGTGCGTTCAAATTCCTCATATTCCTTCATATTTCCGTTCAGTGCTCGCATTTTATAGAACATGTCGTAAATAAATCCGTACGGACTTATCCGTACAGATTTATCCGAACATTTAAAATTGACTCCACACCTAAAGTAAGCTAATATTCTCGGATTTTCAATCCATTCGGGTTATCCGTACGGATTCTTGGTGTGAACTCAGCTTAAGTGTCTAAAAAAAGTCACGATAATATGTCCTGTCCTTGTCCTATTCTAGCTCATACTCTGCTGTTTTCCACTATATCTGTTCATATCTTTACTATGAAATTCATTGAATTACTGACATATGATTAATGTTTGTTTACAATTATTATGTAACTTTTTATGTCATTGGATAGCTCTAGTTCATTATTTTATAGATTTTATATTGAATTTCTACTTATTTGATATCAACATAATTACATATTATTTAAGCTTTGTTCTTTGTTAATATAACATTTTGCTAATAAACTATAATAGAAGATATAATCAAATTGTGATTATATGTCATTATATTTTGTATTTATATTAAATTTAAGTATACAATATTGTATTGTACTTATAAAGTACGTATTGATTTATTACTTTGAGAACATTCTATATTTACATATTTCTAATATACAACAGTAGAGTCTGAATATAAACATAATGTATAAATACATTATCCTATATACATATCTTATTATATCAATAAACCCTATATTATTCTCGCAGAGCATATATTATATATATATATATATATATATATATATAAAAACATAAGAAGCAATTAATATATATTGTTATATTATATATGTTATGTTATATATTAATACTGATTCAGTGTTACTGAGATCATGTAGGAAGCATATCTTCTCTAATATAAATTATGCAACAAACTAAGTTTATAAAAAACGCATCATAGCGAATACTTTGAACGATACATTATATAACAGTGCATACAATGACCCTTGAGGTCAAGCTACTACTGCCCACGACTACCACCCCCCCCCCACTACCACAGTTACAAGTGGAGCCCATCAGTAGCAGTAGGGCTAGCCCCACAACCCCATTGGGTAAGTATCGGGGGCTAGTACAGGCTGCCAGATGTATCACTGCCGAGGAGGGTCTGGGAGCCTTTTGGAAAGGTCACGTCCCCGCACAAGGACTGTCCATTATCTACGGCGTCGTACAGGTAACCGTTGCGTAATAGTGAGTCATCCATCTCTCTAACTCGCTATAACTCTATAATGGATAATTGTTATATATAATCGCTATGACTTTAAAAATAGCTATACAAAATTTGTGTTTAATAATCTCTTTTCACAGAAGGATTTTAATGTTAAACTATTGTAATTAAAGCATGTATTAAAGGTATACTGTAATGTTTACTTTACAGTGGTTTACACCTGGAATTCATGTGTAAATTAAACACTGTATCCATGTAGCCAGGAGCCCAAATCATCATGTGTGTAAATCTATTTTAATTTTCTTTATGATTTTTTATATTTTGTTGTTTCATTTATTTTTCTACAATACTCTTTCTCTAGCTATCTATATATCTATTTATAATTCCCCATTACATTATTCATCTGTAACATAATTATATTCATAAGCTAAGAAACCCTAATACTAGTTTCAGGATATATTCATTACAATACATTACATACAGTTCATGTCCTTTGAGATGTCCTCTAAGCAGCTACAACTATGGCTACCGGCTTCGTTAAACACCGTCTCCACCCTACCCTATCAGCACTTCCTGTGCGGGGCGGTGGCGGGGTGTGGCGCCACTGTAGCTGCTCACCCCTTTGATGTTATCAGGACGCGCTTTGTGGCACAGGGTAATGATAAGGTTACCCCGCCCCCCTGCTTTAGTGTAATTACCTTTATATTTATTCTAATATCTTTGAATGGTTTTATTATAGATCACTCTTGACTAATCATTTTTTTTATAATAATATAATCGTTTTCTATTTCATTATCAATATTGCATATAGAAATAAATTGTATTTTACAGTTTAGTATCGCTAGTATTTAATTAATATAATATAATGTTAATAACATTAAAATTATAGAATAATATAAATTAAAAAAGATTAACGGAAACTCTTATTCCTACAAATATAATAAATATTAATATAATGTTAAATTAAATAGATATAATAATTAATAAATTAAATAGCGTAACTATATTAAACATGTGTAAATTTCATTTACGGTTTCAAAGTTATGTAAAGGTAAACATGGATAACCTTCAATGACCTTAGTTAACAAATATTATACTATACTACATTGATAGTCTGAAAAGGTATACACTCATTAAATATAATTTATTATTTTATAATCATATATATATATATATACTATATACTATATAGGTATATACTTATAATAATAATAATTAGTATGGATTATATAATGTAGACTACATTTGTCATGCTATTTATAACATTACTAATTATAATTCTTTAAAATATCGTGATATAAATAGGTTTATATAATTTTATATGAATTTAATATATATTGAAAAAATATATAACTATAAAAATTACAAATAACATTGAAATAACAATAGCATTGTTTACGTTGACAACAGGCGTACACATCTATTATCAATGCTATCACGAAGATGCTAACTAAGGAAGGTCCTTCATCGATGTACCGTGGTCTATACCCTACCCTACTTCAAATTGCGCCCCAGAATGGCTTAACTTTCATGTTTTACACCACCCTACAGACCACAGCAATACGCATCGTACCCAATAAAGGTTACCTGTAGTATTTGACCTTGTCATATATAGTATTTGACCTTGTAATATATAGTATCTTACCACCATATATAACTAATAATTATCTTATAATTGATTATCACCAATACGTTTATGATTTCGTTTTACTTTGGCATTTATTTTTACAAATAAATGTAATTAATACCCATCTTCCATTATCTATTACAATAATTTTATTATTATTATTATTATTGTATTAAGGGTATCCTTAGTACAAGCTAAACATAGCTTCTGGGTATCCCTCCGATCATTATAGCCAATATTCGGTAAATAAAATGCATTCATTAAATCAAATCAATATATATATTACGAGCTCAGTAAAGCTAAAGGACCTCCGCACACTACATTTACACCTAAACTTACACTCGTATACATTATGATTAGATAGCGTGGTGAACCTGATGTGCGGCTCGATGGCTGGAACCGCTGCCAAGGTCATTGTTTACCCTCTGGACATGGTCAAGAAGAGATTACAGGTTTGCTAAGTTCGGGTGATATACCTAACCTTATATGTATGCTGATGTCACTATTTAAATTAAGGGGAGGTCGCAGCGCTGAAAACGATAAATTTTCATAAAACAAAAAAATAAAATATTATTCCATAAAACTATCATTTAATAAGTAATTTAGTATCTGTGAAAAAATCGTCTCCAAAAACGATCTATAAATCACATAAAAACATGTTTTTATCACCATTCTCTATCTAAAAATATATATAAGTAATTATATTTTAATATTATATCAAGCCTAACTGACATATATCATTTTATTATGTTTTATAGCTAATATATCACTGATTTTCAAAAATTAAATAAGATTTGTTTACATTATTTATTTTTATAATTTCTTTGTTACTCAGTGTTTACTCACATGAGTATTATGAACCAATTAGATACATTTAAAGAGATGCTATCTTTCAATTTTATAGTAAATATAAATAGTGAATATAGTAATTATAATTATAGTAAATAGTGAATATAAAACCTTTTTATTATTAAAATAGTGAATATATATATATTATGTGTACTTTAGAAATATATTACTACTATAATTATGTATAAATGAATGATAAATGAGCCTACTGATAAGGAATAATTATTACAAATATATAAATAATTATTTGGTATGAAACTTCAAATGCGATTTATTAGATGATCAATATTAATGCTAAGTGTATACGCATTAGAGTGGCTACAGAAAAAACTATTGCAGCTTTTTTAATAATTGTTATTGTTATATAGAGAATATATTTATATGAATAATTACAAGGAAGCATATTATAAAATTCTTTATATAAGTTCATTTTATAATCAAAATATATACAAAATAAAAATGTTATTTATATGTATACATATATATATAGTATAGTATATATTGAAAATTGTATTCTTTACAAAGATGTATTTGTATAATATGAACATGATAAAAAAAAAATTAGCTCAATACACTGAATAGTTCTATTGTTAGCCTTAGTTGCATATACCATGTATATGCCCATCTGTTACATGTGTTTTTGACTATTCGCGCGAGCGCTGCGGCCTGCCCTTAAGCGGAGTGGCTCGAGTAATATGTTTAATATTTTATTTTAACAATGATTTTTATCGCATGTTTAATATTATATTTTTGTAAAATGTAAAACTTATTTGCGAGTATCAATATAAAGTATTTTATAAACACAATCTATATAAAGCTTATTTGAAATTGATAGGAAATTGTATGTATTATATTTATTAAATTTTATATATTAAACTTTGAATGTAATTTTCTCAAGTTTTCAATTTTTCACTTAGTAAACCACATGCCTACTAATTTTTTTAATTTTATTATTTGTATCTTAAATTATTACTATATATGTATAACATATAATACTATATGAATAGATAGTTATGAATCATTATTCTTTATATTTAAAAATAACTAGTGATAAACATAACATATTTATAATACAAAAATATTCATAATTTATAATCTGTTATTTTGTCATACTTTTAAATTAATATGTTTATGAAAAAAGCAATCCATGTGAAAATTATTGAATTATCTCTATTAATTATTTATCCTTAGAACTTTTAAATAGAGCTAAAATATCATGTGAAAGTCAGCCATTAAGAATGTAAATGATGATAATATATATATATACATTTCTTTCTTCTCATTATCAAATGTCTGCCATTTGTTTGTATTATGTGCTCCCTCCATTTTATCATTAGCAAATATGTATTCCCTATTTTCATATCCTAAAGTATTTTTATTAATTTATTATACATTTCTCTGTAAGTGTAAAAATGTGGATAAATATCATCATATAATCATGTGAAAATTATATTTTATATGCATTGAAAAGAAATTGTAATTGCTTTCTGATCTTAATAAACTATTTTCAATTCAATATGAAACCTATTATATATAAATATTCTTATATATATATATTATTTTCTATAACTATATTATGATTTATATACTTATTATTAATAGTATTGCTTAAAATATAAGTTATAGTATAACTATTTACTTTAAAATATAAGTATAAATATATCTAATTACTTTGAATTTAATTTACTCAGAACATTATTTTTTTCACACATGCCATAAGAAAACTCAATGATTTTGTCATATTGTATGGATTTTATTTAAATCTTCGGTAGTATAAATAAAATAAATTCTTTAATTTAATTTTACTTTACATTTTTATTTTTGTATCATAAAAAAATATACCAGACATTTAAAAATAAAAAATAAATTTTAATATTAAATTAAAATATAATTAGTTACAAATTTAAAAAAAACAGAAACTTAATATTTAACATCACGTGCTTTATTAATAATAACATATTCTAATAACGTATCATTATTAATAGTTATCAGCATCTAATACGCTATGTTAATGATGTCAGTTACGTATATCGCAATTATAATTATTTCGTTATACTGTCAATTATGACAGTATTAATGTCACTTATATATGTATATATATATATATATATATGTATTAAAAGTGTATTATATCAGTTATGTAGACCATAGTTTTATTTTTCAAAGGTTAAAATTCTAAAGTTATATTTTTTGAAAACCTATTTTTATAACGTTTATTATATTATATATTATTATCATATATATATATATATACACGCATTAATTTCTACCTATCTATCTCTCACTCACACAGGTGAATGGTTTCGACAAGTCTCGGGTAGGATTCGGTGAGACAGCTCAATACAGTGGAGCCCTGAACTGTATCAGAACGGTGGTAGAAGGGAAGGTCCTACTGCCCTGTTTAAAGGTTTCTCCCTGTGTGTACTTTACAGATCTACGATTAATATACCACTATAGATATCTTAACATATAATTACTATATCAATATAATACATATTTCCTAGACTAAATATACTATAATATATATCTATAATTATAAATATGAATTCCATAATTATTGTATAGATAGACAATGTCATAGAAAGGACAGGACATCTGCTCCCTATCTCTGTTATGATAACTTTATTTACTCCATTCTAGATACTTTTCAGTGGTATATTTAATTATATTTTAATGATATAAACCTTTGAATCAAAGATATTGAGGATATTTATTTATTTGTCGATTAAAAATGCATTTATATTATTAAATTAAACTTCTATTCAAATATATTACAAAAAATTACGAATTTATTTATTCATTCGTTTTGAATTGAACCATGTTTCCTATATTCTTTGTGACATTCCAAATAATATAATATATATTACATTATTTTACGATTTTAATATGATAATATTAAAATCAATGAATTAAAAACAGTTTTTGCAATGATGTTTGTATCAAATTTAGATGTGTACTATGTGGATCATGATGCAATATGATAATGCACTCGAGCATAACATATGAGTGTAACACGATATGCATTAGCAGATGACCTATCTTTGTCAGATAATTAGTCATTCAATATCAAATATACTACATAATATAACAATATACTTACCCTTCAATATAGCTCACAATAGTAATGTACAAATATAGGCAAATATATATATATATGTAGCCGAGATACAAAGTAACAACTTACATATCCGTAGTCCTTTCTGATTGGTAGATATACCGCTAGACCACGCCCCCACATTAACACACGCCCCCCGCACACTACAGGTCTACAAGTAAGCGTTCTAAAGGCTGCAATCGTCAGTGGGGTAAGCTTCTGGGCCTATGAAGCCTGCTGCAATACATTGCTGACACTTGACTTTGTCAGCTAATACCTGGTTGTATCAGATGATCAGACATCCTGCTGTTGCAATACCTCGCTTATACCGGTGAACATCGGACGAAGGACATAACCTTGACGCGATATACACTACACCCTTTTACTATTATTGTTTACACTTACGTTTTATTACAGACATCAGTATTATATTTGTCATCGTCACCTCGTGTTAGAACATCGTTATTTTATTAGGAAAAACATGCCAATAATGTCTTATATTTTATATTTTATTATGCAATCTTTTATGCATTTGTTTACATGCTCGTTTCTTTATGAACTTTTACATTATATCGTTTTTAACTTATATTTTTGTTTATTGTTTTATTTATTGCAATTTTATAGGATTTTAATATTTACATGTGATTATATTTATAAATTAGGAAATTATTTTATTTTAATAAAAATCGTTATTTACAATTATAATTGAATATTTATTTTGAAAAATATAATATATAATTATTATTACATCATAATAGTTATATTACATCAATATGTTTATTATGAAACAAATAATGTATGGTTATATTAAAATTTCTTAGAAATTGTTTCTCAAACAATATAATAATTTAATATTAATATAAGTAATAGGGTGGCACCGGAATATTGTTAAGTCCTCATGCCAATTCCTCATTATCAAGCATTGCAATAATAAACAGACGCACAATAGCAGCAAAATGTGATGTAAACCCCATCACTACTGTCATATCCTGCTACAGCTCAACAAAGGTATCTGAAGGAGACGATGTAACTAACTTTTACAGAGAATTATCCATTTATATTCGCTCAATTCCGAAACATAATATAGTCATAACAGCTGGAGATTTTAATGTCCATATAGGACCCTATGATTGTAATAGATTTATATATCATGATACAACCAACAGAAACGGAGAATATCTTGAAGATTTCTTAACAGTAAACAAACTCCAATGTCTAAATTCAAAGTATCGGAAACAAGAGGTAAACTCTAGACTCATGTACACCCAAACCGCATAAAATCACAGATAGACTATATAATAATAAATGGATTAACTCTGCACATAATTGTGAAGCTTATAATTCATTTGAGACTGTTTATTCTGATCATCACAGCGACATTCAAATTAAGTTTTAGGGCAAATAAAAAGATGAATAAAAATACAAAACCATATAACTGGAGCCTGCTATATACGTACAAGTTCTACGCTGACTTTAAAAAAAAGTGTGACGCTTATACGAAAGATATTACTGATTGCAATACAATATACCAGGCATTTTCTAAGACAACTTTGGAAACCGCGAATGAAAATATCCCACTAAAACCTAAACTGAATAAAGGGTCCTCATAATAGCATATCTAATAACCTCAAATGTTTACATTGTGCTATTATGCAGCTACTATGTTGCCATTAAAAGTCTAATACTGTTAGCTGGGTCCGCTATTAATTACATTGGTTATATATGGTTAATATGTCAACAATATGTCTTGTTAATAACTATATATATTATTCTACAAATCTTTTTATATAATAATTTCTGTATGATTAAAAATGTATTTAAATCTTAATTAAATATATAGAATTATTACATTTTCATTAAATTTAATTAAGAATCTAATATGTATGAGAAATATTAATTAACTGATTTTATATATATATATATAGTATGTGTGTTTTTATGTATTTATAAATTAAAATGTACATAAACACACATATCGTATATCCTACAATTTATATATATATTGGATAATTTATAATATATTTGTATTTTCAAATATATATCAACTAATATCTTATTTTAAATTGTATATACAATGAATATGTATAAATATACTATGATTTGTATTTAAGTATTTACATTAGATTCTATTATAAGAAAAACTTGAGTAGATGTGTTTATATATATTATAATGTGTTTGAGTCATCGATGTAAATAAATCTTTTAAATAAACTTTAATTTACATCGATGGTTTGAGTATTGAGCCCAGATCTGCACGTATTCAATATATTAATGTGTTAAAAACCTTTATATCTAAACAATACATGATCAATTATGTCTTTTGTTCTGTATATTTTGTATACAACATATTATAAAAATCCAGATAACATATATAATTAAAAGCATTTCAATATATAAAATAACTTGTTGTAAATATATTTACATTACATATAGGCTATAGTAGTTCCTACAATCCATATAGCAAGAGAGATAGCTTTCTCTGTAACGCTATGCTACACACCTACAATTATTTATCCTTCAATACAATATTGGATATAAAATAGATTAGAATAATAACACACCATTACATAAAATGAAGATCCATAGTTGGAAATTATGTTTACACATAGATTTGTATTTTACCTATTTTAACTATAAATATATGTGTACATCAAACCATATATCCTTAGAGCCCTCGAGGCATAGACCTAGAGAGGACATTTCTCTTAAGATTAAATTCTAAATTTAGATCTATGCATCAAATAAACTCTCATCAAAGATTTTCTAAGGCTTCGCAAAATCTTTGCTATCACTTTCGAAATACTACAATTTATTTGAAAAAAAACAAATAATCGTTATTCGTTATTTCACTCACACGTCATACTTAATTAAACTTACAAAATTGACTAATATTATCATATATTGTGAACACGTTGCAAAGCTATTAATATATTTTTGACATCATTATACATCTTTGTATAACTATAAAATTAAATTATGAAATTGATATTATCCCATATAGCTAGGACATCTCGTTCGATCTAACTATTAGTTATAACTATATGTATTATCCCTGCCACTTTTTTTTCCAGGAAAGTGGCCTAACTAGTTATTAAATTAACAACACACATTACATATGTATGATCAGCATGCTATGGTTTGGAATATAAAGCTATTTATAATTAGAGTAAAACAGGGAGTAGATACTTAAGTACTTAAGTATCTACTGAGTAATTACTCCCTGTTAAATATGTATAACTTATAAATGATATTATGTGTATATAATGATATATATATTTACTAGTATTAAGTTGATACATAATACATATAATATAAATAAATATAAATGGATCTATTAATATCTTTAAATTACATATTATTTGAAATATAATCACAACGCGGACTAATATATACTATGTATTACAATTCTAAAAAAAATAATAATAACGGTTTTAAACTTCTGAAATACTTTTCAAATATTGTGGAAAATATATAATTACATGGGTTTTTCTAAAATTAAGTCAACTTCCGGACTTAATTGTAGATTTAATATTTTTTAAATAATAATTCATTTAGTTTAAAAACTATTATAATTTTGATTTGTTGTAAAATTATATAGCGTGAGGCAAATATATAGGCATTCATAATGGCTAGCATTGCTACGGCAAGAATTAAAAGAGAATTTAAAGAAGTAATAAAAAGCGAAGAGGTTTTATTAATTACAATTTGTTGATGGAGAATCAATTTCTGCAATATAACTACTTCTAATGACATTATCAGATCTATTTAGTTTACATATATATAACTAATTTTACTAAAATTGTATTCCAAATGTTGTTCCATTTATTAAATTAATTTTAATTCATTTGTTTATTCGTATTTTAATTCATAGTACTATATTATGATTACTTTATTAAATAATTAACAAATTTAATTTGTTATATAATTTGAAATTATATTTTATAAATTATTTAGAATAAATGTTATACAATAACTTATTGTAATATTAAATATTATATATTATATAATATAACTATAATACCATGTATTACAATAATATAATGTATTTCGTATGTGCATTTATTAAATATTATATGATATATTAGTTGTATATAATATTACATATAATTATTAATAATTATTATTATAATAATAATTTCGTATTTATTTAATATTTAATATAAGTAGCTGTATCAATGATACAGTGTATCATCATAACTAAATGAACATTTTATAAATAATACTCTATCATATTCAATTACAGAGGGCATTAATGCTATCGAAATAATATCGGAATATATAGTAAACGATTATAGTTTAATGATTATCTACATTTATATTATGTATAAAACATGCCAAATTATTTGGTATAATAAATGATTTTATCCGGGATTAAGGGATTTTATATGCAAAGTATAATCAAGTCAATTTTAGACTTTTAGGAATATAATAATTTGATATCCTATAGATTAACTAAATGAACTAAATTTCTTCAGTTGGTTGTAATCATTATAATCTATAATATAAATCAATGATTAGAACAAGTATGTTCAAATACATTTTATATAATATAAAATTTGTAATAATTTATAATAAATGATATTTAAATTAAATAAAATGTTATTATTAAAATTATTTATATAAACACCAAATATATACACCAAACAAAGTATCAATATAATACATAATCAAATTAATTTTTGTTATATAACAACTAGAATAGTAATCGCAGTTGTTAAATTATTCGTTTTTTATTTTATTTAATTATCAATTAATTTCAAACTTGAATGACAAATTGTCATTGAGAAGGAATCATTATATTGTATTTACTATCACCAAATGTATTCATTTTTTAATATGTATAATTTTATATATCATTTTCAATATATAAGATATACATATATATATATATATATATATATATATATATATATATATATATATATATATATATACATATATTATAATAGAGTTTTACATTTTAATAGTATATGCAGAAAATAGTTTATATTTGATTATTTTTATAAAAAAAAATATATTATATTTCTGTTATGAATAATTATTTAATAAATAAAAAATATATTCAATTTCTAACAACATGTAAACGCCTGCTTCGCCTTAATGCATCAAATAAGTGTTAGTTACTCGAATGGTATTATAATTTTAACTTAAATAATATCATTTCCAAAACATATTTAATAAACTATAGAAATAAGTTTAATTATAAACGTAGTTGATTCATTTGATTTATTAATTAATAAATAATATTATGTATAATATATAATAAATAATTGTATTTGAAAAACTGCCTCTGTTTCTCAGTTTGCTAAGGCGTTATACACGTATATAGTAGGAAGTTCCTACTAGGAACCGGACTTAATCATCGTCCGGACCAATAAAATCGGTATTAAATAAATATTTAGAAGGGAAATTATATATAATTGTATATATATTATTGATGGTAACTCTTTAAGGCCCTAGCACAGTGTACATGCTGATCAGACCACATTTACCAGATGTTTTCAAAATACAATGGAATATAGGAAAAGACATGTCTATTCAGAATACTTGTCACAATAGAACTATTATCTGTTTTGAGTCACTTTTTTGTATAGTATACACATTAAATATTATAACAGTATTACAATAGAAAATTCATAATATATATATTGTTATATATTTATACATATATCTAATAATATATATTTTTTTTTAATTATTATTTTAAATCAACTTATGAAACTATTTGAAATATTATTTTTATAATATTCAACTGTAATGATATCCATATAAATATATTTTCCTATAGAGCAACGAATGCATACACACCTAGAGTGAAAATATTGATCACTGAATAATATGTGTTTGAAATTGTATAGCATATTATTTGTAAAAATTATTTCTTATCTTTTATACTTATTTATTATCTATCACATTACATTTATAAATGACTATAATGATGTGTAATAATGTACTATAATAAATATTACTATATTCATATTATATAAAAATGTATATATAAATTAAAAATATTCCTACTATTTATCAGATTTTTTTTTTGAAAAATAAGTAACTAAATAGGTACAATAATAATAGTAGTAAATAATAATAGTATATAAATGTATGCAAATGAATCATTATTAGTAAATAATAAGAATAGAATATAATATATAATGAACTGTCACAATTTAATATCAAATAGAAAATGACAATATATATATAATATAAAAAGATAGTGTCTCTTTTAAAATATTTCATTGGTTTATACAGATCATGTTATTACAAATCATAACAAAGACATTATTAATAATCTAAACAAAAGGCTTTTTTTGTCTTCATAAATTGGCAATATATAAGCTATAAAACATTATAAAATAAAATATATTAGTCTTGGAGATTTTATTATATATTAGGCTTGACGATTTTATTATATTTTACATTTTTAAAAATAGTAGGGTCATAAAAACATGTTTTTATGTGATTTATAGATCGTTTTTGGATGAAAATTTATCATAGTTACTAAATTACACAGTAAATGATAGTTTTATGAATTTTTTTTTATACACTGCGACTGAGCCTTAAAACAATGGATGCATCAACATTTGATAAGGCTTCCATGGGACGTTAAATTTTGAAGGGACATTAAAATTCATCTAAATTCCTGATGGAATGAAAGAACTCCTCCAAAATAAAAATACGAATACTCGAAACACCTGCACATTCACTAATATGTTATATCTATCGAATACCACGTGCCCTCAACTTTAGCTAACTTATAGATCACATCTGATTGGAGCGCGCACAGGATGGCATAATTACCTCATTATGTAACGTCATATAATGATTACAAACCACATACTATAGAACCTAATTAAATCATCAATATGAATACTTAACTCGTATCTATATACTACATTACCGAATTATATGTTCCAAACTATTAAGGGCCGGCGTAACCTTGCCGGCGTTTACATGTAAAAGATAAGGAAAAATAGCTATTTTTTAACAGGCCCTATCTTTTCTATTTATTAGTATTTTTATCTTATTTTTATTTATTTATCGAGATAACATTCATCTCTATTTATATAGGTACATCATAAAATAATAAAAGTATAATAATTAAATAAAAGTTAATTATAATATTAAAATTATTTAAAAATAAATTTATTACAGATTTTTTTTATTATTTTTCGATTAATTATATTAATTGATTATATTTACATTAGCTTACATATCTATATAATAATAACCATATATTAGGTATATACTCAGAAAATGTTATAAAGATTAATATAAGAGTTCAAAAGATAGATACATTTAAACAAAATAAAATGAACAAAAAAAACACCAGAGATATTGGCATCTAAAGTTTTACTTGCATGTTTTCTAATTATTAAATCCCACCATTTTGAATATGTGTATGTGTAGTGTATGATTAAACTTCGTATTTGAGGCACTTATGTTTAATTGTATGTGATATATAATACATCATATTAAAGATAATGAATTACATTATAGTATTTCAATATAAAAAAAATTTCCCTACAAAATAAAAACGAAGGTTACGCCTGCCCTTAAGGCCCTATCACAGTGTACATGCTGATCAGACCACATTTACCAGATGTTTTCAAAATATAATGTATATAGATATAGGAAAATATACTTGTCACAATAGAACTATTATCTGTACTGAGTCACTTTTTTGTATAGTATACACATTATATAGTACAACAGTATTACTATAGAACATTCATAATATATATATTTTATTTTAAATTATTATTTATAAATCAACTTATAAAACTATTTGAAATATTATTTTTATAATATTCTATTGTAATGATATCCATATAAATATATTTTCTATAAAACAATGACAATTATCAAATAGATTTTCCTGTAGAGCAACGAATGCATACACACCTAGAGTGAAAATATTGATCACTAAGTAATATGCGTTTGAAATTTCATAGCATAATATTTGTAATTATTATTTCTTATCTTTTATAAACGTATTTATTATCTAAAATATTACATTTATAAATGACTATAATGATGTGTATAATATATAATAGTATCTATATAATAATGTACTATAATAAATATTACTATATTCATATTATAAAAATGTATATATAAATTAAAAATATGTCTACTTTTTTAAAATAAGTGTGGTCATAAAACAAGTTTTTATGTGATTTATATATTGTTTTTGAATGTAAATTTTTCATAGATACTAAATTTCACAAGTAAATGATAGCTTTAGGGAATAATATTTTTTTGTTATGATATTTAACCATTTATACACTGCGACAGGGCCTTAAAATAAACAATTACTTCCTACGTTAGATATCTAAATGTTTGATCAAACTGGACATGCGTAACGACTCTCTAACTGAACTGGACGGAATGATAACTGGACCACCGGACACTCCCTACGAAGGAGGACAGTTCCACCTCGATATCCGCATTCCTTCAACTTATCCTTTTAATCCGCCCATCGTTAGTTCAGCGTCATCATCACAGCTTCATCTCCTGCTCTCTCTTTCTCTATTACTCCCTCTCTTTCTCTCAATCTCTCTTTCTATCTTTCTCTCTCACTCTTTCTCTCTCTTATTATTTATCTCTCTCTCTTTCTCTCTCTAACTATTTCTCTCTATCTCTTACATTATCCCTCTTATAGTTTTATTTCTATGTAGCCACACCAGCGTGGTATTATTCTTTATAAAGAATCAGTTAAAATCTAGTTGGGCTGAAGTTTTAACGTTACGCCAATTGACATCTCGATACATCAGGATCATCCAATAAGATTATTATTTTAAAAATGCGCATTAATAACCGGTTCAGATGATTTAATCTGATTGGTGAGACTGCCACGAGATGTAATCGGGGAATCATTTACACCTCAGACTAAATAGTTATGTTAACTGAATATGTATAATATTAATGCATCATGGGTGACAATAAATGATAATAGGCTATATTATATTGAAGCCCTTTTAGTGGAAAAAGCATATTAATATTATAAACTAGAAAATGGCACTGAAAATATACAAAATTCTTCTAATAAATATTATTAATATTATTATAATGTAGTTTATTCATATATGAAATACTTGAACCAATCTGAAACTGTCACCCTTCTAACGTCGATACATAACTACCATTCCATGTTGTTGTGATTCATATGACCTTCACACACTTTCAGGTGAAGTTCACAACTAAGATTTGGCACCCTAATATCAGTTCTGCTACTGGGGCCATTTGTCTGGATATCCTTAAAGACCAATGGTTACTACTACTACTACCACCACTACTACTACTACTACTACTACTACTACTACTACTACTACTACTACTACTACTACTACTACTACTACTACTACTACTACTACTACTACTACTACTACTACTACTACTACTACTACTACTACTACTACTACTACTACTACTACTACTACTACTACTACTACTACTACTACTACTACTACTACTACTACTACTACTACTACTACTACTACTACTACTACTACTACTACTACTACTACTACTACTACTACTACTACTACTACTACTACTACTACTACTACTACTACTACTACTACTACTACTACTACTACTACTACTACTACTACTACTACTACTACTACTACTACTACTACTACTACTACTACTACTACTACTACTACTACTACTACTACTACTACTACTACTACTACTACTACTACTACTACTACTACTACTACTACTACTACTACTACTACTACTACTACTACTACTATTACTACTACCACTACTATTACTACTACTACTACTACTACTACTACTACCACCACTACTACTACTACTACTACTACTACTACTACTACTACTACTAATATCATAATCGCGCCTACTAAATATCTGGTGTACAGATTAACTGTTGATATGTGTCCTTCACACGTATATATGTCCTTGACGAGAACACCAACTTTCACGAGTTTGACTGTAAAAAAATCGCTATTTTTAAAGGCTATCAACTTTTTTATTTATTATTATTTTTTTTATAATTTTAGTTTATATATATCAATAATATTTAGTTACATTATATTTATTATTGAATCTTTGTTATGGTATATAATCTTTATTAACATATTTTGAAGTTTTTTTTTAAATACTTATAAAAATTAGCAAATTTCCTATTCTTTAAACTCTTGAACCATAAAGGATATCGCATATAAGAAATATTTATTTATTCATATTTAACATTTTTGTATATAAAATAATTATGTGATTTAGTATATATGTTATTTATGTTGAAGTAAATTTTCAAAACAAATATGAATTATGAATGCTATAAAATAGTGGAGTTATAGAGATATGTACAAAAATATGTAATACAATATTTGTAAATTAAAATATTTTTTAGAAATCTGTCTATATTTCTAAATATTTAATTGAATTTCACATTATCATACTATTATTATAATAATTAAAATACAGAAACTTAAATTGAATGAAGTTTTTAATTATAACCATATGGCTATAATGTCCCTTCGAAGCCGCTCTAATGTTAAGGCATCCATGGTATTAACGAGAGCCGATCATTTATTAATACACAATTATATAAGATCACTTCTAAATATTATTTTATGACTCATTTAATAGTCCAGCTGAAGCTTGAACCAGCGTCCTACTGATTGTGTGTCTGACGTCTTAGTCAACTGACCTACACAGGCAGTTTATTTATATATATATGCATTTATATCTAGTTATTTTATTTTTTTAAATAAAATATATGCTAATTTTAAAATTTATATTCATATAATTATAAAATAGATATCTATATATCCTTTGATCATAATTTTTCTATATATGGCTAATAAATAATAGAGGATATTTTTGGAAATATACCAAATATCTTTAGTTATTATAATTAGAAGTTATTAAAAGCGTACTACGTATGTCCTATTTCAATTAAAGAAGAAGTTACGACTTTTTTGTTGGCAATTTAATTAATTTATATATTTATTTTTGTTTTATTTTATATATTCTCAACACTTGTGAGATTTTAGAATATAACGTGTATACATAAATGATTTACTTACTTGTATGTAAACATCCTCTAGTGAGGTATGTCCTTAAGGGCATGCGTAGGTCTTGTAGTAGAATCGCTGAAAGATTAAAAACAAATATTTTATTTATTATTAAATATCATTCAGTATGTGTAAGTTCTATAATATATGCAGACTACTATATTAGTTATTGAAGTTATTGTTAAAACAATGTGTAATAATGTTAATTAAAAGAAATAATTTATAACAAAAGTTATATTTAAAATATTTAAATTTCTATGCGTTTATTTATCGATATTTACTATTTTTTTACAAATCATTAATTCATTACATATATTTTACAAATTTCAAAACTCTTTCATTAAACTATCATCATACAACCAATACCGCTCGATTTAGTTACACTTAATACACTTCAATATTGGTACCGCTATGACGCATAACCTCCATTAACCCTCCCATTAACCTTCAATCAGGGCCGCGGCTATGACCTTGAGAACAGTTCTACTATCGTTGCAAGCATTACTGGCAGCACCCGAAGCTGACGACCCTCAAGATGCCGTAGTAGCCAATCAGTTTAAGCACACCCACGATATCTACACTAATACCGCCCGGCACTGGACTAATGTTTACGCTGGAGGTTAGTTGTTCCACCTAGTGTGAGAGAGAGAGATAAAGTTATTAATTAGAATCATTTTTATTTTATTAACCTTCATAATACACTGTGTTTATGGAACTTATAAAACAGATTATTAATTGAAAATTTCACACACTTTATTTATTATACATAAACACATCTGGAACAAGAATCTAAAACTTTCATTATTTGAGGGCCGATGTATTCCCTTCAAATGTAAATTCTAATTCCAGTAGTCAGAAATATACTACAATATCATATACGCAAGAGTATATGTATACTATATGTATACTATATTATCAGTGTCAGTAAGAGGATTCTAGTAATAGCAAATATACAACAAACGTATATACGACAAAAGTTCACAAACATATATCCTATGCTATATCGCAAGCTATCACAAACTATCGCAAGCTTTCTTACTACTACGACCAGTAATCAGCGCAATGCTTGCGTGGGCCCTGATTGTTTACGTCTCACTCTCTATGTTACCATGGGAACGCTGCCACTCTCGGTTACTTGTGTACATAACGTCGCGTGTTTCATACTGACATTAGCATACCATTTCTTTCATCTCATTCACCTAGCACACCCCCTCCCTCTCTATACGCCCTCTTACTGCCACCCCCTCCCTCTCATCATCTGATATACGCCCTCTTACTGCCACCCCCCTCCCTCTCTATACACCCTCTTACTGCCACCCCCCTCCCTCTCATTATCTGATATACACCCTCTTACTGCCACCCCCCTCCCTCTCTATACACCCTCTTACTGCCACCCCATAGGACCGGTTGAGAATCGTGAGTACCTAAGCAAGGTTGGGGAGCTGATAGAAATGGGATTTAATGGGGTTAGTAGCTAATCGTTAATGTTGCATATTATGAACTTTTGTAAATTGATCGTTTTTAAATATAAAGATATAAATAAGCTGTATTTTAAAAAGAATCAGTATCGATAACTTATAAATAATATTTGATAACTTATAAATCTCATTGTACAAGATTAATTTTTATTTATTTAATATATAACTCTATATTTTATTAAAAATGTTATTAATATATTTTTTATTCATAATCTACATACATATATACAATTTTATAAATTACTATTTATTCACATTTTGTATACAAATTAAATATAAATATATAAGTCGTAATTGCAAACATCTACTGAGAAATAATTTACAAATAATTATATTGTATTTATGCATATGTAAAATTATGAAAATTAAGCAATTTTAGTTATTAGATATTTTTAGATTTCCCTGATGTATTTTTTATTTACACATGAATTAATAAAATAAATATATTGAGTTTTCTCATTATTATTAAGTTATATTTAGTGGGCTTGTTTTTAAATTTATTCAATATGAATAAATAATTGTCAGTTGTTAAAATATTATATTTTAGAAAGTCTAAAGATTTCCGCATCATTTTTGAGGTTGCAAGCGTAAATATGTTGTGTGAATATTTTTTAATATATATATATTATTTAGTAGCGTTATTTTAACCTTTACCCTTTTTTACTATTATAAAAATGCTACATTATGCAGCAGAAAATGATCAAATGTGTGAACTATGGATGTATATATTTCAAAATAATGGTGTTGCGAAACAAATTAAACATTTTAATAGTTGATTTTGAAACAAATGAATCAACAAAATAAAAATTTACAAAAAAATTAAAAATTTGCATTTAAAAAATATTTTTCAAAATAAATAACACTAAATTTTGGGCATAGATAATAATGAAATAAAAAAACTGGTTTCATCTTTCAAAATAAATTATTATTAAATTAAGAATTACGTATACATGTAATATGTTATTCATATAATAAAAATACGGTTGAGAATATAAATTGTAAATTAGTTTAATATTTTTAGTTTTATAAGTCAAATGTTATTTATAAAACTATTATTTTGTATTGTATTATCTAATTGTATTGATAATCAATTAAATTACTAGAGTTATAATAGATAGTAAATGGACTTAATGGAGTTAGTAGTAGTACATCATACTAAGTGTACTAAGGAAGCATATACATTGTACAGTAAGTGTAAGTGAGTGACTATCATTATTTTGTGTAAATTGCATTTCAAATTTAATATATTTTTTGATTAATTTATTTCAAATTAATTTTAATCGTAATATTAACATATTTAATAGTATTCACATATGTTAATATATTTAAATTGTACACTTTAATAAAATTCTTATTTAATATACTTATATAATTAATTGAAGCATTATTTGTATATCATTATTAATGTTTTTAAGGTAGATAAATAATTAATTCATTTATATTTAACACAACAACATTGTTATTAGATTTTTAATAATTTACTAATTACAAAAGGTGCTCCCTTTACTTAGATAAAATAATTGTTAAACTAACTTCACTTAATATTTAAAATAATTCATTATTTAATTTTTCCAATGTGATAATATATATAAAATACTAATTATATGTTCAGTTAAAAATAAATAAACAAATACAAATCAGTTATGTAATATACCATTGTGACTCCCTTTATATCCTGAGAGAATCAGATGTGCCAAGCCTTCTATATCTGAAGAGGATATAGAAAACCTTTTAATTACAATGCAAATTTTTTTTATTGTGTTCACTATTTATAAAATATTGGTTTTAATACCATGTAAATTATGAATAAATAAATAAAATACACCACTAGTGTCCCACACTGTATATGCTTATGAATTACATGAATCACGAATTTATCATATTTTTAATTTAATTTTTTAGATTAAAATGTTATTATTTAAAGGTACCCCTTTAAGGGTTACCGATCAAAAAAGGACGAGTTGAGTAGCAAAGGTTAAATTTTAAATGTGAAATAAATTTATATATGCTCATTTTGGGATGTAATGCAGCTAAAAAAACAAGCAGGACAAAACTACACCAATTAAACCAAATACAATATAATATATATACCAATACAATATATATATATCCTATTAACTCGTATTTCAAATGTAACCTTTAACCCTAAACTCGTACTTTTTGATTGTCTCCCATTTAAAGATGTCCTTTGAATCCCATATAATATTATTATTAAAATAATGAATATTTTAATTTAGACTCAAGCTTGCGCTGCCTTGTCTACAAAGAATTGGCAAATGGAAGCAGCTACTGATCATCTTATCAATTGAATTATTATTATCATAAACTATAAGTGAATAAATACGTTTATATATATTTATTAAATATGTATTTCTAGTATTTTAACCAATCTAAAACACATCCTATTATGTAAATAAATATATAATATATAGTATTTATTCATTATTTAAAAAATATTCAAATATCTAAATATATCTACCAGCAATTTAATTATTAATATTATAGTATATTTGAAATTATGAATATTATAATTAAATTAAATATCTATAAATGTCAGTAAATATTAGCAACATCAGACAAAAAACCTTTTAAATACTACAATAATAACTTATTGTACTCTAATTCAAAATAATAGTTGTATACTTTTCATATATTACTTTTAAAATGAGTTTCGAATTGATGTGAATATTAAATTAAAATATAAACTTATGTAATAACCGTAATTTCGAATATTAATAATTATTACATAATTATAGTTATAATTCAAATATTTATAATTTAATTTTGATATACCAATTCCAAATATAAATAATAACTAGAGGATGAATTTAATATAATTTTACTATTAAATTTATTTAAAATACTTATAAAACAAACTAAAATTAATAAGTCATCCGAGATTATTGATTACAAACTTGAGCATTAAATAAAAGTTTCACGAATATATATAAAATAATAATCGAATATAATCCCCAAACTGTTATATAATGAGTATATATATATTTAGTTAAAAAGATTTGGCTAAATAAAGTTAATAAACCTTAAACTAACTATGTAATTAGGTATTAAATTAATAGAAGTATTAATATAATAATTAAGTAATTTGTTAATATAGTAATATATTTAGTGTTAATAGCATTAAACTAAAATAATATGAATCATAAATGTGTGTAATATATTGTTTAATTATTTTTTATTTAAAATATTTTCAATAATATCCTAAATCACCTTCAGTTTATTTGTATATAAATATTCTAAACTAGAAATTTCTCAATTCTAATATAATTGTTATTGTTATATATTAAAAAGATATTAATCATAAATTATACTATAGAATACTTAGAAAGAAGAATAAAATAAACATTAGTATATGTGATTCACTATTTGTTATATACTTATAAATTATATTAATAAAATTATAATTTAATAATTTATTTATCAAAGTGCATAATATTGGTATCAAATTCTTTATTCGCCAACAATAATAGATCTAGAACAACAACATAAACAGCTTAATTTCAAAAACTAATAAACATATCATAACTCGGTGCAGAAGTACAATATAGTTTGGAAGTATTCGTATTTTTGGATATAACTAATATGTATTTATATTTATAAGTTCTCAGCCAATTTCTCAGCACGGGCAACTACTTCTTCGATGTTTCCAACCATGTAGAAAGCAATTTCAGGTAAATGGTCCATTTCACCGTTGAGGATCATCTTGAATCCTAGAGTCATATCATTTATCATTAATATATAATTAAATTTAAAAAATATAATAATTATATTTAAAATTATTACCATTATTTACGAAAATATTTATTTATGAAATGTAAAATGAAATATTACCTTTAATAGTTTCGGTCAATGGTACCAATTTTCCTTCAGTTCCAGTGAAAACTTCAGCTACCTGGAAAGGTTGAGACAAGAATCTCTGCATTTTACGGGCACGGGATACGACCAATTTATCTTCTTGGGATAATTCATCCATACCAAGGATAGCAATGATATCTTGAAGAGATTTGTAATTCTGAAGAGTAAAATAATTAATTAGTAATTTATTTAATTATATTATATTTTATAATTATTTAATTTTATTATATAAATTAATAAAATCTACCTGTAAAATTTTTTGAACTCCACGGGCAATGTCGTAATGTTCTTGTCCAACAATAAATGGATCAAGGATACGGCTAGTAGAATCTAAAGGATCGACAGCAGGGTAGATACCCAATTCAGCGATACCACGAGATAATACAGTTGTAGCATCCAAATGAGCAAAAGTGGTGGCAGGAGCAGGATCAGTCAAATCATCAGCAGGTACATAGATAGCCTATTATATAAAATGAGTATAAAATTAGTATAAATTTATATTATAAGTTTATATTAAAAAGAGTGCTATCAATATTAGTAAATTAATTACCTGTACAGATGTAATTGATCCCTTTTTAGTAGTAGTAATTCTTTCTTGCATAGTACCCATGTCAGTAGCTAAAGTTGGTTGATAACCTACAGCTGATGGAATACGTCCCAAAAGAGCAGATACTTCAGAACCAGCTTGAGTAAATCTGAAGATGTTGTCAATGAACAAAAGTACATCCTGTCCTTCTTCATCACGGAAATATTCAGCAACAGTCAATCCAGTAAGACATACACGGGCACGTGCACCAGGGGGCTCGTTCATTTGACCGTATACAAGAGATACCTTAGATTTATCATCAGTAAGACTGATAACTCCAGACTCAATCATCTCATGGTAAAGATCATTTCCTTCACGAGTACGTTCACCAACTCCAGCGAATACAGAATATCCTCCATGAGCTTTAGCAACATTGTTAATAAGTTCCATGATAAGTACAGTTTTTCCAACACCAGCACCACCAAAGAGACCTAAATTTAAAAATATTAAATGTTTAAAAATTGTCTGATATATATATGCTTATTCAAATACAAACCAATCTTTCCTCCCTTTGCATATGGAGCAAGCATATCTACAACTTTAATACCAGTTTCAAGAATATCTTGTTCAACACTCATGTCAACGAATTCAGGTGCTTCTTGATGGATAGCAGCAGATCTATATGTTTTAATTAATATCATTACTATTTAACATTAACCCTTCTTTTTAATGCAGTCGCGGAGCGGTGCTGTTGATGTTGCTAAAGAAGCAGCGTCACACAGCATCTCTCAATATATATATTAAATATATAATACATAATAAATTAAATATGCAATTATTTCAAAATAATCTAATATATCATATTATATCAAAATAACAATACTGTTGTTTAATGAAATATATTATATAAAATAATAATTAATCAAATATGTATATCAATGTATGTACTTAATGATCGCTAGGATAAATATAGAAAAATTCAATAAAAGCATATTTTGATATACAATTTAATTATTATTTATTATTAAAAGTATGTAGAATAAAGTAAGTTGAATATATTTCATAATAAATTATTTATTAATTAAACTATTAATAGAAAAAAGTCATAACCTTCTAAAACTAATATTATAAATGTATGACCTAAATTGTATTATTCAAATATGTTAAAACACTCGTAAATAAATATATAGTAAATAGTACCAGCAATTTGAATTTTTAGTGTATAAGAGTATTTGATATATTATATTTCAAATAATTATTTATTAACAAATAATTTTATTTATATATTATCAATAATCCAAATATTTAATATATTGATAACATATTTAATTATAGTTAGAATTCTAACTTATTACAGTATAATTTTTTAGTAAAATAATAATTATGTAATCAACATAGTATTTCTCAGATTTAAATTAATAATATTATGAAATAGCTTAAAAGGGGTTTCACACCAACTCGAACGCAATTATTAACTCTAATTATTAGAGGTTAAAGTTTACCTATATTATTTAAATCTCCGTAAAAAGGGTTTTACATATACTTATTTGAGTTAATTATTGTGTTGGAGTTTGTGTGAAACCACTTTTACAGATAGGCATTATTTTATTTTAAATATTAGAGTTAAACTTTAACCTCGAATTATTAGAGTTAATAATTGCGTTCGAGTTGGTGTGAAACCAGGTTAAGTTTAATAAATGATATGTTTAGGATTTATTTTAAAATATTGAATTTGTTTATATTTAAATATCTCTTATTATAGTTATTTTTATATAATATTTAATTGTTATAATATATTTAAAACATTTAATTGTAAAACACAATTATATAATTATAATATATATTTATTTTAGTAACATCCTTAACTATTCAAATTTTCAGTATAAAGGGATGTTCACGAGATTTATATAATGCTGTATATATCTTCCCATGCCAAAAATATAAAGATCTATTTATGACTTAATTATAACATATGTATGTAAAACATAGTTTCATATAACAATAATTTTACACATCAATTATTTTATGGGTCATGTAAATACACCTTAATACTGAGTATTATATATATATATATATATAGGTAACATATATAAAAAGTTGTATAGTAAATACTAACGCCTTAGCATTTATTGGACCACGTTCATCAATAGGTTCTCCAATGACATTAATAATACGTCCAAGAGTTTCTGGACCCACAGGAATACGAATTGGAGTTCCTACATCAGTACATACTTGACCTCTGACAAGACCTTCAGTACCATCCATAGCAATAGTACGTACAGTATTTTCACCTATAAAAATATATTATTAAACAAATGAAACAGACAATTATATTATATTTGTATTAGTAATTTAAATAATATTTGTATTCAAAATTTAAATTAATTATAAAAAATATTTATTAAATATAATTAACATATATAAACCTAAATGTTGAGCCACTTCTAATACAAGACGAGGAGAACGTCCTTCAACTTCGAGGGCATTCAAAATTGGAGGAAGATCATCATCGAACTGGACATCTACAACAGCTCCGATGACCGCGGTGACGCGACCTTTGATTACGGAGGCTGAAGCTTTTGGAGCAGCCGCTTGATCATTCTCTATTTAAGTTGAATCACAAAATCACTAACATATAATACAATTTATATACTATATAAATAATATTGGTATATAATATAGGTATATTATCCAAGGTCATAATCAAATAATATATATCATTGAAAATAAATCAACTTAATTCTCACTTGTTTTTATTTATATCCGTATATTTACTTTTTAGATATAAATTATGAAGGTTATTTAGTAAATAAAATAATAAACATACAAATATAATAAAATAAGTATATTTAATATACTCATATATTATCATTAAAATTCTATATTTTATATATAATAGTTAATATATTAGTTAATTACAATATTTATCCGAGCGAGAATAGAGAATATTTACTTATATTTAGGTAAAATTACAAGGTCAATATGAATGAAAATTTTAATCTAGTTTTTTAACTATATTATACAAAATAACTTACTTGTAACATGGTAAGAAGCTACAGTTGTTGATGTAACATTGTTGGTGTTATTAGCGAAAATTGAAGGCTTATTCGCCCTGATAGCGGTACTACAGCACCGTCTCGCAGCGTGCATCATTGCAAACAGGTCGACAAGTGAAATCACGTGATAACTAATTTAACAAGTTCCCGTATGTATTCCACATCCAATAGAAAATTAAATAATATATGTCAAAGGTTATGTATAAACAATTTAAAATTCCATGCTCTTTTATTCTTTATCTTTCATCCGAATAGGTTGTTATTTGTCATTTATCATAATACTTAATATATATAATTTAATAAAAAATAACTATAATAACAATTAATAAAAAATTAATTTAATATATCTTAAGATAAATTAGTAATAAATTGTAATAAATAGAAATAATTTTGAAAATAAATTTTAATCCAGGGTTCTAACTCTAAAATGTGTTATTTTATATGGACTTTGTACGAATTATATTGATTATGCATCTTTAATTTATCTTTATTTTTAAGTATTTGTTATTTAGAATAATTAAATGTTGAACAAATATTATTGAAAATCATATATATTTTAATTATAATACTATTTGACAAATAATATGATATGAAATAAAATCAATATTAAATGGTGACGTTTATCTATACTTCGTGCATTATTTTATGATAAAGTTAGAATAATTATTATTAATTAAATATATATAAACCAATTACAAATGTATCCCATTCATATTTATCTGGTAATGTATTGAATAATATTATATTATAATATTATTAATTTTTCATTTCATATTAAATATTATTAAATTAATTATTATAAAATAATAATTAATATAATTTATATTAATTAAAATAAAATAATATTATATATTAAAGGGACCTCTTTCATAATTTCCATTTATATAAAAATATTATTTTTTTCAACATAAATAATTTATATAACCATTTTATGTACAATTTCATGTAAAAATCGTACATTTTATATATACTATATTAATAAGTATAAATACTGTTTTATATATGATATAATGTTTTAAAGATTTAAAAAAAAAAATATTGTATACTATTTCACTAAACTTTGACAGCTATTTTACATTGATTAATACTCAGTATTTTAAATTGATGAATATTACTTTACTAAAAAAGTAGGAACATTTTATTATCTAATATATAATATTGAAATTGTCAGTATATTTTGTATATTTCACATATATATGTATAGACGTACTTATCGTTATTTTTTAAATAATTAAAAATTTATATCATTTTCTATCAATATACTCACTTCTAAAAAGGTCAACTATAGAGAGCTAATAATATCGAAATAATTCTGGAATATATAGTAAATGAGTATAGAGATTATAGTTTAATATAGAATTACTAAAATCTAAGAGTATTAATTTCTGCATATGTAATACATATTATGTATATAATTTGTGTTATTGTATAATTAATGAGTTTATATACAAATTATAATCAAGTAAATATTATACCTTTATTAATATAATAATATAATAAATTCCAATATCTTCAAACTAAATAGAATGTCGCCTACAAAGAATATCGCTATATTAAGTGTGTCCGATAAAGCGGGTCTTGTGCCATTTGCGGAACGATTATCTGCTCTCGGCTTTGATTTAGTTGCTTCGGGAGGTACCGCTAAAGCTGTAAGAGAGGCTAAAATCGCCGTCCGCGATGTCGCCGATGTTACCGGAGCTCCAGAAATGCTAGGCGGACGTGTGAAAACTCTGCACCCAGCTGTCCATGCCGGTATACTCGCCAGAGAAAATGATTCTGATATGGCGGATATGGTCAAACAAGGTATGTAATATATTGCTAGATATTTTAAGTATTTTTAATTTTCAAAATAAAGATAAAATTTTAATTTAAGTTAAAATTTTAATTAAAGTTTAAATTTTAGCAAAAATTAAAATATTTTCTATATATGATAATAATTTATGATTTGATTATCGTATTTAATATTTATTTTATTTTATTTAAAGGTCATGATTATATCAAACTTGTTGTTTGTAACCTGTATCCATTTGAAAAAACTATCTCATCTGCTGATGTCACAACTGCTCAGGTATTATTAACATAGTTGTTCTTGTATGTAGAAATTATAATATATTTTACTAAATGTAATCAAATAATTTATTTTATTTATTTCTTTATATTGAAATTATTTATTTTTAAGTATAATTTTATTTGATAACAATTATGTCATTATTTTAAATCTACTAATTATTTATTAATTATTTACAATTTTATTTGATAAATTTAAACGTATATATATAAGTATTAGATAAATATATTTGTCCTCCTATATATTTATTTGAATAATTTTACTTTATTATTATATTTTTTTAATATCATATAATTCATCTTTTAATGAAATAGTAAAATAATATATAATTTAATTATTTATAAGTAACTTATGCTATTATCAAGTACTTCTGCTTATATATTTTGGACATTTTACGCATCAATGATTTTATCATATTGAATTATGGTCTGGTACATATTTAAATTGAACAATTTCATAAATGCAAAAACTAATTTGTAATGCATTCAATGTTTTTACCTAAATATAATATATACTATTATTTAGAATGTCTACAAACATAGTATAGAAAACAATCTTTATATTTAACACATTTCATATTTAAAAAGTATATCATTTTAATTTTATATTAAATAATATAAAAGTCATTCTGTGGTTTTAATTAATAGTATAAGAAGTTTATTTGTCATAATTATCTATAAATATAACATTTTTCTTAATAACAAATATTTTACATATACATGATATTATATTAGGTAATTTTAAATTTAAAAAAATATCAAATATCAATATATAAAAACTCAAGATCAAATTTTATTATATATATTGTTTTTTTTTCATTTAAATAAATATGGTAATAATAAAACAATTTATCTTATCAATAAGATACTTCAATGTTAACTGATTTTATATGATATATCTCCATAAAATAATCAATAACAATTTTATTTATATTCTTACAAATCAGCATTCATATAGAATTTTAACCACATTAGGCCTGATATTAACAAAGAGATAATGTGATTACAAATAATTTATTTTATAACATTTAATAAATATCAGGATATATTGCCATATATTTTAGACCAATTTTCAAAATAGCTTCCTATATTTTATTAACTTATACGGGGCACTAATTATAACTGTTCAATCCGCACCTGGCAACAGTTATGTATAGCTATATCAGTTGGTTAATATCGGAATATATTTTTGGTATGATACCTCTTATTATATTTGACTATAATTCAGTATTATATTTGTTATTCTGTTAATTAAATTTATTTACAATATTTGTAGATATAATAAAATAAATATGAAACAATAAACATATTTCGTAAGATATATATTTTATAAATCCAATATAATATAATGTAAATATTTCAAAGAAAATCAATAGATTATATAAGTAATATTGACATTTAATATTATAAAAATGTATTACAAAATAGTTTACATTTTAAGTAAAAACCCTTTCTAATGAATATAAAATAATATAATTAATATCTTAAAAGTTATTTTATAGAACATATTTAAATGTAGATTTGTTTATTATAAATTAATATTATATTTGATATTTAATTGTGGGAGTTTTTATTATAATAGTAATACCCAAACACTTAATAAACTTAATAATACTTATAATTTATTATAATAAAATCAAATAGTATTTATTTTTTAACAAATATAATAGGTATAGATAATTTATAATAGTTGTTTTAAATAAATAAATTATTTTAAATATTTCAACAAATCACCATAATAATTTGATAAATATTTATTATATAGATAACAGAATACTCTACAATTTCAATGTTATAATATATTGTTATACAAATGTAGGCCGTTGAACAAATTGATATCGGTGGTGTGACTCTGCTTCGTGCTGCTGCTAAAAATCATCAACGAGTGATTGTAGTCTGTGATCCCAAAGATTATAACAAAATTCTCGATGAACTCACAGCATCTAAGGAACGACAAGTTTCTCAAGATACTAGACAACAACTAGCTCTGAAGGTACTATCAGCACTATTTGACTGTTATGTTTATTTATATTAGCTTAAACTATAGTATAAATATTTATCATACATAAATAATATGCACTTTTACGTTAGATAAGAACTTTAAAATTAATGAAATGATAATATTTATTATTAATATATGTAATGTATTTCAGGCCTTCAACCATACAATGAGCTACGATACTGCTATCTCAAACTACTTTAGACAACAATATGCTGGAGAAGGTAGAGCTCAACTATCATTGAGGTTTTACCCCAATAATAATACTGTAGAAGTATTTATAAAGTTATATAATCATTAATTATATGCATGGCATGTCAAGTATGGTATCTAATATTTCGCATACAAAGTCCAGTTAGTAAGTAGAATTTGGTTCCAATATATAAATTATACAAATACTAATTCTCTACTACATACTTTAATATATTTATACTATTTTCTAAAGATATGGTATGAATCCTCATCAAAAACCCGCTCAATTATTTACCATCGATGAACAGTTACCATTAGTTGTTGAAAATGGTAGCCCCGGCTTTATTAATTTGTGTGACGCTCTCAATGCTTGGCAATTGGTATGTTAATACTGTTAATACTAGTATATAGTGACAGTTATGTATATACAAACATAACAACAGGTTAGAGAATTAAAAGATGCTTTGAAGCTACCAGCTGCAGCCTCATTCAAACATGTGAGTCCTGCTGGGGCAGCTGTTGGTCATCCTCTTAATAATGATCAAGCTAAACTTTGTATGGTTGAAGATCTCATGCCATTGTCTGGTATGTTCAATATCTATATTTCATTATTGAATATGTTGATTTATAATCTCTATATAAAATATAATCATGTAAATATTACAAATATGTCCAATACATTATTATTTTATAACATTTAGATTCTTGTGAAAGGCTCGGTAAATTTAATATTTATTACATATTGATAATTTATCTTAATATTAATGAAAATATTTAAAATGAATATATTTATATAATTTCACTGCTAATTCATTTTCTAGAGGATTTATAACTAATTATAAATATAAAGCAAGGGCATAATAGGGTTTTCACACGATGCGGGTATTGCTTGTCGTAATAACAAATGCTGGAACGAATATTTTTCGGTCCAGCATTTAAAAACACTAGTGTTCACACGAGGCAGGTTTAAATTGTCGTAGTTACCAATAACTGGCAACGGAAATAAAAAATAGTGAATAAACAAAAATTTAAAATTCAAATAATATTTTATTTATCTATTATAATTACATTTATTATAAGTATGGATACTTATTTAAATAATTTATTATCTTTAATAAATGACGAAATTACACTGGATATTTCGTATTATAACGATTCTCTATCTTTAAAGCATTTAATTAAACTACTTTTTATTATATCTTTATTTGCATTATTTAATTTTTTATATTCTATATAATTCATATTTATATTGTATAGTAATACGATTAATTATATTCAAATTATATAAAAATTAATCAGTATTAAATTTTTATAAAAGTTTTGTAAAAAATAACAAAGATAGTAAGATACTTCGGTCCAGCATTAATTTCGGTCCATCGAAAATTAGGATATAAATTGCATTTTTGCTGTACGACGAGAAAAATAGGAATTAGAGTAAATGCTGGACCGAATCTATGCTTTTTAAGAATTCGGTCCAGCATTTGTTCGTACGAAAAGAAAAACCTGCATTGTGTGAACACCCTATAAATCTGTTATCAATATCTTGTAGTGATTATAATATTTTAATCCAAATTATATATCTTTCAGTGAATATTTATTTATATTTAATGATTTCTAAGATAACAGAAATATTATTTATTTGTAAATTAAGAATGTACTAATTTAAAAAAAAAATTATATACTAATTTATATTTCTGTATAAATATTTAAAAAAAACTCAATTTATTTATATTAAATGATTAAATTAAAGATTTTTTCTATATTATTTGTGTTGAAATTCTAATGAATTCTATAATGAATATTACATCATATTATGATTTAGACATATTGAAATAATTTATTTTAAAATGAGATTTTGCATTGATTTTAATATTTAATTCAAACATAAAATAAAGGCAATATATGAATTGATACTTTGCTATAAGATAATATAGTTATCGTTGTTAATTTTATTTTTATATCTGATTTAATTCAATTGTTATATTTACTTATTTTAATACAAATTTCATAGCTATTGCAACTGCATATGCTCGTGCCAGAGGTGCAGATAGGATGTCTTCCTTTGGAGATTTTGTAGCACTTTCTGATGAGTGTGATGAACAAACAGCTCGTATTATCTCCCGTGAAGTTTCTGATGGAATCATTGCTCCTAGTTATTCTGAAAAGGCAATGGAACTTCTTAAGAAGAAGAAGGGAGGTTAATTTATAAACAAACATCAAACTATCAGATTTAATTGTACAATATATTATTTTTACACTTTTATATAATTCATTTATTTTATATTTAACTTTATTTATAAATTAAACTATATTATTCTATTTGTTTTTATGTATTTTTTCATATTTAGGTAAATATTGTGTTTTGAAAATGGATCCAAGTTATACCCCCGTTGAAATGGAAGAAAGAACATTATTCGGTCTTAGAATGCAACAAAAGCGCAATGATTCTATTATTACACCTGAATTGTTTAACAATGTCGTAACTAAGGAGAAATTAAATGAAGGAGCTCTCCGTGATTTAACAGTTGCATCTATCGCACTTAAGTATGCCCAATCAAATTCTGTGTGTTACGCTCGTGATGGTCAAGTGATTGGTATCGGAGCTGGTCAACAATCAAGAATTCACTGTACACGTTTAGCTGGAGATAAGGCTAACAACTGGTATCTCCGTCATCATCCCAATGTCCTGTCAATGGTGTTTAAAGATGGAGTTAAGAGAGCTGAAAAGAGTAATGTCATAGATGTATACGTTAATGGTTAGTTGATAGTAACTCCTATACTACATCTACGTTACACACTCACTTTGCTCTATAGGTACTGTTGGTGAAGATATGCCATTCGCCCAATGGGAGGGATCATTAGTGAATCCACCCAAACAGTTAACTGCTGAAGATAGAAGTTCATTCCTTAAGGGCATGGATGGAGTAGCATTGTCTTCTGATGCTTTCTTCCCATTCAGAGATAACATTGATCGTGCAGCTCTGACTGGAGTTAAATATATAGCTTCTCCTTCAGGTAGTGCCAATGATCAACAAGTGATCACTGCTTGTAATGATCATGGTATAGCTATGGCTCATCACACCCTTCGTCTGTTCCACCATTAATATGCATCTAGTTATTAGGTCTATTAAATAGCAACTCTACATTAAATGCTACGAATACTACCATTACTGATATTTCTATAGTTCGGTCTATTAAATAGCAACTATTTACATTCAATGCTACAAATACTACCATTACTGATATTCTTGTTTATATTATTTTCTTATAAATAGAACTTATTACATTCTTTATATTGATATTTATTATTATTTTGATAGATATTATTATTGATAGATTTTTATTTAGATAATATATATTCGAAAGTATTCTTATAAATCTGCTATTTTCTTATTAATAAAGCTGATTAAATTCCTTATATTGATATTATATTTATTAATGATACTTTATACCAAGATTCTTTAATACTTTATTTAGCAAATATAAACCAGAAATATTTTCTAACAATAATATTAAAACTAACAAATTACAAATGAAAGTTATTAAATTAAATTTTAAAGAAATTAAATAATTAATATTAAATCTTGAAATTGAATACTATCATTCATTATTAACTAATATATTTTACTTTAAAATAACTATAATAAATAATCAATTTTTATTTTTATAAAATTATAAATGCATTTCTACATTAAACATTTAACAAATTATTATCTACAATTAATTCTAGAAAACTTTATATAAATAAAACTAATTTTTCTCAAGTCTTACTATAGTTTTCTTAAAATACTTTGATACCATAACATAATATCGGACAGTTTTGTTGAAAATGGTAAATAATTACAGAATGATATAGAGTAGGTCAACGTACCTTATGGAAGTATTTATATATGAACTACATAGCAAATCTTAAATCTGAAATTTCCGATATCTATTAAATGTTTTATAATGAATAATTTGAAGCAACCGTATTTTTTGTTGTGAAAGCTGATTTATATTTCTAATGTTTTATGATAATTATTTATTTTTTATTAATTTATATTTTTATATGCATATATATATATATAACTACATATTATAATGTATTAGATTTTAATTTATATCTAGCAATTAATTATTTTTTCATAGTATTTTTTATATCTACCTTTGTTAATACTTAGTTGTATTGTTTATTTAAGGGTAGGTTTATTTAAATATGTGTAGATTTTTCAATGTAAAAGAGGGGAAAATGGCTATTTTTTAAAAGCTGATAAAATATTTAATATTTAATTTAGTTATTTTTTTTGTAATATATTATAAATTATCATACATAAAACAAGATTTGTGGTTATTTTGTTTGTAGATTTATATAAAATATATATATATATATATATTTATATGATTTTTGTTGTTGATAAAAAATGCAATATGTGGGAATTTCTTTATGTGTTATATATAATATATATTTATTTATTTAAAAAATGAATACTATTTTATAAATGTTGGTTTTGTATATGTGTTTTCTAAATATATTAAAAATAGAGAGTAAAAATGTGTGCAAGCATACGTTGATACCCCTTAATAAATAAATATGGACATTGATTATTTAATATATAATTTGATTAATTCTATATATCTAATATATTAGGTCATAATTATTATAATAACTATCAACCATAGATATAAAGAAAGATTTCTTTACATCGATGCTATCAACTCGAGTAGATCAATATAGTTTATGTATTTAGTGTTGATTGTAGATATATTATATATATATATATATATATATATATATATTATCTATTTGTACAATAGTTATAAATATTATTCAGATATTATATTTTAAGTACTAATATTAACCTATTTGTAATTAATTGCAAATGTAGTGGATAGTATATACTGTTAGGATTACATAATTACCAAGTGACAATCTAATATTTATTATTGCTACAAATATTAATTGTACACCTATATTATTATCTAATTATCAAAAAGTTTTCAATATATGTTAATAATGAGATATTAATAAATATATAATTATTATTTTGATACATAAACATTTTATCTAAATAAATTATTTGATAAAAAAAACTTCTATTTTATTGTAATGGTAATTTAAATTTTACACACCCTTTCTTACACATCTGGCACATAGTTTTTATAATTTATGATTTATATATTCTTATTTATTTATTATTATGTTAATATAAGTAGTAGATTAACATAGTGAATATAAAGATTATTAAAAAATAATCTAATAATTAATATAGGATAATTAATACATTACGTGCTAAGAAACTAGATCGATTTACAAAATAAAGAAGTATGACTCATTTTTTTATAAAGCTCTATATATAGCTCTATAGTTCTATGAACTGTAGTTCTCTATAGAATACATATAAAAAATACCTATAATTAAATCCTTTACTTATATCAGTGTATATACACCGATAACATGGCTCTATTTGTTGACAATTGTGAACTGATAAACTACTACGTACATTTTAACTAACAGCTAAATCGGTCATACAGACTACAGATTTTTCTAAGATATTTGCCTCGCAAAATATTTGGTATGACAAAGCCCTTGGTCCTATGACCAAAGTGCTTTGTTATGACTCTACTATAGTCACTCCTATGCGTCAACTCACGAATAACTCGAAACTGTAATTCCAATAATAAAGTCAACAAAATCTATGGATGGAACTCGGTTAAATAATGTAGACAACTTCACCTGCGCTCCCCATGTGTACACCCTGTAAACCCTTTAAAAGGAAGTGGCATCATAAAAGTGGTAAAGGTAATAGCACGGACATGTTCTTGGTAATATCATCGAGGTGTACCCCTTGGAATTTTTAGATAAATACTTTTTCATAATAAAATATACATTATAATGTATACAGAGTAAAACCAAAATACAATTTCAGAATAGTTGTTGACTCCATGGATTCATCCTCCTATATATGGTTTTAAACCGTGAAGGGGGTAATGCAAACGAGTACCAGTAAACTCGGACCAGGTAAATTCGGACCAGGTAAACTCGGACCATTTTTGAGGTAAACTCTGACCACTTTTAAAGTAAACTCGGACCACTTTTTAAAAACATAAAGTAAACTCGGACCACTTATTAAAAACATAAAGAAGATTCGGACCACTTTTAAAATAAATATATTTTGTATATTTCTATAATATAATATGCTTTAACTTACTTCCACCTTATATAATTATATTATATCTGTTAAATAAATTATAAAAAGAGTCATTTAATATGATATTCTTGTGGAATTATATACTTAAATAGGTAAACATTTAATTTGAGCTCGCACCATTTTTGAAGTAAACTCGGACCACTTGTGAAGTAAACTCGGACCACTTATTAAAAACATAAAGAAGATTCGGACCAACCGTATAAACTATATATTGTATATTTCTAACATATGCTTTAACTTATAAGTTAAAAGTATAATTTCACTGTATATAATTGCGAGTCATTTAATAACATTAATAACATTTAATAACTTAACATAATTTAAATTGTCGTATATCACCACAGAGTTAGAGAGAAATTTCTCTCTAGCTCTATGTATATCACCGACGAGACCCATGATAGAAGCTATATTTATTATGATAGAAGTATACAATATATAAGTTATTTTAATAAGTGGTCCGAGTTTACTTCACAAGTGGTCCGAGTTTACTTCAAAAGTGGTGGAGTTCAAATTAAATGTTTACCTATTTAAATATATAATTCCACAAAAATATCATATTAAATGACTCTTTTTATAATTTATTTAACAGATATAATATAATTATATAAGGTGGAAGTAAGTTAAAGCATATTATATTATAGAAATTCACAAAATATATTTATTTTAAAAGTGGTCCGAATCTTCTTTATGTTTTTAATAAGTGGTCCGAGTTTACTTTATGTTTTTAAAAAGTGGTCCGAGTTTACTTTAAAAGTGGTCCGAGTTTACCTCAAAAGTGGTCCGAGTTTACCTGGTCCGAATTTACCTGGTCCGAGTTTACTGGTATTCATGCAAACCATACCTACATATTATACAAAAGCTAGAAAGGAAATTAAACGATACCTATGACACATATTGGTTGAATACCTGTGACACCTACCTACGAGAATGTTAAAATAAGTTATAAGTTATCAATATTTATTTATCAACCAACAACACATTATATTGTATTTTGAAGACATTCTTCAAATAACGATTCTCTCGAAGTAGGAAATAACTCGATTTACTGGAATGTGATTTAGAAGTGAAAACAAACTAAATAGAGATGTAGGATATTAGGAACTAGCTTAGAAACCTAACAAAGAAAGCAACCCGTATTTATACCAGACCACTTACATTTTTTTTTAAAACTAACTAGAATACGTTAGTAGGTATATTATAGGTACCTACAATACTATAGAGTATTTTATAGAATATGTCGGAATACCAACTTAAGCAATTAAATTAACGAAGAAGAACGTTCGAACGTTGATAATCTGAACATCACATAACCGTATGGTAGTAGAACATTAAAAATGGATCTCGTTGTATTGATAAAATATTTTACATATATTGCTAAATAATTTAAATTATAATAACAGCTAATTTATATATATTATAATAGGTATATACATGGCCTCCTTTAGCTTCAAGAAGCTAAAGGAGGCCATGGTATATACTACATTTAATTATTCATATTATTTTATCAGGTACATTATTGTGTCAACTGTCAAAATTAATATTTTAAATTTGAACTCATAAACGTAATCAAAACAAACGCATTGAAGGCAATATTCGATACAGTCAGTCTGGTAGGAAATTGTTAAATAGGATCAGGAAAACATAAAGTATATATATACCTACTAATATAATGTAAAACTAATATTAGTTATATATTATTTTCCGGATGCCTGCTTACGAGTACCAGTAAACTCGGACCAGGTAAACTCGGACCAGGTAAACTCGGACCACTTTTGAGGTAAACTCGGACCACTTTTAAAGTAAACTCGGACCACTTTTTAAAAACATAAAGTAAACTCGGACCACTTATTAAAATAACTATATTTGGTAAATTTCTATAATATAATATGCTTTAACTTACTTCCACCTTATATAATTATATTATATCTGTTAAATAAATTATAAAAAGAGTCATTTAATATGATATTTTTGTGGAATTATATATTTAAATAGGTAAACATTTAATTTGAACTCGCACCACTTTTGAAGTAAACTCGGACCACTTGTGAAGTAAACTCGGACCACTTATTAAAAACATAAAGAAGATTCGGACCAACCGTATAAACTAACATATAATATGCTTTAACTTATAAGTTAAAAGTATAATTTCACTGTATATAATTGCGAGTATTCCGATATTACTACACATATATAATTTATCATTTAATAACTTTAATAATATTTAATAACTTAACATAATTTAAATTGTCGTATATCACCACAGGGCTAGAGAGAAATTACTCTCTAGCTTTATAGATATGTATATCACCGACGAGACCTACGATAGAAGCTATATTTATTATGATAGAAGTATACAATATATAAGTTATTTTAATAAGTGGTCCGAGTTTACTTCATAAGTGGTCCGAGTTTACTTCACAAGTGGTCCGAGTTTACTTCAAAAGTGGTGCGAGTTCAAATTAAATGTTTACCTATTTAAATATATAATTCCACACAAATATCATATTAAATGACTCTTTTTATAATTTATTTAACAGATATAATATAATTATATAAGGTGGAAGTAAGTTAAAGCATATTATATTATAGAAATATACAAAATATAGTTATTTTAATAAGTGGTCCGAGTTTACTTTATGTTTTTAAAAAGTGGTCCGAGTTTACTTTAAAAGTGGTCCGAGTTTACCTCAAAAGTGGTCCGAGTTTACCTGGTCCGAATTTACCTGGTCCGAGTTTACTGGTATTCCTGCTTACTATTAGTATAGTAAAATATATCTAATTATAATATATTATATATATATATATAGGTATACCTACTTTACTTACTTAGTTAGTTGAACTCATCATCACATTCCTGATTTGATCAATTTCCTCCAAGTCAGTATCTTCCTTTACATTGTCTACAAAGGTTACTGCATGCCGTCATTGTTTTCATTTTCCTTTTGGTTCCCAGAATATGAGGTTATGGGCAGCCTCTTCATTATGACGGATACAATGTCCAGTAATACTTAGACGACAGGTAACTATTATGTAAGTAATTTGTGGCATGTCATATTGTTCCTTATTGGACTATTTATCTTTCCAATACACATTTATAACCATGAGATGAAGTTTGGTGTAGCATATGCTACGGATATCCGTTAATTATTTTTTCCAGCAATTTATTGATAGTTCAGGTTTCGCTTCCATATAATAAAATGGTTTTATGGTAACCTTGACAATTCTTATCTTCAGTGTTTTGGCTAGATTTATTTTCCAGAGATTTTTAATTTAGTGGCACGCTTTCCAGGAAAGTGCTTTACGGAATTCAAAATGCTTAAGTGAGCTGCTCATCAATGATCAAAGATATTTTAAGTTATCATCTATTGTAATTTATGCATTTAACGTAGTGTAGGTATATATTGTACCTATATATTGATATTCGAAAGCCATGATCTTAGTATTTTTCGAGTTTAGCTGAAGTCCAATTTCTGAAGCATTCATATCTACTCTGCAAAGCAATTCTTGTGCTTGCTCAATTTCTTCTGATATTATAGCTATATCGTCGGCATAACTTAAGTCAGATATAGCTACTGCAGGTTTCCTGCGGCTTTGTTTCCTAATTAGTTAGAAAACTAGTTCCACTTCATTATCCTTTAAAGTCATTCTCAGTGCATTGTTAAGCACTATGACGAATACGAAAGGTGCTAATGTGTCACTCTGTATACAGATACAGTATTATAATACTCCTTTGGATATTTGAAACTCTTTAGTTTCGCCATCGGGGGCAATTACTTTTGCACATGTAAAACCGATATTATGTTGCTATTATAATAATAGCAACATAATATCAGCATAATAGCATTACAAATTAATAACAGCATAATAGCCTCATAATATACTTATATAGAAAAACATAGTATTACAAATATATATATACAGTCAACTCCCGATAAGTCGGACTCGCAAGGGACCGGGAAAAGTGTTCGACTTAGCGAGATATCCGACTTATCCGAGATTCAGAATATCATGCAAATAAGACATGAAATGCGCCAGTTAAATGGTTACCGAAATGTGGAATTATGCAACAATCAACAACATAAAATGTTGTATTCAATAATATTACTTACTAAAATTATAATATTCATTATTTAAAGTAAATATTTCTGACAATTTATAAAAGTCCGACTTATCCAGTATAGAATCATAAAAATAACAATAATATGTGTCCGACTTATATAAATGTCCGACTTATCCAATCCAACTTATCCGATTAATTTAACATGTAACTAGATACAAATTCAACCAAACCAACTAAATGTGTCCGACTTATCGAGAATTCCGACTTATCCGTATTCCGACTTACGAGAGTTGACTGTATATATTTAATAATAGTTAAACTTACTTTAAATACAATACACAATTGAAAATCATGTTATATTCCATTTTTCGCTTTTACCAATGTAGCTAATTTAAATAGGTATTTTATCATACAATTTTAATTTGTTTTTTTCTGAGATTAGAATATTTATTGTATCTATATATGGATATATTGAATTCATACATAATTTCTATTGAATTCCTATGTTAATATATATATATATATATATATATATATATATACACAACAAATACATGTTACACATATAGCCAACTAGGTAATTACCTATTTATATAGGGTAGAATAGAGTAGAACAGCATATGTTTTATACGTACCGAATAGAACAAAAGTGTAGCAGACGCGTTTCCCATTAACAATACGTGTTATATAATCCTACAGTATTGTTATATTACCAATAATACTACCTTTGTGTAACACACGAGCTCGACAACACAATAGTTGTGCTTACGTAATCTATATTTAGTAATTCTCTATAGTTATTGCAATAACATCCTACATACACGGCACCAATAGACGTTATAATTGACCTAATACATGTAGGGGTGCTAGAACGATTTTGTATGTAGGGGGGGGGGGGCCCCGGGGGGGGCCAACCAATCAAAATAAATTGTGTGGGACCAATACATAGGAGGCCCCTTAGCTTTTAAAGTGGGGGGGGGGGGATACCTCCCGTCCCCCCTGCTGCAGCGCCCCTAAATACATGTATTTGTGTACAATACCTAAACATATTTACTATACCACATATGATTGCATAATAGTGACCCACTAAATGCAACATGGGTATCGTCATTGATTTAATACTAGAATATTATATAATACGACCGGGTACAAGGCAGTGCCCATTTACGGGGTATTTTGTTGGCAATTGCCCCCACTTTTAAATTCTTTCCTACGGTAAATCTATACCTAACGGATATAATGTTATCACACACACCAATACGGATATATCAATACATCATATGACCTCTGGTTATAGGAGGTCTTGGATATATGGATGATAAAACAGATTTAATATTATTGGGTAATCCTCTAGCAGAAGTAACACACACTTATAATATAAACAACAAAAGAAAGATAAAACACAAATTTCTTCTAATACATTATTATTATTTTAATTTATTATCGTAATCACGTGCCATATGATATGCCAATACCCCATATACCATGGGCCTTCTGTATCATTTCTATACTAATCGACTCAGTAATTACTTCCAATCTAAGACGTTTTGCATAACTTGAAGATGACTATTTATATAAATCCGAATATATCCTACCACGTGACTATTCGCAAGCCTGATATCAAGGACCTGTCCTTGCTAATATTCCATGTACCCCGCTGGGGTAGGGTGGCATATGTCACACGTCTGCTATTTACCATGGTAACTTCGTGATCTCTTCGGTATGTAACCGATAATTTAGAATTCCCTATTCCCTATTATAATAGGGTAATTATAATAGGGTGATTATAATATATACTTATCAATTGCAATAATCATATCAATATATCTCTATAGAGTATTTAGTATTACCAAAGCCAAAAGAGCTTTGGTATTACCTAGGAAGAAGTTCATGGTAATCGTTGCCTCTGATCAGAGATTTATAGTTTACCTTTATAGGTACAAATATACGACTATGGTTGTTTTGACAAATATAGTTGAGCATCTCTACTATCTTTGGTAGTATTATAATATATATATATATATATATATATATATATATATATATATCACTCGATCTAATATACATAGTAGAAATATCAATGATAGTATAGTTATTTACTCTATATATAGATAATCATTAGATATATACCATATAGGCCCTATAGTATAGGATATATATCTAATGACCTTGACATACTATGAAGTAGCGCAATATATATAGTTGTAGAACTATAGTTGTATGTAAACAATATAGCGATAGAGTTAATACATGCTTTAATTTATTTATATCATAACTTAATAGTTATATATATACATGTGTACTTTTTAAAACATATTGTATTATTGTCCATAGTCGTTTAAACATATGTACATATTTATAGAATACCATATTTAAATATATTTACTTATTATATTTTGTTGTTGACCTTCAAATTATGCACGATACATATACTTTATTGTATGTATGTGTGTGCGTATGTAGGTGTATGTATGTATGTATGTATGTATATATATATATATATATATATATATATATATATATATATATACGTGGGTATGTGTGTGGGTGCATAGAGTTGATGAATTTGCACCATGCCTATCTGCAGATAGAAAACTTATATATATACGGAGCGATATTAGAAAGTATCAATGTAATCTATAAATAGAATATATCCGACATTGAAGTTCGCGTGTATACAAGCTTAGTCCTCAAGGTTACTACGACATCTATAAATAAACATACCCTCTCCGTAGTATAATAAGTCCGACTACTATATTTATACTAGTTACTTTGTCTACCGCATCGTGGCTCTATAGTCTTATAAGAACACAGTCTTATAAACTATAGTTTATAGTATGGGTGTATAGTTGTATGGTTATTGTCATACAGGGGATATCATACTATAGTATACTATAATATGTAGCTATTAATCACGATACACATGTGATTGTATTAGTATGTTTATAACTACATAGTAGTAAGATATATTCCGATATATTAATCTTGCTAACGAGTATCCTATACGTATACTTATGAACTATACCTACAGTAGATACAGCAAGATCACTGCAGTACACAACACGTGTATGCTGGGAGTGCGCACACGATATCGCACCACACTTAATAGGTAACTAAAATACCTAATGGTTTCAATTTAGATAGATTCGAATCGAGTTTTGTTAGCGGATCCCATCGTTTGGTACTTTAGTATTTCTAATATTATTTTTACTAAAATGCTTATTAAAACCTAACAATAGATATTATTTAATATGTTTATTTAATTATAATTCCTTATAAGGATATAGGGGAAAGTACCCTATTACCGACCCCTCTTGGATCTCAGTAACAATAAGAGATATCAACAAATTATATATACATAACATATTAGTAATTTAATGGTAAATATGAATAAGTATTTTTATTATCAAAATATTCAATCATACAATTGTTATTTGATCAAATGTAATATTCTGGTTTAACTTTTTAAATATTTGAATAATACATTTTTTAAATCATTGTAAATATAGTATTAATTAAAAGAAAAAGTAATGCTCTGCATAATATTGTAAATAAATTAAATGTTTATCAAAATAATAAAAATAATTTAATTTTAATAACTATTAATCATTATATCTTAATTATAGAAACCCATATGATATTCCTATTACCGACCACCTACATTACCCTAATACCGACCCCCTGTGATTTATAATATCTAATCAAAATAGATCTGTATTATACTTTAAAATATGTCGTAAGTTATTTGTGTGTGATTGATATATATATATATATATATATATATATATATATGTAGGATTCATGATTCCAGTCGATTATATATAATGTTATTATATTATGTATACATACATCCTACTGATTAATACATAAATATTAAATAATAATATTACTATTTTAAAATAATTACTATAAAGTTTAAATTTAATATTAAAACATAAATTCAATAATAAATAAATTTCGTGCATGTTGTAATTAATTATATTTACGTATATCTACTATTTTTATTGGATATTAATAATACAATTATTTATACCACGATTATTGCAGGGGGGTCGGTAATAGGAGAAGGGGGTCAGTATTAGGCATATGTATCCAAGTACCGACCCCCTGTTTATTCTTGTTAATATAATCATATCAAAAATTAAAAATAGCCCACTTATTCATTGCAATAATATTACTCTAATTTCAAATAAATATATTGATTATTCAATAAGTTATTACAAATAATCATCTATGGGTCGGTAATAGGAGACTCTCTATATATCATTTAGGTATACCTATATTATTACCCAGCTTATAGGTTTATTGTTGTATAGACATATATATCTAGTAGCAATACCGACAAATATAACTTTATCTATTTACTCTGTGCAACAATTCTTCCAATAACTCTCCATTATATTTGTTTTCAAACATTTATATTATTTATCAAATTATTATTTTTATTAATTAATATTAATAGCGGGCGACAGAATAGAAAATATATTTATCTTTATCTGAAGCCCTTTAGAGGAAATAACAATATAATTAATTTAAATACTTCATACGAACAAAATATACAACTTTTTTCTAATAAATGTTATTATATAAAGAGGAATTCCTTATATAGAGATACATATATACCATATAAGGAATTACTCTCTATAGCTATATATTCTCACAGAAAATAGCCCTTATAGTATTAATTTAATTCAACCTAGTTACAGTAACACCTTAGTTACACCAAGAACATGACCTTGGGCCTTGGTAACACCTGGGCTACATATTAATATATTTGACCTATGACCCCAATCAGTTTTGTCTGTAATTTTAAATACATTTACATACGATAACTACTCTACTATACAATATGAGATACCTAGCAAACGTGGATAACATCGGTAAAACGAGTATCTAGTAGGTATACATAAATAAATGTATTGCCCACATAGGAAGTGTTTGAATGCCGACATATTACAACTTAATTGCAGTAATTAATATATTAAATATTAAAAAAAAAATTACAAAGTATACTTTCGATTAATATTATATCGAAGTGGAGATGAACATGGATAGTGCGAGTGTAGGTCCTACTCATATAGAAACTCGCAGTACTATAGTAAAGTTTGCTATAGCAAATCCCTCCGGCCGGCCATTGGTAGGTGTATTAATACAATTGTTTTAAATTGATACAATTGTATCAATACCTCCTATAACCTCGGAGGTTATAGGAGATATTGGTTGTATCCTACTAGTGTACTTCTATGGAAACTGGTTCCATAAATGTGCATATTTAAATTAATTGTCTATAATATATGATTAGAGCTTATACTATATTGTATTGAATAACGAATAATATTCAATCATAAATGGCTTGAATATTAATAATACCTAATCACTTACCAGCAAATACCTACATTGTTAGTTTTGAAACATAATTAGTTTTAAGTTGTTACAAATTTAAAAAAATTAAATTCTCTTTTCGTAAATCCATAACTTAAGTTTATGGGTTAATTAACCCATCTGATAGGTTATAACTTGTGTAACTAATTGGCCACTCCGAAGTGTGATTATTAATACTATTTACTTTATACATATACCTACACAGTGTGTTTTATACACACAGCCTATAGGCTTTGTTATACAGATTTAGTATATAATAGTTGAGGTGGGGGATACAAGGGGATATTATTATATATTATACCCTTACATTTAATGTATGCACTTATTTTTGAATAATTATATATCCTATATATGATAGATCCATATTTATGAGTTTACGAATATGTCATTAAAATCTGGTGGAATACAATTATATTAATATTTTAGAGCAATAATAATTAGATTAAAGTTTTACAATATTATGAATTAAAATATAAAATTGAAATATACTTATATCTTATACACTTATTCACTTAATCAACATCAATACAAATATTTTATTATCAAAAATATTAGTATCTAAATATTTATAATTAAATATTATATTTAGATTATTAACAACAATGTATTGGTTTGATAACAAATAAACACAATGATATAAACAATAGGAGATATAATTAATAATAATTATTAGTATTGATTAAACAAGGAGTTTTGTGATGGATCTTCATTAATATTCGTGGGTTTCCTTGTTATCATGCTTGGCTTTGACATATATATTTCAAATGTAGATTATAAATATTGAAATATTTACAATAGGTTTATTAAATATAATATATATTAAATATTATTACTATTGGGATTTAAAAGTTAATAATATAATTCATTACATTTTCCAAAAACTTTGATTCTTTCATTTATCAAACAATATAATTAATTTATAAATTTATTATGTTTGATTATATTTCTTTTATATTTACTTTAAATATGATATAATATATAACAGTGAAATAAAAAATCGAAGACTTAAAAAGATATTAAAAAAATTCATTTAAATATATTTTAACTAATTATAGCAAGTACAAAATAATGTATAATATACTAAATTATAAAGTAAATATAAATTATATTATATTTAAAAAAAATTATAAATGTATTTATATTTTATAAATAAATGATATAAATTTATAATAAACATTTATTATGATATAATTAAAGATATACAATAATCACATTACCATTCACTGATACCCAGGTCATAAGATCATAAATACAGGGTAATAACGTGATTGTGATAACGATAAGACTAAAATATATAAATTTAAATATTATAATTATAAATAAAACGACTGATATCGAATAAAACAAGGGATATACGAATAATAGTTTATTTATAACGAGAACAATAATCATAGACTTATCGGTAATACGATAAAGGGGTGGCACCCTATATCGTATGACCGATATTATAATCGCTTTTGTTTGATGAACAGTTAGGTTCGATACAAATAGATGCACTGTACACAAATATAACGAATGTTGGGGGGGGGGGGGGCGTGGCGGGTCGGGCGGGGGTGGAATGTGCGAGTATAATATAAATCAAGGAATGTGGTGGTTCGTTTAGATGTGGAATATTAACGATAGCAAATAAATACTTTCAGTAGTAAATTTATAAAGGTGCAATGAAATTATATATATATATATATATATACATAATGTAAGTTATTAAATAATAATGATGCTCAATTCTAATACATTATTATGCATATAATAGATTAAGGACGGATAATTGTAAGATTTGAGCTTCAATCACAAATATAACTTATTTACAATTCTAGATATAATATAGAGTGTATTAGGTGAAGTAGTAGTAGTAGTAGTAGTAGTAGCAGTAGTAGTAGTAGTAGTAGTAGTAGTAGTAGTAGTAGTAGTAGTAGTAGTAGTAGTAGTTGTAGTAGTAGTAGTAGTAGTAGTAGTAGTAGTAGTAGTAGTAGTAGTAGTAGTAGTAGTAGTAGTAGTAGTAGTAGTAGTAGTAGTAGTAGTAGTAGTAGTAGTAGTAGTAGTAGTAGTAGTAGTAGTAGTAGTAGTAGTAGTAGTAGTAGTAGTAGTAGTAGTAGTAGTAGTAGTAGTAGTAGTAGTAGTAGTAGTAGTAGTAGTAGTAGTAGTAGTAGTAGTAGTAGTAGTAGTAAAGGTAGTGGTAGAGTGCTAAGGAATAATTCTAAACATTTAGTGAGACTAATTATTGATCCTCGGGTGAAATGTAATATAAAAATAAAACATAGGCGTATTAAAATGTAACGTGGGGGGAGGGGGTGTTTCTGAGTTATTTGTGGGCGTGTCTACCTACTTACTAGGAGTGCGTGGCTTATGCAGTAGAACTTCCCATCGATACAACGTAATTTTCTCCAGAACTGGTTCCCTTGTTGAAGAATTTCATGTTGAACTTATGTTTTAATTCACTGGGTCTATGCTATAGGAAAGATGGTCGTATTTAAATATACAACACATATATATATATATATATACATATACATATACATATATATATTTTATGTAAATTATCACTTTATTCATTAAAACCGGGTAGCAAATAGTTTTAAAATAAATGAATACACAATTAATAAAGAAATTAATATACTTTATAACAACATATATCAAGGACTTCTCTCTATGTCTATGATGGTAAATTGTTGTACTCCAAACTAGATACTTTACAGTGGTATATTTATTTATGGTTTCAATGATTAAAAAGATATTAAAAAAGTATTAATTTTTTTTAAATTTATATTATTTCTATATTATTTATATCGAAATTCTAAATAATATAATGGGTACTACATTATATTATGATTTTAATAAAATCATAATGAAAGCATTAATTTATAAATAAGTTTTACATCGATTTGTTTTAAGATTATAATATGTATTAGTTATGCAGTATTATAAAATAATTCTAACATAATAGAAGTTAACAAAATAATCGTAAACATACATCCTGTCCTTAATATATATAGATATAATGAAGTTTGATAAATTGAACACAGTATCAAACCTCAATAAATTACATTAATTTTTTAGAAATAACTTTAAAAATAAATTAAAAAAATGTATTTATATAAACATATCGTTATGAATTATTCTCGTTAAAATGTGACGTTAGGTACAATGTTGTGATAGATGTGATACGCATACACGTTATAGATACTAAATAGGCCTAACTACTGATACTACACAGCTAAACGATAGTGTTCACCAACCGATATCAGCCATTGACCAGACTGCGTGTGTGGATTGCGGTAGGCGTACAGCAGCCAGACGACAGGTAGCGCCACCAATATCAGAATGAACAGCGTCAGGATTACGATACCCGCCGCACGTTTACCATTGTAACAGTGGTTCGTGTTCTTCTGTATGAATGAAGCAGTGAGTGAGGCGGTGAGTGGGGGGGGGGTACATATTATAGGCAACAACATCCTACACTCGCAACACTATTTGAATGCGGAAAGCGTGGCTCAATTAAGGTAGTAAATTAATAATTAATTAACTCGATGAATATAAATTAATGAAGCTAGTTAGAATATATATTTAAAACATTGCTTATACGAATATATGATATTATTATCGATTGTTGATTTTATATTATTTTTAATTTATATTTTAAATTAGTATGATGATGATGATGATAATGAATATGAAGATGATAATGATACAGATACAGATGCAGATGATGCTGATAATGAATATGATAATTATAATTTTATACAGTTAGGAAGTGGTTTAAGAAGATGACAAATAAATTTGTACAGTTTAAATTTTATATAATTATTTATGAAGAACAAATATATAATTGTCATAGCTCTAGTCATTGAACGGGAATAATAAATATGTTAATAAATGTTGTTGTTTAACTTAATATTTCGAAATAGTATGAAATAACACAAATTTCTTTAGATTTAAAATTTGTTATTAAATGTTTCAAAAATAATAACAAAATCTTAGAATATATTAAATAGAATATAATGTCTATATTCCGAGTAAAAAGATAATGTATGTTTTATAAATATATAGTTATACCTGTATATATATATATATATATGTAATCAGTGACAATGTTAAGTGCTGTTTCTTTTAAGTGATTCAAGCACGAGTGGATGAATGGGAGAATGTACTTGTAATTGACTACATTTAGATAATCTAAATGTTACAGTAGTCTTTCATTTATAAAAATGTTATTTAATTTAAATTGAAATCATAGAATTTATAAAATCATATTTCCTGATGATAATGATGATGTAGATAATAATGATGATGATAATGATGATGATAGTGATGATGATAGTGATGATGATGATGAAGATGATGATACTGATGACGATGATGATAGTGATGATGATGATAGTGATGATGATGATGATGATGGTGATGACGAATACTAACACTAAGGTGACATTTCTTCTGTTTCCAGTCCTGCGAATGTCTGTCCTCGCCGCTAGAACAGCGGTTGATCTTAGCGCACCACGTACACTTGAAGTAGGGGGCAGCACCGGGCGCTATACACTCAGAACACGACTGGTAGATGTTGCAGGCTGTCGGTAAGGTAACACATTAACAGTGTGAGCTATACGTAAGATGTGCTGACACATGCTATTGTTGCGTTATAGTAGATATCTTGTAGGGTTTCATGCGACTGTAGTATACCACTGTAGGTGTAATAGATGTAAATAAGTGAGTAATGCACGCATGTTTCATTCATCAGAACTGCAGCTTTAGGGTCATCGTGTCAATATGTGTACAGGTGAATGCTTAGGCTGGCAACTACGGTCTAGACGATACTATGTGCTATATATAGGGGCGCTGGAACGATTTTATATGTAGGGTAGACCAACCAATCAAAATAAATTTTGTGGTAAAAGTGGGGGGGGGGGACCAACACATAGAAGGTCCCCCTAGATTTTAAAGTGGAAGGACATACCCCCCGTCCCCCCTATTGCAGCACCCCTAGCTATAGGTGAGGATGCAAACTTTTAAACGGATCAATGATGATGGAACGGTTCGCGGTGATCAGATCTTGATCTATTTTCACCTTGTGGTATATGCGAATCTCTGCCAAGTGAAATAGACGTTGTTAGGGAATGTGTAATGGGGTTAGATATGGGGTTATATATGGGGTTAGATATCACACGCGCGGTCATTACGAGACACACATGTTGTGAAAATCTATTATTTGTGCGTGATATCTATTAAATAATCTATTAATATTATTTTATTTGTAATCAAATATTATTCTTTATTGATTTCGATAAAGTATGCAATCATTGGAAAATATTTAAAATTTATATTTTCGATATACATATATTTCAACTATGCGTTTGCTTATATAAAATCAAAATTTAAACTAAATATCTGTATTACTATTACTATTATTATGAAATGGAGTTAGAGATGTCACCTTTCACATGTCCCTTGTCGATGTAGTAGGCATCAGAAAGGCCCACCTTCACTGGGTGGTGAGTTTTGTAGATCTCAGATAGACTAATCGGTACCTGGATGTGGAAGTTAATAATGACTCATGTATTGTACGCGTTGTGATCACTTATATCATTCGCTAATGTGCTCATTTGTATTCATTTCTATAGAAAAATTGTTATTAACGCAAATTTAATATTTTAAATATATTCAAAATAATTAATAGATGATTCATAATTATTTAAAGATAAAAAATGATCATTATATTTATGTAAAAAATCATAAATATAAATGTATATATGATTAGTAATCTACAAGAATATATCAATATATATTTACATTGTATGGAATAGATTATATGTAGAACATAGTAAAATGTACACAGTGATAGGAATGATCATCTAAGATATCGAGGAGTATGAATATAAAGGGTCGGTAAGTAAAATATGTTGTAAAATTTATATTAAATTTATTAAATTTATATAAAATTTATTTATAGATATAATAAGGACAATACATCCTTGACAAGTATTCGCAATTAAATATTGTTAACTTTGGACACTTTAATATTAGATCAAGTATTTTATAATTGGAAAATATTCATATTTGTATATGTAAATGAATATATATTTAATATATTAAAGTATATAAGATTTATGATTATTTATAAATTATTATTAGATTTATGTATATTAAATGATATATATATATATATATATAAAATACAGACTTATATAATTTGTATTTATATATGCCATAATGCATTACATTGCATACAGGAGAGTTAATAAATCATCTAGATAACTACTATTTGTATACTACATACTATTATATTATGCCATGTATATACATATATACATAATAATATAATAATATTATTGTAAATAAGAAATGGGATGGGTTAGAAATGAAGGATTGGGATCGCATCGGTTAAGAGAAAAGGATCCTGGATTGGGACATACGATCCTGAAATAAAGTATTGGGACACATCACTAAATGTTTATATATATAAAATTAGCACAGAACTTACATCTTTATAGTTGAACACTATTCTTCCGCTCTTGAAAAGTATCGTTTGAAACGTGAAATGTGTAGCTGTGGATGATATTGTAATGAGGGTATGGGTATATGGGTATTTGTATGTTTGTGTATGTGTGTGTGAGTATTCTGTTGTTGTTGTGGTGTTTAACATATGTATTTAAATACATTGAATTGAATTGAAAGTTTATTTAAACACTTAAGGGCCGGCGTAACCTTGCCGGCGTTTACATGTAAAAGATAGGGAAAAATAACTATTTTTTAACAGGCTATATCTTTTCTATTTATTAGTATTTTTATCTTATTTTTATTTATTTATCGAGATAACATTCATCTCTATTTATATAGATACATCTTAAAATAATAAAAGTATAATAATTAAATAAAAGTTAATTATAATATTAAAATTATTTAAAAATAAATTTATTACCGCTTTTTTTTATTATTTTTCAATTAATTATATTAATTGATTATATTTACATTAGCTTACATACATATATAATAATAACCATATATTAGGTATATACTTAGAAAATTATATAAAGATTAATATAAGAGTTCAAAAGATAGGGATTTAAAAAAAATAAAATCAACAAAAAAAACACCAGAGATATTGGCATCTAAAGTTTTACTTGCATGTTTTCTAATTATTAAATCCCACCATTTTGAATAGGTGTATGATTAAATTCGTATTTGAGGCACTTATGTTTAATTTTATGTGATATATAATACATCATATTAAAGATAATGAATTACATTTTAATATTTCAATATAAAAAAAATTTCCCTAAAAAATAAAAACGAAGGTTACGCCTGCCCTTAAATAAATGATAAATAATCTCTCAAAAGTGTGTATATATATATATATATATATATAGAAATATTAATAATAAAAGTAAGTAATACAATAAATACCATTTAAAATATTAAAATAGAAATAATAAAATAGTTAATACAATTTATATAAAATTTATAATAATAAAATAGAATAAACCAGATGGAAATTAATAAATAAAATAATAATGATAACAAAAATAAGTATTAAATGTTGCCACCTATATTTATTGAATGTGTTATGGTACTTTATGTGTCAAATATAGAGTGACAATTAGGACCATTATAACTAAGGGGCCGAGCATTAATTCGACAGACAGAAATATATATATATACATATTTTTAAATATTGTATAATTGATAATGTGATGAAACGTAATTATTATAATCATATACATACTGATAATGCTCTATACTTCTATTATAATACATCTGTTATGCAATACTATATACAGGTTTCTCATTTAAAGCCATGATAGGATTGGGCAAGGAAACTAGTGAAGTTAGTATTAATGCAGTATGTTCACTGAAATCAACAGTTCATTATTAACCTGCTTGCTATGCATACTATAGCACTGTTCATTATATTTATACCAACTAAAAGGTAATGACTTTAACTATTTAAATCTTTAAATGTATCACTAAAATAATTATTTATACACACAATTTTCATCAAACTGAATTTTACAGACATGAATAATGTATATATTACATAATTGATTTGATATTATAATGATATATCATTATATGGCTATATTTATTATGTGATATGGATTGCTTCGTTACTTGTATACCTTAGTCTAGATGAGTTTTATCATCATGTGATCATCATGTGACCTTCATGTGACCTTCACACTATTAAAATACACACTGAGCATATATATATATATAATTATTTACTAGTATATAAAAGTATGAATATATATATATATACTGGTATAACTATATATAATTATACACTAGTATAATGAATCATTATTAATATCATTAATGATATACTAGTATAATGAATCATTATTAATGAATCATTAATGATATACTAGTATACACTGTTATAACTAATAAATTAACCCGTTGGTGATATATGAATCTGTTATAATTTAATAACATTCAGCACAATATAACTGATATATGTATGTTGCACATGAGTCATGTGACATGACATTGCAATATTAGACACTAATAATTATTAATCATACAACTAACTTCACTTCACTACTAAAACCGAGCCGTTGAATGGCTCCCGGAGACAGATATGAGATAATAAATTTTCCTAGTATTATCCTAAGACAATCGTTAATTATGAATATAGCTAAGAATTATCTCGAACAATTTATTGTCTCACAAACCTGCCCCAGAGATAATACAATGTTTACAATGCATGTCAGGGGTACATTATAACTCGAGGGTGATCACTACACCATTGTTTACACATGTAACCCCAATGCTATCATTACACAGTAAACTATGAGATGGCACTAGTTTGAATATTAACTTTTGCATCAATTCAAACTATTTTCCTCGGGGATTGAATGTGTTAGCGGGTTTGCAATAGAAATATGTGTATTATAACATATTGTGTTTTTTAAATAATAAATACATAGATACATACACACACACACATATATATATATAAATATATATATATATACATATATCTAAATAATAATTACTAACTTTCCTGGTTTTTTAAATAAATATTTTCCCACATGACAACAAACTTTTTATCTGTATAATTGAATACATTATTAATTAGTAGCCAATAAATTATGAATTAATTAAATAAATAATTAATTAATTAATTAAACCTACATTATAGAAAATAAAAAATGTAAATTAAATATATGGATAAGTATAATAACTGATTTATTACTAAACAATATCTGAGTTAACACATATATACATTTATAAATAGTAATAAAACAAATTAATAATTAGTCATAATAATAATGGATTAATTACAATGTAAATTGTAAATAATTAATAATTAATATGTACAATTATATAATGAATAATATGAATTTCATAAATATTAATTATTATAAATGTACAATTAATAGCTTATTTATTGTAACAATTATATAATTATTCTTTTTAATAAATATAATAAATAGGGTAAATACACAAATACAGTATCGTAAAAATAATAATTTTAAAAATATAAATGTATATGAATAATTAACTAATATAAACCAAGTAATAATTAACCGATATAAATAACTAATAATAAGTAATAGTTGACTAATTTAAATAACAATCAGAACACACGTGTAAACCATCGCGAGCGTAGTAGATTTTAGATTTATCTTTGCCGATCCTGGTGTCAAAGTTTGCCATCAATGGGGCGATGTATTGAGTGACGGTTAGCCAAGGATGCAGGAAGTCTGAAGTGTACAGGAAGCCACCCGTTGCTATGGTGATCGTGCGTAGCGGGTGACCGTAGAACGGAAACTCAAAGCCGAGCTTGTGATTAGCCTATCGGTGGACGATGCGGGCGTGTATAGGAGAGAATAGGGTGTATAGGGTTGGCAGGTGTTATATGAGCTGAGGTAATATATATTATATATAATATATATATATATATATATATATATATATATATATATATATATATATATATATATTTTTTAGGTAGATTTATTACAATTTCATATATGTATTACTCATGTATTTTATATATATATAAATTTTAAATGATTTATACCCTTATTATAATTAATTATTATTTTTAATAAAAAGTAGCAATGATACTCAATTACAAGAATGATATCTGTTGATATCTACAATACAGAAATGAATAAATACAAATTTACTTATATATATATATATATATATCACAATACATAAATATATCTTACAAATATATATATATATATGTAAATATAAATATGATCAGTTGTTATATAATTACTATTACAATATACAATAACATATATATGATATTGGCCTTTAGGTATAACTCAATATCTATATGTTATATATATCTAGATATGTAAAATAAAGTAATAATATTGAATTATTAATTATCATCATTAATTATCTTCTATTTTCATTCTAGAATTAAGAAACCCAACATACATATTATTGTAATCACATTTATTGTAATTACATATTCAGGTGTATGTGTGTGATATTATAATAACAACGACATTATTCAATGTCCCAGTATTGTCAACATGGTGAAATTGATACTATCTATGATCATTCATTTTTAATAACTAAATAGCCTACCTTTATTATATATATAATATATAGGTGTAACTATATATGTATAATATAAACCTACATTATCTTATTTACTCAGTATACATATTATATTCTGAGTATATATTCTTAAGGGTGTTTCACACCAACTCGAACGCAATTATTAACTCTAATCATTGGAGGTTAAAGTTTAACTCTAATGTTTAAATCCACTATTTAAAATAAAATAAATGCTTATCTGTAAAAGGGGTTTCAGACCAACTCAAACTCAATTATTAACTCTAATAATTAGGTGTAAAACCCCTTTTTACGGAGATTTAAATAATATTGTTAAACTTTAATATAAATCTCTAATAATTAGAGTTAATAATTGCATTCGAGTTGGTGTGAAATCCCTTTAATATTTTACAATTATTTGTGAAACATTTAAAAACAAATTTTAAATCTAAATAAATTAGAGAATTAAAAAATGTCATTAAAATTAATGTCTATATTATGAAAAATTAAATATTATATTTTAAAAATAACTTAAATTAAAATAATTTAATAACTTTATATATTTATATATATTGTAATACATTTTATAAATCTTTATTTTACTTAGTAAATAATTAGTTAGTATAAAATACAATTCTATAGAATTAACATGAACCCCTCACCCATAACTCTTAACATATTCATATATTTATAAAATCAAAATTAAAATAAATGATATAAATAAATAAATGAATTGAATGAAAATTATACACAAATTATACAATACGCTAAAGGCTAAGATATTTATTTATTATATTTATAATTACAATATTGACATAATTATGAAACTATAGAAAGGGTTTAGCCAGTATAAAATGTTGTACAATATCTGGATAAATCTCTTGAATGTCGACAATGTATGACGTTTATTTTGTAATTAGTGAAACTGTGTACAATCAGTTAATTGGAAAGAGTTGTCTATGGTATAGGATACTGCGATACTGTAGAGGATACTAATAACAATAGAGTAGCTGCTATATAGCTGTAACTTGATACCCAAATACAACATCAACATGAAGTGAGAATTTTATAATTGTTTCATAATTAATTTTACATTAGAAATATGAATAATGCATTTTATTTAATTGTCTATTTAACAGTCTATTGAACAGGTGGTAGCTGCATTTAAAAGTAAATGTATTATACATTATTAAAATATAATATCCCAGGATCATATTTATTATAATATAATATGTTTATATATTTAATATATATTTTTATAATAGACATCATTATTTTAATTTTATTGGGAATTTCATAATTATATTTATAGTAATTTATATTCTAATTGGTATGCATTTATATTATTATTTGATTATATCTAATTAGTAAATGCTATTTAAATCATATAATTTGTCAAAATGATATGAAACTTAAATAGTGTGTGTCCCATATGCATACATTCACCAATAGAGTACATAAAATGTATATTTTATATGGTGCATATGCTGCATTCTATTCATATAAACCCAGATTTATGTGAATGCAGATTATAGAATAGACTAACTGAACAATGAGAGCTCATCTAGTGTCAGTGTAGCACACAATACAATAAGGGGTGTATACTATAGGGGTGGGGGGGGTTATTATCACATCAATAGCTGGATGTGTATAGTTAACTACTGCACATGTAATACTATTAATAGTAGTAATTAATACAATACTACAATTCTCATTAGAGACTACTGACTAGATGTACTGCTAAAGGGGAGTTGGGGTTGTAGGGGGAGAGGGTTTCATACCCCCACTGATGACACCATGAAGATGTTTTTATATCTTTAAACATCACTGAGAAATAGGCATCACGGTTTAAAACATAACCCTGTCGAGCACTGTTAAAAGAGACTGCTATTTCATAATAATTATATAAACAATTATGCTGTTATTTTTGTAATTAAAAATAAAATTAAAATTGCAATAAAACTCAGATACCTCAATAATAATTCTTACAAGCACTTATAAGTGATAACCTCTGATATAATACAGCTACACCTACAACTACTACAACTACTAGCATCACCATGGGCAACATAACATGTACTAATAATAATACCAGCATAGATGTGCGAAATACAATAAATCTATACTGTATCATAATTACAATATGTATATATAATATATAATATAATATGTTGCACATTATATCATAGCAGAATATAGAAAATCATTAATAAATACACACCCATGCATGCCCACACACTATTGGTCAGTGGTCAGTAGTAGCAGTAGTAGTAGTAGTAGTAGTAGTACTAGTAGTACTAGTAGTAGTAGTAGTAGTAGTAGTAGTAGTAGTAGTAGTAGTAGTAGTAGTAGTAGTAGTAGTAGTAGTAGTAGTAGTAGTAGTAGTAGTAGTAGTAGTAGTAGTAGTAGTAGTAGTAGTAGTAGTAGTAGTAGTAGTAGTAGTAGTAGTAGTAGTAGTAGTAGTAGTAGTAGTAGTAGTAGTAGTAGTAGTAGTAGTAGTAGTAGTAGTAGTAGTAGTAGTAGTAGTAGTAGTAGTAGTAGTAGTAGTAGTAGTAGTAGTAGTAGTAGTAGTAGTAGTAGTAGTAGTAGTAGTAGTAGTAGTAGTAGTAGTAGTAGTAGTAGTAGTAGTAGTAGTAGTAGTAGTAGTAGTAGTAGTAGTAGTAGTAGTAGTAGTAGTAGTAGTAGTGGTAGTAGTAGTAGTAGTAGTAGTAGCAGGGCCGGCTTAAGCATACTATGGGCCCCGGGCAAAAAAAAACGTATGGGCCCCATAAGAATTTCATAACATATTAAATGGGTCATTATAGAAATAACTAATATCTATAATTCTTCAATTTATTTATATATAAAAATAAATATATATATATATATATATTATGATGTATTATTATTCTATTATGCGTGATCAAATTATGTAAAAATATTTATAATCTTTAAAAAAAAAATTTTCATATATATTTACATATATCCTATCGCATGAAGGAGACCCACTTAATCTTAAGATGCATATACTATATATAGGGGGGCATCCTTCACGCTATGGATGTAAATAGATATTACGGTACCCATTTAAGATCATTGCAATATTTTATAATTTACAAATTAATTAGTAAAAATGATAAAAGTTAGTTAAATGATTAAATGATATAATTAGTTAAAATGATATGATCACATATTTATTTTACTCGATTTCTCTTTTAAATCACTATCTCTTCTAAATATTTCACTCTTCTAAATAAGTATTATTTATTCAGTATCAATTTAATTAATTAGCTTTGATTCTAAATATAATGTTACAGACTTGAAAGTATTTATTGTGTCAGATAATTTCATAGAAAATTATTTATAAGTTTAAGTTTAGAGAAGCTTATCTCTCAAGTGTAATTATTTAGCATTACATATATTAGGATGAAAATGTCAACAATAGGATATATCTAGCCCATCATATATATATATATATATATATATATATATATATATATATATATATATACAGTAAAACCTCTCTATAAGAAACCTCTTTATAAGAAAAATTACTTTATAAGAACATTTTTCGCACATTTGGTTGGAATTCAACATTTGCACATTAAAAAACCTCTTTATAAGAAAATCTTATAAGAAAAATATAAGAAAAACCTCTTTATAAGAAACTTATTGTATACAAAATAATTATATATAAATAGAAGTATTGTATATTGATAACAATTATAGAAATTAATTATTATATAAGATATTTTTTTTTCTTACAAATATTATATAACATAAATAGCTCGAAATGAATTAAAATTAATTAATAATTGTTATTTTTATCCTTGAATTTATTAAAATTAATTAATAAATGATATTGTATATATGTAAATTTATTAAAATTAATTAATAAATGTTATATCCTTAAAATGTATTGATGATACAATTTATTATATTATACAATTAATTGTTAAATAATAGATTATTATAATATTCATTATATTATATTTATCAATGATGATTCATAATTTATAATTTCTAATGTAAATCTAATAAAATTTCATTATGTATTAACATGTCTAAGCCAAAACAATACAGTATACATTTAAAACAGTATAACAAATAAATATACTATATATATAACCTATAGATTATATAATGCATTTTTAATTATAAATTAATTCTTAAAATTATTGGAAAAGTAAAAACCTCTTTATAAGAAAACCTCTCTATAAGAAAAAAAGTACTGAAAAAAAATAGTTTCTTATAGAGAGGTTTTACTGTATATATATATATATATTAATATTTGTATAGTCCATTCCTTTGAGGTGTATATCAATATGGTATAATATATGTTTAATACTGAATTATCTTATATATCCTACTAATCATCTTAATTGCTGATGTCAGATGATATATATATATATATATATATAAATATATTATTTATATAATTACTAATACATACATTTACATTTTATATTTTTCGGTTTTCGGACTGCAAACTGTGCTTATAAAGCAATCGGCCGTCCATATATATTTTAAGTTAATGTTTCATATTAAATATGTAGGTTTTCAGTAGTTTCTTGAAGTTGGGAGTTGATGGTGTAGTACGGATGGATGTGGGGAGAGTGTTCCACGAGTATGGGACGGATATTGCCCATGCTCGAGTATTGGTTGAATGTAATTTGTGTTTAGGAGGAAGTTGAAGTAGAAACGTATTGGTGGAGCGTGTAGTGGTACTAGTTGGTAATTTAAGTTTGAGTAGGGATGCTAGGTAGTCAGGAGAGTCATGGTGGATTGCTTTATGAGCCAGTAGTAGAGTTTTATATAGGATTCTATGGCGTACAGGTAGCCAGTGGAGTTTAACTAATAATGGAGATATATGAGTGTGGGAGTATTTTGGTATGTTGAATATATTTGTAAGTTGTATATATACACCTAGCTATAGAATTTTGAAGAATTTGTAGTTTAGTAATATACGATGAGGGGGTATTATAAAGGATAAAATTGCAGTAGTCGAATAGAGGTAGGATGTAAGCAGAAGCTATAATAGTAGCGGTGGATATTGATATTGAATGACGAATAAGGCGTAGTGAATGTAGTTGATCGTTTAATAGTTTTGTTATGTGGGACAGTTGTCTGTAAAAATTAAAAATATTGTCAAATATAACACCAAGATTTTTGACATGGGTTGAGTACATGATGAGCTGTCCATTAATGTTAATTGGAGGGGGAGTTGGTAACGTTTTACTTCGGAGTGGAAGGTGAAGGAATATAGCCTCGGTTTTAATTGGGTTAAAGACGAGGGAGTTTATTGTGAGCCAATGGTGGTAATAGTAGAGGAAAGGATGTCGGGTGCAAAATTAACGTTTTCTGTACATTTTACATAAAGTTGTATGTCGTCTGCATATGTATGGAAGCTAACTGGAGAATTCGAGATAAGGTGGAGAAGGGGAATTATGTAAATGTTAAAGAGTATTGGTCCAAGGACTGACCCTTGGGGAACACCGTGTGTTACAAGACGGGAAGATGAACGGGTTGAGTGAACTAAAACTGAGGAAGTTCGGTTGGTTATGAATGAGGATAGCCATTTGTGTGCAGTACCAGTGCTACCTATAGATGTAAGACAGTGTATGAGAATCGTGTGGTCAATAGTGTCAAACGCAGAGGAGAGATCAAGTAGTGCGAGTATTGTGCCATTTTTGTTATCAAGGTTAGTGAGAATATCACCGGATATCTTCGCTAGTGCGGTTTCTGTTGATTTGGAAGGAAGATATGCACTTTGGAAGATATGAGGGATTTTGTGTGATATTATATAAGACGTTAGTTGTTTCGCGACGATTCGTTCCAAAGTTTTGGAAAATATCGACAGGTTTGAGATTGGACAATAATTGTTGAGGCTCTGAGGGTCAAGGTTTGGTTTCTTAAGGAGGGGTGTAATGAGTGCATGTTTATAGGATGTTGGAAACGTACCGGATTCGAGGGATTCACAGAATATATTATTGAGAGGGATAGTGAGGGATTCAGTGATTTCGTGTAAAAGGGAAAGAGGAATAGGGTCAAGAGGAGATGAACTTTTAGTTGCTTTAAGAAGTGTGCCTATGTCTGACATGGAAGAGACTGAAAATACATTAAGTGAGTGAGTTGGCATGGTGGGGGTTATTAAAGTGGTATATCGTGGGAGATTGCTGAGAGTACGTGTAAGCTTATGATGGAAATAGTCATCAAAAGTTGATGATAAGGTGTCTGGTGGAAAGTCGGGTAAAGTTTTCTTTTTATTTCGCCCAAGGAGTTTCGAACAAATGGTAAACGTTTTCTTTTGATCTGATGAGCATGATTCCAGAGAGGCAGTAATATGAAGCGATTTTGCAATAACTACATGATTATCTTTTTTAGTATTTCCTATATACTTATAAGTATATATCAATTAATTTGTCAAATATTGTTAGAAAATAGTCATTTTTAACTTCTTATATGATGTAAATTCACTAATTTTATCATATGTTATCATTATACTAATTATTTTGTAATTTGTTTGTATACTCTAATCAACTCCTCATAATCATTTATTTTTTATAGGCAAATATATATATATATTTAGAGAGCTTATCAATATTTTGTATTACCGCTTTTATCTCAATTTAACCTAATTGTAATATTTTTCTGATCGGCTTTAGTCTACAAAGAAATTAGCTCCACGGTTTTCATAATATTGAAGTCTCAAAATCTTGCATTTTGAATAAATACGTTGACTCGAGTCAATATAACATTACTAGATCTAGTAATGTTATTTTAGTAATATTTTAACATATATAATATCAGATAACCTATGTAATTTTGAGAAATCCACAAGATACTGCTCTAATAAAATCTGCTTGTGATGACCATATTATATTCGATAATGCTTTTAATAAAACATATTATATTCTTCTTTAATATAGATGTTAATATATTCTTTATTTAGTTTGGCTAAATTAATTATATTTATTTGGGATGAAAGCAATTCATATTGCTACAATTGTCAAAGATTCAACGGCATTTTGCACAACCAAATTTAAGGAATGCACAGCGCAGATATGGGGATCCATATTGAAAATGGACTATGGTATATTATGATATCTTTCATTTGATTGAATATTCTAGAAATATTGCTGGATTTTGCATAACTTTGAGCTCTATTATCTATTATAATTATATTATTATTAAAAAAAAAATCTACCTAATCGTTAGCTAAATATTGACCAATGTGATAATGAATCTTAACATGCATCAATAAATACCTATATAATAATAATATCTAACTTGGTATATATGACGATGACTTATTAACGTACCTACATGTGATATATCTGGAATTGAGTACACTGATATATAATATAATATTTTGAATTTTATATATTTTCAATTATTAAGTTATCAGTGATAATTTATCACCTGTTCTCCAATAAGAATATCGCCATTGTGTGTATTTATATATATATAAATATATAGAGGAGGGTGATGTAAATCTAAACATTCAGTTGCAAGTAGGTACGAAGTCCTAACTAGTACTAGTTGGATAATTGCAAAAATGCCTTTAGTATTATATTTAGATTATATATATATTTATAATAATATCTGTTTCAATACATATAAATATAATTTCTTTCTCTAATAATAGTCTGTTGAAAATGTTATGTACAGTTATGTACAGTATTCCCTTTAATCAAGTGGTTTAATCACTATTAAAAATACTATAAAGCAGAATATTGCTATTTAAATTAAAACTATTTTTTATATATATATTATTTACACTAACAAAATTATAATAATATATACACTATGAGAAGATACACCTTTTATTAATACGAGAAGTAGATAGAGAAAATTAAATCTTTTGAGATAAATTATTTTTAAAATATATAATTAGTTTTAATTACTATACCAATTATAAATCTATATAGAATATCGCTTTTGTGTAATTTATAATCAATACAATCCTTTACAAATATCAGAAATCATAGTTCAAATATATCTTTTTTATTTAATTTTAATATAAAAAAGTATACTTTTTTTTCGTAAACTAATTATAGAATTTTTAAGATTCAACTATGGTTAATATTCTTTAATAGGTTTATCATTTATCACTTTCTAGTTTAACAAACAATTATTTATCAATTCGTTTCATACTATTTTATCTGACTATGGTTATCACTATTCGCATGTGCTTCAACATCTTCATGTAACTGTTTCAACCATATCTTCGTGTAAATTTAGATATTTTTGTAAAATTCACTTTTCAAATCGGCCTAAATGGCTCATATTTAATTAAATTATTATATTATTTATTTAATTAGAATTAATAATATATAAGAAAAATACAGTTAAGAACATTTTTTTGTATATAAATAGTAAACAAAATGTTTCTCAAATAATTCATGGGCCCCCCAAAATGTGGGACCCCGGGCAATTGCCCGGTTTGCCCCCCCCTTAAGCCGGCCCTGAGTAGTAGTAGTAGTAGTAGTAGTAGTAGTAGTAGTAGTAGTAGTAGAAGTAGTAGTAGTAGTAGTAGTAGTAGTAGTAGTGGTAGTGGTAGTGGTAGTGGTAGTGGTAGTGGTAGTTGTAGTGGTAGTGGTAGTGGTAGTGGTAGTG
>OZ025241.1:92598722-92613722 GCA_964019155.1 Osedax fenrisi | reverse complement strand
ACCCGTCCTCTGGGATCGCCATACTAATAATATAGACGTGGCCACTATCGCCGTAGTGTCCTAACTCCGCTGGTTAGTGTATACTACGGCCATTAGGCTGACCACTACATGTCACGTGATACTCCCGCCGTACCTATCTGCGCGCGAGCTCTAATACGCCCCCCGGTTCCAGCCTCGGGGAGATAACTCGAGATCGGGCGAGTTAGAGAGCGAGATGGCACGTGAAATGGCGAGAGAGAGCGAGAGAGATACTAGGCACCGTTGATCACGTGACACGGGGGCGGGACGCCGGTGACCTAGATGTTGCGTAATCAATGCGAGCGTGACGTAATCAAAGTATTGCGTGACTAATGCTTTATGATTCAATAACTGAGTGTGATGCGTTTATCTCGGTAGTAGTGGTGCTAGTGGTGGTGGTGCTAGTGGTAGTGGTGCTAGTGGTGGTTTCAGGGGGAGGGGGGCGGGACGCTGACTTTAAGTTCATCTCGATATTAGTGTATGCGCGGCTAGCTACGTTTAGTGTGTATATGTATTATATAACACGTACTTTTTGCATTTATACACATAGATACATAAACACATCATACATATATATATATATATATATATATATATATATATATATATAGATATTACAATTCTAATATTCTACATAGATATATATCACACAACAGTATTATTATTATTATGGTTACATATATTATTTAACAAAATATACTATGTTCCTGATTGAAATTATGTTTTATAAGTAATAAATCATTGTAGAATGAAATTAAATAATTATTTACAAATTTGCCTTAAATATTAATTAATTAATATTAATTATATTATTCAATGTTAAACAAATAAATTATTAATATATATTAATATATTAAATATTCGTATTATTTACTCAACATATTATTGGAAGCAATAGAAATATATAACAAAATTAAGTTTATATTACATACAACAAATAACAAATTAACTTGAACAACATTTTGTGACAAATAATATTAATACATTTTCTGCAATACATTTTTTTTTGAATTTAATAATATTTTTGAATTAAATTATTGATTTACACACACACACATATATATATATAATGCACTCTTTATATATCACCCATCTAGGGACAGGCCTATTTGGACAGTATATACAAAATGGTGGTATATAGATTTTGGTAAATACATAATACTATTTACCATAATATGTATATAGCAAATATAGCTATATTCCTATATAGTAAATATAGCTATAATCTATATATCTCTAATACTATATAGCAAATATAACATGTGAATTAGCTTTATCTAGTTTCAGCTCTAATAAGCATTATATCAATGATGGTGGTACACCACTGTGCACTATAGCAATGGTTCATTGTACATTTCTGAGTATATATATACATTCAAATATAAAGAAAATTAAGATTTTCATTACATTTCAAATTAAATTACATTACTCTACAAGTCTATAATGAAATTTAGAAATTAAAATGTTAATATAAATTTAATAAAATATATTGGAAAGTTGATTAAATATATATATAAAAATTATTAAATTTAAAAATATTAGAAAGTAAAAAATAAATAATATCTTATTTAGATTGTAAAACATAGATCTATTATCTTACTCAATAACTCATAGATATAATATAGGATACATTTAAGTACTAGGTAATAGATCAATATTTACATTACATTTCTGATATTATCTTTCCATAAATAATACATTACATTACATATGGGAAATATGTATTATATGTGATAATATGAAATATTCATCAGTATTTACACTGTATAATGCAGTCTATTGTGTCACATGAGTGAATCATTAATGTTGTGTGTGTGTTGGTATATAATACTGATTGATTACCTTGATCTGCAGACAGTACATATATAATAGTTATTTGCTTTATATATCATGAAAATAAATCATGTATATACATTGTATATAATGTATCTATATTCAATGAAAGCATCTAAAATAAGAGGGGGGTATGCCAATGTGGGTAAATTATTAGTTAGTTTTAATAATGTGAAAGTTTACAATAAATCCCTGCAGACAACGGAATTAACATATTTAGAATTCTATTATTATGAATAAATGAAATCTAACATTACAGTGTGATATATACTAGAGAACAATACAAATGTTTCCATTCCCATACTTGTTACTCTATGCTATACATCAAACAATAACTATTATCTGTGATATCAGGAAGATACCAGGGCTAATTACAGGTTCATGCTTCTTGTTATCTAAATAATGATTTATTGATGTATAAACAATATAACACACATATATATATATATATATATATATATATATATATATATATATATATATATATATATAATACATGTACACATACTGTTTTTATAATTTGTATCAGTTTTATTATGTGATATTAACTCATTCATATATAGATTTTAATAGAATATGTGTTTGCCTATGTATGTATGTATGTATTTATGGATGTACTTATGTATGTGTGTATGTGTGTGTATATATGGGTATGTGTGGGTATGTGTGTGTGCATATGAGTGTGAATGTTATTTAATGCTTTATTATAAATGAACACATTCTATATATTTAATTTGTAATAAAAACCATTCTATCAGCAAATATTAAATATTATTTAATTATTCATCCGTATACTACAAATATCTAATAATATCTCATAAGAATGCTCTTTATATATAGGTTAATAAGTAGTTTTAATTATTAATATATATTAGGTCACACCCGATGTGTTAACTTCTATACTTATTGGATACTAGTAAGAACTGGTTACTAATAATAATATAGCTTAATAACAGTATAACGTCACAAGAAGTTCCTAGAAGATTTTTCTATAAAATTTCTCTAATTATTATATTACATCTCAAGAAATACTGAACTTCCTCATATATTCAAGAAATTACTATATAGTATATACTATGAATTACATAATATATCTATGAATAATTGCTGCAGTAATTCTTATCTACATATCTTATAGATAGATATAGTAGATACATTGAAAGCATTCAGATAAAGATACTAATATTATGACTAATAATGTTGTGTTAGAATACATATGTATAATATATATATATGTGTGTGTATGTATATATGAAAACCTATGCATATTATAGGTAATATATATCAGATATACATTTAATGAATATATTTACTTTGTATGTTCTATTTTATATGTATGTTAATTCATAGTATACATGTATATATTTATATATTGTTTTCTATATAAATGAATTCTATACAAATGAATTCATCGAATTATATCCATAATACTTTGTTATATAGATATAGCATATGGTTACTCTATTAATGTATATAGATGCATATGTTGTAGGAGTGTACATTATATGATGTTGCAAAGATACTATCTGATAATCTATAATATTGTATCCGAGATATTGTATTCGTACCTTTATCAGATCGGGCTGGTAGTTAATAAATAAAAAAGTCTCGGATCGGTTAAAATATTTTAATTTTTAATATATTTTGAAAAATCATACCAGTAAGATCATATCATTAAAAGATTATACAATACAGATCCCTATAACATATTCATGTATATACATTAGTAGAGTAACCATATACTATATTTATATAAAAGTATTATTTATAAAAAGAGTATTCGGTATATTGAATTTATTTGATATTAATTTATTTAATTTTACAATTTTATGTTATAAAAATAAAATTGTACTATATCTCATAATGTAAACATTATTAAACATATTTTTATGTTAATTTACATCCCGAATGAGGAAGAACGATCTCCGGTAATGTTATAAATACCCATTAATGGGTTGACGTGTGATCAATATCACTGCCTTACAAGATACTGATTATGACACCATTAACCATTATTACATAATTCGTATGTAATAATAATAATATTATATTAAATAAATTAATTTGCACTTCAATTTAATTTTAATAATAGCTATGACTACGGGCGCTGCAACAGGGGGGACGGGGGATATGTCCCACCTACTTTACAATCTAGGGGGACCTCCTATGTATTGGTCCCCCACTTTTTACCACAATATTTATTTTGATATATGGTCCTCTTTATATACAAATTCGTTCCAGCGCCACTAATTATGACTAGATTCACATTTAGGATATATATATATATATAATAATTATATCATATAACCAAAGATTTTCCGAAGGAAAGATATAACACTTACGCGAAATCGTGTAATTCGAATTTATATACAAAATACCCCAGTGCCACCTATAGCGGGTTACTTTTAGGAACTATGTGTTGTTTATAATGTAAATTCGTATTTAACTATATACTTTTAAAATGTTAAATAATATGCTTTAAATTAATATTTATATGATGAAAAGTAAGTGTTCATTACTAATATATAACAAACAAATATGATATGTATGTTTTAAATGCTATAAGTATATATTTAGTAAGTAAAACCTAATTTATATTTCATGTAATTTAATAGAGCAATGAAAATATTGTTGTATGCAAACAGAGCCGAACATAAATCTATTTCAGTGATTTTGATACTACTGCTAGCAGCGACAGGGGATATTACTAAATTACATTGTATCCATAGGGAGTGTTATATCTTTGCTTCGCAAAATCTTTGATACAATAACTATAATGATTATAATAATCATTATTATAAATATAATTTAATTTGTATTAAATAATGTGTCATATAATAGAATATCTCAAATATTTGTATATATATATATATATATATATATATATATATATAGCATAATATACACTCATACACATACAAATAAAAGTTGACAGAGATCATACATACTATGTAACATAGCCTCCCTATTATACTGATATATTATATATCATTTTATTATTATATTTATATATATATAAATATTAAATATAACACAGATTACCTATAAATAATCTATTATAAATTAGAATTTACACTTTTAATTATAAAATATTGATTTAATATTTTAAATAAAATTTTAATATTTAAATTTTTATATTTATAAAATTTAAATAACACTTTAATTTATAATTCAATGTATGATAATATAAAATGTAATATAATTATTAAATATATAATCATAATAATGAAAATAATAAAATTATGTTTATTATTATACACTTTTAAATATCCATTTAAATTATAATAATGATAATAAAACTGTGAATACTTTTTTATAAGTAAAAGTTCGTTGCTATACAAATGCATGCCAAGAAATATGAATATATTTGATTAAAGTAATGCTATTTTAGTGAATATACATATTCACGTTAATACTATAGATGTATTTTTCATGTAAATAATTGTATAACATATATAATTTATAAAATAAGTATATATTTTCAATGTATTAATATATAACTACATTAATAGGTTTGATAATTAATATAATTTAGTTAATAACCGGGTTAATAATAATAATTATTATAATTACAATAATTAACAGGTGTTTTATATATTTTAAACAAAATAACTAATTTTAAATATATAATATTTAACTTCTTAATAGTATTAATATTACCTTCATCATATGTTAAACAATTTGTTATAGCTAAAATTATAAATAACAGCACAATTCTTATCATTTTATTTAGAATAATTAATTTCACCTGAGATTATAGAGAATAATTATAGTTCAATCAGGGTTCAATTTACCTTTCTAACAAAATTTGTATGAGAATATATGAATTTATATGTTTTAATATAAATAAAATAAATATGAATTATAATATTATATATAATAAATATATTAACGGTATACTATTATTATAATAATTATATATTATTGTTATATAACATATATATTTGCATCATATATACTTTTATTTTTGTATATCACTGAAAAAAGAATTTTTATTTTCGATAACAAACGAATATAAACAATAATAAAGAATTTAAATTTATTTTAAATTAATCTTTATTAATCTAATTTTTTAATAAACCAATTTATTTAAATATATAATTTGTATTAATACAATTATATAACATGTCTATTGGTGTACCTATTAAGGTACTTCACGAAGCAGAAGGTCATATTATTACTTGTGAAACGAATACCGGTTGTATCTACAGAGGAAAATTAATTGAAGCAGAAGATAACATGAATTGTCAAATGTCTCAGATACACGTAACATACAGAGATGGTCGATCAGCAGACTTAGAAAACGTATATTTAAGAGGTAGTAAAATTAGATTTCTGATACTTCCCGATATGTTAAAAAATGCTCCAATGTTTAAAAAAATTGTTGGGAAAGGGGCAAATGCTGGGAGGGGGAAATCTGCAATTCTACGAGCTCAAGGTATATTTTAGTGATACAACAATATTATATTGAATATATTATAGATTATAATTAATAGAGTAACATATATTTGATATCAGATATTAATATAACATTAACTTATTCTGTGTTATGAAACTTTATCATAAATAATTTAATAAATTATTTATTAATGTCATTTAATTGTTTCTAAATAATGTAGTAAATGTGTTAATTATGAAATAATATTTTACTAATATAGTATACGTTACACATATTCATAGTAGAACTACCCCCGATTACATTATTTTAAGTAATGGATATTATTATTATAATAATAAATAACATATAAAATTAAATATAAATATAATAATTATAACATACAATAATTTTTTAAATATATATGGTCTATTTTAAATTAATTGTATTTTGTATTATAAGTATATAATTATACTTTTTTAGTGTAATATATATACATATATATATATATATATATATATATATATATATAACCTTTAACCTTTAACCTTGGGGTTTCACCACTTCTTTTTAGTAGATAGTACTACTACTCAGACGTGGGTAATTAAAAATTACAGGCTATAAGCAGCTTTGAACAAGTGTGTTTTTAGTAATTTTTTAAAGGAACTAGTTATGTTATTTGTTCTAAGCATATCCGGCAGTTGATTCCATAATTTAGATGCTGCGGCTTTGGCCAAACTGCGAATGATAATGATTTGTAACCAGCTTGAATTTATGGGTATCGCGAATGTTTCTAGAGTAGTTCTTCAGTTCAAGAATGTTGCAGAGATAGTCTGGATAACCACAGTGTAAAGCTATATGAGTAGTTAATAGCAATTTGTATATTATTCTGTATTTTATTGGCAACCAGTGCAGTTCTTTCATTTTAGCAGTGACTGACTCATGAGAGGATTTAGGCATATTGAATATTATACGGATCGCTCTTCTTTGAATTTTATATAAATCTAATATATAATATTTATTCTGTATTCAGTAGAAAAAGTACATTTAAATTATATAATTATTAAAATAATATGTACACATATTTGAAATAATTAATAATACTAATATAGAAATAAGTGTAAACCTTACAAAAGAACTGATTGTTATTTAATAATTATATTATTCATATATCATTTTCTAATATAATATTGATTGTTATTTGTGATCATAAATTAAGTTAATATTCTATAGCTAGTCACTAGTAATTAATATATACAAACTATTATAGTAACTATAATAGTTTCTATACAAAATACAATGTTCACCTTTTTTTTGGGGCGTGAAAGTAGCCCATATATATATAGATATAGAATAATTGGTAACCAGTTATCTCATTCTTAGTGATTTTGTTTGGCGATTTCATGCAGTGTAAATTCTAAATTTTAAAATATTTTTATATAACCAGGTCAAGATATTACCAATCCGCACAAAATCACTGGTATCAAAATAATTTAATAATTTTTCAATCTTCTAGCAATAGATGTTACTATATAACAAGTAATAATAAATGATAAATAGTCTAATACTGAGCGCTGATATAAAAACTTGACTCGATCAGTTATTTTATATTATATAATATTTACTTATTCATAATTTATGTATACCTTATAAATAAGGCTACAAGATAAAATCTGCATATTTAAACACACATATATAATTATAAGCTGTAATTAGAACGCCCGCCACAATAAAATATTTTATTATAAATGATTTAGACTGACATCGGCAACCAAAATCATCTAACCAAGAGTTCAAGTAAAAATTTGGTGTAGGGCTTATATAATATATACAGTATTATGCTATGTATGCATATATAGAACACAACTTCACAACTCGGTGGATAATTTACTGAGAAATATAACGTTAGCCGCAAAATGTTTACTAGAACTCTCGGTTATAACTGTATTGGGGGCCGATGTCAGTATTTATCTTATAAATGACATCTCAATTTATGATATAAATTAATAATTTATTTCAATTTCTTACAAATATATATATATATATATATTTATAATTCCAAATAATATTTTCTATTGTATATATTTAGTCATATATATCTTTATTTTTAGATATAGATTACATATAATTATATCGAATTATATACCTAAGTCTCTCCATGGTACCCGGTCAAAATCTTTGCGATGTGAACGAACGCAAAATTTTCTATTCGAATTAGTGATTTTATAATATTATAAAATCACTAATTCGAATTGAAAATTTTGTGTGCGTTCATTTAACGTTATTTAACTTATCTATATAACACACATATATATATATATATTATATAGAGATATCTAAATCACCAGAATATGAGTCAAATCGTATTTTAATTAAAATAATTGTAATATTGTATACATTTAATAATTATATTAATATAATAACATAAATACCATTTTTTTCACATTTATGTTGTTTTGTTTTATTTTGTTTGTTATTTAGATGCTTGATTACTCTGGCCCAGAGTCGTTAAAATAGATTAAATTAAAATTAAATAATATATGTACTATTTATACAATCACTAATTCGTATAAAGAATTAGTGGGCGTTTAGTGCGTAGTTTATTTTTAAAATCGGAAAGCTTTTGACCATAATTTCCCTCCATAGTGATCTCTATATATATCTAGTTTATATAATTTATTTTGGTAATATTACAATTATTAATGCAGCTAAGACATGTATAGTGTGTATTACGTGTAAACACGAGTAATTTCTGCTAACTGTCATACATACCCTTAAAGAACAAATTAAATTAAATATTTATATGTTGACATTAGAAATACATCTATACAACTACATTTTATAAATATATACATATATTAAATAAATATATTTTTGTAATTTAAATTTATAACTAGATAATATTTTCTTCATGTATATTTGTGTACTACACATGGATATTTAATTAGTCTATAATATATACATATACCAATATTGGTAATGTGTGGTATATATTTGTTTGGTATCCCACTACCAGTATTTCCGGAAATAATGTCCAGAATTTTCTGCTAAAGGGGGGTATCCCACTACAACTTGCTAGAAAATCGCTTTCTAGACAAAAATTCCGGACATTATTTCCGGAATTACTGGTAGTGGGATATTACATTTATAGACAAATATAAAAAAAAATTATATTTTATTATATTTATAAATAAATATTATAATAAAATATGATTTGACTAATTATAATAATAGAATAATTATTCTTTGAAAAATAGTCCTTTTTAGAATCTTTTGAAATAAATATTGATGTAAATTTTGTTTTATCAAAATTACTATTTGAATTACTTTTCTCTCCATTACATATAACATTAAATATCTCAATAGACTATACCTAGTAGTATTCAAATTAATTATACAAAATATAGTTGAATATATATTTACTCTTATTTAAAACAGAACTGTTATACATTTATATATATATTTATATTTTATATACAATTTTATGTTTATAATTTAACATATAAAAATGCTATAAAAGTATTTTTTATAAATTAAAAAAATATATATACATACAAATACAATTTTTAGATTAGTATACTCTATATTTAGGCTAAGAGAAGTGAACTCATTATATCAGACATATATTATACTTTATTTAAATTAAACAGTTTTTAATACTCTTATCTGTACAGTACAGATTGTAATTTATATGTAAATGAGTTAATAATCAAACATTAACAAAATCTATTAAATAGTTATCATTAAGTACCATTTTTTAAAATTCTGGCTAAATTATTTGATTTGTATACAATTATTTTTTAGTTTATAATATAATAAACATGGATATAGATTATGGTTATTATTTCTTCTAAAGTTCTTAAAAATAAGGTACAATTTTCCCAATTATCACATATATATATTATCTCTAATATCGCATAGATCTGTATTTAATTTGAAAACTTTTGATATTGAATAATATTGAATTAAGTAAAATATTACATCCGAAGTATAAAATAAAATTATAATAGTACCAAAGATTTGTCTAAGGAAAGATATAACACCCGAAATTATGTTGTTCGAAATTGTATACAAAATACCCCAGTACCACCTATATCGGGTTACTTTTAGGAACTATGTGTTTTTGTGAAAATAATGTAAATTCGTATCAAACTACACTTTTAAAATGTTAAATAATATGATTCAAATTAGTATTGATGAAAAGTAAGTGTTCATTACTAATATTATATTAGTAATATATAACAAACAAATATGATATGTATGTTTTTAATGCTACAAGTATATATTTGGTGAGTAAAAGCTTATTTATATTGCATGTAATTTAATAGAGCAATGACTACATTTTTAAAATTTACTAAATTACGCTGCATGCATAGGGATTATACCTTTTCTACTAAAACCTTTGATAGTACTCTTCATTACAAGTATATTGTGAAGATTTATAAAATAAGTGACCTTAAAATCTTATATTTAATAAGTGAATTTTAAAATCTTATATTAAAATATAATTATGGAATAATGAATAAAATATGTATTAATTATTATTCTATAATTAAATAAAATATATTCAATGAATTATTTATATTATTTTTGTAATTATTTATTAATAATGATTACAGCTGCAAGAGGAAGAGGAAGGGGTGCAACACCGGGCTCGGTACCAGGAGCAGCAAGAGGAAGAGGAGATAATGTCTATCAAAGAAGGCAATAGCCACTTTTATATATATTTTTTAATAAAATTAACTATAGTTCAAATTTATTATTTAATAATAATCACTCTAAAATAACTAATGTAGCTCTTAATGTGTCCTTGTTATAATAATATTCAGATAACAATACAGATAATAAAGTATATCTAATAATATTACTTTGAGTAATTTATAAAATATATAACAAATTTAAATTTATAATACTGTTTACTTTAATGACTTAATATTTGCCAATAGCTCTTCCATATACATTGTGGTTGATGCATTTCCATGAATATCTGATGTATGAAATTCAAAATTATTTAATACTTTGTTTACTGCAGCTTCTATTATTCCTGCTTCTTTGGTTAATCTATTTGATGTTATTATTATATAATTGAATATACAATAAAACTAGATACAAACCCTAAATACTTGAGGAGATCAACTCCTGCCAATATCATAGCAGTAGGATTTGCAATGTTTTTACCTGCGATTTCATGACCGGTTGCTCTGGCACCCTATATTTCAAATGGAGTATTAGAGACATCGTAGTTAGATTATAATGTGCTATGATATATAATGATGATATTAACAGTTTCGAAGACGGCAAAATCATCACCAATATTTACACCTGGAACGAGACCTGCACCACCAACTAATCCAGTGCTGATATTTGTTATAATTGATCCGTATAAATTGGGCATCAACATTACGTCAAATTGTTGTGGTCGAGATACAAGCTATAAGGAAATATCAATGATTAGATAATGGATGTTAATTTATTATGATAATAATTGATAACAATATAACAGTGATTTTTAATGTTAGATTCATATTAAATAGATGTATTGTTTATACAAATTAATTTGTTTAAAAGAGAATTATTGATCAAATTGTAAATATGAGAATTATCTACAACAAATTCACTAAATTAGAGTGTAATTTAATATAATTATATATTCACTAGTTGAGATTTGTTTCATAATTATAAGAAAACAAATGTTAAATCGTGGAATATTATTTTAACAGATACAAATATATAAATAATTATAATATGATGTATAATTTAAATAAATATGGTAAATAGAATTTAAAGAAAAAGTATATATAATATAAAATAATATATATAATGTAGTTTTATAGGTTTTTACAAAATAGAAAATTAATTTACTAGATTTGAAAATTATATATATATTGTATAACAATATTAAAATTATAATTTATATTATTAACTTAATATAAATTTGATATTACCTATAATATTATACAATATATAGTTTCTTAGGTTTTTACAAAATAGAAAATTAACTATATTTGAAAATTAGTATAATAATATTAAAATTATAATTTATTCTATTAACTTAAATATAAATGTTACTAATTATGCCTATAATATTATACCATAGGAATAAATTAGCTGAATAATTCATATATAATCATTAATCTATTTTTGTGTGAAATAAAATTAGTAATTTATGATATTACATTCTCTATATTTCTATTTTTTACTAAAAATATAATAATATTAATTTAATAAATGAGGTTTTTTTTTAGTAATAAAATATGGTAAATAAATAAAGAAAAACAAATATAATTAACAATTTATGATATTACATTCTCCATATTTCTATTTTTTACTAAAAATATAATAATATTAATTTAATAAATGAGGTTTTTTTATAGTAATAAAATATGGTAAATAAATAATTGCTAAATAAAGAAAAACAAATATAAAAGTTTTTTAATTATTTTTAATAAATTATTTTGTTATTAAATTATAATAAAATATAAATATTTTTAACAAAAATGTTATGATAAATTATAATAAAATGATATGTAAAGTATATTATATAATCAACTCAAAAAAGAGCAAGTGTCTCAGACCTTCGCATTATTTATTATTACATATAATTCAATAATTAAGCAGTCGATTTATAAATATGTGCTGTTTTCTTTATTATAGAATATACAAAAATTATCTTTATATTTTAGTTTTTGAAAATGTACATATAATGTACCTCTATGTAATATGGTGTTTATTTTTATAATAAATTGTAAAAACAAATTTTATATCATCAATATCGTCTATTAAATTGGTTATAATAATTATAACATTTTATTTTATATATAATGGAAATATTATTAAAATAATTAGTTCTTAGATTAAAAATCATTTTTTTCAACAAAATTATGTAAATATATAACTAAAATAACAATAATTAATTATATCATAATAATTTAATGAAATAACGTTTATAATTTTGTCTGCATTATATGAATAAAACGCATATAGTTATTATTAAATTAACCAAACTATAGGTCAATATGATATATTTTGAGAAAGTTTTATAGCGTTATTTATTTCCATTTTACATATGGCATACTCACGAATAAATGCTGATGAAGCTATCGTATTGGTATTGAATTTGGTTACATATGAGTCAGTTAATTTGTAAATTATCTTATTATTATCTTATTAATATCTTAAACATTTTCTCAGTAAATATCTATATATTTATATAAATATTTTATTTTGAAATTTATATTTATTTAAATAACAAAAAATAACAAATTATTATAATTATTAACATTAATATATTATGAATAATATTTATATTCCATTATATTCTTCAGATTAATATAATACATTATAATTAAACAAAATAAATATAACTTTACGTAATAGATAAATTTCAATATTTAAAAAAAAATGTGTATACTCTGGTCATTTAGTGCAGTATTATTTAAAATTAAAGGGTTTATAACTTATTATTTTTACATATCTGTATGTATAATTGTATTGAATTAATTAATTATAATAATATTAAATTATTATTATAAAAAAAATAAAGTAATAATATTTTTTAGAGAAACATAATTTTTGGATTCTTAATGTTTTAATAAAATATAATAAATAAGGGGACATAAATTTTGTTAACATAAAATATAGTATTTATAACTAATAATGCACGATTCAAACCTGCATACTACAGTTGTCAACAATCATGTCCTCAAATTCAATATCAGGATAATCTTTAGAAACATCTTTACAACACTGAAGGAATAAACCATCAGCCAATTTCCTGTGAAGTAATGCAGTATTAATTTATTATCTATAATTACATTAAGAATCTGTTCACAGTGTGACATAATCGTGCATGCATTGCACACTGAATTAACATTGGGGATATAGGAGCAGAGCTGTACTTACATATTGATATCACTACGTTACCAATATATTAACGGAACTATATGGCACTGACACATGCCAGCTCAACACTGACACCTCACCTCTGCTATACTAACATTATATTAGCTTTATGTACTGTAGTGACTACTCTATGACTCACCACTACTGCTACTCTATGACTCACCATTATTGCTACACAATGACTCACCACTACTGCTACACTATGACTCACCACCTCTGCTACACTATGACTCACCACTACTGCTACACTATGACTCACCACTACTGCTATACTATGACTCACCACTACTGCTATACTATGACTCACCACTACTGCTATACTATGACTCACCACTACTGCTATACTATGACTCACCACTACTGCTACACTATGACTCACCAATACTAACATGATATTAGCCTTGTGTACTGCAGTGACCTTCTTACGTCCATTACGACGGGCGAAATCGAACGCGTACTTTGCGATACGGGTCGAGTTAACATAGGTAATGATCTTGAGACTTTCTACTACGACTTGACCATCCTGGTAGGGAGTGTAACTATTGTTTATAAGTAATAATAATAAGTAGTATTTACAATTTATATTTATATATATATATGTTGATCTCATTGATTTCCCCTAAAGCGCTTCAAATTAAGATGGGATCTTTATTATTGTTGTCACCCAATTCAGTCATTCAAACTTATAGACAATACAAATAAATATACAAGAATAAAGCTGAGTTCACACCAAAAATCCGTACGGATAACCTGAACGGATTGAAAATCCGAGAATATTAGCTTAATTTAGGTGTGAAGTCAATTTTAAATGTTCGGATAAATCCGTACAGATTTATTTACGACATGTTCTATAAAATCCGAGCACTGAACGG
>OZ025241.1:92531222-92596222 GCA_964019155.1 Osedax fenrisi | reverse complement strand
AGTAGTAGTAGTAGTAGTAGTAGTAGTAGTAGTAGTAGTAGTAGTAGTAGTGGTAGTAGTAGTAGTAGTAGTAGTAGTAGTAGTAGTAGTAGTAGTAGTAGTAGTAGCAGTAGCAGTAGCAGTAGCAGTAGCATTAGTAGTAGTAGTAGTAGTAGTAGTAGTAGTAGTAGTAGCAGTAGCAGTAGCATTAGTAGTAGTAGTAGTAGTAGTAGTAGTAGTAGTAGTAGTAGTAGTAGTAGTAGTAGTAGTAGCAGTTGTTGTCATTTGAATTAACTTACCTGAGTTCTAAATTTCTGATTTTAAAGCCAACCTCATCAATATTAGTATCAGCATTACCTGAGTGTTGCATGGGCTAGGTTATTACAATAGGTATTAATGGTTAAGAGTATGTGATAAGTAAATTAAGTAATTTATTAATGTGTTTTGTTACATGCATATATAAATATTATTTCATCATAATGTAGGTAATGGGTGTATTAATAATGTAAACATAGACAATTATAGTTAGTGTTATAATGTAAATGTGTACCAGACGTTTTACAGTAAGAGTGGAGTATGTCATTATTAGTGGCATGTTTCATTATTAGTGGCATATGTCAGTAGTAGATAGATACTTTTATTTAAACACTATTTAAGTATATAATTCCTATAGTGTACAGGGGATAATAAAGTAAATATACAGTGCTAATAGTTATAACTAGTATTGACAATTCTAAAATATGGGAAAACGAATATGTTTGAATTTAGTAAGTAGGGAGGTAGTTCTTCAGTTTGTTTTTGAAGGTAGTAGTAGTAGTATTAGTAGTAGAGGTATTGATGGTTTGAAGGGATGGAAGGAGATGGTTTCAGAGGTGGCTGCTAGTAGACATGTAAGGGTGTCAAACTTTTCAGAACAATACGGTTGCGCTTCACTGCCTTCAGAACTCGGTCAAATTCAGCGTCGGAAGAGGTTTTAGTGAGGTTGACGTCTTCGAAATCTACAGGGGCGTCTGTGTATCTGTGTACGGGATAAGGACATGCTATCATCGTCATGGACATGTTCATGGGTTAAGATCGTTAATAGTAATAGAGATATTATTTAATATAGATATTTAGTTGTACAATTAGATACAGTTTCGCACTTGTATTAATAATCACGATATAGTAAATTCAATGATAATAGAAATATTAGATTATTTATAAGCATGTATTGAATATTAATTAGGATTTCGAAAATAGAAATTACTTAAGTGTGAAATTATCAAATAATTATTTTCTCATACATATATATATATATACTGTTTCTATAGTAATTAAATACTATACCACTACCCTGACTACTACCCTACCACACGCATACAAGTACCTGAATACTTTCTTGACGTATTCCATCATCTCAGGTCCCACTCCGTCCCCTGAGATCAGGGTGATCATGTGACGACCGGCGTACTTACGATGGTCGTACTACGGTGGGGTGGGGGTGGGGTTAATAGGGGGGCGCTGAACTTAATATGCGTTATTGTACTGTGTAGTTGTGGTGGATGGAGGGGTAATATAAGAGAAAAACCATCTTACTGTAATAGGAGATAGAGACAAACCATCTTACTGTGATAGGATACCTCCCTCTGTTGTTGACAGCTCACAGTGGAACATGACGCAGGAACCAGTTTCACAACCTATCATCGTGGGGTAGTTATAGTCAAGTTAACTGTACGGTGTTACATACTAGATAAGGCTTGGGTATATTAAGATAGTGCCCATAGAAAGCAAAATCCGAAAAAAAATTATCCACGCATTATTTACAGATCAATTTTTCCTAGAAAATTAGTATAGGATAGATATAAATTTTAACAAATTTTTAGGAAGTAATTTATATTGTTCATTAATCAGTTTGTATATAACATATTTTAATAAAAACACATATATTGTTTTATAATTATATTTATAAATTATTGTATATCAATAAAAATGTTTAAATATTTCCTGGATTTGTTGGTTTAAATTCCTAGAAATATTAAACAAAATATGATTTGTTGTTTTTTTTATTTAGAAAAATTTCTAAAAGAGTAATAATAATATGTTATATGTAATAATAATATATCACCTTATTTTAATTATTTATTAATTCAATACAATACAAAATTATAATTAAAAATAAATAATAGAATTTTTAAATGGCCTTCAAAAAAAATTGTTGCATATTTTTTTGATTTTTATGTATCTTAATCATATTGTTGATTTTATAATAATCATAATATTTGTTATTAAATTCTAAAATATTTAATATTTAATTTTTTTAAGATATAAGACATGTAATATTAAACAACTGAATTTGTATTGATCATTTGTATTAATGCCATCTTAATACAAGTGCAATTTCCTTTAAGAATCATCCGAGGTTCTTCAATTCTAAAACTAAGAGCCAGCTTAGTGTCAAGTAATCTATAGGTATATTTAGGAAACATTTAAATGAAATAATCCTTATTATGTAAATACTAGAAATGGTGAATAAGCTCTACTTGCATATTATAATATCACTGAAAAGAGCTATAATATGTATAAGGATGTGTATAATTATTAAAGTTATAAATGTTACAATCTTTTAATGATACAATCTCATAATTTGTAATATTTTCCTGATCTGATCATTTTTGAAAATATAGTGACACTATTTAGTTATATTCATTTATATCCCTACTAATGATATACTATAAAAATAATGTTACTTATTTGGATTAAACTTGTACTCGAGTAAACTTAATTTAATTGCTATAAATTCAAATAATTTAATAAAGGTAATTAAAAAAAGTATACTTATTTAAAATACTAGCTTTACAATTATATATATATTTTAAACGTTATATTATTAATTTTTAAATATGACCTTAGTAACTGACATTGTTTACCTAGTAGTTAATGAGTGTATAATCACTGAGTTGAGTACTGACTACTGCATTACCCTACACTGTAAGTAATACACCAGTACCGCACCTTATCTTTGGAACCGCCCACTTTTTAAGTATTAACTTGTGTCACCTATGTTCCCTGCTATATCGCAGCACATCGACACCATGTGACAGAAGGTACTACACCATGTGACTGATGGTAATACACCATGTGACTGATATGGTACTACACCATGTGACTGATAAGGTACTACACCATGTGACTAATGGTACTACACCACGTGACTGCTATGGTACTACACCATGTGACTAATGGTACTACACCATGTGACAGAAGGTACTACACCATGTGACTGATATGGTACTACACCATGTGACTGATGGTACTACACCATGTGACTGATATGGTACTACACCATGTGACTGATATGGTACTACACCATGTGACTGATATGGTACTACACCATGTGACAGAAGGTACTACACCATGTGACTGATGGTACTACACCATGTGACTGATATGGTACTACACCATGTGACTGATATGGTACTACACCATGTGACTGATGGTACTACACCATGTGACTGATGGTACTACACCATGTGACTGATATGGTACGACACCATGTGACTGATATGGTACTACACCATGTGACTGATGGTACTACACCATGTGACTGATATGGTACTACACCATGTGACTGATATGGTACTACACCATGTGACTGATATGGTACTACACCATGTGACTGATATGGTACTACACCATGTGACTGATATGGTACTACACCATGTGACTGATATGGTACTACACCATGTGACTGATATGGTACTACACCATGTGACTGATATGGTACTACACCATGTGACTGATATGGTACTACACCATGTGACTGATATGGTACTACACCATGTTACTGATGGTACTACACCGTGTGACAGAAGGTACTACACCATGTGACTGATATGGTACTACACCATGTGACTGATATGGTACTACACCATGTGACTGATATGGTACTACACCATGTTACTGATATGGTACTACACCATGTGACTGATATGGTACTACACCATGTGACTGATGGTACTACACCATGTGACTGATATGGTACTACACCATGTGACTGATATGGTACTACACCATGTGACTGATATGGTACTACACCATGTGACTGATATGGTACTACACCATGTGACTGATATGGTACGACACCATGTGACTGATATGGTACTACACCATGTGACTGATATGGTACTACACCATGTGACTGATATGGTACTACACCATGTGACAGAAGGTACTACACCATGTGACTGATATGGTACTACACCATGTGACTGATATCGTACTACACCATGTGACTGATATGGTACTACACCATGTGACTGATATGGTACTACACCATGTTACTGATGGTACTACACCATGTGACTGATGGTACTACACCGTGTGACTGATATGGTACTACACCATGTGACTGATATGGTACTACACCATGTTACTGATGGTACTACACCATGTGACTGATATGGTACTACACCATGTGACTGATATGGTACTACACCATGTGACTGATGGTACTACACCGTGTGACTGATATGGTACTACACCATGTGACTGATATGGTACTACACCATGTTACTGATGGTACTACACCATGTGACTGATATGGTACTACACCATGTGACAGAAGGTACTACACCATGTGACTGATATGGTACTACACCATGTGACTGATGGTACTACACCATGTGACTGATATGGTACTACACCATGTGACAGATATGGTACTACACCATGTGACTGATGGTACTACACCATGTGACTGATATGGTACTACACCATGTGACTGATGGTACTACACCATGTTACTGATAAGGTACTACACCATGTGACTGATATGGTACTACACCATGTGACTGATGGTACTACACCATGTGACTGATATGGTACTACACCATGTGACTGATGGTACTACACCATGTGACTGATATGGTACTACACCATGTGACTGATGGTACTACACCATGTGACTGATGGTACTACACCATGTGACTGATGGTACTACACCATGTGACTGATATGGTACTACACCATGTGACTGATATGGTACTACACCATGTGACTGATATTGTACTACACCATGTGACTGATATGGTACTACACCATGTGACATAAGGTACTACACCATGTGACTAATATGGTACTACACCATGTGACTGATATGGTACTACACCATGTGACTGATGGTACTACACCATGTGACTGATGGTACTACCCCATGTGACTGATATGGTACTACACCATGTGACTGATATGGTACTACACCATGTGACAGAAGGTACTACACCATGTGACTGATATCGTACTACACCATGTGACTGATATCGTACTACACCATGTGACTGATATGGTACTACACCATGTGACTGATATGGTACTACACCATGTGACTGATATGGTACTACACCATGTGACAGAAGGTACTACACCATGTGACTGATATCGTACTACACCATGTGACTGATATCGTACTACACCATGTGACTGATATGGTACTACACCATGTGACAGAAGGTACTACACCATGTGACTGATGGTACTACACCATGTGACTGATATGGTACTACACCATGTGACAGAAGGTACTACACCATGTGACTGATGGTACTACACCATGTGACTGATAAAGTACTACACCATGTGACAGAAGGTACTACACCATGTGACTGATGGTACTACACCATGTGACTGATATGGTACTACACCATGTGACTGATATGGTACTACACCATGTGACTGATATGGTACTACACCATGTGACTGATATGGTACGACACCATGTGACTGATATGGTACTACACCATGTGACTGATATGGTACTACACCATGTGACTGATATGGTACTACACCATGTGACAGAAGGTACTACACCATGTGACTGATATCGTACTACACCATGTGACTGATATCGTACTACACCATGTGACTGATATGGTACTACACCATGTGACTGATATGGTACTACACCATGTGACAGAAGGTACTACACCATGTGACTGATATCGTACTACACCATGTGACTGATATGGTACTACACCATGTGACTGATATGGTACTACACCATGTGACAGAAGGTACTACACCATGTGACTGATATCGTACTACAACATGTGACTGATATGGTACTACACCATGTGACTGATATGGTACTACACCATGTGACTGATGGTACTACACCATGTGACTGATGGTACTACACCATGTGACTGATGGTACTACACCATGTGACTGATATGGTACTACACCATGTGACTGATATGGTACTACACCATGTGACTGATATGGTACTACACCATGTGACTGATATGGTACTACACCATGTGACAGAAGGTACTACACCATGTGACTGATATCGTACTACACCATGTGACTGATATGGTACTACACCATGTGACTGATATGGTACTACACCATGTGACTGATGGTACTACACCATGTGACTGATATGGTACTACACCATGTGACTGATGGTACTACACCATGTGACTGATGGTACTACACCATGTGACTGATGGTACTACACCATGTGACTGCTATGGTACTACACCATGTGACTGATATGGTACTACACCATGTGACTGATATAGTACTACACCATGTGACTGATGGTACTACACCATGTGACTGATATGGTACTACACCATGTGACTGATATGGTACTACACCATGTTACTGATGGTACTACACCATGTGACTGATATGGTACTACACCATGTGAATGATATGGTAATACACCATGTGACTGATATGGTACTACACCATGTGACTGATATGGTACTACACCATGTGACTGATGGTACTACACCATGTGACTGATATGTTACTACACCATGTGACTGATATGGTACTACACCATGTGACTAATATGGTACTACACCATGTGACTGATATGGTACTACACCATGTGACTGATGGTACTACACCATGTGACTGATATGGTACTACACCATGTGACTGATGTTACTACACCATGTGACTGATATGGTACTACCCCATGTGACTGATATGGTACTACACCATGTGACTGATATGGTACTACACCATGTGACTGATATGGTACTACACCATGTGACTGATATGGTACTACACCATGTGACTAATATGGTACTACACCATGTGACTGATATGGTACTACACCATGTGACTGATATGGTACTACACCATGTGACTGATATGGTACTACACCATGTGACTGATGGTACTACACCATGTGACTGATATGGTACTACCCCATGTGACTGATATGGTACTACACCATGTGACTGATAAGGTACTACACTTGCATTCAATATTCGAGAGTAGCGATTATTCACAAACTTACGAGTAATCAAGTTTGTAAATATATAACGTAAATGTACACTTTTTCGATAAGGTTATAATGTGTACGACAGTCGTTGATGACATTTGACATGTTTATATATGGAGATAGTCCGTTTGTTAAACGCCCGTGAATACGCGAATGTAAATAAATACTATAAATATATACGCGCTTCTAAATAAAGATATACGTTATGCAAGGTTGCAACTGTTCGATGAACTGTGAACTCAATAAACCATACATCTAACGATATCACTGATATCATATCAGTAACACTAACACTAACACTAGTACTAACACTAGTACAAACACTACTACATCAGTACAGGTTAATGACCCATGGTGGTTCGAATAAAGTTACGCAAAACATATTATATTAAACGCAATAGTGAATATTAATAGATAAATATACATATTAATCGTATGATAAAATAGTTATAGTTATAAATTACTAAATTAACTAATTTAATAGTAGCTAATGATGATAATAATCATTGGATTGTAACAATGATAATAATGATATCGGTATATATTCAAATTATTGTAATATAATCAAGATTGAATGTATTTACAGAAGAGGTACAAAATGTAATTAAAGTATTTGTAGAAGTAAGAGTTCATAAATGTATATCTAGAATAACACTCAGTAATGTTTGAAATGGAACGCACTCAAATATATATTTGTTAATTCATTAATAGAAATATAAACTAAATTCCATATACAAATTATAATGTTAATACTATATAGTAACCATTATATAATGGTTCTGACAATAATATCATATATATAATATATATCAGTAAATATTATGTTTAGTATAATATAAGAGTTTAGTAATATGATAATATAAATAAATATTATTATATAATAGAAGATGATGAAATATATTATATTTTAAATAAATATCAAAATTTTGGACTGAAATTATATGATGTATTAAATAATGACAATAAAAAGATATATTTATTTAACAACTGATTATCAATGAATAATGTCAGTATATATTGTAAACTCCGCAAACTAGATTGATTAACTAAGGATAATTATTTTATTAAGAATCATCTGAATACCAAACTAATCATATTATATAAAAACTAAAAATAGTTAGACAATATTTAGTTATAATTATTATGATATTCTAATAATAGTATTATCAATTGCTACATTATTATATATACAGTAGAAGCTCGGTAACTCAACATGCCGATAACTCAACATTGCCGATAACTCAACATCCAAAAAATATTTGGTTAGATTCGTATCTTTTACATGTTAACAAAAACCCTATTACTCAACATACATATAACTCAACATCGTTTTTATAATCCTAGCCTATACATTACATGTAAATATACATCCGATAACTCAACATCTATGAAAAATCAAAATATCACAAACATATGTTGTTGGATTCGTATCTTTTACATGTAATAAAATTGCTCAACTACATTGCTCAACAAATATAATTCAACATACATTATTCAACATGGTTTTATTTAATAATATATGGAAATAAATATATAAACGTAAAAATACAATTACAATTATTATATTATCATACGAGTACTATTTTGAATGCATTTATGTGAACAAAACATTAATTCAGTCATTAATTTATACATCCGATAACTCAACATACTCGCTAACTCAACATGAAAACTCCGTCCCGTCAATGTTGAGTTATTGAGCTTTGACTGTATATATATATATATATATATATATCTAATCGTATATCTATATTTGCACATATACTATATAATAGTCCATCTATAGTTGATAATAGATGTCGGTATAGATGTAGGTATTGTTGTCAATGCCGGGCTTCAATAGCCAAATTATAATAATGAGAATGACTACCCTAGGCCCTAGGGCCTGGGGACCCTAAGCTAGGGTAGCCAGTAATATCGGATTAGGTAATCCTGGACGATAAAAAATGTAGTTTATTTTATAAGTAAGTTTATGATATTAAAGTTATCTTAACTTATAACTTCTTCTTTAAATCATTTCTATTTTAATTATATATATATATATATATATATATATATATATATATATATATACATATATTATATTTAGAATCAGTATGTAATAATTATAAATATTTTAATAATTATGAAATAAACTTACTTTTAATAAGTTATCTGATATTACTCAATTTGTCGTCAGCTATTACTGGTATTAGACTATATCTCTTTATTTGGTTACTGAAAATATCCGTAAAATATGTTACCTATCATAAAGCCTTATATATTTTTCTATAACACCGTTCATATTAATTAATTGAAAAGATCGCAATGATACAATGATTGTAATCAGCGTTAATGTTACATATCATCGATACGTATTCCACGGTTATATGCTTCATATAATAATCACGCCCTTTAACAAACTCTATATATAAACATGTATACGTATGTTTTCGGTAATCTATTTTATGGCTTTTTTAAGTAGTTATGAAAATACGGCTGTTTTCGGTAAGTCCGCGTTATTGTCATTATTTGTAAATAAAAAACATAAAAACCCGTACCTTTTATATTAATTTTGTGTACACATGATCCATATTAATAATATAGTGACATTTGATATATGATTAAATATATCTTGAAACTTATTATATTATAATATTGTTCAATGTCAAAAATTAATTTGCAATATTTATTTTCTTATATTTAAAATTTCATGTTTTATATTCATATAAGATATGTATACATTTAAGATTATGATAATTGATATATATAATAATTAACATAATATATATTGAAACCTGCTTTCCTATTGACGTTAATGATCTATTAAATTGTAATAGACTCATTTTGTATTAGCTTAACGATAAAATAGAGGAAAATGTTTATTTACAAATTTCTAGTTTTATGGATTAGCAAGTCTACGTTCTATGATTGGATAGAATGTTATAAATTAATTTCAAACTGAACCCTGTTTTAAACCATGACATATATAAAATAAATAATATGAATATTTATAAATGTCATGGTTCATTGAACAATATATGCCTAGCTATTATATATTATTAATGCTTTATATTATCGATTTATATTATAAATATATGAAATCAAATCGAATTATTTAAGTAGTTTTCAATATATTCATAATATAATAATTATTATTATCTACACCACGTTACGTGTCACGTATTATTACAATATCATATTGAATATGATTTTATTTTTATTACAATTAATTATTAACTTATTTAAAAAATAATAATTAATATAAGTATTATATACACCTTAAAGTGATTATAATTATTATACTTAAATTAAAATTAATAATATACATTTTATGATAAACGTGAGATATACTTGATGTTAGTATGATATTTATTCTATATATATAATACCTATATTATAGTATATACAATGTAACATTGAATGTTATATAATGATTATAATAATATTTGGATTAATTTAATCATTAAACCTAAACATATTTATTATAATTATTATATGTATATAGAATCCATATACATAGAGATACACGACATTTATTTTAATGATAATTATATAATCATTAATAATAGCTAATATTAATCAATATTATATATTGGATATATAATTAATAATGAAATACATGAGTATGTTTAACATACTGTTAACATAATGTTATGAAAGCTAAAATAATAGAACATACATTTTTGTTTTATTTGACTAAAAATTAGATTTATTTTTAAATACACTAATTAATATTAAATTGTAATTCATTTATATTAAATAATTAATAACATTTTATAAAGTTAACTTTATGACAATTGTCATAAACTGCAATTTCAAAAAAAATATTACATAGTTAGGATAGTACGGACGGTAGGCAAAAAATAAATAACTATAAATAACAAAGTTCATGCGTGTCTCTCATGGCGTGCGTCGCCCGAATACATTATTCGTAGTTACTAATTACTTTGTATAGGCTCACTTCGGGATATAAAGCAGCTAAAAAAACTAAAGAATAAAACTAAATCAAATAAATCAAACAACCAAAAATATCAATCTGAAAATATTAATTAATCAATTAAAACGAATGGTGTATACGTATATTTTTATAAAGTCATTATTCCATATATAAATGTTTTCATTTAGATTTTATTTTCGTGTGTATTAAAGTATTCGAACGTATAATAAATTTGCGAAACACACGCCTTGAACGTCATGCGTGAACTTTGCTATTTATAGTTATTTAATGTTTGCCTACCGTCCGTATTCCCCCATAGTTACTATACTAGTAATTGAATTATTTATTATATATTCAATATAATTTTAATATACAAGAAAATAATAATAAATGTTTATCTTATACCTAGGTCAAATTTTCTTTTCATGTTATCTCAATTTATAATTTTTTTTCTTAAAAGTAAAATAATTTAAAAAAAATAAGATTAAAATTTGTAATATAAATTAATGACCACATTAGTATCATTGTGAGATTAAAGTATATAGTTAAGTATATTATTACACTCGACTAATACATTCTTAAACCATTGAAACAGATAGCGATGGATGACGACGTAAAACTAGTAACATCCGTAGCCGACATCGACGTATCCGATCTTCACGGTCATAGCCATCCCGCGGAGTTCGCTTCCCTACCGGTAATAAAACCAGCGAATACAGCGAAGCCACCTAGCGGTGCCGACACCGACGACGCGATAGAGGCGGTCGCGAATCCCTCCGACGGAGTATGCTATTCGTCGACGCCGGAAGGAGGCGTGTCATTACCCCCCACCGCGGCGGCCTCGCCTCGAAGTGGGCGTCGACCGTTACGCGAGAAAGATCTCCTCCCGCTACAGGTGTTCGCCGCGCTGTGCATACTGATATTCCCGCCCAGCGGATTGGTAGCGTTCCTGTACGCCAGACGAACGGCTCGAGAGTATCGCGAGGCCGTGAAGGACAGCGACGAGGACATGGCTCGCCAAGCTCTCAAGCACTCGCTGACTACCGAACGGTTGATCATCTTCTCTCTGCTGGTCGGTCTACTGATGTACGTGATGATCATCGGACTGGTAGAACGAGAATCCTTCAAGGTCAAACACGGTGACCTCTCTAATCTAGGTCATCACGTCATTTAGCCGTTGACCACTAGTGTCTGATGGTTATATATCTGCTACCTATAACTGACCATATATACCTCTATTGTTCTCGTTAAGACTTTAAGTAAGAGTAGTCCTGAGACATTGCATTCCAACGTGCGTCGTTATATATTGAGATATTAATTTTGTGATACCGCTGAAGATATATAACGATCAATTTAATATTGATTTCATTATATTAAAGATACTTTTACTGAATATTACAACTTTTATATACGATTGCATTATAATTATATTTATACATTAGTTCAACCATTATACATTATGCATTTTAACCATTATACTACTTTATTATTTTAATATCGTTTTGTTTACTTATACGGTTTTGGAATGATTCATCTTTTTTAACAGGGCGATTTTTATCTATATATTTTTATTAATAAAACACAAATATTTATAAATTATTTTCATAACATACATAAATCATAATCATTGTAATATCTTTTTAATAACTTACATTTATAATGTGGAAATTATATATAAACACATCTAATGTTTTAATATAAAAATTCTAATTAAAGTGATAAAATAGAATTGAAAAAGTTGCATTACTTATTTCAGTACTAAGTAAATTACACAATGAATATATATAATTCTTGAGTTTCTCTGTTGTAATACATATATTATAATAAATATATATACATTTGTTATAATATAAATTAATCTCATAATTTATAATGTGTTTTTAATTTTTAGTTTATGATATACATTTTAATAGTTACAGTATTATGTATAAAATATATATAAATAAAAATATAACTATTATTATATCACAACTATTATTAAATAAATATGATTCAAATACAATTAAATATTATTGAATTAAAATAAAAACAAATTCACTCACTTTTATTTAATACTGTAAAGTACATTTAACGACTACTGTACATGATTGAATTCTACGAAAAGCACGGGGGGGGTAGGGAGGGGCAGGGCAGTATAACTACCACCGCGAACGATGCATAATGCATGCCGATAAGCATCAGCCTCTCTAGTAATGGTAACATCGATGCCTGCTAGCGACGTAAACGAACACCTCTCAGTGGGCCAAAGTACAATAATGATTACATAACGATATTGAAATGGTATTACAGCCCGGCTCAAACGCCAGTAATACGCGACACAGAAGTACATACAAATATACAGAGGGTATTATTATAGATTATTAGGTTGTATTGTCATCTATACAGCAGTTTTGGTTATATCGCTTTAGATATCATCAGGACATTAAATTAATGTATGTGTATATGTATGTATATATATGTGTGTATATGTATATAGAAATAGTGAAGTGTATAAATCAAATTCTAAATAAAGTCTATGGCACTAAATAATGAAAACAATTGAGTGGGTACATTATTATAGGGTTTTATCGCAGGGTGTATAGGGTACGGTATTATAGGGTTTTATCGCAGGGTGTATAGGGTATGGTATTATAGGGTTTTATCGTAGGGTGTATGAAGGAAGGTGTGTGTGTGAACACACCAATAGTGTGTAATCCATAAGTTATAATGTCATCACTGATACACAGATTACGTAATCTTCATTGATTGATATAATCAGTGGGAAGAGGATGAACACGGTTAATGTAGGGGGGGCGGGGTTCAGATGGGGGTGGGGTGGGGGAGAGGTGAAGGTGTACACCGCCGTCGTACAGGCATGCTGGGGATCGTGTAGGGTCAGAGGTGACGACTACACATTATGTACATGAGAATACAGATAATCTCGCGGGGAGTGATGTCGTGCGGATCGGTGATCTCGTGACCGGTGTGTGATAATACATAGTAACTAGGGGCGCTGGTGTGTAGGGGGGACCAACCAATCAAATAAATGTTGTGGTAAAAGTGAGGGGGGGGGGACCAATACATAGGAGGTCCCCCTAGATTTTAAAGTAGGGGGGCATATTCACCCCGCCCTCCCCCCCGTTGCAGCGCCCTTAATAGTAATGTAAATAATGATTTACAAATAGTAGAATAAACACTGGGCGTACGGTATCACCGTACCGCGCGACATCACTCCCCCCGAGAGGGGTGGCGCGGGGGTTCAGATATGGTGCAGTTCATGGGGTAGAGCCATACGTCGCGGGTAGAACGTGTTATCAAGCGAATAGTTGAGAAGATTCACAACCGAGGACATGTAGACGTCGGCGAAACGGTTCAGACGACGAGAGAAGTAGGTCGGGTTGTGGTAGGTGCGGAACAGACTGCCGAATTGAGGGTTGAACACGTTCTTTGTTATCTCTCTGCGGTGGGGTGAAGGGGTGAGAGGGTGTTAGGGCCGATTATCGGTTACTCACTCATTTTAAGTTAAACATTATTTTATTTTTATTAAAATTGTGTACAATTTAAGGTTACATTTATGTTAAGTTAAAATAGTAATGATTAACGTTGTTTTATGTCCCCACAGTTTTTACTGTTGACATTTGATAGAGTGCAGTAATTCTGCTTTTTAATGTTTAAATTTACAAACAACATTTCTCTGCATTTGAAATATATAGATATTAACAACTAATTATTGAAAATAATAAAATATAAAGTAAATTAAATAATAAGTTAATACAAAATTATCGAAATAAATAGTATAGTGAATCTTTTTATTTATAATGAATTTATAAATATAAATAATGAATAAAAATTAATTTAAAAAATAAAATATATTAGGTTTAATATATTAGGTTTTTAACAATAAAGATTTTAAATGATATTTATGATTTATATATACACATATGTGTGTATTAGTATAATATATTTTATTTTAATACAGATTGTTATTTCTATTTTATTATATTTATATTTTAATAATTATTTATTACGTGTTTTTATTTAAATTTAAATTTTTATGAAATATGTAATTAAATAAAGGGTAAGCATATATTTAATATTTTGTGAATATTATTTTATCAAAACAAAATATATAGCTAACTTTTAATTTATTTGTTAAGGATATTTTTCAAATAAAGAGTAAAGTCAAATTAAGTAAAATATTGCATGCGATATTACTTATTTCTGGATATTAATTATAAAAGTAAATAACATATAAGTAGTGGAACACAAATACACATGATGATGATGAAACCTGAGTTCTTCCCTTTCCTTGAGCCATGAGTTTATTACTTCCCGAGATCCTGAAGTCTTCTGATCCTAGTAACGAGTAGGTAAGGGTGTGTTAGGGAGGTAAGGGGAAGGTTAGGGAGGTTAGGGGTTGTGTTAGGGATTGTGTTGGGGATTGTGTTGGGGATTGTGTTGGGGATTGTGTTGGGGATTGTGTTGGGGATTGTGTTGGGGATTGTGTTGGGGATTGTGTTAGGGATTAGGCGGGTCGGGCAACAATTGTAGAATAAGTTCGTTCAGAGATAAGGCGGTAAATAAACCGAATGAAATAAAAATAAGGTAAAATAATCGTTATTTATAATTAACTTTATATTATAATTATAGTTATTCTAAATAATATCAATTCAATTTTAAATCATTAAATATATATTTTGGCAGAGTTTTGTTAAATGTGTCTAGTTGACGAAACTGTCACAAGAGACCCCTGGGCTATACGTGAGGTACTTCAGTTGTTCTGAGGAATATATTACCTAAGATCATTCTAGGATAATATTTAACATTAAGGAGATAGCAAAGGATTGTTCTAGACTAATTCTAGGATAACGTATATACTCAATGAAACTAGAGGGTCAGGGGTCGTGACCTGTAGTTCTTCGATGATGTCCTCGAGGGCGTTCAGCCAGCGTATCGACTCCTTGTACACCTTCGAATTAATGGTTCTCATCTCGTCGTTAAGTTCGGGTATAATGGCCGCCGTCCTCCAACCGTGTTTCAAGGTCACGTCCTATCGGCGGAGGACATAACGTGGGTGTAGAACATTGGGCAGTGTTTTAGTTGTTGAAAAGTGAATATAATTTATTGAATTAATTTAATAAAATATATACTATTTAGTTAAAATAAAAGAACTACCCTTATATTATATGTGACAACAGGTTACAGTTAGTATTTATAAACTTTATTATCTAAATACATCTCATGATTAAAAGTAAAAAATATTTTGTCAGAAAAATGTTCGAAAAGATAAATATGAACAAAGTTTCAAATGATTAGTTTAATATGAAGTCAAAGCTGATAAAAGAATCTCTATATCATATTGAAACACCATGCAAAGTTTGTATTTCAATATATTATTATATTATTATTAATATTAATAAGTTTATGATATATATGACTGCAAGATATTACACAAAATATGTAAATAAAGTTAGTGATTTACTTTTAAAATTAAAATACTTTCCACTATTTGGATGTACTCATAGTAATATACAGAAGAGCAGTTAATAGGTTATTTGTATTCATATTTTTGTGTATTTCAAGTATTTAGTATGTTGATGTCCCTTGCATTTTACATTAAATTACATTTAAAAAAAAATTAATTAAATTTTATTATATGTATTTAATTTATAAAATAATTAAAAAAAAAATATATATAAATATATCGATAAATAAAATCTTAAACGAGGGATTTATATCTAGAAATGAGTTTTAAAAAAATATTTATAGTAATAAGAAACATATATACTATTAAGCGTCGTTCATACACACAGCATAATATGGGGCCTGGTTTTAATAGCCTGATATCGGTTGCTTTAAATTATTAATGTTAGAAGAGTTACTAAATATCGAGCAAAGATTTCAGATTTGATAATATATAATTTATAGATATGCGCAATTAATGAAGATAATTCAACCCAAGTAAGTTGTTATGTATGTATGATTTAACATGGTGGAATGTTCCTTAAAAAGTTCCTGTGTTGTGCGATAGATATATATAAAATAACTACCTATATCTACTTATATAACAACAATCTTGTAGTTTGATCAGAGGCATAAGTCTACAACATTCTATATTAGCAGATATTTAGAGCATATTCTAATACATTCTGTCTATATTAACTATGTTTTATCAGCCTATATCTTGCCGTTAATACCCAAACCGGCAGATTTTAATGTTTGCCAATTTGCGCTACTTTTGATGACGTGAACCCAGTTTTAGAATTACTATGTTGAGAGTAATTATATGTATTTGTTATTAATGTAACTATAACAGATTACAAATTATATAAATATAGAGCACTTTTTTTATTTTTAAATTTAGATTTTATATATTATTTAATAAATATGAATATATATATATTTCGATAGATTATAATTATTATACATTATATAGCATATCGGTGATAAGACACATATAATACAGAAGTATGCATTGTATATAGCATCATGTGATGTTAATAATGTTGTTGTTGTGTATCTCGTGATGATTATCAGTGACATACTACAATGCATAAGGATTGTATTACCAGTGTATATCAGTGCAGCATGCCTATAATAATAAATAGGTAAGTGGATGCACATATAAATACACACACACACAACCACACACACACACGCCCACACACACACCCACACACATGCACACACACCTACATACATGGGTAATAAATTAACTGCCTGTGTGGCTCAGTGGCTAAGGCGTCAGACACACAAGAAGTAGGACACAGGTTCGACCCTCATCCGGACCATTAATTAATTTTATAAAATGGGTCTTAAAATATTATTTAGAAGTGATCTTATATAATTGTGTATAAATAAATAATCGGCTCTCGTTAAAACCATGGATGCCTTAACATGAGAGCGGCTTCGAAGGGACATTAGAGCCATATATGGTTATAAGTGAAAACTTCATCTAAGTTCCTGGATGGGATGAAAGGACTCCACCAAATAAATATAACAATAACAATAACAATAACATGCACAACCACACACATCTACACACACTTACACACACCCACACCTACACACACCTATACACAGCTACATACTAACAGCTACACACACACTCATCACACTTGTATACTAACAGCTAGATCAGTGTACACATGGTCCCCGAAGTACAGAACTTTAGATCCTCTCCAGCTTGTCAGTCTGATCAGTTCTAGGAAGTTACCCTGGGGTGGTAGGAGATGGGGGTTATTAGATGGGGTTAGGAGATGGGGTAGGCGATGGGGGTAGGAGATGGGGGTAGGATATGGGGGTAGGAGATGGGGGTAGGTGATGGGGGTAGGAGATGGGGGTTATTAGAGTGATGGCGTTGTAATGGAGTACGATATCATCACCGGATGGTGATCGTAAAGGGGTATTGGAGTTTATATTGAATGGTTAACATTAGCCTTATTGACATCAGTGTGTGAATAAGTGAGACTATAAGATACACTCACGGAAGACTGTGAGATACAGTTGAAACTGTTCTATTCTGAATACATCGTCAGGGTAAACTTATCATCTTTGTGAAGGGATTCACGGTCTTTAAAATACAAAATTATATACAAAACTAGAGATAATTTCTACCCCTTACAGCGCCCGCTAGAGATAATCTCTACCCCTTATAGCACCCCCTACTGGTAACCTCTACCCCTTACAACGTATCCTACTGGTAACCTCTTGGTAGAATTTCCCCTTCTCGAGTTTGTTCACTTTACTCCACGATTTAGATCCGCAGCTGCTGTCGATACTTCGAAAAGGTCTAAAGGTCAGAGGTCAATGATTAAAGGTCGCTGTGCTGGGGGTAGCAGTAAAGTAACAAGAGTTGAGGATTATTTAATAGTTAGGGAGGTATGATATAAATAACAATGGTGGGTGTTGCACAGATAGTAAATAAAGTTGCATCAAAGTATTATTGGTGGGGTGTTATTTAAGAAAATAGAGTCTAAAGTATAAATTTTCAGCATTATTTTCTAACGATAATGAGGTACTAAAATAAAAGTGAAAAATACGGAATTAAAAATAAATAATGAACAGTTACCGTAATAGGGTAGGTTAACACGAAACGTGAAATAGGGTAGGTTAATACGTGAAATAGGGTAGGTTAACACGTGAAATAGGGTAGGTTAACACGATACGTGAAATACTCGGTGGTTGTGTCAAAGTATGATTTTTTTAAACTTCTCTTGTGAACATTTTTTTTCTTTTTATTGGCGAAACTAAGAATGATTGATACAGTAAGTATTTTACGTATAATATGAATACCCAATTAGTCTACTACAGGTTTTAATTATTTTATGAGATTTTGAATTTTCAAAAAAAAAAAGTCCTATCTAATTACATTGAAATGTAAAGGCCGCGACGCTTAAGGTCATACAAGTCTACTACAGGTACAGTACAAGTCTACTACAGGTACAGTACAAGTCTACTACAGGTACAGTACAAGTCTATTACATGTACAGTAACGCTACAGACCTGCGCTACAACCTACCTGGAGTATTGATAGAAGAACTTAGGTTTCCTGGCATTCGTGACGATCACATCGAACAGAGAACTCCAATTCTCCCCGACCATGTAGTTCATTCCCTTTGTTCTGTAACAATGACACACAACAATGAAGGCCACTATCGTTGCATCTAGTATCGCATCATATATAACATAATATTGGGTCATTAGGTTTGACATATTTCGCGGTTCCCTATCACAGATATATTTCCATAGATATAATAACTTATATAAATGAATATAGTTAATATAGTTAAATAATTCATAAAAATACAATATTATAATAATTATCTATATATTAAAACCTACCAATATGATGTGACTACTAAAAGTTTAACTATATCATGTAATCACTGTCATGTGAATATTATTACATAGAAATAGATAGAAGCAAATCCGATCATAATAATTTTGAAAATATTTTAAATAAAATTCTAAAAATGTTATTAATATATATATTATTAGAATACAAACTACATATGCTATATATTATATAATGTTACTACTACTACTACTACTACTACTACTACTACTACTACTACTACTACTACTACTACTACTACTACTACTACTACTACTACTACTACTACTACTACTACTACTACTACTACTACTACTACTACTACTACTACTACTACTACTACTACTACTACTACTACTACTACTACTACTACTACAATTACTACTACTACTACTACTACTACTACTACTACTACTACTACTACTACTACTACTACTACTACTACTACTACTACTACTACTACTACTACTACTACTACTACTACTACTACTACTACTACTACTACTACTACTACTACTACTACTACTACTACTACTACTACTACTACTACTACTACTACTACTACTACTACTACTACTACTACTACTACTACTACTACTACAATTACTACTACTACTACTACTACTACTACTACTACTACTACTACTACTACTACTACTACTACTACTACTACTACTACTACTACTACTACTACTACTACTACTACTACTACTACTACTACTACTACTACTACTACTACTACTACTACTACTACTACTACTACTACTACTACTACTACTACTACTACTACTACTACTACTACTACTACTACTACTACTACTACTACTACTACTACTACTACTACTACTACTACTACTACTACTACTACTACTACTACTACTACTACTACTACTACTACTACTACTACTACTACTACTACTACTACTACTACTACTACTACTACTACTACTACTACTACTACTACTACTACTACTACTACTACTACTACTACTACTACTACTACTACTACTACTACTACTACTACTACTACTACTACTACTACTACTACTACTACTACTACTACTACTACTACTACTACTACTACTACTACTACTATTACTACTACAATTACTACTACTACTACTACTACTACTATTACTACTATTACTACTACAATTACTACTACAATTACTACTACTACTACCACTACCGCTACCACTACCACTACCACTGCTACCGCTACTACTACTACTACTATTACCACCGCTACCAACACAAAGTCTGCAGAACTGTTTGTGATGAGGAACAATCTCTTGCCTGCATCCGACAGTCTCTGTAGGAGATTAGCTATATCCGTGTGGGGGTCCATGTAGGTGTCTGTAGGGGTGGGGGGAGTGGGGGTTATGGGGGTTCATGTAGGTGTGGGGGTACTGGGTGTTATGGTGGTCCATCTAGGTATCTATAGGTGTGAGAGTAGTGAGGTTAGTAGTGCATATATGCACAGACATATATATACATATAAATATATTCATATATATGTGAATATTCATTGTTGTTAATAATATATAACATTATACATATGAATAGAATGCATGTTAATTTAGATATATGCAATATTAGATAACCATATGCACCATGTCCTAGTTAAACACACTGCATACAAACACTTAGATAATTACATAGGGAAGGATGGGGTATATTACAATATATCCATAATGTGTATTCATAGTATATCTTAGATGTTACTATGGTATATTAATATATATATATATATATATATATATATATATATATATATATATATATATATATATATATATATATATATATTACACAGTTAATTATTAATATGAATTTTATATATATTTTATATTTCAATGCACTATTGGTGAATTATTATTATTATTATTATTTAATTTTGATTACTTACTAACTACTATTATAAATAATCATTATATATATGAATATATTATTTAATGTTTATGATTATATGAATAATATAAATGATAACAAAATGTCTTTAATATAACGCTATTTAACTAATTTTGTAAGCAATGTTTAAATATTATATGTGTTTATAAAATATATTTCATATAACATTCATATATAATTTAGGCATATATTTAATAATATATGCTAATATATATAAAGCATATCACTTGGACATATATATATCATATCAATCATATAGATTTTAACACACAATATGTTAATAATTATAATCAATACATTGCTGCATATGATAACAACACTAAAACTTCATATTAATAATAACATACAATGAATAGCAGAAGATAATGCTCAAGGTCAATGATAATTCTGCAAAGATCATAAGGTTAGCATAGACTAACCCATGTCATTGATGATGGAGCTATGCATGATGCCTGTGGAGTGAATGCTCTGCACTGCATTCTGTTTAGGTGAGGATGTACTTATTAAAGTAACGATATGCTGATACTATACAGTGTAAGGTATATAACGGGAAGACAGGACATTAATCTATATTATGTTATTGATATTCACATCACAGTATTCAAACCTGCAAGCACATACTTTATCGTAAATACCTGAAATCTGGATTACACCATTTTTTAAATTGAATTATTATCCAAAAGTCAAACATTTATTGAGAAAGTATTTTTTATTTTGAATAATTTGTATTTATATAATTTGTTATATATACTTCTACAGAACTTCATTTACTCTGAAATAGATACTTTAACAGTTGAATATTTTCTTATAATTAAATTATTTTAAAGATACCAGATATTTATTTATTTGTAAAATAAAATGAAATTCATATTTTTTAATTTATATTTCTATATTTTATTACCAACACAAAATTATTTATAATTTGGATCGAATTGAAAGATGTTTTGTTATATTCTTTATGTCGACAAGCTGTATAATATAAGGTGTATTGTTTATCACAATTTAGACATAATAATAATTCTAAATATTTTATTCAAAAATGAGCTTTTGCATTGATTTAAGATGTCATTCACTTCACATATATAATAGTCTATTATAATTTAATAATTATGATAAGAATAATTATTAAAATCAAGTATTATAGATATAATAGGTTAATTTATAAAAAGTAAGATTATTTTGTAAATATGTGATTATTATTTATAATATATATGAATGTTTACTACAATTATAATGATAATACAAAATATGTTCATATTATTGTTATATATATCAGGTTTCAATTGATTTAAATTTAAAATTTATTATTTAAATAAACCAATAAAATAATAAATTATTTTGTTTTCTAATAGCCAAATTATATTAATTATAAAATAAATAGTATATGCTATCATCTTAATTTGTACTACAAACACAATTACATGCACCTAGAAAGCTAACATAATACTTATAAATAGATTTTTGTAGTTTTATTTAATAATACTATTTTATAATAATACTATTATCGACAAATTGTTTGTGTCATGCAGTGAATTTTAAGTGTATACTAAGTATATACAACATAATGATTATAGTAAACGGAATAACATCACAAACTACAGAATGATACTAACATGCACATCGTAGAACACATATTCAGGGTCGTATGCGAGGTCGCAGTCGATTAGGTACTGTTAAAGGTGAAGGTGATTAGTTCAAGGTTATGAAAGGTCGTCGACTTATTTGTAATAAGCCACATCGGTATTCGCTAATAGATATATTATAGAGTAAATATAAATACTATTAATACAGTCATACAGGATACTTGATTGAGCTCTATGCTAATTGTGTAGTGTCCTTAAAATACTAAAGATGCACGGAAATTAATTATAATAATACATATACATTTCCTTTTAAGGGGATGTCACAACTCACAGAATTCTGTTAATTGAATCAATCTGTTTTGTATTGTATTTAAAATACATACATATATACCTGCATATATTTATAGTATTTATTATATATAGTCTATTTTGTATATACTATAAATATAAGTATACTATATATCCTACATGAATTTTATATGAATAGGCTTTCACATGCACTGTGTGAAATCATTATTTTAAGAAAACAGAATTTATATATAATTAATATATATTAAACCACTTTTTATGTCATTTCTAGACTAAATTTCATAACTTTAACTTTAGATTATAGAAATACTAATTCAAATGACATGACATTTTCACAGTATATTAGTATTATGTTACTCTTCTGATATAATTATATAAAACTAATACATTATTCATTTATATATAATATTTTTTATATTTTATTGAAATTTGTTGCATATTTTTTTTCTAGAAATAGGTATTATGTTAGTCAATTTAATTTTAATAATCTAATTCTCATACTCGATAGTTATATTTGTAGATAAATATTAGTATAAAAGTAGTTGATATTTTGAAGTATACCGATTGAATATAATTTTAGTATTCCATGATTTTCCTATCTCAACCATGTTAAACTAGGGTGTTGCGCCAGCCCATAAATGTTATAAATTTCTACTATAGAAATCCAAAATTAATATTATATAAACAAAATAAATCAATATTAAATATTATATAATCATTGATGTACTGTACATACACATATGAATTATATAGCCATGGTGTTAGTTATGATGTAACAGTTAACAGAAGTATGCACCTATAGGTACATCTACATCTGTATATAGGTGGCCACTCTGAGAACATTGATTCAGTAGAGATTTGATTAAATTCATCAATAATTAAGATACTAAGTCCTAATCCACAGGTGGTCTATATGTCTGTAGAACCACATTGGTCAATAGTAGTGGTCAGTAGTAGTAGTAGTAGTAGTAGTAGTAGTAGTAGTAGTAGTAGTAGTAGTAGTAGTAGTAGTAGTAGTAGTAGTAGTAGTAGTAGTAGTAGTAGTAGTAGTAGTAGTAGTAGTAGTAGTAGTAGTAGTAGTAGTAGTAGTAGTAGTAGTAGTAGTAGTAGTAGTAGTAGTAGTAGTAGTAGTAGTAGTAGTAGTAGTAGTAGTAGTAGTAGTAGTAGTAGTAGTAGTAGTAGTAGTAGTAGTAGTAGTAGTAGTAGTAGTAGTATTAGTAGTAGTAGTAGTAGTAGTAGTAGTAGTAGTAGTAGTAGTAGTAGTAGTAGTAGTAGTAGTAGTAGTAGTAGTAGTAGTAGTAGTGGTCAATAGTAGTAGTAGTAGCAGTAGTAGTGGTCAGTAGTAGTAGTAGTAATAGTAGTAGTAGTAGTAGTAGTAGTAGTAGTAGTAGTAGTAGTAGTAGTAGTAGTAGTAGTAGTAGTAGTAGTAGTAGTAGTAGTAGTAGTAGTAGTAGTAGTAGTAGTAGTAGTAGTAGTAGTAGTAGTAGTAGTAGTAGTAGTAGTAGTAGTAGTAGTAGTAGTAGTAGTAGTAGTAGTAGTAGTAGTAGTAGTAGTAGTAGTAGTAGTAGTAGTAGTAGTAGTAGTAGTAGTAGTAGTAGTAGTAGTAGTAGTAGTAGTAGTAGTAGTAGTAGTAGTAGTAGTAGTAGTAGTAGTAGTAGTAGTAGTAGTAGTAGTAGTAGTAGTAGTAGTAGTAGTAGTAGTAGTAGTAGTAGTAGTAGTAGTAGTAGTAGTAGTAGTAGTAGTAGTAGTAGTAGTAGTAGTAGTAGTAGTAGTAGTAGTGGTCAATAGTAGTAGTAGTAGCAGTAGTAGTGGTCAGTAGTAGTAGTAGTAATAGTAGTAGTAGTAGTAGTAGTAGTAGTAGTAGTAGTAGTAGTAGTAGTAGTAGTAGTAGTAGTAGTAGTAGTAGTAGTAGTAGTAGTAGTAGTAGTAGTAGTAGTAGTAGTAGTAGTAGTAGTAGTAGTAGTAGTAGTAGTAGTAGTAGTAGTAGTAGTAGTAGTAGTAGTAGTAGTAGTAGTAGTGGTCAGTAGTGGTCAGTAGTAGTGGTAGCCTGATCTAGGTCACCTACTGAAACCATTAATCACAGTAATCAATACTACTGCTTGTGCTGCCACACAGTGGTAGAGATGTGTAATTAACACATCACATTACCCTACACAGCTATAATCATGTGCATGTGATAGGAAATGTGTGTCCATTATATTGGTGATTGCATCATATACTGGGATGAATGATTCATATAAGTCTAATATTGAGTTATGGAAAGGTAGTATGGCAAGATATAGTGGTATTCATCAATGGTGGATAAACTTTGATATGCTGTATAATACAATACCATGAGCTGGAACATGGAACAATATAAATTGGTTGGATGTACATTGTTACTTACAGACACTGGGTGATTTATTAATACTAGACATGTAAGATCAGAGATTGTATCATAGTTTACAATACAATATATTTATCTTGCAAATTAATAATATTTATATTAAATATTATATCTAACTTTAATAAATAATATAAGATTACTAACCTAATACTTGTATTTCATTAATTTAAACATAAAACTAGTTTAATAGTTATACTTATATTAAATATGTTCGATAATATAATGTGTATATTCATTTAGGATACAATATATAATAGAATAATAGTTGTATATAACTACATAATAATTCAATATATATTCTATTGATAAATTTTGTAAAACTAAGATGGAGGTAGATAGAGAGAGGTGGATTAGGGGAAGAGAGGGATGATAAGGATAGAGTGTTATCACTAGAATAAGAGTATAAGGGGAGTGACCTACCCTAACCTGAATAAAATTACAGAAGAGGGTGATGAGAGATGATGATAAGTAACGAGTGATATCACTAGAACAAGAGTATAAGGGGAGTGACCCTACCCTAACCTGAATAACATTACAGAAGAGGGTGATCTCTGGCACAGCGAACAGATCCATCAGCTGATGCATGTTCGGGCCCTTACCGTAGAAACTGTTCATGTGCATGATACCCACGTGTGAGCCGTTGTACAGTCTCTTCACTTCTTCGTCGGGCAGAGCTGTTAGACCTCTGTAAGGCGGCGGGGGTTATTATCAGGGGCAGCCATTATCAGCTGATAACGCTACGAGCTATTGATGTGTATCGTGTGTGTGCTTAAAGTTTATCTTAGTTCTAATATATAAAATACGCATAATAAATATAAGTTAGTAAATAGTTGATATTTATGTATATTATATTCATGAATAACTATTTTATCTATTATATATATATATATATACATATATATATATATATATATATATATATATATATATACATATATTATACTAATGGGATGTAACCAAGAGATGTAAACAAATCAATATATTTTTATTTATAGGTCAAAGTACAATAATAAGCACACCTCTTGTATATAGAAATCAAGCATTGATTGTTTTCATTGTGCTAAGCAAGGAGGCATAGAGTGCAATCATAGGGTAGGCTTAAACTAGTTATACTGTTAGTGTACACTAAATGTAGGATAACCTCAGCAGCAGTAAATAGTCGGTGTGACATTATATTCACGCAATCAATAATATACTAATAAACTAGAGTATTTATACCATAATTCAACATTAAATCTTAAGATAAAGCATATTTATGATATTATATAGACTCCCTACAGATTTTACTGTATATATATATATGTATATATATATATATATATATATATATATATATATATATATATGTATATGTATATACATCCTAGAAGAGATTACTATAGTATGAAGGAGTTACTATTGTCCTTTATATGATGACAGATCTTATACACAGCTAATAAATACCTAGCCTATACAAAGCACATCTGAATGTGCTGACAGGGCTATCTATCTAACCTGTATACACTGAACCCATCAGTATGTGATGACCTTTAACCTATACACTGAACCAAGCTGTACACGATGAACTATAACCTATACACAGAACCCATCAGTATGTGATGACCTATAACCTATACACTGAACCCATCTGTACACTATGACCTCTAACCTATACACTGATCCCATCTGTATGTGATGGAAGGCGTCTATCTTCATGAGAAGACCTTTACGCACGTCGCAGTGTAAGCCTCGTATGGCAAAGTCTGCGTTGTAGGCGAGGTTTAGGATCTGAGACGGATACTGTGACGCGGGTGTGTGGTGTTAAACACGTACGTACTGGTACTGTGACGCGGGTGTGTGGTGTTAAACACGTACGTACTGGTACTGTGACGGGGGTGTGTGGTGTTAAACACGTACGTACTGGTACTGTGACGGGGGTGTGTGGTGTTAAACACGTACGTACTGGTACTGTGACGCGGGTGTGTGGTGTTAAACACGTACGTACTGGTACTGTGACGGGGGTGTGTGGTGTTAAACACGTACGTACTGGTACTGTGACGGGGGTGTGTGGTGTTAAACACGTACGTATTGGTACTGTGACGCGGGTGTGTGGTGTTAAACACGTACGTATTGGTACTGTGACGGGGGTGTGTGGTGTTAAACACGTACCTACGGATACTGTGACGCGGGTGTGTGGTGTTAAACACATACGTACTGGTACTGTGTTAGACACATGTAGTATTGGTATCGGATGTATGGTTTTAAACACGTGCTGGTACAGGTGTTGGAGATTTGTGTTAAACACGAGGTAAGGTGAAATGAAGTGACTAGCATGAGCATAATTTGTTAATAATATCGCTATATATATATATGTATGAAGCATGTATTATACAGGTAGTGTTTACGACTACTACTACTACTACAGTATCATCTACTATAACTAGGGGTGTATGTAGGGGGGATCAACCAATACAAATAAATGTTGTGATAAAAATGGGGGGACCAATACATAGGAGGTCCCCTTAGATTTTAAATTGGGGGGGGGTAGATATCCCCCCCATCCCCCCTGTTTCAGCGCCCTTAACTTTAACTATATAAGCATTATTAAAAGTAATTACGATGCGCGGCGATGGTCGATACCTTATGTTCCTCGACCAGTTTCTGAACGCCGAGCCTATAGATGAGCAGGTGCAGAGCTTTCTTGTAGTTCATCAGAGTGTAGTCGTAGTCGAAGCCGTAGATGTCAATCTCCTTGAGGTCGAGCTCGTTGTTTGCGTATACGGCGCAGGGGTCGCGGTTACGTGGCACGGGTTCATCTAGAGGTCACAAGTGATGGTTAGGGGTTAGGTACGCGGGGAATAGGTTAGCATGTATGATGTATAGATTATGTGTACACGAATGAGTATAATAATAGGGAATATGGAACTAGTACTGAAGATACAGAGAGGTCAGAGGGGAGAGAGAGAGGGTGAGAGAGGGGAGAGAGAGGAGAGAGAGAGAGTAAAGGGTCACCTATAAAGCTAAATGATATTGTTATCGTAATTTTCGCACAGATCTAGTAAGTTCATTAATTAAGCTTTATCAATGATTAAGGTGACTTCACGTACGCATAACTCAATCCTTCCACAGCTCCTTACCACAGCTAATATCAGATGTACTATGCCACTTATGCGAAGGGCAATCACTGCTATTGTTTACATTCTATACTACTTTATATAATTGTTCATATACAATATTTTATAAATATAAATCATGCCAGATTACTAAGATTTTAGCTGCAGTACGGAAGAATTACGCACTATCATTTGAACCATAGAAGTAATACTAAAATAAGAATAAAGGTATATAAGTTTAAAATATTGATGAAATACCCTATTAGAAAATAGATATATATATATATTGTTAATTTTTTTAGTCCATCCCATCAGGGAATCAAGATGAAGTTTTCACTTATAACCATATATGGATCTAATATCCCTTCGAAGCGACTTTCATGTTAAGGCATACGTAGTTTTAAGTTAAAACTGTTAACGAGAGCCGATTATTTATTTATATAAAATTATATAAGATTACTTCTAAATATTATTTTAAGACATAATTTAATGGTCCAGGGGAGCTTGAACCAGTGTCATTATGCATGTGTGTCTGATGTATTAGCCAACTGAGCCACACATGCAGTTATATATATATATATATATATATATATATATATATATATATTTACTTATATTTATTACATATATTATTACATAATACTGATGATAAATAGATTACATAATTAACTAGGAAGCTTAAAGTTCCAAAGAAAACCTTCTCCATGATTGAATAGAAAATAAATGCACGTTTAAATCTAGTATTGAATTTCATTGCCGACTAAGCCACACATGCCGCACATCTAATAGACTAGAATTAAACTCATCGCTAGGGTCCGTTCGGCCGACCTTTACCATGCTGACCTTTACACTTCTGCTTGGCGACGTCGTAGGTTGCCCACAGTTGATCGCGTCGCATGTTCAGGGGATTCGTTGCGTATCGGCGACAGCGAGTGAAGGTCGGAATCGTAATCGACCTCCGTAGTTGCCATAGTAACGCGCTCGTTACACTCATCGATGAGGCGATGACCTCTACACGTATGGGCGGTAATCGTATATAAGTAACGGTCGCTTAAGAGTATATAGTTATAGTAGAGAATTAGTCAATGTCATTTACGCGTATTGAAATTATATTGAATTATAAAATGAATATAAATTCGCTTATAATTAATTTATACAAATTACCTTTACAATTATAGGAATATAAATAATACATTGACTGTATATATATATATATATATATAAATATATATATATATATATATATATATATATATATTAAATATTGTATAGTAAAAGAAATGTGTTGCTTACAAAAAAAATATAATTTCTCGATATTTATATAATTATTAGCATTTATTTTATATTACTTTAACTACTATCTACTGTAATTAGATTAATCATAATACTGATACGTTATACGAATCTTAATATCATATTAAATATGATACATTTTATCATACTATGATATTATGTATCATAAATACAACTTAAAATTGTATGCGTATAATTTGGTATATATATATATGCATTATTATGATTATACAAATTTGTATATTATTTATAGGGTATACATAATTGAGAGTAAATAGTATATGATCATAGAGCTTGAGAGAAATCTCTCAAGCTCTTGGTATATAATATACCATAAATTGAAAAAAAATATCACTACCTGTCAGGGTTCCATTATTTTCGGTAAAAACCTGTTTTTACCGGGCAAAACCGGTAATAACCGGTAAAAACCTATCTCTACCATGTTAATTTACGGTAAAAACCGGTAATTACCGGTAAAAACCTAGTACTCATAAAATATAATACCTTTAAAAAAAATGTATATTGAAATTTAAAGTAATATTGATTCATTTATATATAAATGTTATGGCTAATTAATCTAGCAGATTTATTTGAAAATTTGTCAACATTTGTCTGCTTTATTATGCCATTTATAGTACATTTATTATTTTAAATCCAACTGGATTTTGAGGTCTGCCACCCTTATATTGTAAAATTAACAAGTTGATGTAATTGGATATATTTTATAAATGAAATAAAATCATACTGTGTTATATATTCATAAAATTACACAATGAAAATATTACTAAATAGTTATACAGTATTGTAAAAAATATTTGTAAAAACTATATTTAATTTCATATATATAAAAATAAATATTCTATTCAGTATTTATATATATATATATATATATATATATATAATTAACAATATATATAGATATATTTAATTAAATATCATGGTATAAAATCAAATAATGAATATATTCAAATAATTTCTCAATGAAAATATTATTAGTTCTATTGTTTAATATATATATTTTTTTTACAATATTAAGTCCCTGTCACACCGAAAAAGTTGGCCGATTTTTCACCAATATCGTACGGATTTTTCTCTCTCTCTCTGTACACCCCTATCGATATATCACCAATATATCATCAATATCGTGACAATATCATTATTCATCATTTCGAGATATCTCTAAATATTTAACTATTTCTCGACGATTTCGTTACTGCGCATATCGGTGAAAAATCGCTCACTTTATTTGGTGTGAATGGGCTTTCCTTTTACTAATACAAAAATAAATATATTATTATATTCAATATTTTATATATATATATATATATTTACTTATTTACTCATTTATTTCAATATCATATTATTTATTTTAAAAATGTTTTCTTTACATAGAGTCAAAATTAATAAAGTTTTTTTTTAATATAAAAAATCTTATAATATTGATTTTAATGTAGTATTATTTAACTTTATAATTGTATATTATCTATTAAATATAAAATCTATAAATAATATATAATTGTAAATTATATAGACACTAGTAGGTTTAATATAATATAGATAATATTATATTTAATTATATAGACAACACTAGGTTTTTACCATGGTAAAAACCTGTTTTTACCGGACAGGTTATTACCGGTTATTACCGCGGTTATTACCATAGGCGGTAATAACCTATGGAACATAAACAGCGCAATATAAACAGCGCAGATATTACGTGATCTCATGCAATCGTAAATAACGGCTATGCATTAAATACGGCACATTTGACATTTATTATTCAGTAACCACCGCAGCGAGTGGCGTTAACAATTATGTAATTAATCATGTGTGCGCGTATGTTTAAGATTCACATATGACTTATAATATAAGTTATATGATGAGGGACTACGATTAAAAAGGACGAGTTAAGTTTGTATAGGCTCACTTTGGGATGTAATGGGAACGGACTAACGACAATTGTATTTAAACATGCATATGAATTAAATAACTATTATTTCGATATTATTCAACCTAATGCTGATCGTATATATTATATTGTTAGCCATATCTAATATGATATGATATTATAATAATCATATAATTTATATATTGAATGAATAATATTGAATATTATATTCATTTATATATTTCAACTGTTACTAATATCATATTAAAGATGTGTTAAAATATATATTTTAATAAATAAATACAAGAATATAATCTACTATTGATAATTATCACTTATGATAGTAGTACGTACTACTAGTACTACTATGATAGTATTACGTAACTATATTTATATTATAAATTGTCAGAGTTAAAATTAGTTTTTTTCTGAAATAAATTTATTTCAAGCAATTTAAATTGCTGTTAGTCCGTATACAGCTAAAAAACAAGTAGAAAAAAACTAAACCAATTAAACCACAAATACCAATATAAAATCAATATAATATCATCCGCGAGTTTGATTAATTATATAAATATTAATGCCACACGTGTCAAATGTGCCATATTTAATGAATCCCCGTTAAACATGCCGCCGTATTCGTTATTTATTAAATCATTTATTAAATGTATATTCAAATAACTTTAAATATATTTATTTGATTAATAGTATATTAATAGTAAATATATTATTATAGTTTAGATATATTTAATTATATGGTATAATTTAACTATAAACACTACTTAATATTAAAGCCCATGTCATTGATATTCAATATATAATAAATAATAATTATTATAATTTATTTAGATTAACCGTTTTATATGAATACAGTATGTCTATTAAATTATATAATATAATTTGTATTTTATGATAACTAATTATAATAATTATAAATAACGATCTAGACTATAATTTGTAAATAAGTGTATTTTAGCTGTTAAATGTAACGAAAATAAAATAAATTATAAAATTAAAATTGAATTTATTTGTATTATGATTATTTATTTATTCATTATATACTGCCACCTATGAATAAGATAATTACTATTATTCAAATTTATATCATTTTAGGATGCCTGGTTTATATCCTAGATTAGCATTTTAACTATAGTAAAATATAAATCTATAATTATATACATAATTTTACACCACGATTATTGGCTTAAATTATTTATATTTAAAAAATAGTTGTAATACTAATTTACTAGAATATCTATTTTTAACCATATAGTGTATTATATAAATAACTTATATTTAATATAATATAATTATTATATTTTTATATTATAATAATATTAATATTATATTAATAGGTATTAAGTGATCCCAGCAAACATTAATAGCAGCATAACAGCATATGTAATAGCCTCAAATGTTTACATTGTGCTATTATGCTGCTATTATGCTTCTATTAAATGTATATTATGCTGCTATTAATTTGTCATGCTATTATGTTGCTGTTATGCTGCTATTTAAAGTCTATTATGCTAATATTATGCTGCTATTAATGTTAAAAGTATATGAAGCTGCTATTATGTTGCTGTTATAAGAATAGCGGCATAATATACTTTTAAAATTAATAGCAGCATAGTAATATCATAATAGACTTTTAATGGAAACATATATATATATATAAGCTCTAACTAATCGTTGCACTCTTTCAATTTGGTCTATGATCATATATGATCTCGGGACAACGACATTTACTAGGTTTAAAAACACCCAGCAAACACATTAGAGGCAATTACCTCTATTTAGACTCTAAAAATGTTAACAACGAGACTCTATTTTGACTCTAATTTGGCTTCTATTTTGACTCTAGCTTATATTTGTATTAAAATCAATTGATTTTAAACTCTATTTAGTGTATATTTAGCTTATATTTTGATTGTATACTCTATTTAGCTTATATTTAGACTCTATTTTAACTCTATTTAGACCATACTATTTTTTCCTCTATTTAGACTCTATTTTGACTATACTATTATTTTTAACATTTATCTGAAGTAAAATTCAAATTAATTTCCTCTATTTTAACTCTATTTAGACCATAATATTTTTTCTCTCTATTTAGACTCTTCTTGTTTTTTTGACTCTATTTAGACTCTGTGTGTTTGCTGGGCAGGTGACCACATTATAGATGCATATTCTAAAATGTATCTGAAATAAATTTTATATGTATTTAATAATGCTCTACAGGATTTTGTAGTAATGCATCTAAATATTGAAAATAATATTCAAAGAAAAATAAGCTTTTTTACAAATATAATCTATATGTTTATTAAATAAAAGGTTATTCTCAAATATTATTCCTAAATCTTTATAAAAATATAATGTTTTCTAATTGAATATTATTTATAAAATATTTAGCTGGAGTAACCTTCCCTAAAGTCATAACCGCACATTTTGATAATGAAATATTTAATTGCCATTTATTTGACTATTGTGAAAATAAATTTAAATTATTTTGTAAAAGAAATCTTTCACTCTCAGATTCGTAAGAAAAATATATTTTTGTATCATTAAGACAATTGGCAAATAAATCAATATGAATTTTTGAAGAGAATATACTAGAAAGATCATTAATATATAATACAAATAAAATTGGACATAGGTACACAACCTATACTTGTGGTACTCCAGATTTTACAATAGAAATATTTGAAAAAGAATTTTCAACCCGTGTAATTTGAGATCTATTCGATCAAAAATTGTAAAACCATTTTTTTATTTTATTAGATATACCGTATGATTTTAATTTATATAACATATTAATATAACATTTTTTCATGAGAAACAACATCAACAGCTTTTGCAAAATCAATATAGAAAAATCAAATATCAATATACCTAGGGGAGGGAAGGGGGTAGTGGCCGATAATTAATATGCCTCAGAAGATTTCTAATAAATCGATAAATACTGAATTTTATTGTAGGCTCTTATTTTTTTGAATTAACTAGAAATCATATAGTTCTAGAATACTGTAATTTCACTTTTATATATAGTGTTTATCCTAATAATATAAACGTTTGATTAGGCATTACAAAAAGCACTAAAATAAGGCAAGGCTCTAGTAGTGGCCGCTAGTACCAGAAAATGCGATAGGTGTCTCGTAATGTATTCGATTTATATTTTTTTAATTATGAAATATTAAATAATTATATTTATGATGCATACGCACCTTATTTGATTCAATGATTTAATTATATATACACATACTCTTACATATAAATAAGCATAAATATATATAATCATAATAAATAAGCATAAATATATATAATCTTGTTTTTTGTCAAAATTTGAAAAAAAATGATTATATAATAAATTAGAGTAATTAATTAATTATTTAAAAAAAAAAGTTACTATATATTATAGATATTTGGATTATCTAAATATTGTATATAGAACTTTTTATCCTATCAAGCACCATTTAAGCGTTAATGAAAACGGCCACTACTCCCTCCTCGGCCACTACCCCCTTCCCTCCCCTATATATATTATATCTACACTTTTTTTATTATTCAATTCATTATACCAAAATTTTAAACATTTTGTTAATTGTAATTCTATTGATTCTCTACTTATACCTAAAACCATATTGATTTTTTGTTAATAAATTATTAGATTCTAAATAAAAAAGTAGGTTTGTTTAATTGTTTGCCTAATTGTTTAAAAATAATATGTTCTAATACTCTACACATTACACATGTTATTGAAATAGGCCTATAGTTATTTGAATTTAATAATTAACCCTTTTTAAAAATTAGTGTGATTATAGATTTTTACCAAATTATCGCGATATATTAACCACGGTATATTACCCGATAATAAAGATGAATTAAAAATAATATATAAAGGCCTACATAATTCATTAGATAATACTTTTAACATAGAAGATGGTATCCCATAAATTACGAAAGTATGTGTTATTTTAGTCTATTTAAAAATATTTTAATGATTTCAGGTTTTAAATCAATATTTTTAAAATTTTTGTTTAGTTAAATTATAAAATTCATGTAAATTTCCATTATCATTTTGTTGAATTGAACTAAAATATGAATTTAATGTATTTAGAGATGATACTCCAGATTTTAAATGTTGTCTCTTTTTCATAAATTTATAAAACTTTAATTTATTTTTTGAATTTATTGCATTTATATTATTGCATATATCTCTCTTAAAATTTAAAGATTCTAATTCGTTGGAAATTTTTTTTTGCTTCTTTCCAATTTATTGTATATTGTAAATTAGTTTTAGATTTTCAAAATAAATTTGTTACTAGCTTCTTCAATTTCAATATATTCTTCAGAAGTAACCTACCTGTTTTATTGTATTATTTATATTAGGAACATATGATATAAATAATTTATTTAGAACATTATTAAAATATTCTACTTTTTGATCGATATTATAATTATTTGAATTTAGATATGCCAAATTAAATCTAGAAAGATGATATTTTATCAATTTTATATTAGCATTATTGAAATCAAAATTGCTTGATTTTAAAATATTTTTACAAAAATTATTATATTTTTAATATTCTTATTTATATATTATATATATATATATATATATAATATATATATATATATATTATATATATAATATATATTATATATATTATATATATTATATATATATATATATATATATACACTATAAACTACATAAACACTATAGTATTATATAGATACATTTGTATATTCTTGAGAAGGTTTTAGGTTGACATTTATTTTCATAAATTTAAAAACGTAATAAAAAAAATCAGTTTATTGGATATAACAGCAATATTTTGAATAATTAAAAAATAAAAAATACTTTTTTAGACTATATATATAATTATGAATATTTTATTCAATGAACATTAGGATTTATGATTTCTGATATATCGAGAACGTCCGTATTCGGGCACTGTCCGTATTCGGTTACTTTCCCCTATGTTTAGTCAAAGTATGTGGTTTACTTATATCCTCATTATTTAAATTGATTAAATTCTATTAATATGATCAACATAACAATTGCTATTTAAATAGATGATCCTTTGCCGATCCCGATCACGATCCTCTCTTTCTAACCCGATCGGATCGCCGATCGATGATCGATGATCACTGCTCATCTTAAATGGATGAATGCCTAGATTATCTCTGCTTCTTCATTAACACAGGAAATTGCCAAATCAGATTATATAGGGGAAAGTCCCCGATTACCGACCCCTAAATGATTATTTGTGATAACTTATTCAATATTACATATATTTATTTGAAATTTTGTAAATAGGGTATAATTATGGTAATGAATAATGTGGCTATTTTAAATTGTTGATATAATTATATTTACAACAATAAACAGGGGGGTCGGTTATCGGATACCTGTTCCTAATACCGACCCCCTTCCCCTATTAACGACCCCCTAAAATAATCGTGGTATACATACTTTTAGTATTATAATATCCAATCAACATAGTAGATATTAATAAATATAATTAATTATAACATGCACGCAATTATTTTTTATTGAATTTATGTTTTAATAGTAATATTAAATTTAAATTTAAACTTTATAGTAATTATATTAAAATAGTATATATTATTATTTAATATTTATTTATTAATCAGTATGTATATAATATAATGGAATCATGAATCCTTAATCTATATCAATGATAAACAAACAACTTATGACATATTTTAAAGTAAAATACTGATCTATTTTGATTGGATATTATAAATCACATGTGGGTCGGTATTAGGGTAATTTAGGGGGTCGGTATTAGAAAAATAATATATGTTACTATAATTAAGATATTTTGGTTAATAGTTATTCAAATTGAATTATTTTTATAATAATTATAAACATTTTATTGATCTACAATATTATGTGCAGAATTAAGTTTTCTTTTAATTAATAAATTATTAACTATGATTTAAAAAAAGTTATTATTCAAATATTTAAAAAGTAAAAACAGAATATGACATTATATCAAATAACAATGGTAGGATTAAATATTTTTTTAAATAATTTTTTCAACAAAATACTTATTAATATTTATCATTAAATTACTAACAGTTCGTGTATATACTATTTTTTGATATCTCTTATAGTTACTGAGATACGAGAGGGGGTCGGTATTAGGAGGGGGTCGGTAATCGGGGACTTTCCCCTAGGAATAAGATTATATATGTATATATATATATATATATATATATATACATTGTATATATATACATTTTATTTGGTGGAATCCTAGGACAGCTGTCATTCCATCCAGGAACTTAGATGACGTTTTCACTTATAACCATATATAATTTTAATGTCATTTCGAAGCCGCTATCATGATAAGGCATCCATGGTTTTAACGAGAGCCGATCCTTTATTTATATACCATTATATAAGATCACATCTAACTATTATATAAAGACTTATTTTAATGGTCCGGACATAGCTTGAAACGGCGCCCTACTGCTTATGTGTCTGCAGACATGGTGCCATAGCCAACTGAGCCACACAGGCAGTTATATATATATATTACATTTATACTAAAATAAATATAAATAAGTTGTGTTTTTATGAGTTAATTATTTAAATAACAACAACACGTATATTATTACTATATTATATTATTTTGATAATATATATATATTTTATATATATATATTTAATAATATAATATATACACATATATAAATATAAATTATATCAAAATTACGATATATTATACATTTATAATAAATAAAATAAGTTAGCTTATACATTATTCGCAGCCTGTAATCGTTACCATGATAACTATGCATAGTTGTAATAACATGACAGGATAGCTATTTTCATAGTATACTATGTATACATGTTTATTGTATGTACACTATTAGCAAAGCCCGGGCTTTGCTATTAGTGTGTACTATAGCACCGTATCATCAATAGTTGAGTAATAATGAATTATTCAATATTCATTCAATACGGTTAGTGGTAATAGGTTAGTATATTGCTATAACAATGAACGTATTATGATGTGTATGTATATGTGTATGTGTATTGTACGGTAGTCGTGTACAATTTACATAATATACTGATAAACATTTTTATGAATAATAAAACAAATAAATTACTTAGTTCCTAACTAATATATATATATATATATATATGTAATATTATCCCAAACTATAATATATATACATTAATAATATAATTACAAATATATATAACACGCACAATGTACGACGTACAGTGTACGTCGTAATACAGTATACGACGTACACTGTATTACGTATATATAAATATATATATATATATAATATATATAATATATATATATATATATTATATATATATATATAATAATATATAATTATCACAAAAGTATTGATAACAATAATAATAGGTTATATCTATTATATATTCAAAAAAAGCATTTCATTCATTAACACATATTTCCGAAGGTTTTTGATTTTGGTTTCGCATAATCCTCGAAATTACATACTCGTAATACAAATAACAATAACAATATCGGGGCGTATTCATAAGGTAAATAACATCGTCGCGGATTATAATCTACGACATTATTTCCAGTATTCTGTAGAAGTACTACTAAATGCATAACGATTTAACGTACTGTAGATAGATATGTACAGCGTAAACCCGATATTAGTAATAATACCAAGGACGTGTCCTTGCTAATATGGCGATATCGATTATTTATCTGATTGGTTGACGAATATAAAGTAGGCGTGTTTTAAGATCTCTCCGGCGGTCTGAGAACCACGCGAGTCCTTCAACATTTTCATCACGGTGATACTGTCGCTGGTCAGGAATCTAGTGAACTTATCTGTAAACAGTGACACCTTGTGTTAGATAGGGCGCGCATGCGCGATATTGATAATGATAAGGGAAAGGAGATAGAGAGAGAGATAGCGAGTTAAAGATCGATAAAGAGAGAAAGAGACAGACCGAGATAGTGAAATGTGGGTGAAAGATATATACATATATATATATATATATATATATATATATATATATATATATATATATATATATATAAAGATAAAGAGAGAGAGAGAGGTAAAGAGATATGAATGGACCATTCTTAAGATTTAATAATTATTGGTAGTTACTAAGTATGATATATCATATTAGGTATTCTAAAACTGGACTATAGTAAAGTTTTATATCCAATATGAAGGGTTCTTGGTACCAGTAAACTCGGACCAGGTAAACTCGGACCACTTTTGAGGTAAACTCGGATAACTTTTTAAAAACATAAAGAAGATTTGGACCATTTTTTAAATTACTATATATTGTATATTTCTATAATATAATATGCTTTAATTAATACTCGAATTTGTATACAAAATACCCTAGTTCCACCCATATCGGGTTAATTTTAGTAACCATGTGTTGTTTATAATGTAAATTCGTATAAAATATACAATTTTAAAATGTTAAATAATATGCTTTACATTAGTATTTATATGATGAAAACTAAGTGTTCATTAATAATATATAACAAACAAATATGATATGTATGTTTTAAATGCTATACATTTATATTTAGTGATTACAAGCTAATTTATATTGCATGTAATTAATAGAGCAATGAAAACATTGTTATATAAAAACAGAGCCGAACCTAAATATATTTCAGTGATTAAATACTACTGCTAGTAGCGGCATCGGGTATTACTAAATTATGTTGCATGCATATATGCACTCCCTATAGGGATATATATAGGGAGTGTTATATATTTGCTTCGCAACATCTTTGATATAGGTCTGTACATAGATCGAACACTTATTAATTCACTTATAGTATACTTACCGTATATATATATATATATGGTTTATTAATAATAAATTATTATAATAAATACGTTCCTATAGGAACCGCAGTCACATAGTGATGACACTCCTCGTAAGTGCATTTAAAATAAATAATAATAAAACACAACAACACAACAAGATAAAACTAAGTGAAAAAGTGGAAGTAATATATTGGAAGTCATATATGAACGAAATTTAAAATATAATAATATAATGAAATTAGATATAGGATATAGGACTTAAGATGAATATTGAAGGAGGTGGGAGATTTAATGGATTGTATAGATGAATGGAGTGCATTCCAGATAGATGTGATAATGTAGGAGAATGCGCGTTTCTGGAATTTAAGTGAGGATAGCTGTGAGATAACGATATTGATATTGGAAGTTGGACGAGTATCGTGGGTGGTGGAGCGAATTGAGAGTAAATCAAATATATATTAAGGAGTGGAGGAATATATATATATATAGATTTATTGGTAATAGAAAGGAGTACAATTAGTGATCGTTTTTATAAGGGAACCAGTTTGGTAGAAGTTTAAAGGAGTCAGTAGAGGAATTTTCAGATATTATAATATTGAAAATGGATCTTACGTATGATTTGGCGTTTCTATTTAAAGGGGAATCAAGAAGATTTAATAAATATTGAATAAAGAAGAACAATAATCAAAACGGTTAATTATAAGTGAATTACTAAGGACAGTGCACGTGGGACGAGTATTATGTTGTACTATGTTTACGGATATATCTGCTTCTAAATAAATGATAATTAGCATATTTAGACATTTTAGCTATATGGCTAGAAAATATAGATCATAGTCGAAATGACACTACGTTCGAGGACTGATTTGGAAGGTGACATAAGAATGCTGTCAAGGTAAATGGAAGGGAATGATGGGGAGTTCGTAGGTATATTGAAAAGGGTGGTTTTTAAGATATTTAGTAGAATATTGTTGGATAGAAACCATTATTTAATAGAGGATATAACACACGCAATTAGTTGAGAATTATCCGGAGTGAATATAGCGAGGAGGGAGTAGAGTTGGATATCTTCAGTATATATATATATATGATAGAAAACACCAGAAAATTGTGATATAATATACCTTATAGGTGTTATATATATGAATAATAGAAATGGGCATATGACGGAACATTGTGGGACACCATAGAATAGAGGGAGGGGTCCGAAGAGAAATAACATAATTTAACAGAGGATGATCTGTTTAGGATGATTTGTTTAGGATGTATGCTTTAAGCGTAAGATAGATCAATGCGTAAGATAGATCAATGAGTACCACTTGATAACATGGTGAGGGTGAAAATTTGGCATATATTGTTAAAGATTTGAAGGAGGGTTAACTCAGTTGAGTGACCTTTACGAAATTATGACAAATGTTGCGCGAGGATTAGAGGAAAGGCTATTGATTTTATTTATATAGTAAGAAGATTTTGCCTTACTTATATGTGATTAGTAAAATTTGCGTTGATTAGTAAATGATCAAAGGTTTTCAGGAGAAGGAAAACGACGATATGTTCTTTCAATTTTACGTAGTGATCGGTTGAGTGTAATAAGATTAGATGTAAACATGGGACATTAGTATGCAGGGAAATAGTAGTATATAGAAGAGGGGTATATTTGTAAAAAAGGAAGGGTGAGAGTGGAGTTAAGAGATTATTAATGGATTTTTTTTGCTGTACTGAATGAGTTTCTTGGATAAAGAAGGAAGCAGATGAAGGATAACTGTTAACGTTATGATGAAATGGTCTGTAATAATATCAAATTTGGAACAATTAATTAACTAATTACATTAATCATGAGAACTGCAGAAAATAAGGTCGAGTTAAAGCTCATTATATTTGGGGAATATATGAGTATATTGGGTTGATTGAAAATGATAATTGTAATCCCTAAGGATAGTAGTCTGCTGTTTAGTGGAAATTGGATTATACAATATAAGATTTTTAAATGCATTACTTTAACAGAGTATAATCAGGATTTGGGGGTCTATAAATACTATGAATATAATATGTAATGTTCGTCTTAGAGTATGAAAAATAAACAGGGAGACAATCACTATACGCAAAAGTAGAATGTGCGAAAGTCCGAGTAAGTAAATCATGATATATAGTAATTTGAAATTACTATAGATCATGATTTACTTACTCATACTTTCGCACATTCTTAGTGAAATTTTCACTAATCACTAATTTACATTATTAATTTCTACACCTCCTCAATGCCCATGAGTGTGGGGGGGAGACAAATATAGTGAAACCTCTATCGAGGACCAGGGAGAATACATCAATGTAACCAGGCGAGATCAATGTTCCCGTGAGGGAAATTAGCACGAGGGAAGATGATTTAGGGTAGGCTAATAGTAAAAGAGAATCTGCTCTAAGAGATCGAATATTAACGAGAACCACTCCTACTGTAAGTCACGTGGAAGTAGGCGTATTAGCAGGTGAGTCATATGTAGAGTGGGTATACCTATACTATACGGTAAATACTACTATACTATACCTAACTACTCTATCTTCTATAGGAGGTATAGTATATACCCTATACAGGATATATAGTAGTAGTTGGGGATAAAGCATGTATAGGTATTGGTTGGGATTAGGAAACAGAAGTAGAGGTATTTGTATTATAGGAAGATGTACAGGTAGTGGAACAAAGGTAGAATAGTTTGTATTTTAGGAAGGAATACAAGGTGGGGAATCGTAAGTAGAGGGGTTGGTAATTGATAAACGATTATTTGGTGGGGTCGGAATTAGATTTAGGAAAATATCACAAGATGAGGGAACGGGTGATATAAATGTAAGGTAGGAATATTTCCAGCCAATAAAGTGAGTTGAAGATTTGGTAATAGGTGGAAGAGACCAGTCAATATAATTTGATGTAAGGCGTATTTAAAATTAATTATTTATTATGTGTATTAAATATAGGTTTAGTATGTATATGGGCCAGTTTCAATATATATATATGCATGAAAATATAAATATATATATATATATATATATATTTCTAATGAGCGATCAAATATTGCACTCATTTAAAATATAAGTTATGATTGTTAACCTCTAACCCCAACACACGCACGCACTCGCACGCACACACGCACGCACACACACATACATACATATGCTGATATTGTAAATGTCTACCTGAGTCCACGTGCGATGTCCTCTTCACGAACCTACGCATTCCGTATTCGGTACACTCGTACAGATAGACAAGTAGACCTACCACCAGAACTACGGCTAATATAGGGGGGGGGGGGGGTGGCGTATTATATGGGGGTGTTATATGTAGGGGTATTAGAGAAGCCCTTGTGTATTAGTTAGATTATATAACATTTGTTATGTGATATTAGTATATATATATATATATATATATATATATATTTTAATTAATGATAGTGGGGTGTTATAAAACCTATGAGAAGGAGCCAGAACCACAGGAAGATGAATATCTTCTCGTTAAACAGATTAATAGGCAGAACACATTGCACGATATAGCGGTGCGTCTCGGTGAAATGTCGTATCGAGAAGTCGCACATCGTCACTCTCGGGAAGCGCTGGTTTGTCATCCAATTAGATTCTCCTATTCGAATTGAGCACGTATTTGATTATATCTACATGATTTTTTTGTTTAGATTAGAATATTTTCGTATTGAATTAAAAGTGGAAACGATATATTTTTTAATTTATTATATAACATTACATTATTATAATTAACTATTTATTATAAAAATGATATTTATTGTATTGATTATAATATTTAAATCAACTATTTATTACAAATTATATTTAAGTAACTGTTATTAATAAATATTCTATATATTTAATCTATATATATATATATATATATATATATATATATATATATATATATATATATATATATATATTAATATTTAATTAAATTTTAATTAAACATTAAATTAATCTAACTTAAAAAAAGTTTTTTCAGCAATATAAGCCCAAATATTCGTGTTCCGCAGAGGAAGTAGTTCAATGATATTAATTGTACTAGCACTGATAATAGAAATAGACATTTCACAGTCAGATAGGACATTGTCAAATTGAAAGTCTGCATAAAGATATATAGTTAATTAATAATTAATAATTAATTATAATTAATAATTATAATTAATACATAACGTATATTATGCATGGATATATTTATTTTCTGTATTTGTTATATTTATTTGGTATATATATATAGTGGAAATGTTTATTATATAATATATCTAGATAATATATTTATTCTATAGATATATATATATACATTACATTTTTTATAACAAATGTATTTTAAATAAAATTGTAAATAAAACGTACTTATATAATAATTTCTATAAATAAATATAATTTTTTAAATATTAATAATAATTATTATTTATATTACATACATTATATATTATATTATATCCTATAGTAATACCAAAGCCCAAAGGGCTTTGGTAATACATTATATTATTAACTATAATTACTTTACAATTATACAAATTAGTGCTTTTAACACATATTTTAACACATAGGTACAAAGATTCTGCGAAGCAGAATTAATCTACTTCCTTCGGTAAATCATTAACAAATATAAATTAATATATTATTAATTATCTACGTATTTAAAGAGATTTGATCTATTAGTTTTTGAGATTTCATATTTATTTATTATTAATTAATGAACTGAATATTTTCCCATATTCTTCAAATGACAGTCTATAGACTATAGTCTATATATATAGTATATATATATAGTATATATATACTATATATACTATATATACTATATATATATATATACTATATATATAGACTATAGTATATATATATAGTATAGTATACTACTATAAGAGGTAATATATTAACGTACTTAATAAGTATATACAGTGTATACACCTAAGTACCAAGGACATAAGTAATTAGTAACTATACCAACTGTACAATTTAGCTTCGTTTTATTTTGACTCTCTACGAGCGCGTGTTTATAAATAAGATGTGCAGCCAATCTTAGGTTCTTTCTTCTTTGTTCCGCCGGAACTTTGAAGGGACACAGGAATTTATTAGAAGTACACTCGAACATGGTACTGAAACTGTTCGATAGAGAATTACATCACTATAGTATATATATATATATATATATATATATATATATATATATATATATATATATATATATATATATATATATATATATACTATATTATACTATACTATATATATATATTTAATATATTATGTAATAGTAATACTAATAGTGTAATTATAAATAGGGGAAAGTCTTCGATTACCGACCCACTCTCGTATCTTAGTAACTATAAAAGATATCAAAAAATTATATATACATGAACTGTTAGTAATTTAATGATAAATATGAATAAGTATTTTGTTGAAAAAATTATTTAAAAAAATATTTAATCCTACAATTTTTATTTGATCAAATGTAATATTCTGTTTTTACTTTTTAAATATTGGAATAATAACTTTTTTAAATCATTGTACATACTTTATTAATTTAAAGACAATTTAACACTGCACATAATATTGTATATCAATAAAATGTTTATAACTATTATACAAATAATTTAATTTGAATAAATATTAACCAATATATCTTAATTATAGAAACCCATATGAATTTCATATTACCGACCCCTAAATTACCCTAATACCGACCCCATGTGATTTATAATATCCAATCAAAATATATCCGTATTTTACTTTAAAATATGTCGTAAGTTGTTTGTGTATCATTGATATAGATTTAGGATTCATGATTCCAGTTGAGTATATAAATACTGATTAATAAATAAATATTAAATAATAATATACAATATTTTAATATAATTATTATAAAGTTTAAATTTAATATTACTATTAAAACATAAATTCAATAAAAAATAAATTGCGTGCTCTTATAATTAATTATATTTATGTATATCTACTATTTTTATTGGATATTATAATACTAACATTATTTATATATAAATTGTATACAACGATTATTTTAGGGGGTCGGTAATAGGATAAGGGGGTCGGTATTAGGCACATGTATCCGATTACCGACCGATTACCGATGACCCCCTGTTTATTCTTGTAAATATAATTATATCAAAAATTTAAAATAGCCACATTATTCATTGCCATAATATTACCCTAATTACAAAATTTCAATTAAATATATTGAATAAGTTATTACAAATAATCATTTAGGGGTCGGTATTCGGAGACTTCCCCTACTACTATTATAATATATTATAAATTAGAATAAATATGTAGATCTATATGTTTATAAAGTAGTTAATAAAAGCAGAGAGAACTTCATGTAGTTAACATGCACGATACAACTCTCTGGATATATAGGTATACTTAGTTTAACTTCGAGAATTTTAATTATTATTTATACATTTTGTTGTTAAATGTTTTGATATATAATGTATACAATACTAATATATTATTGTATATATATATATACACAAATTATACTATTGTTCACTTTAAATGTAATACATTATTTATATGTTATGCAGGTATAATATTACGTAATTCTAAATATAGAATAGCGATGCCGACTATTACGAACCAGAAATTCGATTTCTTGACGAGATATGACCAAATAAGGGAAGGACAGTAACACAACAGAGCCTGCGCCAGTAATATGTACGGCACCCACTGGTAATACCCTATAGGGGGGTGGGGTGTATACACAGTCAGTCACGTGGTTATTAATAAAGTTACGTAATCAATAATTAAGCAGGCTACACGGCTACGGTATACCTACGTGGTAGGCCCTACTACCAAGGAGTTAACGTAATCCCTGGTGCTACCCTTACGGTACTGTATTTACATAGGTACATAATTATAATAATACATACTTATAATACTAATCATCTGTATTAGAAGAATTGAAATTGTTTTGTTTCTGTTAATTTACAACTATAGTTATATAAGTTGTCCTCCTAAAACACATAAAACTAATATATTATATTTTGTCTGACTATATATAGTATATGTATAGTATATGTATACATTTGAACTATGGATACGGTTATTATGTAGTGTATGTGTTGTAGGATACTCTATCAGGTAGCTATACCTAGAGGTCGCTTATACGTTCGATATCCGTGGTTAGTATATGATGCACTCTGTACTATAAACTTTCACCTATGACTCATATGATATATTAACCTATTTCCGTGGTGGTATTCGACGTACGAGAAGCCAATTTAAAATTTCGAGATAACGGGAGTTCGTAACGTAGGGGTACGTCGAATGTATTCGATACCCAGCACATGGAATTCGCGTAACCTTGGTAACGAGTTACCGGGGTAACGAATGTGCGCTTAAGTGGAATGTTACAATACACGAGTTGTTTAAATAGAGTCCCCCCACTCGCAGAAATCATTGAATTCGTTGAGAGTTCACGTATGACATACGTCCTATGTGTATGGGTATGTTGTTCGTAACGTACCACAGTACCACCTGTATGCTTATACATGTAAACTCAAGTGGGACTGTGGTACTAACTTTTCGACGTCCCACCCCACACTGTGGGGCCCACAGTACCACAGTACCACAGTCCCACAGTCCCACTTGAGTGTACATGTATAGGAATACAGGTGGGACTGTTGAACTGTGGTACTGTGGTACGTTACAAAAAACGCCCCCTATATCATGCACACATACGTGGACATACAAACACACGTGAACATACAAACACACGTGAACATACACACACGTGAACATACAAACACACGTGAACATACATACACACACGTGAACATACACACACACTTGAACATACACACACACTTGAACATACACACACACGTGAACATACAAACACACGTGAACATACATACACACACGTGAACATACACATACGTGAACATACACACACACTTGAACATACACAAAAAAACCTTAATTATTTTTGCCTTACATACACGGAACTTATCAATAAATGCATAGAACAGTCACATTTTCCACTATTAATAAAACATACAATCATTACACCAATACTGAAAAACTCATCACTTGACAAAACACTTACTAAAAACTACAGACCAATATACAATCTATCTTTTCTATCTAAAATTATAGAAAAAATAATAGCAAACCACCTTACCAACCATATAATGAATAATAACTTAGATAATCCAAGACAAACTGCATATAAACGAAAACACAATACTGAAACTTTACTATTAGACCTTACTAAATATATATCTTATAATATCCATAACAAATAATACGTAATACTTATACAACTCGATCTTACAGCTGCATTTGATATTATAAACCATATGATACTTTATAAAAAACTAAATCCATAGGAATTCACCAATCAATAATACAACTAATACAGTCATACTTAACAGGAAGAACTTTTAATATAAAATCCAATAAACCATTCAATACATATAACTGTCCTGAAATAGGAGTTCCTCAAGGAAGTGTTCTCCGACCTCTGCTCTTTAATATTTATACATCCGACATTAATTCCATAATAAATTCACATAATATTAATTACCACATGTAGGTGATACACAACTATATACATCACCTACTTTCAATAACCAAACGAAACTCTAACTAAAATATATAAATTAACTACTGAACTTGAAATATATTTTAACAACAACTATTTAAAATTTAATAAACTAAAAACAGATTGTATTATATTTCATAGCAAACGACTAATCCCACTCCCACTCACACATATTAAAATAGCTAATACTGAAATAGAAATAAAAACTAATATAGGATATATATATATATGTATATATGTATATATATATATATATATGACGAATATATATATATACCTAACTACCTTATAAGGTAGTTATAGGTAACCTATAGGTGTTATACTTGATAAACACCTAACGCTAAATACACAAATCTAATCTATAGTTAACATTAAACAATGCAATAATAAACTATATCAATTAAAACAAATAAAACACCTTCTTAATCAATCATCCCTCAAAATATTAACCTTCGCTTATATAATATCAAAACTTGATTATTGTAACTCCATACTTACTGATATACCTACATTTCAAGAAAGACGACTTAACAAAATAATAAACCAAACATGCAGACTCATTTTTAAACTACCTAAACGAACACATACCACAGACTACCGAAAACAACTAAACTGGCTTACATTTAAACAAAGATCCACCTATAAAACCCTAAATATTATACATACTGCCATATATAACAATCTTCCTAAATACATTAGAGAATCTATTAAACTTAAAGAAATAACTAAATTAAGATCATCAAATATTACCCTACTAAAACATAACCCATCGAATAACTACTCATCATTATGGAATAAACTTCCCAAAACTATTACTAATGAGAAACAATCAACTACATTTAAAACAAAACTACACAGACACTTACTTGAACTTAACTAACTTTATTTACTAAATTTACATACTGACTAACTTTATTACATACTTACTATCCACCCACACCTTACTTTACTGAATTTATTATAATTTATTTAAATTATGGATGTCGCCATAACATTAATATTATATATATATATATATATATCACATCCGAACAATTTTTTGAAATTTTTTTGTGAATAAATCAATTTACTACTACTTACTACTACTACACACACACGTAAACATACACACACATACGTGAACATACACACACATATACGAGGTCAGATTGTCACGTGGTAAAACCTTTATGGCTATCGGTGAACTGGGCCGGACACCAGCAGCGGATCGGTTCTCCTACGTACTGTTACGTAATAAGGTTAGGTAATCAGGTGATGTAATGTTAGGTAATACAGTTACTTTAAGGATGGGGGGGTCATTAGTAGGTACTTAACCATCTATATTAGTAAATCGGATAAATATGTATCTGTATTTAATATTATAAAACTAAAAATATATGATTAACATATATATATATATATATATATATATATATATAGGACTACACTAAATATATTATATATTTACTATATATAGTATATAATATAATAGTATTCTTAATGATATTTGTGAAGTATAACTCCTAACTGGGTATAATTATTTGATGAACGGAAACGAAGAGAGCATATATTTAGATTTAACCAACAAATATAATATGTAAATATAGATAAAATACAAATCTATGATCAAGAGAGAGAGAGAGAGAGAGAGAGAGATAGAGATAGAGAGAGAGAGAGAGAGATAGAGAGAGATACAGAGCTAGTTCTATGCGCATGACACACACACTCACTTATTACGTAACCTGTACCGAGAGAACAATGGCGGTGATGAACAATAGGCCGGTGACCGTGTACTTACGTACAAGGCGATCACCTCTAGTGACGTCATTGTGCTGTTGGAAGTGAACAGTGCCTATGTTGAACACGTAACGAAGGAGTCGCTCCATTGTTCAGGTTCGCTACTGTACTCGGGTTAACCGGAAGTGACGAGTGAATAACAATGCTTTTGAATGGGTATTTAATTGGTAATTGTCCATATTATTATTTCTCCCTCGATTTTAAATTTGTGCCCACAAAAAATCATATTTGTTCATATAAATTATATAATAATACTATTTATGTATTAATTATAAATCAGTAGATGTATTATATAATATAATTTATATTAGATTGTTTTTCATATAGGGGAAAGTAACTTAATACGGACAATTTAACAATAAATGGTCTTAACTTTTGATGACTCATTATTTGTATACAAAAATTACAACATATTAACAAAGATTTTGCGAAGCAAAGATATAACACTCCCTATGCATGCAACGTAATTTAGTAATATCCCCTGCCGCTGCTAGCAGTAGTATCGAAATCACTGAAATAGATTTAGGTTCGACTCTGTTTGCATACAACAATGTTTTCATTACTCTATTAAATTACATGCAATATAAATTAACTTTTACTTACTAAATATATACTTATAACATTTAAAACATAAATATCATATTTGTTTGTTATATATTAGTAATGAACACTTAGTTTTCATCATATAAATATTAATTTAAAGCATATTATTTAACATTTTAAAAGTGTATAGTTAAATACGAATTTACATTATAAACAACGCATAGTTCCTAAAAGTAACCCGCTATAGGTGGCACCAGGGTATTTTGTATACAAATTCGAATTACACGATTTCGCGTAAGTGTTATATCTTTCCTTCGGAAAATCTTTGATATTAATATTATATGATTATAGATATTATTGTGATTTTAAAATTGTATTTAATCTTTTAATTCCATAGATAACGGGGGTGTCCGTATTCGGTACCCATGTCCGAATACGGACACCCTGTGTTATAATACGGACACCCTATATATCTCTAGATAAACTATATATTATTGATGAATCAATCAGAAAAATTACAATTACGTTATTTAAAATTAATTTTATACAAAATATATTGTAATTTAATTAGTTAATAATTTATTTATTTTTATTATATTTTAATTAATAATACAATTTAAATATCTAAATAATAATGTTGTTAGAATTAGCTTTATTGGTGGTATTAATATTATAACGCACGCAATTTTTATGAAAATCAGAATTGTTCATACGCTGCGCGCTGATTGGTTATAGGGTGTCCGTATTAAAACATTTAGAGTGTCCGTATTAGGAACTTATATGACCTCTAGATATATGAATATAACTTAATGAATATTTGATAAAAAATATAGAAATTAAAAATACAATTTTTAGAATGCTTTATTTGTTGATAATATTGTGTTATATTTTATATCGATACAGTTGTATAATCTTGAGAAGGATTTAAGTTGAAATTCTTTTTCATAAATTTAAAAACGTAATAAAAAAATCAGTTTATTGGATATATTAGCAATATTTTGTATAATTCAAAAATAAAAAAATACTTTTTTAGACTATTTTTATAATTATGAATATTTTATTCATTACATATTTTATGGTAGGATTTATGGTTTCTGAGATACCGAGAGTGTCCGTATTCGGTTATTTTCCCCTACATTTGAAAACAAAATATTATTAAGTTTAATTAGAACTACCCCTCTTTAAAATACTTAAAAAGGCGATGAATACCGATATATAACTTTCTATATAAGTTTATCTACATATACATATGTGTGAAATAAAATTTAAATTAGTTCAGTATAGGTATATATTAGTCCTACTTTCTAAATGAAAATAAAATATGGAATCTATTATACTTTATATTATTGCGAACATATGTTATATACATATGTTAAACTATAGTTGTTATTGATATATATGTAAAATATATATATTTATATAATTATGTATATAATATGTTATACTATTCAGCATATATTCTTTTAAAAGTATACATTTAAAATAATATATGCTGAATAGAATAACATATTATATAAATATATATATATATATATATATATATATATATATATATATTAACTACATAAATGTAACTACATTAATATGACCGAATGATGAAGTTTGACTTACTTTTAGTTATGATGTTCAATAGTTCAATAAAAGAGATCACATCTATAGATATAGACTTATAAGTTATACTATAAATAGTCTATAAATAATCTATAAATAGCCAATGACCACGTGACGTGCGAAACTCGAAGCCGACACGTGACTAGATAGTTGTACTCACATTTGTTAGTTTATCCGGTAAAGTTGGATTGTTGTATGATCTGAACTAGCATATCTACGTCATCGAATGTCGTTGTTTCCATCCGTTGTTTCCATCCGTTACTTAAGTGTGTATTTCAGCATAGTTAGCGTATATTTCAATTCGGTAGTTTCAATATAGATATCGTCCTATAGGCTGTATATAGCAAACCTCATTCACGATAGATAAACAACACTGGTGTATATAACAATACACTAATAATACGACGTCACGGGGCTACGTCACAGGGTTACGTCATCTATTGTTTATGTACGTCGTACGTCACTCGGGGGTCGGAAACTATAGTTTTAAGAACGCAATTATCACTAAACGTGTACGTGTGCACCCTATAGTGGTCTGACTACGGTAACGCGAATGCTGCCTCTCGCACACACGACGGCACTAATACCTACACCCACGTACTACTACACACATATATATGCGTATGTGTGTGTGTGTGTGTTTACCTGCACGTCACTGTTCTCAACAACGATTACGGTGATAGATGCGGGCGGGTGGGTGGGCGGACGAGTAGGCGACCGACGGTGTGTGGGCGAGCGAGCGGGATTTAAACCCGTGCGGTCAGCGCCGGACAGCTGCATTTGATTGTTAGCGGTACATCGACTTGCGTAACAGTTACACACAGACAGAGAGATGTTACCTATAGGTTACATACATAAACATATATATATATATATATATATATATATATATGTGTGTGTGTGTGTATGTGTATACCTGGGCTTTATGTTTACCGTTTCGTTATGCGAAGCGATTACTAGAGAGAGAGCGATTTAATTGTATGCGATTTGTGTACAGCTAAATGTATTTATAACTTATATTTATAAATATATATATATATATATATATATATATATATATATACGGTAGATTTGCTATTATGGTAACCTTTTTATTTATGATTACGGTTTTATTACTAGTTATACAAATTTTTTTGTGATACGATTTTATAACAAAAGTACACATTATTTAGATATTATGTTAATCTATGATTTAATAATGTATGCTATTCAAATAAGATATAGCTTAATTTATCGGCAACATATAGGCAACAATATATACGCTTCCCGTCACGAGATCCCATACTGTAAAATGAGTTGGTAATACGGACCAATTAAAATCTAATATGTGAAATAAGTTTTATTTTAACTAATACAAAGTATCGTAATATTGATTATAAAGATAGTATAGATAAGTTATAGACTTTAGAGTATCATTTAATATATACGAATTAAGTGATTTAAACCTTATAGTGATGTCAAATTTAAATATACTGTACTAATCTACCTAAAGCTCTTCCGAATCACATTAGAAAAATCGTTGATATATCTATATATACATATATATATGTTAATGTGGTGATGGTGGTCGATGTGATAGAGGTAGTAGTACTACTAATTTAATGTATTGAGAAGGTTTCGACGGCAAGTTTACGTCTGCTTATATACAATACATTATGATACTTTGAACAATATATTTTTCACATTTCAAAATTAATGATACCAACATTAAAACTTTATATACAAATATTAATATTTAATTTTCGTATGCAAGGACACGGATAATTTGTATAGAAATATAGAATACAAATATTCTTCAAATTAAAGGTACTTTTATTCAATATATTTGTAAAAATTTATAATATTTATATATTATTAATAACAAACATATATAATTTAACAAATATCGACACTTGTAATTATTTCGTTTTAATACAGATATTTAATATTGATATCAAATATGAATATTGAAATATGAATTTCAATAAGAATTAAAATAATCAATATTGAATTTATCCAACAAACTAAAATTGTTATTTATTTTACAAAAATCTACACATGCAGAGAAACCTATTATGTTTAATATAAAAATATAACTATATCGATTATATATTTTATAAATTAAAATATATTATTTCCCTCTAATGATACCTGAATCATATATATTTAAAATAATATACTCACCTAATATTGCTAATCATATTACTATATTTATGGTTTCCTAATAATAAACCCCCGCAAGATTATATTGTACACTGTACGTAGAGTTCTTTACTTCATATTCTATGCATATCTGTTCATAAATCATATACATATAAATATAATTCAACTTTATAAAACAATCTATATATTTTTTCAATTTCTATTAATGAATATTCTCTTCAGTTTTCAATTAAGTATACTTTTGTATAGGTAAGATTAAATCTACATTTATAATCTGTTAATGCATCTTCTCAGTCATTAAAATAATAGTGGCATTGAATATCGTTGAGGCCTTTCTAATCTAATATTACCTGATACACTTAGTCCATTAATAATTAAAAGTTAATTTATTATTACTAAAATTGTTTATTGATTGATTGATATTTCATTAAAGTAAATATATAAGTCGACATTTTTAGTCGAAATATAAATATTTTCTAACGATAACATATAGTCATTGAATTAATTTATTGACTCAATAAAATGTAGATATTTCGCATGCGTCAAATCGAACAAAAAGAAAACATAACCATGTTATTAATAAGAAATATCCAAGATAATAGTAATCCATAGTACAATGTACAGTACAACTAATATCAACTGGTAAATAAAATGTAGATATTTCGAATGCGTCATACAAATCGAACAAAAAGAAAACATAACCATGTTATTAATAAGAAATATCCAAGATAATAGTAATCCATAGTACAATGTACAGTACAACTAATATCAACTGGTAAATCGTTTCATAATGTAGGTACTGGAATAGCAAATTTACTAATTGACATTTATTTACGGTTAATCCATTATTATTTACTGATATATTTACAGTTAAGTGTAAGAAAACTAGCTATCATTTTAGAAGATTCATACATTGTTGCCAAAAGCATGATTATCTTACTAATACTTTGATTTGTCAGCATTTATTAGCACTTCGTATGCATCACAATTAAACACTTAATGTTTAAGAATTGTAAGCAAATTTAGATTCGTATTAAATATGTTAAAACTGCGATAATAGTTTAGCTTTACATCCATTGAAAATGTTATTTTTGTAATCTGATTTCTCACTCATTTTGTTTTAGTTTTATTTTTAATGTTAATTAGCTGCTAAATATTGAACTTTAATGTTTCAGTTTTTACTAATTCTATGATATATTTCTGATTTTGTTAAACTTTATTTTGCATACAAATTAAACTATTAATTTATACAATTTATTGATTGATTGATAATTTATTTAAGCAAATACATAGTCGAAATGTATAATCTAAAGTATAAAGTATAAATATTTGCTAATGATAACACACGTGTATATATTTATTATCATTATTACTATAATTATAGGTTTTATATACATCCATGTAATATCGATGATATTAAATGATATTAGTTGTTATAATATCTAATATTTACTTTTCTTATTAAGTAGGCTCAACCATTTTTTATCAATAATAATCTGTAGTCCGTTTTGATTAAATAAATAGATAATAAAATCAATAATTTATTTATTCTATACATATGTATGTATTTTTAATAAAGGAATTAACTATTTATAGTAAAGATAAAATATATATTGTATATTATACAACAATTCTATTTATAATATTATTATTATTTAAAATAATTTATATATATATATATATATATATATATATATATATCTATATTTTAATATATATTTACAAATAAAATAAATTTCACATTATTTATTAATTTGTTATTCTAAAATACACTGTACAAATTTCTTCATAAACAATATTTGATAAAATATAAAAAATGATTGCATAGATATATACATCAATAATCATTCGATGAATATTCAATATTTTATATTATTATGTAATAATTATATCAGAAAATAAGAATTTAATCGCATTACTCATAATATATATAATAGTATAATAAAATAGTTTGGTAGATATAAAATGTAAAAATAAATATTATAATTATAGAATACAAAATTGTTTTGGATATGTTATATAATACTATAAAGTAGTTATTAAACAATGAAATTGTTATGAATTTATACTATATACAGAATTAAGTGATATCGATATTGAAATATATGTACAAATTAATAGCTATACACATAATGAATACAGACGTCGTGATAGCTAATAGTTGCTATGTAATAATACTTTATCTTAGATAATTAGGTGGAGGACATGCAGCAAATGAAGGACATAATCGACTGCGTTACTGATCATGATATATTGGCTACAGACTCGATAACTTGCATCCACCTGTGAGTGACATCACGGAATAGAGGGATTAGATTAATTAATTACCCAATTTTTATATATTATATATATATATATATATATATATATATATATATATACTGACTACTATACAATATGGTATTTATTATGTTTACAATTATATTTATACACACGTTACTACTAATAAGTAGTAATTTCACTCTCATATTAATATTATTTGTACAATGTAATTAGCGAAAATAAGAATTAAGAATTAGAATAGAATTAGAATATTACCACGCCCCCCCCCCCCCCCCCCCCGCACTGAAACCTTTTAGTAGATGCTCCGGCGTCCGTCTGAAAGATGGCGTCTTCGATGTTTCCGGAATGAGCGAGTTTGAATAAGAGATCGGGCTGGATACCTTCATAATACTGTAGCGTCGAGCATGATATTGTTAATAAAATCATGTTTATTGGAATAGTTTATTGTTATGTTATTAAATATTTCCGAATAAAATGAATGATTAATTACATCGATAATATATATACGTTTATAAAAATAATTAGTGACTAAACATAATTTAAATGATATGACTAAATTAATAAACTTTTACATTACATTTTCAAAAACGAATATCTAAATATATTTTAATAATATAATAGAAATTTAAGTTATTAATTAGCAGACAATATTATTAGAAATAAGAGTATACAAATAACATAAGATTTGATATATACATATAAACCTGTTTAAAAGAAGAGACAGTATATCCTAATAGAACAATGCTTTCTTTAGCAGCTGAATCCTTTGTAATGATATTAATATGAATATTAATTAAATGTTTAAATATAATTAAAATGTATTATCGTAGTATTTAACAAATATTTTAGATACATATATATAATTAAATACATTTGAAAGAATTATTTATTATATGTTTTAAATATATTGAAAATATATTAAAACAAATTATATTAAAGAAATAATATATTTATCTTTAATCTTAAGAATAATGTGTATTAATTATTAGTATACTAATTTCATTAAATAATGATAATAAAATCAGATAATATTGATGCATTTAACAAATCATGAAATAATATAAATAAACAATAACCAATTGAAAATTGTTTATGAAAATTAAAATTCATCAACAATTTTAATTACTAAATAATAAATATTCACATAAGTTGAATCGGTTAATGAATATACCATAATTTCAATATTTTTTATATTATTCTCTTTTACATTATAAATAACATTTAATTATTAATTTAATTTTAAATCGATAAGTAAAAAATTATCAAATATTATATAAAAAATAAAATGTCAATTATAATAACAACATTTAGAAATATGTATCCAACTGAGGCATAGAATTAATAAAATAAAAATGAATATAGTACATATAGTACATTACTTGTGATTAATTAGATTTACTACTTTATAAGTAATTTCCCTCATCCTACTAATCATTCAATATTTTGTCATATATATAAACCATATAATAATTAATATTAAGTGTTGCTAAAATCACTTTTTAATCTACTAAACACATATCATATTTTTCTACCATAGAGATTTTTCTTTATGAAAAACTTTGATATAAATATATATATATAGTTCTATCTGAATTACTTTCATAAACGAAAATACATGTTAATTATATATTCGCAATTAAGAAATGATAATTTGTAAGTAAACTAATATATTTGTGAAAATAATTCATAATAATTTGTTTACAGATATATGTAAACAAAATATTTGTAAACTATAAAATAATAAATGATATTAACTAGATAAATTAAATGATATTTTTTAATTGATTAACGCTATTCTAAAATTATTATAAACGGTATTAATTAGTAAAAAAATAAATATTAAATAAATAGAAACCTCGCTGGCTCTGTATTTGTACATCGCCATTCCTTTGATTACGCACCAATATTTTTTCCATTTGCCTCGCCGGAATAGTTTCAGATATCCACTCAATTCCACATCGTCACTGTTTGCAGCAACCTACGTGTCGTAGATAACAATGCATAGCTTTAATATTACTGTTAGGCAATATGATATATTATAATAATATTGCTGTTGAATATAATATTGTGATATTATGATATTATTTATAACTTTTATTTTTATTAAGAAATTATCAATTTATTTATTATAATATTCTATAAAATAGAAATTGTAGGCCGTTTTACTAAACAAAGAATAACGACTGTAGTTGAATGTACATATATTATACACGTATGATATAACGTACCTTTAGAATCTTTGGTCGTTCTTTTCGTTTGCTATTTATAGAAATCTTCTCGTCGATCACCGCTATAGGTCGTACCATGTCGATATCTAAATTACTATCGTCACCTTCGGCCAAGGTCACTGTAATAATCGAGGTCGATAAGGAATACTCAGCTTTCGCGCGCGCGTGTGTAATAGTTGTATTAAGGCGACACTTTCGAATACTCTGCGATAAAAATTGTGGTTTTCATAGAAAAACGCGTTAAATGTGCGAATATTCCAGAATGTGCCGGTGATTTGAGCGAATATTTGCTTGTAGTCTCAGGTTAATGACTCCTAGCAAACAGTAATAGCCTCATAATAATAGCATAATAGACTTTAAATAGCAACATAACAGCACCATAATAACATGACCAATTAATAGCAGCATAATAGACATTTAATGGCAACATAATAGCAGCATAATGGCACAATGTAAACATTTGAGGCTCTTAAATACGCTGTAATGCTGCTATTATGGGTCTACTACTGTTCGCTGGGTTTCTCACTATCGCCGTATTGACCTCCGCTACTAACCACTGGTCAGATTTATGTAACACTTCTCACAGACCCGACCAGGCTTCGAGTCCATGTAGCCTATCTTCACCCTGAACTTAGAACAGAACCCGCATACCACCTATGCGCGTGTACGTGTGTTGGTAAATGTTTATTCTGAAGAGAAAACTAGAGTATATATAGTAATGCATGTGTTCATAGTTTTCATAGTAATCGAATGATATCGAACATTTATTGTGTTCATTAATTGAAGGTAGATGCACGTGTCTGATAATTATAGTGTTACAAACAACTCTATTAATATAAAACTATGTCAGTTATTTAATAATTTTTTTTATTCAATAGATGATATCCACATCAATATAAATTGAATGTTTTATATATTAATTAAAATATGAAAGTTGTGTGTAAAAATAAACATATATTACCGAACAAAACTAAATTCAATTGACAATTTCTATTCTAACCTACTATATTATTTGGATAAGATTTTGTAGTTTTATAATAAGCAAGAATCTCTAATATATAATAATAAATCATATAAATATTATAATGAAAAATTAAAGTAATTTAAATATTGATAAATCACATCAAATATAACTGGCGGACTATTAAGGCTGTAGTGCGGCGCTAGTACAAGCAATACGAGTGTACGAGTGTACGTACAGTACGAGTGCAAGTGCTAGTTAACTTCAAAGTACAAGTGCAAGTGCTATTTAGTAAGTATATAGAGAGCTAACGACAGTGCCGGTGTAGATTAGAAGTAATACGACTACTACGACGACTAGGGTGAACCTTTCCGCAGGCCCTACAGTGGTGCCGCCTATAGGTCAGCGTGAAGTTAGCCGTGCACAGTTGACACATCGTCACGCAGGCGTCCGGTATCCATTCGGGCATCGTCATTGTCTTATCTATCGTGTCCTAGTGGTAGAGGTAGTGGTGGTATGAGTTATCTGCATTAGTCGTAGTAGTGGTGAGGTGATGAATAGGGCTTTGGTTAGGTACGTGTGTTAGTGTTTAATAAATAAAATGAAATTAATAAATAATATTATACAAATAATGTAAATAAACATAGTGGAGTTTAATATGTTAGAGTTAATTTGTATCACAAAAATGGATGAAAACTACTAGAATTAATAGTAAGTGGGAGTTTTAAAGAGGTATGAATAATTTAGTTTAAAGATTTATGTTAAAGATGTATTAATTTATTTTTGAGTTTATGACGGATTAGGAGTGAAGTTTAAATCTATTGAAGATAATTTACCGTGTACTCGAGGCGGGAAGAGGTGGGAAGAGGAGGGAAGAGAAGGGAAGAGGCGCGAATAGAAGGGAAGAGAAGGTAAGAGTAGGGAATAGGCGGGAAGAGGATAACTTGTGTAACCTCGGCGCGGTAGTTGTACAGAGCTTCGTCAATGATATTCTCGGGTTGCAGGAGACTATCACATCTCCTCAGCATCTCTTCGCGAGTGATATGAACTGCGTCTATCCAGCGATCTCTCTCTCTACTCGTACTGATGTGGTGTGTAGTGTATGTATCAGAGAGTGTATGTGTGAGAGTATGAATGTGTGTGTGGGAGTGTGAATGTGTGTGTGGTAGTGTGAATGTGTGTGTGGGAGTGTGAATGTGTGTGTAGGAGTGTGAATGCGGGTTTAGGCAGCCATAGTAAAAGTGTAAGTATTTGTACATACCCAACTAAAAAGTAATCTCTACTTAGGTTAACATAGTTTTCATACAATCATAGGGATACTCTTAATAATATAATCGAGTTATCAATGTATTAATTTTATATAATATAATATAATGAACAAGTAAATCTATTATTAACTAAATATATAATATATAATAATGTATTCTGTAGAAATGAAACATTAATCCATACTTAATATCTGTTTATTCTCTGTTTATTCTCTGCCTATTATACTAACTTTGCTGATAGTATCATGGTTTTGTCTTTAAACTTCACTCTAAACTCATTAGGGTAGGTTTCCTTATCTGGGATATGTATCTAGAGAATAATAGAATGCTGTGTTATGAAAGTAAACTGTTGAAATCGTGCAGATATTTATATATAATTGAATATAACAATGTAACGATGAGCAATTATTTAAAATAATTATAATGTAGAACTTAATGAGAAATTATTTTATATTATTACATGTATTAAAATTGATACATTTTTATATTGATAAATATATAAGGTATATGTGATATATATTCAGTATGTACGATTACTAAACATGTTGCATAGCTATGATACCTTGATATATAATAGATTGATCTCTTCCTTAAGTTTGTAGCCTTTAGCTGTCCTTGTGCAGTATAGTATGGCATCGTTCATCTGTAAAGGGGGTAAGGGGGTTTGTTTATACCGTTATGTATATAGGTGTGTGATACAAATGTGTGTAGGTGATGAAATCATATAGATAAGAGATGCTACCACTGCTGTATTGTTAGTAAGTCCGTAATAGGGAATTCATACGAAACATTTATGTATGCGTATAGGTATATTACTACCTACTATACAACCGTTCTCCCAGAGTCTGAGAGAGTTGACCTATTTATATATCCATTATGGGTAACCGATGTATGAATTCACTGTATATATACCCACTCTGGGTAATATATCAAGTTATAAGCTAATGTTAGTGTTTAAATGATAAATAATTTATATAAATATTATTTTACAAAATAATATAGTCAATATTAAATTTCAGTATAATTTATTATATTTTATTTTTTATATATATCCACTTTACATGTATATACAATATCAAATACAATTATTTATAATATGTAAAATGTAATGTATTATATATTATATATATAGATATTAATAAAATAAAATAAAATAAAATTAATTATAGTTACAGTAAATATAATTTAGGAATAAATTAGGTTGGATTGAAAATTTAAATAATGATGACGATCTGGTTATGACTCTTGATAGTGATGTAACGTTATATGTGGAGTTAAATAATGTCACTAATTCACGTATTACGTTACATCACTATCGCTAGTCATAACCAGATCGCCATAATTATTTAAAATTTCACTAACTATAATTAATTTTATTTGATTGAAAAACACGAAATTCGATTTTTCCATATTTATGGTCATTAAAATTCTTCTAAATCGCGAAAAATCTATCTTTTTCCACAATTTTTTTTCTAAATAATGAAAAACCATTTAATTTATTAATAATATACATTATAATACTAAATATGATAATATTGGGGTACCTCTGGTATCGGTATTTGGCCCACTACTACTTATAATATATATTAATAGTTTACCTAAAATAGTAAACAATTATTTAAATAAAAGTATCATACTATTTTCTGAGGATACTTCATTAACAGTTTCTTCAGACAATAATCCATACTCTTATTATAAACAAAATTTATATCAAACAAATTATGTATTGGTTTGAAATTTTTTCTTATAATTTTATTTAGATTATATATTAAATTTTAAAAATCATATAAACAAATTAAAAATAAATTATCATCCATAAATATTCACTAAAGCATGTTCACTAAACTATGTTCATATTTATATTATTCTACAGAAATATTTGCTAATAATTACAATTATAAAATACATAATATTAAACCATTATGTATTACACAAAAAAGGCTATTTAATTAAAGGAAAATGTAAAAATAATGAAATATTATCTTTAAATGGTACATAAATGGTTTGTTTATTTTAAATAAAACTGATAAAAAGAAGCATTTTAAAACAAATATAAATATACTTGTATGTATTAATTTAAAACTTTAAACTTGATTTAAACAAAATAATTATTTGTACGTTCACTATAATTCCTATTAATTTAGTAATAATGCTTTATTGTAACTAACATTTTTACCATATGTCCAAAATATATGTAGCTTTATTATTGCCATTATTTGTATTGATAAGAATTTATAATTATTTAAAAAATAGTATTTTTTTAATTTTTTGTTGATATTTGTTATGTCATCTAAATAAATATGCATACCATATAC
>OZ025241.1:92263722-92526222 GCA_964019155.1 Osedax fenrisi | reverse complement strand
GCTTCAAATAATATATTATTGAAATATAATAGAAAATATATTATTAATAATACATGTATACATATATATATAAAAGTAAACATAAGTTAGATACTATGACGATAGCTCGACTAATCAGTGGGTAACCTGGAAAGAGTGGATGAGATGCCTGAATTTAGTGTTGTTCGCGATCGAAGCCTTATAGTACTGCGACAGTGAGTGAAACTTGTTGATGTAGGAGTTGTAGATCTTCAGAAACGGGCCCATCTTAATGAACACTTCGGAGATGCCTTTCTTCTGTTGATCCCTGCGAATAAATGACTTGTATTATTCATTTAATCAATAATGTGTGAATTATACAAATATCTAATAGTATATATGTATATTATTATTATTATAGATAGATAGAGTTTATTGTTTAAAAAAACAAAATGACATAAAACATTAATACAAAAAAAACAAATAACGAATATAAACTAATATATATAATGATTTAAAAATGCCATGTTACAAATGGTTAAGATATTGAGTTAACAAATGATAACATTATTGTCAGATTTAGGCGATTTAGGCGATTTAGGCTAGGGTAAATATAGATGTAATAATGCGAGAGAAAATACACTTTTATTAACATGATAAGTTTCATTATAGATAAGAATAATGTATAAATAGAAATGATATAATATTAAGACCCTATATATATAACTATCATAGAATACAATTTGGATGATTTAACAAATGGTATAATAGATAAATAAAATATAAATATTTTTATTTAGTATTTAGTAAAAATAGATAATTATAATTGCTTTTATTAATTCGTACGGTTATTACTTCATAACATATGTGCATAGCAGTAATACTAATAGAATGTCATTATCTTATTACATACTTTTAGTTATGTATACTATTCCTGAATCATACTACTAAACGCGGTGAAAGCCAACCAAAGAGAGAACTTGATGGTGAGGTCATCGAGGAGTTGTTCGTTGAACTCGTACAGTTGAGGAAAGCTCTCCAGGATTGTCTGCGCGATTACCCTAACTGTTTCTGACTTCTCTTTGGAGAGGTGGTCTTTAAGTTTCTAAATAAGCATTAGTGTAATAATCAATAGGCTATTGATGATAAATCAATAATTTATCTACTAAATAAAATAATAATAATTACTTATTATGAGAAATTTGTATTCTCTCTTTTCTTTTGTAGATTATATTACATGTGACTTCTCATAAAAGGAAAACAAGTACAAAAAAAAAATTATCAATTATGATTATAAATGTTAGTGCTAACATCATTAATTTAATTAATTCAATGTAAACTCGCAATACAATACAATATGAATGAAGATACATTCCTTTATGATATACAATGTGATAGATACAAATGTACTTTGAGTTACTAACGAAATTGATAAGTTTGAGATCACACACATACTTGGCTTCACTGTTCAGTAAATCTTTCACAATACAGTGATCTGTTCGACTTAATGACACCTCACTTTGCTGATGAATGTCATTCATTGTCAGTATATATATATATATATATATTAACTACTTGTGTGGTTCAGTTTGCTAAGGCGTCAGACACACTAGCAGTAGGACGCGAGTTCGAGCCTCATCCAGACAATTAAAATAAGTCTTAAAATAATATTTAAAATTGATCTTATATGATTGTGTACAAATAAATTATCAGCTTTCGCTAAAACCATGGATGCCTTAACATGAGAGCGGCTTAGAAGGGATATTAGAGCCATATATGGTTATAAGTGAAAACATCATCTAGTTTCTGGATGGGATTGGAAGGACTCCACCAAATAAAAATAACAATAACAATATATATCAGAATTATATCCAATAGTCATAAGGATTACTATTGTTTATGTAGATTTATGAATAATTTTGATTGATGCTAAGGTGTATTACATAATATTTCAATACTATATGTCATAAACGCAAAATATAATCAATAAATAAATTATTAATTATAAATAAATAATCTGTTGGTAAATATAATAGTTCACATTACCAAAGATTATTATTATATTATTATAATATGTATTTTAATGACAGGTATTAATAAAATATATATTCTTAGAATAATACTCAACTAAACTAAATATATATTATTACATTTTTCTGATTCAGCAAAAAGTGAATTGTTTACAGGTGAATATGAGTTATATAATATTAGCCTAATTTGATGTAAATAACATTATATTTATATGGGACATTATATAGGACATTAGAGCAATAGGTTATAAGTGAAAACTTCGTCAAGTTACTGGATGATTTGAAAGGACTCCACCAAAATAAATAACCATATATAATTATGTGGTTGTTCATAATAAATATATATATATATAATGATATTTTAATATATACTAATTAATTCAAATTTACACAATTGAATACATATGAATTTTAATTTGAGTTTGAATTATTGAATACATATTATATTAAAAAGGAATCATGAAACTCGAGACAAGTAACATGAAAGAATATAGAAAGACAAGGACACTAAAGAGATATCCATACCGTGACACTCACCATGGAAAGACTGTCAGTGTAGCTTTGTCTCGACGCTTTAACCCTCAACACCTGCGGATTACAAGAATCACTAATGATGTAACTGATGATGTAACTGATGATGTAATAAGTGCCGTAATATATGATATAACGGATTATATAATATACACGGTAACGCGTAACCGATGATGCAATATATGATGTAATGCAAACTAACGCAGTCGTTATTGTTCACACTTTTATATGATCTCTCATCGGCAGTGGAACATATACCCGAATCTACAATAATTATGATCATAACATATATATATATAATTATGGTATATATATGCATTTGTTGATATATTATTGATAGGCCTTATCCAATATAAATTGAGATCCGAGCGATACCCATATTATAGCAACTATTATAAGGTATTTACTATGCCATGTCAAATACTTTTTTCGCAAGAAAAAAATAGAAATTTTCTATATTTTCCATACGTACATAAAACATAAGATTACTGCATATTATGGTGTAGAGCTTGCGCGAGGAAGATTTCACCGAGCAAAACTTTTACGTAGAAATAATGTTACGGATCATATGAATACCCTATTAAGGCCAGGCAATGGATCAATCGTATAGGAATCCGGCGGTTATTGCTTACCTTTAAATGAGTCATTGTTTCGCGAGAGATTACTGGAACTCAAGTCCCTGTAGCACGAGATGTAGTCGTAATCGCTGTTATCTGTGAGTGTTTCGTGTGTATGAATCCTGGTATCAACATCATCATTATATAGACAGTGTATAGCAGATTATGATTTAAGGCAGTATTATGATTTTATAAAAGTTATTATTTATTTATGATATTTATTTAAAATTTTCATTATCGATTATTTATTATCGTAATGTAAAATTATAATTTGAAATTTACGTAGTATAATCAAAGGACTTTGGTATACTCGAGGACATGACCTCTAATCGCTATATATCTTTGAATACATGATATCATATATATTTATTTATTTGTAAAATAAAAATGAATTCATATTTTTGTAATTTATATTACTATATAAATATTTTATTAAAAATACTTTATTTATAAATTTAGTTAGAATTGAAAGATAATTTTCTATTATATGTATTACTAAAGGATATAATGGTATTAAATTATATTATGATTTTAATATAATCATTGATAAAATATAATTAAAAACTAGTTTTTGTATGGTAAATAAAATTCAAATATGTTCTCCTTTACAAAAAATGCAATACTATAAAATCACTCGTAAAAAAAGTGTAAAATATTTTTTTTACAAAAAAATATATGTTAGTAAAATATATGTTAGAATTCATGCTGTCCTTAATATAATTTAATATAAATTTATTCCGTATATATTAATATTTGTAGGTTAATATGATTAAACTTAAATTTGCTTATTTATTTGTAATCTTATTAATAATGATAATTATAATTTAATAAAAATTGTATATATTATTTTAAATATTAATATTTGTATAACTTGCATGATTTATCTAATCAGTAAACGATTATAATTATAAATTATTAAATTGATAAAATAATTAGGTAAACACCATTTCTATTTTATTGAAATATATATATGCCTACAACTGATAATAATAATTAAAATAGATACACATTAATATAGTTAATATTAACTAATTATAATTAAAGAATATACATAAATAAAGTTAATATTGATTAAAAAAGAGAGAAATATAAATAAATATTAATAAAATAGACATGACATTGTCCTTGTAATATATTTACTAGAATATTATAATTAAATGTTTATATTTTTAAATATTACAAATGAATTAAATTAAAAATGATTCCCAATACTTTAATGACAAATGGATTGAATATGATTTTTACATGCTATAGGTATTACAAATAACTTCTAAATTAAATTAATACAATAATTTATGTAAAAAATATTATTTCACTTATAATGTAAATCTTGTAATTTTTCAAATTAACTGTTTTATTTCACAAAAGTATAAATATTGTGCTTAAATCTGTATTACCTATATTAATAATTAATAAGCAAGATATGTTTAATATAAAATAAAATATTATTATAAATAATTGCAATAAGCAAGTTTTTATATTGAAAATTAAATCTATTAAAATATATACATTTTTATATAAATATTTATTAGTAATATAATAATAGTACATATATTAATATATGCATTAGATAACGTAGTTGACATAGTATTATATTATAATGCTCAACTAAAATTTATAAGATTTTAAAAGGTATAGAGTTACATCTAGGCTTTAGAAAAAAGTATATTTATTGTTATTCTAATAATGATTGCGTTGTTTATATTATAAGATATATATATTGACACGTACTTAACATTTAACTGCTTAATAACAAGTTTTATTGTACCATATATAAGTATTATGAAATATATAGCTGCATCAGACGTTATAATACCTTTTTTAAAGGTTAATTATCATTAGATATATTGTTTGTTCATATTAAGGTAAAAATAGATTTTATGGTAAGATTTATGTTAATACATCTTAAATTAAATTAATAGTTCTTTATTTTATAAATATTAATTTATATATAAATGTTCTTTTATCAAAATAGTTAATATATAAATCAAGTTTATTATAATTGACTCAAATTAAATTTATAATTAAAGTCTATATTTATGAATTATTATTTATATATATATTTTTATTATTTATTATTTATTTATTATCTTTATATATATATATATTTATTATTTATGATTTATTTTGTTTATTTAAAAGTAAATCAGATATTATAATAACATATTATATTATTATAATAATTGAGGAATGTAATTTCTTTCCATTTAATATAAAATGTAATAATCATAATACTGCTCATAAATCGTAATCTCACTGTATATTATGAAATTAATTTAATATAAAAATACGAAATGATGTCGATAAAAAATATAGAATAAGTAATGCGTGGTGTGACTAGAAATTTAACAAAAGAAATACTTTTAATGGACTTCATTATTTCCGATAACGTGATAACAAATAACACGCGTTCGTTTACGTTATTCCGGAGAGAGGAGACCGACCCCGATGGAAAGTAGGCCGCGATCGAGTTTTCGATGCTTACCGTTTTTCTTGTCTTTGGGCGCGGCGGCGGCGGACACGTCGCTGAGGCACCGGCGGACGGAGGCGTTTCGGGGGCGTGTCTTACCGCTGAACACGTCGTAAATCTGAGACAATATGTCGTCCTTATCGGTCGCGCTCGTCAAACTCTTCTTCGACCAGTAAGACGATCGATCTTTACCGCCGTCGGAATTTAAACTGGAACTACGGCCTACTTTAGAGTCTCTACTCGGGACGTCGTCGTGTTGTATCGGCGTAATGTAGTACGAATCTTCGTCATCTTTACACGTTGCCTCGCTACTTTCCTATTAAGTAGTATGCATACGTTAAGAACCTCATTAAGTACGTGAGAATACATACACTACATATTAAAATGCACGATTATTGGCAAGTATATACTATGGAGCAACTGACAATGTCTAATTAGATAAACATATCATTACTTATAATATATTAACCTCATCCTTAGGATCATCTGTATTCTGAGTATCGATTGAAGTATTGATGGGAACAACGTATGCATTGTTATCTATTTCGCCGATCTTAATTCTCGGCGGAAGTAAGAATTCATTGCCATTGTTAGCATCATTTTCAGTGTTGGGACTAGTTGGTTTCGAACCTATTTCAATAATTACATATTATTAGTACAAAATGTTGATAACATATTTAATATTATAAAATCAATAAATCATTTTCTAACAATAAATTAACTAAACATATGTAATTAATTCACTTTGAAAAAAATGATAATGCGCTATATAAAATTAAATTCATAATAAGTGCATAGTAAACACTTATTGATAAAACTACGTCATGATAAACATGTACATATTAAATGCTTTTTTTATGAAGGAGATAAAATGACGATATTATTATTATGATAATACAGTTACACATTATGTAAATATATATGTAATTTATGTGTTACCCTGTGAAAAGGAAATCTACACCGGTGACTAATCGGGGATAACTTACAACCTATACACAATATGATTTATGTGATATATGATATAAGAAATAATAAAAAATTATATAAAATATACATATTATATAACATATTTAAAATATTTATATATATATATATATATATATAAATATATACAATAATAGATTATGCTATACGACTATTCTAGAATAATTTGTATATAAATGGTGTTGTGTTTATAATTATAAAATATATATGTATACATCTTTTATTGATAAACACAACAACGTTTATATACACATATTATTATCAGATTTAGGTTTGCACCAGGGTTTTTGTAGAAGCTAAAGCTTATCGAGACAATTACCCTTAATCTTAAAGCAAGTTCAAAAAAAAACTAAATAAATAAAATATTATAAAATATTAGATGACTTCCTGTTTACATAGATACAATACAATGAATAAAATAGAAAAATAATATAAATTGTTTGAACTTGCCATAAAATTATGTAATCATCATTTAATTATTTATAAATAAATAACTAAAATAAATAATAAGTACTATAAAATAATACACTAAACAAAAATATAGATGTATTAGTATTAAAGAAGAAAAAAATGAAGTAAAATGAAGTAAAACTGAATAAAACTGAATAAAACATAACAAAAAGAATATCTAGAAAGGTGGTAAGAAATGTATGTAACATTTTTTTTTTTTTTTTTTTTTTTTTTTAACACATTGTTATAGAATTATATTATAATATTTAAAAATATATATATAACATTAACTAACGTGACATACTGGATTTCGGAGATAATCGTGGAGGCAAAGCAGGAACTATCAAAATAAAGTTGTATTAGTTTAGAAATAAACTATTATTTATTATTAGTTAATTATAAAAATAAAATAGCAAAACTAATTGATATAATATATATAGAGCCAAATCAGGAACTATAAAAATAAAGTTATATTTAATGTAGGTAGACCTAATATTAGTTTAGAAATAAACTATTATTTATTATTAGTTAATTATTAAATATTAATAGTAAAACTATTTTATATATATATATATATATATATATATTTATATTATAATATAAATTAAATATGTTCTCCAGATACATAATTTATATAACTCTTCATACATTTATTATAATATAAATTATTAATATATATATATATCACACATCTTCTAATAAAATACCTTTTTCAGCGATGTTAATCTGTATTTCATCTTTGACAATGATGCCGGTATCAGGTATCTTCTCCCGCCTAGGTACCAATAAGGGCGGCATGCCTTTAGTATCTAGTAACGTTGTGACTGGTACGAATTGCTCGATGTCATAGTATGGCAGAGAAGGCCGGAAAATACCAAAAAATCCGGTCATTTTACGTGCTCGGAAAGATATGTACACGTAATGTGATATTAATTAGTACTATATATCTGGTCTGAAGATAACGATCGATGATTATGTAATATGTTACATAACACTATGTGATATAATATACGTTATAGTTAAGCTAAATGCTTTGATAATACTAGTAAACAGTGGAAGTGCATCAGTGAGTGTGAGAATGGTGAATGATATGTGACAGACGACACTGCAGTATTTATAGTATTTTGGTAGACGTGCTTTTTTAAACTGCATGTAATCACTTTTAACGCCCGCAATATACTACTAATTATAGATATATATCTATAGACTCTATGTGTTTGCCGGGATGTTATTACACTATTATTACACTGTATCTACTACTATTACTACTACTACTACTACTACTACTACTACTACTACTACTACTACTACTACTACTACTACTACTACTACTACTACTACTACTACTACTACTACTACTACTACTACTACTACTACTACTACTACTACTACTACTACTACTACTACTACTACTACTACTACTACTACTACTACTACTACTACTACTACTACTACTACTACTACTACTACTACTACTACTACTACTACTACTACTACTACTACTACTACTACTACTACTACTACTACTACTACTACTACTACTACTACTACTACTACTACTACTACTACTACTACTACTACTACTACTACTACTACTACTACTACTACTACTACTACTACTACTACTACTACTACTACTACTACTACTACTACTACTACTACTACTACTACTACTACTACTACTACTACTACTACTACTACTACTACTACTACTACTACTACTACTACTACTACTACTACTACTACTACTACTACTACTACTACTACTACTACTACTACTACTACTACTACTACTACTACTACTACTACTACTACTACTACTACTACTACTACTACTACTACTACTACTACTACTACTACTACTACTACTACTACTACTACTACTACTACTACTACTACTACTACTACTACTACTACTACTACTACTACTACTACTACTACTACTACTACTACTACTACTACTACTACTACTACTACTACTACTACTACTACTACTACTACTACTACTACTACTACTACTACTACTACTACTACTACTACTACTACTACTACTACTAATATATATATATATATATATAGATATAATGATAAATAATTATAATGTATGTATCTAAGATAACTTTGCTATTAATAGATCTATTATATATACAATATAAAATAATAAATACATCTCATATTATTATATATTATATGTATAAATAGTATATATTAAAATACATTTTTAAGTTTAATATAATTAAGGGGAAAGTTATATATTTGTATTTAAAAAATTCAGAATAATGGTTATAATAATAGTAATAATCCTTTGTAATAATCCTGGTAATAATATTTGAACACATATTCATTAATTTCTTATCTTCCCTGTCAATCACTGACTCATGATTACATAAGTGACCAATCATAATTGTAGTATGATTACTATCTACTACATAAAGGTTACTCAACTATATAAATGTTACTATGTAATATGAGATAAGGGTAATAAAATGCTAAGTCTGTAATTTTTAGAATAGAATAGGAATTGTTGGTAATTAGAGTAGTTATTCAAATATTCGGTTGAAAAAGTTTCTAAGTAACGTATTGAATCAAGTCATATTCATCATCCAAGTATATTAATAGAATACATACTATCACCAATAGTAATCAATGATTCCTACCCATTCATATCAACAATAACTATATAAGGTTTAATATGTTAATTGATCAATTGATCATAAATACATAATAATACACAGACACACACACATATATATATTTATATATTATGATACATTAATATCTAAATATAGATAGTATCACTTTTCTCTTTAGCATTATTTATAAGTCAAATACAACAAATAATAGTTATCATTGATTACCTACTATTGATGACATGGTTGAGGTCACCGTGAAGGTTATGTATATGGAAGTTATCAATAATAGTACTGTATTTTAATTAGTTAATTATTTCTATACTATATTGCTAAACATTATGTTTAACATAGTGTTATGCATAGTATAATAGAGTTCGATGTATATTATGAAATTATATTTTAACTTTTAAAATATAATATATATATATACTAACCTTTATAATAAATGGGAATATATATAAAATAATGTATATATATATATATATCATATAGTACATATATCAAATATAAATAAATTAAAAGAACATTTATTTAACTACATAGGGGAAAGCTATAATTACTGACCTCCTCTCATATTTCAGTATCTATAATATATCACACAAATACAATGTACATAGATTTATAATAGTAATTTAATGATAAATATAAATAAATATTTAGTTTTCCAAATTATTCAATCATATTATTTATTTAATTAAATTACATATGATGGAATTACACTTTAAATATGTGAATAATTATATTTTGTTAATTATTGTAAATACTCCAATATTTCAAAGAAAACGTATTGTTTTGAATATTATTGATTATAGATAAATTAAATGTCTAGCATGGCAAATTCAATAGTTTAATTTAACAGGGTTAACAGAGGTATGTTAATTATACAACTTTATAATTAATGTATACCTATATGATTGTACTAATTAGTGACCCATTAAATTGTCTAATTACTGACCCCACATGAACTCAGCCAACATATTAATGTTGTACGTTGAAGTTAGTAGTGATGCTTTAATGCCAATATTGCATCATAAGAATAGACTTAATAGCATTATCTAATGATGATTTACATATTTTGATCAATTCATAGTTACGCATTTAATTCAAAGTTATTATTAAAACTTACATTTAATGATTGATATATTGCTTGGTATTAATAATTCATTAAATCTATAGATATATATATAGGTCATTTTTATTTGATAATATAATACAATACATATATCCAACAATGTTAATATATAGATAAGTATTATGCATATTTATAAAATAAACGACCATATCTCACTTCATTCATATCAAAAATGATATGTCGTATGTATGTATAATGATAAACGAAATATAACGATATAATATGTATTACAATAATTAATAATTTAAAAAATTCAATACAATTTTACAAATAGTTATTTGGGGGGTCAGTATTTAGAGACATTTCTCTAGAGGTATATCAATTTATATAATGTATGTTTTAACAAACTGTGAACAAATTGTGAACACATTGTGAATACATTGTAAACACACATGCACACACATCCACATACATACACACATATATACACACATACACACACATCCACAAACACATACACATATATACATATATATGTATATATCGATATATAGAACGTGGATAATCGATTGAATAGTGTATGGAACTTTTCGATAGAGCACTGCTATTTATATTTATGATCAAGCTTAATGTTCGACAAATAATTGTTAAATATATATAAAATACAACATATCAACATTCTTCATAATTCTGGTATTTAAATGAATTTTAATATATAATAATAATGTATTGACGTGTATAATCTAAAACATTTATATAGATAGAAGTAAATTATATTTTAGATGAATAGTCTACTATTTAATATCTGACCTATATAATGTGACTAATATTCAATCGATGATGGCGTTTTGTTAATTTATCAATACAATTATCATTCTAGTATCTATCTTTTACATGCATTGTGTGATTCAATTTATTATCCATTTTCTGTACATCAATGACATATACGCGCACACACACACATATACATACAAATACACACATACACGCGCGAATACACAACCTATAAGCACATTAACATACGCCTACCTTCGGTGCAGCTGTCGTCGTTGCCACGGAGACAGGCGTCATCGCCCTCTAGTGGTTGATCATCGATACAAGTGTAGTAATTGTCATCGTCGTCGTCCGCAGACTTGTCTGAACCCCCGCCTCTGCTGATGTAGACGTCCAGGTCGGCTGAATCTGTGCATGTGTAGCGTAGAGCTATAGAGAAATAGAGAAATAGAGTGGTAAACAAGGTATCTGGCATGCGGAAAGGGTCAATCTAAATTGATCACCACAAAATGGCGGATTTGAAATATTTGATTTTTTATTTTCTAGCTAGAATAAAATATTAATACCATTGGAAAGAGGATAAAAAAGTAATAAAAGTTTCATAATTAACTTTTTTGATATAATTAATAATAAAAAAGTTATGATCAAAATAATATTATATTTTAATATTTGGTCACCGCAAGATGGCTGATTTTTTATTTCCGCTTTCTGCATTGGCTTATGCTGCCAGGCATTGAGTATCACCACTCTATTTCTATCTAGCTCTATGGTGCGTAGGCGTAACAGTATTACGGGAAGATACGGGTGCTGCAACTCGGGGTAATACTTCTACTGTTTGTGTTTATAAATCTACATATTGTGTGTACCCGAATAAAATATTTTCAATATAATTTGAAATGATAAGATTATATTAACTAGATTTAAACAAATTATAAAAATATATATGTATATAAAATTAATAATTATTTCACAATCGACTGGAAACTATTAACTAATACATCTGTTTCTTAGAATCGATGCATTTTTTTAAATATTTAATTATTATAATAATTTGCATATTATTATTATTATTATTAAAGTTGATTTATTATTGAGGATCAGTGTAATGAATACCGTTAATCTGGTACTGGCATCAGTTAATCTGGTACTGGCATCATCATCTCTATGTAGATAACAATGTGATTGTGGATGTGTGCATGTGTAACCTTAGGGTTATATCTCACTAATATAAGACACACACACACACACACACATGATTATAAATATATATTATTATATATGACAAATTTATATATATTTAAAAATTGTAATTCGTATATATATATATAAAATATTATAAATAGTTTTATTTATATATTTTAATACAAATAAAATGATAAATTATTAAAACAAGTATTATTTATAGATTTTGATAACATTTAAATAGGTATGGTGAACAAGTGTATTTTAAAACTATATTATCATCAATATTAGTACTTCAAATTAGATATTTGGTAACACAAAAATCATTTCCTCAGTTAAATAATAATAATATACATAATTATATATTTAATATATTATTTGTCTTTGTACATATTATAATTGTTGAATATAAATTGTAATTGTTTATAAAAATAATAATATAATCTAAAACAGAGATTCAGAATATATATAAATATTATTTTAATTCTTCTACATCAAACAATGTTCTAAATCATTAAAAAATAAGGAACATCTATAATTGTATGGCTTGTCATCAATATGTAATACTAATACAAGTACTATTTCAATGTTGTGTCCAATATTTCTTGGAAATCTCCATGCTTATTTGAATTCAACTATTTTTATATATTATTTTAAACTTCATACAAGAAATGTATTAAATGTGTATTCAATAATTAAAATATAAATTATCGAATAAACAGATTTATATGTGACACTTATATTAATGATATAAATTCCTACATTTATTTCTATAATTATAAATTCATTTTAACTTATATATCATTTAAAACTTATAGATTATCAATAATATAGATACGTATATATATACTATAGTTTTAATACAATTCTATAGAATACTAAAGATAAATAATTATTACGTTTAACTAATGAGAATAGTGCACAAAATATTTTAAAAAGTATTTAAAGCAGATTATATATATATATTCAATAAGTTATACCTAATATAAAATTATAACATTTCTTAAAAATAAATTATTAAAAAATAAAAAGTGGGATTTTACATTTATCTATATAATTAATATTTTATTAATCTTAAAGTGTAGTTTACTGTAATAAATAATGCCTGCTCGAGCATTTTCAGTGAAACTTTTATTTTATGCTTGCATTATTTGAACATATTGCAAATATGTGTTGCGGGACCATTATGGTCCAGGAACACACATTTAATTTACAAAGAAACATTTAAAAACTTGTTCTAAAATTTATTATTAAAATGTGATTATATTAAAATCGTAATATATTGTAATATTAGTATAAACGACTATATATTTATATAGAATAAAAAAATTGAACAAAATTAATACCGTTGTATTTTACAAATAAATAAATATCTCTGAATTATATGAAATCATTGAAATATAATTAAATATACTTAAAATTATATACTTTGGAGTATACAATATTACCATTACAGAGAAAGAGAGTAGATGTCCTGTCCTTGCTGTAATGGAATTACTGAAATGAACATTTATCTATTTAACATTTATTATTAAAATTATTTGAGATTATATAGGATATATTATATATTGTCTGATAATATTAAATAATAATTAAATATAATATTTATGTTTGTAATTCAAAAAATAATTTACAAACTGAGAAGTAAATAATTATTTTATGTTTTAATAATAAACTAATTAGGAGAACATTATCTTTATATTACTTTAGGACAATATTTATGATGGACAAATATTTTATAGATTATTATTATATTTATCAATATAGAAAATATATCAAACTAAATAAATTAAATAAAAATTCAAGTGAATTAATCATAAGTTAATATACAACTGATTCATTGTTATTCATATTAATATGTATATATAATTATATATATATATATATATATATATATAGTCCATAAAAGTAGTGAATATATAGATGTATAGCTGTAAAATGATTATTTAGAAATGTTTATATAACAACAAATGAGGAAGTTCATATTGTACCATTTTTTAACAATAATAAATAACAAGTATGGTAATTCACATAAATATCATAATATAATTCATGTATTTATAATGCTGAAACTGTATATTACATTTAAATTATATTCATAATTTGTTAATTATATATGATTAATTAGACATTTTTGATTACAAAACTTTGGCCAAATTAATGTATACAAATATATAAGTGGATCACTAGGGATTTCATAGTAAAAATAAGAGGTAATATTTAAAAAAATAATATTTATCTTATATTTCTTGATATTGCTATATAATATTTAGTATTTATATTGAATTATAACATCTCATTAACTGAGATATATAAATATAATATTGAAAAGTTGATGACAATTATGCTACCTTGACAACTATTTTTCATTATTCCTATACATATTTAAATAATTGTATTCAATAATTAATATAATTTTTTTAAATATTTAATTCGTTATTTATAATTTATTAATATTATTAATTATATTATAAAATATTTATATAAAATCTAGAATTAAATAATGAATTAATTACTAATTTTTATATAGTTATTTTATTATCTATTAAGGGGGTATCCCACTACCAGTATTTCCGGAAATAAAGTCCATAAAGTATTTCTAGAAAACGATTTTCTAACAAGTTGAAGTGGGATACCCCCTTACTTTCCAGACAATACTTTCCGTAAATACTTGCTTTAAAACTAATATATTAATATATATCTCTAGATGATTATTGTTTATTTTTCATTTTTATTTTTTTAATTTTTTTTATAAATTCAAATTTTTTAATATTAATTATCATTGATTGTTTAATATACATATATATATATATAAACTTATTAGATTTTAATAATTCCAATATTAGTAAATTCCCATATATTTTTAATTGAATACGTTTTGTTTTATTTGAATACATTTTAACAATAAAATGATTTTAATTTTAATTAAAAAATTTAAAAACAATAACGAAGTTGATTGGTTCATTATTAATAGCCTATCATACGATTGCGAGCAATACTGGTGCCAGATATCTTGTAGTGGGATACCCTTCCAGCAACATTATGGAGAAAGATAATATTTCCGGACAGTATTTCTGGCAACTTGCCGTAAATACTTGTAGTTGGATTACTCCATTTATAGAAAATTATAATATATTGTTATCAACAAATGTTAATACATGTACATTTATTTAATTAATACATTAGTATGGACCACAACAAAATAAAAAATACAATGCAGCTATGATATATATTTTATTTTATAATATTTGACAATACAATAATTAAAAAATAATAAATAACATTATGATCATATAAATTACTATTAAAATGAAATATATGTAGATATTTATTTATATTAGAATATATATTGAATAATTATATAGCCAATATAAAATAAACTATAAATGTTATTTTATAAATAAAATTAGCAAATTTTCTTTTATAAATAAATTAGCAAATTTTCTTTTATAAATAAATTAGCAAATGTTATTTTAAATTTTCATATAAAGATAAAATATGTATAACTCAACAAAAGATTTTAGTGTGATAAGTATTATATTATTTGTGAATTTTGTATTTATATTGGTTTATTTCATTTTTTAAAGTTTTTTTTTAATATTTATCATCTAAATATTTAACTATATAAATATTAATATTACTATTACAGGTTAAAAAGTTAAAAAGAATTAAATTGATATAATGTTTAATCCGGATATTTCGGTGCTCTAATTTACCAACAATATATTTTATTTCTATTTAGGCTTATTTTTACTTTATTTTTTAAAAGTAACAATAAAACGTTTTAATTTCTTAATTGTGTAATTTAATATTATTATTTAATTATTTCTATAACGTGTGTTATCGTTAGAAAATATTTATACTTTATACTTTTGATTATATAGGTCTACTATATATTTCTTAAATTAAATATCAATCAACAACAAATATATTAATGTAATTATTATTATATTTTGTAGATCAATAATTAACATATAACATTAGTAAAAAAGAAACAAAGATAAATTAAAAATAAAATTATTAATATATTATTATAGTATTAGACTATTTACATATTTACATACAAACCATATTTTTCATTTTGATTATCATCGTAGAAAAAGCTTTGACTTTCTTTTATACTGTGATCACTAGAAAATAATTTAAATAATTTAAATAATTAATACTTTCAGTAATATAATATTAATTAATATTACTATAAATATTTAAATTATAATTATTATGCAGTATTATTTTTTATATAAATTTGTCTACGTATTTTATATATTATTATTTATCGCATACAATATAATATAAAATAATATTGAAATTTATGATTAAATTATAATCTGCTCACTATTTCTATACAAGCATTACATATTGTAATAATTATTTATTATGCTACGTCATTTTTGTAAAGAAAATAGATAATTCGGGTTGTTTTAAATATTTTTAACATTGAGTATTTCAATAATATTGTATAAGATTAATATTTGATTATACGATAATTAGAATAATATATATTTTGTATGTATGTATATATATATATAGATTTTAAATAAATTACAAATATTATTAAATAAAATATAAATTACCATTCAAAAAATACATATATTACATTTATTATAGATTTGGATTATAATACGTTACACATGTTATAATTAAACAATTACATATTAGTTTAAAACCTCGGTGACTTGAGTATATGTTTTGTCTTTGTGAAAAACTTAGAAATACCCTTTGCTTTTTGCTATACGAATAATACAAATATTAGTTATATTATTATTAATATAATTCATAATTAAATTATTTTTATAAACATATTTTAAATAACATCAATATTTTGTCTAAATGAAAAATCTTAAATTTACATTCATTATAATTAACACATATAATAATAAGTATTCAGTAAACTCATTAACTAAGTAGAGATTAGTCAATGAAAAGTTTACAATAGAATTTAATTATATAAACTACATATCTAATACCATATAAGATGAAGTTATCATATTTAATTCAACTTAATGTATAAATTAGGGTACACGCTAAACGTCTAATTTATTAATTTAAACGTGGTTCAAGACGCCCTAAATAATGATATATCTATTAGGCGACGACGTAAACTTTCTCTAAAGAGTCGAGGTCACCGTGGCAGTGCGGGGTCGGCGGTAACGGAACTTGTCGCTTGTTCGGCGACGCCAGACTGCAGAGGTCGCGCGACATCATCGACGGGCTCCTACCGAAGTAGGGCGGTAGCGGAGGTCGCGAAAGGGAGGTCGCGTCGAGGTCGTCGTCGGAACCGATGCTGGCGTATTCGTCGTCGTCGTCGGCGCATTCGTAGACGTTACCGTTGGAGGTGTCGTCGGCCTCCGGTGGCAATACTACTATGTTTAGGTTGCTACCGGATAGAGGCGACGCCAAGCCGGCTAGTTCTTCGATGTGGAGTTGACCGCCGACCTCCACCACTTCGTAGAAGTCGTTATCTTGACCTGGTTCATCGTTGTCGTCGACGGGTGGCAGTGGCGGTGGTGGTGAGAATGGTCCGAGCACTGAATGTTGATTGGACGAGCGCTGGATTGAAGGACAAGGGTGCGTAGGGAGCTCCGGTTCACGTTCGGGTGACGCGATGTCCTCGAGGTCGTCGTATACGTCTAACGGCGACGGTAGCGGTATCACCTCATCGGTGACGAAACTCTTCGGTCGTTTGGAACACACCGGAGAATCGGACGTCGGTTGGATTAAGAGCGTAGACAACTGCGACGGAGGCGATAGTGGTAGTACGGTGGGCGGTAATGGTTTCTGTACGATGGGCTGAGGTGGATTATCTTCGGTGAGGCTGCTGGTAGTTGGAGACGTAACGGGTTGATCAGATGATGTAACCACCGGAGTGATGAGAATCTTGGTATCGCGTACGTCATCGGGGGTCCCGGAATCTCGTTTGTTTACCGTTTCCAGTGGTTTCTGTTTGTAGAATCTGCCGATATCTTTTGACTGTGATCTTTTCATGATTAATGGTTTCGGAGGTTTTCTCGGACGTTTATCGTTCGCTACGTCACTTAAACTGGATGAAGAGAGCCTGTTTTCTAACTTCGAAAGGGTTTCTCGTGTGTTTTTCAACTTTTCCATTCTGCTGAGTTCATCGGATTTGCTTGCAATCTTTGGTTTTATCGGAATTTTTGGTTTATCATTACAATTGGCAATCTTTGATACTGTAAAATATATAATACAATATATTTATAACAATTTATATTTAATTAACATATATATTTATAACTAAAAAACAAAGATAATTATAAATAGAAATAAGAATAGAAACAATATAGAGTTATTTTAATTTACTATAATATATTATGCATATGTTGTTGTATATATATATATAATTTAGATTAATATATTATAGTAAATATATATTAAAATTATATTTTAGTCATGATGATATTAATTTATTTATGTATGTAGAATATAAGTAGAATATATATATATATATATATATATATATATATATAAGTATAATATAAGATATTTATTCGAGTGATTGATAATAAATCCTAACAAATATGTATATTATTCAAATGAAATGAAATAGATACAAACATGCATTTATCTTCTCTTCGATCATGGAACATGGCTTCTTAGGTACTATAGGCTTCCTAATGAATTATGTAATACTATTAATCATCATTATTATGTAATATATATGTTTAAAGATATATATATATATATATATATATATATATATATACATATACAAATGCCTGTGTGGCTCAGTTAACTAATGTGGCATACAGGTAGTACGATACGAGTTAAATCCTTCTTCTTAAATCCATTAAATCCATGGATTACTTATCATGATAGCTGCTTTGAAAGGACATTAGAACCATTTGGTTATAAGTAAATAAAAAACTACATCTAAATTCCTGGATAGGATGAAATAACTATACTAAAATAAGACATTAACAATAACAATATATACTAATAATATATATATTTACACTTCCAAGAATATTAATTGTATATATTATGGATGTATTTTAAAAAATACAATCTATCTATCTATCTATCTACCTATATATAATATAATACATTGTATACATTTATTTCAGTTCGTATTAGTGTCAGTTTATCCCACTATATTAATGATCAAACTTACTGCATGTTTACCAAGGTTCAATTCTTTAATTGCGCATGGATTAGATTGCAATGTGTACTACACAATCACTAAGAGACATTACGTATCACGTGCATGTCACCTATTGTTTGTGTATATAACAGTATTTCATTTCTTACAATTGTTTTATAAAATATGTATTAATATAAAGTAAATGTGACTCGCATACATATAGTGTGGAGGGCTATTCTACCAATATAGCAATACATACATAAACAACATCATACACACATATATCAATATATATTTATATTTATATGCAATATATAACTGCCAGTTGGATAAGGCAGACAGGTAATAGTACACATGCCCTGTATGGACTAATATAATAGGTCTTAAAATAATATTTAGATGTGATATTATATAATTGTGTATTCATACATTATGGACTCCCATTAAAACCATGTATGCATTAACATGAGAGCGGTTTAGAAAGTATATTCGAGCCTTACGGGTACAAGTATAAAACTTCATCTAAGTTCCTGGATGGGATGAAAGGGTTCCACTAAATAGCAATACATTATATTATATATTTCCGATATAGAATTAACATTTAAAAAAAATAAGTTTAGGTATCGCTAACATTAGATTTATATATTTATATATTCACGAAATATATAATCAAATATGAATAAAAAGGCTAATGATACTACATATTCAATTTTCATGTGTCTGTTATTTAAATTAATATTAAATAAATTAAAATATATCCAGTTTTTATCATATAAATAATAATTATTAATTTGTCTAAATAAATAAAAAGAATTGACCATTAAGAACATCTAATTACTGAGAATGTAATACTATACAATATCACAGTATCTTCAAATAGACTAACAAAATAAAGAAATATATATTCACTTTGTTATATAAAATAAATAATATTATCTAAAATATACCATAGTTAATTACACTATTTAATATAAATATTTATATATATATATTATATATAAATTAAATATAATTTAAATTTCATTTTAATATATTTTTGAATAATATTGTATTAATTAAATAATATACTAAATTATGAATGTGAAGTATTATCCTTATGAATAATGAATTACGGTTATTGTACTTTTGATATCTCAAGAAATAATAAGGAAAAGATAAAAATCTTAATTTGAGGATGTTTTAGTCCAAAGAATATTGAACATTCTGTAATACATATATAAATAAACATTATTATAACTTTAACAATATTTAATTCTAATAAACATATTCAATTCTATGCTATGCTTACATACATTGTTCAAATCATAAACTATGGCAGCTAGATGAGTGGAAGGTAGCATACAATTGTATTATAACATTAAAATTAAATGTATGTAATAATTAATTTGTATCGAGTAGAATATTAGATTATTCTAAAAGTATTATATTTTATAAATACAATATTAAAGAAATATTCATTTAAACTTTTAAATATAAACCACCAAAAAACGTATGTAGTAAAATAATTATTAGATACTTATATTTTAGATTATTTAAGGAATTATACTAATATTATAAAATAATATTAGTAAGAAAACAATAGTAATTAGCAATTACTATTTAGGAATTAACCTACATTAAACCTAAATTGAAATGAATACATTCACATAGAATAGTATAATGGTAATAGTGATATTTCAGATGGGAATTATTAACATCAAATGTATGACGATTATTAACACATAATTAACTGTATTAATTTATTATGTATTGTTTCACATTGTTCCTATTTTTTCACAACCAGATTATCACTTACATATTAAGGGAATATATTGATCACTAATATTTGCCCAAAAAATAATGCAAATATATACCATTTCACAATTATTAATTAAATATATATTTTAATTTAATGAATTAATGAATTAATAACTATATGAAAACTTTATATATTACATACTTATATATATATATATATATATAAATGTATAAGTATATTAGATTATTATTTTCTACATACACATAATTTATATATATATATATATATATATATTTATATATATTAAAGTATATATATGTTATATATATTGCATCTAAAATATAATAGCATATAGAGCATAGGTAGTAGACTTACATCTTACTGCATCGAGTGTTACACAAACAATGGTGGCCACTACTACAATAATGAAGATGTCACACACAAAACACACACACATACATATATGTCTATAGACTCATGGTCCGATGTGAATCATGTGAGGAGGCGTGATTCATAGAGAACACATCGTGACTCATCGGTTAGTGAGAAGAACTCACATATTTCCTATATATATATATATACATATGTGTGTGTACATAACAGTGTAAACAAACTGGGGATGACATATGACCACTGATTATCACTTAGTCATTTAGTCATGTGTCAATAGTAGCTAATAGCTATTATCTAATAGATTACCTTAGTAATACATCTAATGAGTAATACTGCTAAATGTGAATAATAATTACTATATAATAGTCGCTATAATTATAATATAATAATTAATACAAATATTACATTGTTGCCCATATATAGAGGTACTATTTCGGCAATAGAAGCCCAGTGTATATTTTTCGCAAAAAATAGATTTTTGTGACACTTTTAAAAAAATTATTTCATTATTTACTCTTTTTGCTTATTATATTTATTGGATACATATACTACTATATTATTAATATGTAAACTTCTGAATAAATTATTTCATTATTTTAAAATAAACTAAAAAACTCTTCATGTTTTCATATACTAATTTAGCTTTATAGATCCAATATAGGCTGATGTATATATGTATTTAATTTTAAAACTATTTGTATTAACTTACTTATTTAAAAGTTATTAATAGTTTACAAAATATTCGGATGTAACAAAATAATAAAAAATAATGCCATTTTAAAAAATAAAGAAATAAGATAAATCATTTAATACATTTAATTTAAATGGTATATAAATGGCATGTTTTTTCCTATGTATTAAAAATATAACGCATTTTTTACCATTGTTAATTTATAATATATTGTTATTATAAATGAATATGTTTTTCCATATTAGTACACGTATAAGATAACTATACGATAATGTATGTGTAGATACTATCATAGTTAAACATTAAAACTATACAGTATAGATAACTACTATGATAGAGGTCCGATATTGAGATGTCTATATTCATATGTGACAATAGACATCTCAATATAACAGCATAATGATGGCATCCTATCAACTTAGGGCCTCTACTATTATTTATTAATATATTAAACATAAATGAATAATATGTAAACAATACTTTATTATATTTATATGCATTACTTATATTACAGTAATTGCACTTTTGTAATGATTACAATAACTTTGCACATTTACAAGAATACTCTGATCATGGTGAATGGATAGAAATCAATGTGTACATTGTATATTGTACAATAGGGTAGCCCGTTTTTGATAGTTTTGCTATATCGCTCACAGTAGGTCATAAATGTCATAATAAACATATTTATGAAGTTTCATCAATAAATATTTAATATTGATAAAGCAAAAACACTTTAATGAAGAAATATTTGCATTTATTTTACAATGTAAATTTCTATAAATAGAATTTTTTTCTTATGTATTTTATATATTTGTGTAAGTGCGCGTTTTCATAAAAATAAAATATTTGGCAAATACGTGTATAAATATATTATAATATTAATAAAGTAAAAAATTATTTAAAAATTTCAAATTAATTAAAATTTTGTTTATTTTTTAATTAATGTAATTTATTCGACTTCGTCACACACCTTGTTTTGGTGAAAATAATTGTTTATTTAAAAAAATTTTTATTTCATAATACTATTTTATTATTTGTTTTTTAATATCTGTAAAAAAATTATTTATGAAAACAGTCTAGAAATAACATAAAAAATGGTTTATATATATTCATTATATATGATATATAATGTATTCATATATATTCAAATGCTGTTTTCTCAGAATAATTATTTTGCGCTAGGTAGGTGTGTATAAATGTAGGTATAACAAAAACTATTATATGTATTCTACTAATTTTTATTGCATTATATAAATAAAGTATATATGAATACTATTACAGAAGACATTTTCTAAATTTGTATGTGTATAATTGCAAAAAAATAACAATTTCCATAGAAATTCCGTAAATTACAAAATTAAAATGTGTGCATATATATATATATATATGTTATATAATATATATTATAAAAAATACGTCCTGTAATATCATGTGTATACATTTAATGAATAGAATATAAAAAAATTAGCTCAATTTAATTAATAGAATTCTGCGCGCCTAGTTTTGTGTAGATCCATTATTTGCTATCTCTATACATAGAGAGGCAGACGTCGTGTGATATCCCCTTACATTTTTTGATAAATTATTTAATAAAGGATCTAACTTTGTTGTGAGCCTATAATTTATATCTACGAGGTATAATAAAAAAAAAAATTATTTTTCTAACAACAAAATGTTTACTTTTTTTTAAAATGCTTAATAAAAGTCATTTTTTGAATAAATATATGCTATTTTGTATCAATACTTATGTGTATATTCATATAATGATTATAGACATATATAATATAATTTTTTTTTTATTATTCCATTGATAATTTTTTTTTTCGATTTAGAAAAAATTTAAAAATTAAATTAAAATTTCTGTGGATCGATTTAATTATTTAAAAAAAATTTTGTTAAGATTTTTTAAGGAGGTTTTTATATATTACATATGCTAAAATGCAATTTTACTTGTAAACAATTTTTTCTTTTATATATCTGTAATTTAAATTTTTTCATAAATTTTCAATGTAAATTCCTATCTATTTTTGAATATGGTTTCGCTTTCTGAATTTTTGTCAGTTTTCAATTATTATTTTTTTATATCTGGAATGATAAAAAGGAGTTATTCCGAGAGAGATGGCACTTTTTTTTGAAGGGAACTACAAAATTACCAAAACGGGCTACCTTACTGTATAATGTACAATACAATGTAAAGTGTACACTGTACAGTGTACACTGTGTACAATTTATAATATACATTATATAAAATATACAGTATACATCTTATATCAGATATATAATAACATTTCTGTATAAGGTAGTTACTTCCTTTTTTGCTATAACCATAATTATTTAATCTCTATAATTTTCATAACAATTTGAATTTTAAATTCATAATATAAGTAATGATTTATGTTATAATCATATGTGACATCATCAATGATAATTTATAATACCAAAACTGAATCCCAGAGTGAGTTATCTAGATTATACAAGAGTATATACTGATATCTGACATATGCATATATGTTATATATGCAATGATTGATTAGTAACATAGAGAAACGAGTGACAAAGTTAGTTATATAAATTATATATATATAGTCATATATATCTATATAGATAATAAACATGTACTACTAGTAGTAGTCTACTACTAACATAATATTACAAATATAAAAGCAATTAGTTATATTAATTAAGATAAATATAAAACTGTAATTTATTAGCCATACTTAAATATTAGAAAATAGCGAATTAAAAAAAAACTCAAATTTAATCCATTGATGAAGTGACTCATGATGCACATAAACTTAATGCATGCAATACCAGTATATATTACACTGCATTATAGCTTAGCGAGTATTTAATAGGAAGTTACGGCAGCATTTGTAAACTAAGTTTATCAAAATATATTCTCAATGTTTGTGTGATTTTACAATACCTGATTACAATATTACTTACTATTTTACTATATTATAAAAAATAATAAACAAGCGAAATTACATTTGTTTACTTAATTAATGAGTCATTAATAATGATGTTTGTAAATACTACACACACTCCTATGAATAAATTAACCTAATTGTATTCTCGTATGTGTGATCAGAAAATGTATATTAATAATAATGGAACTATGGAACAATATATATTAGTTGCATTATCGTAATGTTAATTTGCGGTATGGTATTGATTGCATTGTTTATTAAATATAAACATAAACATGAGAAATGCTCGTATGCAGTGTTGAATGTACAAAACTAGATAAATTAAAAAAATCACTTATAATTTATAATTATTGTGCAAGAAAAAATTAAGTTTATTATTTAGAGATACTAAATATATAGATAATAAAGAGAAAGTAAGCTATAAACTAATAGTGGTAAGATTACATAATTATTATAATATTATACGAATACGAACATATAAGTAAGTAACGTAAGAACATAGGGATACAGGGCTTCATCGGCTTAAGATAATTGTCATCTTCAATAAAATTTAAATATATATTTATATATATATTAGTATTATTGCATACTAATAACTAGTAGAGAAAAAGAAAATATTATTGGATATTATTTGTGAATATTTTACGATTATAAGTATACACACCTCTTCCACAATAACAACTTATTTTCTAGATAGGAATACAGATGACTATTGATGCAGGTGCTGAATAATATTTAATACAAATAAAACTTATTTTAGATACAATTTTAGTATAATTAAATTATAATGTAATACGTTAGATTTATGTATATATATTTGGTTGTATAACAATTAATAAATTCATTAACGAAGTGGGCGGAGATATTTTTGATCACGGTATAGCCAAGGTCAGGTCAAGGTTATAATAGTCTAATGGTTTTATAATATTACATTCCTTTTATAACGATTCTTATTTATTTAACATATTCTTAATGAATATATTCAGATATATTTGGAAACTATATTCAATTTGTTATACAATTTAATATCATGTTATATACTAAGTATTAGAGGCAGTACCGGATTTAGACGGGGGAAAGTGGGCAAATGCCCTGAGCCCAACATTTATAGGGGCCCATACATTTGATAACAATTATAATGTTATAGTTAATTTTATAAGTTTTTTTCTGAATAATAACCAACTATTAAAGAAATTATCATTTGAAAATAATTACTTGGGGCCCTTTTTTAATAATGTTATGATCTTTGCATAATTATTATTATTTTTACTTGACTTTTATAAGATGTTATAATAGTAGAAAGATTCATTACATTTGTAGAAATACATTCCCATACTGGTTTAAACTTGACTAATGTATTATTGAAATTCTTCAAGAAAAATGGAATTAATATAAAGAATTGTCGTGGACAAAGATATGATAACGCCAGTAACATGTCTGGAAGATATAATGGGATGCAAGCCCATATAAAAAAATCATAATCCATTAGCAATGTGCTGCCCATTCTTTAAATTTAGTTAGGCAATATGCAGTGGAGTCATCAACAACTGTATCATCATATTTTGCATTTATACAAAGACTTTACACTTTCTTCAGTACACCTAAAAGATGGAATGTATTAAGTTCAAGATTAAAGGAAGCCGGACATGTTGTGATAAATAAAGAGATTGTGCGGTACACGATGGTCTTCACATACTGATGCAGTAAGCGCACTGTCCGATGGATATCCAATTGTTTTAGATGTAATAATCAAGATGAAAAATGATAATCTTAATGCGTTATCACTAATTGAGCTGAATTATCTATATAAGAGAATGAATGAATTTGAAACTGTTTTGTTATGCAAAATTTGGAAGGCTCTGCTATGTAGAATAAATGCAGTAAGCAAAATATTACAGTCTAATTCAATTGAGTTGATGGTAGCCGTCAATAATTTAGTAGCTCTATCAAATTATATAGATGAAAAAAGAAACAATTATGAGGAATTTATATGTATGGCTGAACCTGTATGTAAGGCAGAATTTAATGAATCTAAAAAACGAATACAAATTGCAAAGAAATACTTCGATGGTGAACCATTGAATACTAATGAGAGTATTACACCAAAAGAAAGATTTAAACGTGAAAGTTTTCTATCTATATTTGAAAATTTAATGTGTAATTATATAGTATATATATATATATATATATATATATATATATATATATATATATATATATTAATAATGATTATTTTAGATAACATATATTTATATATTTATGATAATTATAATTAATATTTAATATATAGTTGCATTAAAGCAGATAATTGATGCATATGATGAAGTGGCTACACTATTCGGGTTTATAGGAAATCTGAGGACCATTAGCGCATCAGAAATAACAAATAATTGTAAAGTTCTCATAAAGAAATATTCTACTGATATCTATGATGAATTAATAAACGAGACAATACATTTCTCTAAATATGTAATCGAATCTGATAGATATAATACAATTACCAAAATAACAGTACTATCGGATTATAAATATGTTCGAGAAAGTATTGATGTTTATCCTAATATTTAAATTGTATATAGGATATATTTATCTCTAATGGTGTCAAATAGAACAGGTGAAAGAAGTTTTTCTAAACTTAAATTAGTAAAAAATGATTTAAGAAATTCGCTCACACAGGAAAAATTATCAGGATTAGCATTATTATCATTGGAGTCAAGTTTATTAAAATAAATTGATCAAGATAGAATAATTAATATTTTTTCAAAAAATAAAACACGTAAAATAAATATTTAATTAAGAAACTCTTTTTTATTCAAACTAATTATAATCTAAAATATTGTTTATAAATATATACCTTTATAAAATATAAAAAGTATACATATATGCGTACCAGGTACGTCGTACTATACCATAAAGATGTTAGTTACCCAAAATTCACTATGTATATTTATATTGTAGATACATCTAATATGTTTTTTAAATTATAAAAATTAGGGGGCCCATAAATTAATTTTGCCCCGGGCCCATACTTTGCTTTATCCGGCACTGATTAGAGGGATATATACTAAGTATTGAGTCATGAGATACCATTTGGACAACAACTTATAGTTGTCTTAGTTTATATAATAAATGAAGAAATTGTAGAAATATAGATAATATATATCTTATTATTTACGTATATAATAAAATATATTAAAAATTAATATATTTATATTATTAGAAAAATATCTGAATAGTAAATTCTATAATTATTGTAGACTCACCAGTATATATATATATATCGTCACATTTACATATATTTATTGTCATTTTTTACATGCATAAATATTACACATTTTTACCTATGATACAAATAATACATTCTACTATGTTTGATAATATTACTGTTAATCATATATATATATATATATATTATTATTATTATCAAATTTATGTATAAGTACCTGGGTAATTGTAGAAGAATCATCACTTATCAATTACCTTTATATATAAATATATATATATATATATATATATATATATATATATATATATATATATTTATATATATATATATATATATATCTATGTTTTTGCTTATATGTTATTTATTTATTGATTGAAAGCATATCAAAATTATAAATAGAGTATAAATATAATGTATATATATATATATATATATATATACATATTGTTATCAGCAGTATTCTATTCATTGTGCCCCCATTGTTCACATGTAAACAATTAGAATGCTTATTCAATCATGAGAGGCAGAGAGTTTTTATGAAAGAATTGCAATAATTTAGATATATGAATTTGAAGAATATTTTAATAGATACAGCAATAAACTATTAATATAATAAACTATGAAATAATATACCTATTACATATAGACTATAGCCTAGATTAATTATAATGTAAATGATTGAGTTAATATGCAGTTTTATATATATTTAGTTATAGTTTATAATAAAGAATATATCTGATATAGGTAGTAGGTACCTATCCTACATACCAGTTTGTACATATTAATAATGGTATGTAGAATATGACACTTATTTATATGTGTATTAGATATATTAAGTTTATCATTACTGCTAACAATTAGCACTACTGAATCAGTAGTACTGATACATTGATTAGCTTACAAGATTATAAATACACATACTTTTACTATTATACTAAATACAAATAATAATAATAATAATAATAATAATAATAATAATAATAATAATAATAATAATAATAATAATAATAATAATAATAATAATAATAATAATAATAATAATAATAATAATAATAATAATAATAATAATAATAATAATAATAATAATAAAAATAATAATAATAATAATAATAATAATAATAATAATAATAATAATAATAATAATATTTATTAGAAGAATTTTTATTTTTATTTTTAAATTGTAATGATATTTATATAATATTTTCTTTTAAAAGGCTTCAAAATAATATGACTATTTTCTGTTTTTGTTGCCCATATATATATATATATATATATATATATACAATATAAATATATATATATACACATATATCAAGTTAAAAGATAAATCAATATTATTTTAGTATAAAACAAAAACATGTGTAATATAATTAATTACATACATATATAAATATATATAAATTATTATATACAAAATTACATGTTTTATAGTAATGCATTAATATATTAATTAATATTAATTAATAATTCACATACAATTTTAGAGTTACTCATGTCATTAAATTAATGTTATTAAATTATGTATTGTATAACATTTTATTTCAAATTAACAATTGTAGGTATCAAGTAAGGTAATTTATAAGAAATTTAAAAAATAATAGAAATTTTTTTATAAATATTTATATCTAGTTAAAATAATGAAAAAAATAGGTACAATTAAACTATTGAGACATAATATATGTAATTTAATAAATTTATCTATTTAATCTGATGACATCCCTAATAATTATAAATAATATACATATAATATTATATATATATATATTTATATATTAGATAAATTCCCTCATAAATAGATGTTATTGAGAAATATTGTATTGGGAAGGCAGCAGTAAAATAATTTGTAAAAATTTATAAACAACTAATAAATAAAGTATGCCTCAGTTGTAAAGATTTTCATTAAAATATTGACTATTTAATATATATTTATATATATATACATATTTATAAATATATATTTATAAATATACCTATTTATAAATATACATATTTGTTTTTATATATTTAATAAATTAATGTAGGCAAGAATTAAAATTTTTTAATTTAGAGTTCAAAAAATATAAAACAATTCTTGGATAAGAAATAAAAATCTAACATATAAAATGATTTTCAAGTATATGTATTACTTCTATATTAAAAATATATACTTTGCATAACATTAAAGTAAACTTTACATCTACAAACTCGTCAGTTGTATACTCAAGGTACACAACACATTATGTGTTACACTGTGTAACTTACACATATCATAGTGCAGCTATTATAATGATGATACAGGAATTAGATCAAATTCATAACATAAAATATTATATTGAATTACAGGAAATAATTCTCTTAGATATCTAATTTAGTTTTCAGTTATAAGCATAAATTTGTATTTTACATAGATCAGTATTGCTATATCTCGACAATGTAAAATTCTTCAAAATAAATGGTGCCTGGATTTAGGAAACTTAAGATGGCCGAACATCATATGAACACTGCATTTAATAACAAATATTCAAACAAATACTATTGATTTTTAAATACATTTGATTTCTCTTCTATAGAAACAAATAATATTGATTTTTAAATACATTAAAAAGAAAATAAATAAAATGTATATAAAAATCCATATTATTTCTATAGAAAAGAAATCAAATTTATTTAAAAATCAATATTATTTGTTTGAATATTTGTTATTAGGCCTAAATGCATTGTTCAAATGATGTTCGGCCATCTTAAGTTTCCTAAATCGAGGCACTATGTCTGTTGAAGATAAACCATGTGACTACCAATCGATGTAAACTATAAATCTATGGTTATAAGCAATCTAATCATTTATAGATAAATACATCTGTAAATATCTATTTAATTATATTATATTATAAATAATTAATTGAATATAATAAATCTGTAAATATATTGTGAATGGTATACTAATATAATATGTATCATATAACATCTATATCTATAAGGATCTATATTATAATAGGGTTCATGTAAATAATAATAATACTACAACAGTTGTCCTTGGATATTATTATGTTTATTATGCTAAATAATACTTTATTACACTATTTACCATTTTATAACACTACATTGATGCTTTGATGAGGATATATATATCCTGCTGTAAAAGGCAGCATAATATACATTTAACAGCACAATGTAAACATTTGAGGCTCTAGCATATGCTGTTGTGCTACTATTATGCTGCTCTTACTGTTGGCTGGGTATGCTAATAGGATTTAATTATAATAAGCAAGTGAAAATAATAACATACAAATTATAAATATACTAGTATACTGTCTACCACTAAACATCTGTATACCTTCAAGGAAGTTTAATTCCTTGGGGATACACATACTGTATACTATTAATAATACTAATCAGAGTTATAAACAAATAACAATATGGTGATCTTAACATGTATAATATATGTATTTATTATTATAATATTTCAGTTGTTAAATATAGTCTGCAGAGAGATATAGTTAATATGGAGGTAGTGTGCAGACTATATTAAATATAGTCTGTAGAGAGATATAGTTAATATGGAGGTAGTGCAGACTATATTAAATATTGTCTTTGTATAGATAAATAGAAACATTTTATGAAATGCAGACTATATCAAATATAGTATATGCAGAGAGACATGGTTAATATGGAGATTTGGCAGTATCTAGAATTAATCACATATTTAAATGGCAACACTATATAAATGAAAACACATTTCCCCCAAGACAACTGATTACCTCACAGTTTGTTTACGTTGCATTAACTCTCACACACTCACACATACACACACACACACATTAACTCTCACACACACTCACATACACACACACACATATATATATATATATGTACATTCAAAGTGAGTAATATACAGACTAAATAATCTTATATTTATATCTGATTTTTTACATGCAGTACTAATAATATAGTAGTTTACATAACAATTGACATAGTACTGGCAGCAATGGTAGAGAGGAGAGAGAGAGAGAGCTTGTAGTCAATTATTATTTAATAATAATTTACACTTGACTATGGTGTTTATATTTAATGTAAAACATTTAAGTATTTATATATTTTTATTTATATAATTATGGTTAAATAGGCCTGTAGAAATATATATATATATATAATAATTATGTATTTTAATAGTGTATATATATAGTTCAATGGTATAATACACAGTAACTAAACCTTATTATATATCCAGTGACCTATAAACTAGTATATATTTAACTGTATAGCACATTGATAAATACTAGTGGTAAGACAGAATAGAGTATAGCCTAGACAGAAGAGATTATAATCTAAACCCAGTATGTATACTAAATAATTGTATTAACTTTGCAATCATGCATATTCAATCACTGAAAACAGAATCAATAATTCACAATTATATACAACATTAGAACACATACTGACATACATTATATATATATATATATATATATATAAATATATCATTATATTTTGTTTGATTGGATTGTTTACAATTGCTATGTTATTTACTATATTTTATAAGGACATTGCAGTTTATGTAAAATATTGACATATTCATAATATAACTAATTCTCTAAAATAATAGGTTAATATTATAACGTAATTAATATGTAATATAATCATAATCATAACAAGACAGATACTAATAATAATAATAATACTTATATTTCTTATGTAATACAATATATTATAAATAACTACAGAATTAATACATTATACATATAAAGTGTATTCATTTGATTTGACATTTCAATCAATGATATGCATGAAATATTATATTATATGGTAAAGAGTGATCACTTATTTAGAAATAGTAATTGCAATTTCGAAGTGATAACAAAATATGTTTACTTTGTATTTTCTCATTTTAAATCTTTAAATAAAAAAATTCTATAAATATATAGAACAATCTATCTGTACATATATGTAAATAAAAAAAAAGACTTGATGTATTTGATAATATAATAATTTTATTAAATAATAATGATTTTAACAATATCGATTATACATCAATATAATACTAATAATTAAAATATTATCATTCTAGCTTATTGATATTACATATGACTTGTAAGTCCATTACACTAGTGCACCCGAAGACAATGAATTATTATATAACTCATGGCAAACTATTATATTGCGTGAAGGGAAATCACACTTTTTTTATTTAAATGCTGAAATTATCTCATTCCTAAATGTTTTAAATATTTAATTTCTAGAAATATAAAATGGTTGACTTTTAATTAAAGCCACATTAATAGGTTAACTCTCAGTGCATAACATGACTTATACGGTATACTTATATGGTATAAGTTATAACATAGATTTGTATTTTACATTGATTGGTATTGCTATATCTCGCCAATGTAAAATTATTCAACAGACATGGTACCTCGATTTAGGAAACTTAAGATGGCCACCATCATATGACCAATGCATTTAACAAATATTCAAACAAATAATATTGAGCATATCAAATAGTGTTGGAGAGTAAAGCAGGTGTCCCACTTCTAATTACTATAGATACATTCCGGAAATAATTGTTATCATATAATGTCACTTCAAAAGTTGTCACTAGAACTCACACTACATGATTATCTGGCTCAATGTATTATTTCTCGGAATAGTTTCATCATTGTACCTATTTATCATTTGTTATTAAAAAAAGTTTAAATACTATTTTAGATCAATTTAAATTTAAATCGGAATTTAATTGTACCCTGAATTTTGTTATATCTCTCTATAACTATATTTATTTTTATTTAAATATTTAATTATATATATTTAAATATCTACTTCTATCGCATCCTATATTTATTCATTCCTATAAATATATTAATATAAATTATTAAATTCATAAAATTAATCCACGCAAATATAAAATAATTACATTAATTACATATATCATGTTTAATATTATAGCATATTCATTTTAAGAAGTGCATAGAAATAAAATAAAATTTTAATTTTAAATACAACTTTAAAAAAAAATGATTATAAACTATATAATATATATTATTAACTTTGTTTTCGAGCAATTTTTGTTGTGAAAAAATAAAACAGCTTAAATTAACTATATTCCATAATATTGCATGCTGATATAAACATGTATAACGCATCTGTTTCATAAACAATTAACAGTCAACACTATACGGATAAAGTTCAAATTGTATGCCCCATTTATATATTATGTGCAGAGAGAGAAGGATGATATATGGCACTAGTAATACTGGTCTAGTATGTGTGATATGGTATACCAGGGACAGCGGTATCTATTGTATCCGGGTAATTATGTATTGATTGCATTGAAAAGTATTGATGCAATTATTAATCTCAAATTATGTAATATTGTTACATTATCGGCCCACTAGTTTTATAAACCTCATGTTTTATAACTTATTAATATGAGGTATTAATACATTCGGCAGACTACTAAATAAAAGCATTTGTTTATTTTTACTTTTATCAAGGATGAATTAAATGTAGTTATAATGTTTATTGTATATATATATATATATATATATATGATGGGTGTAAATATGATGGGTGTATATGTGTTCGTGTTCGTGTATTTTTGTTCGTATATTTATGTTCGTATATTTAAATATGAATTCATATACATGTTTGAATATGTACGTGCATATGTTCATACATACTGGTTTGTCTACCCGAGAGTGCACATGTGTAGCAATGAGTGTGTGTGTATGATTCATACTACATACATCATTATACATAATTCACTAATGATTGTAGTTGTGATGAGATATGTACAAGTGTCTGTTAGCTTAGCAATAAATTACCATTAAGAATAATAAACAATTAACAGCAGTACTACTACTAATGAAGAGACAGAGAAGTACAACATGACATTAATAGCAGCTTTTTATGTATTCACAGAACACAGCACACTAAATAAGCAATTAAAGGGGGGAACATAGTGTGGGTGTTTTGAACTATGCACTTATTATAGATTATCAAATATACAATAATGTGTGTGGTGTATATATGTTTAATAGGTATAATTTACATTATGTAATATAAGCTTTACACTGTATTTAACAGTATCCAGTATACTATACAATATATGTAGACATGTATACTAAGTACACATTATTACTAATTCACAATCTCAGTGATGCTATACACAGATTGTTTGTTATCCAAATAGTAAACATATAGTGTATACCATACAGTGTACAATGTATACATTTCAATATACAGTTAACTTGAGCTGCAGTGCTAAACAATAAAATGTGTACTTTATCAACTTATTTGATATCTAACTACAAATAAAGTGTTATTCTAAGAAACTTTCATATTATAAAACTCCAAAAATTGGATATCAAATAAATTAATAACACAAGCATTTTATTTTTCAAAACTGCCACCTTATGTAATATCTTTAGTCAAATCCACTTTTGTTTTTTGGCAACAAACGATGTATTGATATGTATATAATATGATGTTGTCTGTTCTAGCATTCTCCTTCATAAGTAAGTGAGAGACAACCTGCATTGGTAGTACTACTAGTTTGCTTTAAGTAAATTAAAATTCAAAATAAATTATAGAAATAATTGTGATAATAAAATATGAATAATAAATCTGGTTAATTTAAGTATTACAATGAAACAAATATGAGTAATATAAATATATATATATATATATATATATATATATATTATCATTTTCACATTTATTTAATACCTTTAAATTACAATAGATATTAAATATAATCTATATAATATCATTCTTTTAGTTTATTTAATATTAATTAATTATATGACTGTATTCTAGTAACCAATATGTATATGTATGCACATTTCCTCCCTCCGAACACACTCTTGGTTCTATTTACAATACCCTTGTGCACCAATACTATATCTAAGGCCTACTTTACTATCTCTAACAGGCAAAGAGAACTGTCAGCTGAATGTACAATTTACATTAGGGGAGCCCGTTTTTGAAAGTTTTTCTCTCTCAGTTACAGTAGGTCATACATGTCATAATAAACATATTTGGAAAGTTTCATCACAAAATATGTAATATTGGTAAAGCGAAGTGTACTTTAATGAAGAAATATTTCATTTGTTTTACAATGTAAATTTCTATAAATAGAAATTTTTTCTTATGTATTTTATATATTTGTGCAAGTGCGCGTTGTCATAAAAATAAATATTTGGCAAATACGTGTATAAATATATTATAATATTATAATATTATGTAACCTCTACTATAACTACTTCTGATACCTTTACTGACAATTTGGTAAAATCAGTAAATATTATTAAAAATAATATAGATAGCAATAATGAAATAATTATTCACAATATAAATATTCCTAATAATGATAAAACTAATTTCTTTAAATACTTAGTAAATATTATTTGTAAAACAGTAGATATTAATAAATCGTGTGTATTATCAATAGTTCAATTATCATTTAATAAATTAAAATTAATTTTAGATAATGTGGTCTCAAAAAAAATTATTTTATCAAATGTTAACCGATTATGTAAATTACGAGATCTACAAAATTCATTCATTAGAACATCTCTAGATGAAATATCACTAGAACGACATCAGATATTATACCATGTAGTTAAAAATAAATTAATTAAAAGTAAAAAAATTATCAAATGTATTTATAATTCTAGAAGTAGTTCCTATGAACTAAGATATATTATAAATAATAAAATTGACTGGAATATGTCAATTGGTGATAATAATGTTAGTGTATGGAAATTGTCATATATTACTTATAAAAATTCCATTATTAATAAAAATAAAACTACAGGTTCTAGATGACTAACCGGCAATAAAGATGAAAATATTAAAAATAACAATTTAAATATATATTATGCTAATTCTCGTAGTATTAGAAATAAAATGAATTTTTTGGAATTTTTACTTTCATCTGATAAATATGACATTATATGTTTAGTTGAAACATTCTTAACTGTAGATGATAGAGATTCTCTATATTTAATCGGTGGAAAAAATTATACACTATTTAGATACGATAAATTAATTCATAGAGGAGGTGTTGCGATATTTTGTAAATCTAGTTTATGTCCTGTAAGAAATTTTATTTCACACATAGATGTTCAATATATACATTTAAAAATTAATTCAAAAATTCCATTTAATATTATATGTGTTTATAGACCTCCAAATTGTAATGAAGTATCTCATGAACAGATATTATAAATTATTTGATATACCCAACAAAATTATAATTCATCTATAATTATAGGAGATTTTAATTTACCAAATTTTAATTGGAAAGATTATACATTTCCTAGTTACCCAAAAAGTTATGCATTACTTTTCGATTCGATTATTAAAAATTCATTTTCACAATTAATAAATAAGCCAACTCGTTATAATAATATAATTGATTTAATTTTTACTAATGAAAAACAATTACTATCTAATATAAATATTGGAGACTATTTCGGATTATACCAAAATATAAGTGACCACTATTCTGTTTCATTTAATGTAAATATTGAAAAATACCCATGTAAACAGATTTTAAAATCAAACAATTTTGATTTCAATAATGCTAATATAAAATTGATTAAATATCATCTTTCTAGATTTAATTGGGAATATCTAAATTCAAATGATTATAATATCGATCAAAAAGTAGAATATTTTAATAATGTTCTAGATAAATTATTTATATCACATATTCCTAATATAAATAATACAATAAAACAGGTACTTCCGAAGAATATATTGAAATTGAAGAAGCAAGTAAAAAAATTATTTAGAAAATCTAAAACTAATTTACAATATAAATATAATTGGATAGAAGCAAAAAAAAAATTATCCAAAGAATTAGAATCTTTAAATTTTAAGAGAGAGATTAATGCAATTAATTCAAAAAATAAATTAAAGTTTTATAAATTTATGAAAAAAAGACAAAATTTAAAATCTGGAGTATCTCCTCTAATTGATATATCAAATAATAATATTTTATTTTCAGATCTCGACAAAGCAAATACGTTAAATTCATATTTTAGTTCAATTCAACAAATTGATAATGGAAATTTACCCGAATTTTATAATTTAACTAAACAAAAATTTGATAATATTGATTTAAATCTTGAAATAATTAAAATATTTTTAAATAGATTAAAAATTACACATACTTTCGGAACTGATGGGATACCATCTTCTATGTTAAAATTATTATCTAATGAATTATGTAGGCCTTTATATATTATTTTTAATTCATCTTTATTATCGGGTAATATACCGAAAATTTGGAAAAAATCTATAATCACACCAATTTTTAAAAAGGTGAACCATCAAATTCAAATAATTATAGGCCTATTTCAATAACATGTGTAATGTGTAGAGTATTAGAACGTATTATTTCTAAACAATTAATTTATTATTTAAAATCTAATAATTTATTAACAAAATATCAATATGGTTTTATAAGTGGAAAATCCACAGAATTACAATTAACAAAATGTTTAAAATGTTGGTATAATGAATTGAATAATACAAAATGTGTAGATATAATATATATTGATTTTGCAAAAGCTTTTGATGTTGTTTCTCATGAAAAACTATTATTTAAATTAAAATCATACGGTATATCTAATAAAATAATAAAATGGTTTTATAATTTTTTATTGAATAGATCTCAAATTACACGGGTTGAAAATTATTTTTCAAATAGTTCTATTGTAAAATCTGGAGTACCACAAGGATCGGTTTTAGGTCCAATTTTATTTTTATTATATATTAATGATCTTCCTAGTATATTCTCTTCAAAAATGCATATTGATTTATTTGCCGATGATACAAAATTATATTTTTCTTACGCATCTGAGAGTGAAAGATTTCTTTTACAAAATAATTTAAATTTATTTTCACAATGGGCAAATAAATGGCAATTAAATATTTCATTATCAAAATGTGCAGTTATGACTTTAGGGAAGGTAACTCCATCAAAATATTTTATAAATAATATTCAATTAGAAAACGTTACTTTTATTTAATAAACATATTGATTATATTTGTAAAAAAGCTTATTTTTCTCTGAATTCAATTTTTAGATGCATTACTACAAAATCCCCTAGAGCATTATTAAATGCATATAAAATTTATTGCAGACCAATTTTAGAATATGCATCCATAATTTGGTCACCTTTTTCAAAGGTTAGTAAATTTCGTAGTCTCCTAGACCAAATTGAAAGGGTGCAAAGATTATTTACTAGACGATTAATTACAAGATGCGTAGGATATACAAATTCAATATTAATTATAAAACATATATAGAGAGATTGGTATATTTTAAATTAGAATCACTTGAACTTAGAAGATTAAAAATAGATCTAACTACAATTTTTAAAATTTCAAATAATTATACAGATATAAATATATCTGATATTCTTAACATTTCGAATAATTGTAGAACTAGAGGTAATTGTAAAAAATTAAATGTAATACATAATTCTGATAATACAATTAAAAATATAATTAATAATAGATTAGTTAATATATGGAATTCATTAAATAATGATATAATAAAATCTGTATCTGTTTCATCTTTTAAAAATAAAATAAACAAAATCTGTTCTGACAAACAACTTTTTTTTAACAGAAATTTATAATTTTATATTGATTTATGTTTCATTTTGTATCTTAATTATTATTATTATTATTATCTTAAGCATTATCTCTTCTGGTTTTTTTTAATGTGTTTTTGTTATAGAAAATTTGGGTTTTTTATATCTATATTTCAAATATACTATAATATATAATTAATAATTCATTATTATTACATATAAAATGAAAGTATTATTTTATTTTTGTTTGTTCGGTATTATATGTTTGTTTTATATATATTTTGTAAATATGTTTCAAATGTATTATATTACTAAACTACAATATTAATAATTTTCTATTATTTCAAATTATAGTGATAAGTATTATATTGTTTGTTTCGTAATATTATTGGTATGTTTTGTTATTAACTGATTTTGTATAGGTATATTGGTTTATTTTATTTGTAACTTGTTTTGTTTATATATATATATATATATGTTTCAAATGTATTATAGGTACTCACAATTAAAATAAAAAATTAATAAAGTACTACATACTATTATTACAGATTTTGGTAAGTATTACATTATTTGTTTGTTTCATTCTAGTATATGTTTTATTCTAGTATTGATTTATTTGATTTTTAACATGTTCTGTTTATAATATATTTTAAATTTAACATTTAAATATTAAACTATATAACTAATAATTTATTACTAAAACAGGGTAACAAGATAAGAATAGTTCTATAAAGTTAAAGTAGAAATTGAATATTTCGATGCCACTTACAAAATAATGTATTTTATTTCTATTTTCGATTATTTTTACGCTATATTTTATTTCTATTTTGATCATTTTTCGTTTATTTTTACTATATGATTTATTTCTACTTTCGATTGTTTTTCGTTTATTTTTACGGTAACTGTAAAACGTTTTAATTTCTTTAATTTTTTAATTTCGTATTATTCTTTGTTTATTTCTATAACGTATGTTATCGTTAGCAAATATTTATACTTTATACTTTCGATTATATTTTCGGCTATGTATTTGCTTAAATAAATTATCAATAATCAATCAATATTAATAAAGTAAAAAATTATTTAAAAATTTAAAATTAATTTAATTTTTTTTATTTTTTCATTAATGTAATTTATTCGACTATTTTTTTGATAAATTATTTTAATTAAGGATCAAACTTTGTTGTGAGCCTATAATTGATATTTACGAGGTATAATAAAAAAAAAAAAAATTTAATTTTCTGACAGAAAATTTTTTACGACTATTTTACCCCAAAATTAATTTGTTGTTAAAATGCTCAATAAAAGTCATTTTTTGAATAAATATATGCTAATTTTATAACAATACTTATAATTTTATATTCATATAATGATGATAGACATATAAAATATATATATTTTTTTTTTATTATTCAATTGATAATTTTTTTTTTCAATTTAGAAACAATTTAAAAATTAAATTAAAATTTCTGTAGATCAATTTAATTATTTAAAAAAATATTTTAAAATATTCTTTAAGGAGGTTGTTATATACTACATATGCTAATATACAATTTTTTGATATTTTTTTTTCATATATCTGTAATTTAAATTTGTTCATAAATTTTCAATGTAACTTTCTATTTTTGAATATGGTTTCGTTTTCTGAATTTTTGTCAGATTTCAATTATTATTTTTTTATTATATCTCTAATGATTAAAAGGAGTTATTTCGAGCGAGATGGCAATTTTATTTGAAGGGAACTAAAAAGTTACAAAAACGGGCTCTCCTAATGTACATTGTACAATGTACACTATGTCATAGAGTAAATGTAAACATTCAATGTATGTTTGTGTGTATATGTGTTTGTGTGTATATATGTTTGTGTGTATGTATGTTTATGTATATATATATGTGTGTGTATATATGTTTGTGTGTATATATGTTTGTGTGTATATATGTTTGTGTGTGTATATGTGTTTGGGTGTATATATATATATGTTTGTGTATATATATATATATATATATATATATATATATATATGTGTTTGTATATATGTATGTGTGTATATATATATATATATATATATATATGTTTAACATTACTACATGCTGGTTCACATGGTATATATCTTTTTCCCCTATGTCCTCACTTTCATTATTTCCATTCATATTCACTGATTTCTATATTATGTTATATCTAAATATTGATTTATTTGATGAAATTATCTAGTCATCATATATATATATATATATATATATATATATATATATATACATATATATATATAAATGTTGGGTGTATGTATAAGTCATTGACTTGTATTGGCTGACACAAGTTATTATTATAAATATACTTATATGTAGATTATTATCTACTTTACTTATTATCTACATCTTCTAGCCTTAATGAATATTGGATCACTTCAATGCTTAGCTTATTCCTACGTTATATTCAATCTTCCATTGATGACTCTATATGTATCTATTAACATATGTCTTACGTTAATAGTCAATCATTAATTTAATGATTTCAATCACTCAATAAATAATTTAGTTAAGTATATAGTCGAAAATATAAAGTTTAAATATTTGCTAACGATAAAATATGTTATTGAATAAACAAAGAATAGTAAATAAAAAATTAAGGCAATTAAAATTGTTTACCGTTACCGTAAATGTGTTTTAAACGTCTATTTACCTCTTAAGAACATAAACGTACATATATATATATATACAGTAAAACCTCTCTATAAGATACTATTTTTTGTCAGTACTTTTTTTCTTATAGAGAGGTTTTCTTATAAAGAGGTTTTTACTTTTCCAATGATTTTAAGAATTAATTTATAATTGAAAATGCATTATATAACCTATAGGTTATCTATATATAGTATATTTATATAATTCTTGATTATTAGGTACACCTTCATCAGCTTCTTTAATTATATTAGATTTAAAATATATACTGTGTTGTTTGGGCTTAGATATGTTAATACATAATGACATTTTATTAGATTTACATTAGCAATTATAAATTATGAATCATCAATGATGAATCATCATTGATGAATATAATATAATGAATATTATAATAATATATTATTTAACAATTAATTGTATAATATAATAAATTGTATCATCAATACATTTAAAGATATAATAACATTTATTAATTAATTTTAATAAATTTATGGATATACAATTACATTTATTAATTCATTTTAATAAATTCAAGGATAAAAATAACATTTATTAATTAATTTTAATAAATTAATGGATATACAATAATAATTATTAATACATTTTAATTCATTTCGAGCTTTTTTGTAATATACAATATTTTATATAATAATTAATTTCTATAATTGATACAATACTTCCATTTATATATAAAATTATTTTTTATATTTTGTATACAATAAGTTTCTTATAAAGAGGTTTTTCTTATATTTTTCTTATAAGATTTTCTTATAAAGAGGTTTTTTAATGTGGAAAAGGTTGAATTCCAACCAAATGTGTTAACACTTTTCTTATAAAGAGGTTTTTCTTATAAAGAGGTTTCTTATAGAGAGGTTTTACTGTATATGTATTAATTTGTACATTAATTATATAAGAATATTATATTATTTATAATTAACACAAATAATGTCTTACGGTCTATTTATGTTATTATTAAGTATTTTTGAGATTTGAATAATTATTTAATTCGTAACTTATGATATTCTTATTTCTTATATTCTTATATTGAAATAAAATATTGTCTAGAGGAATCAATATTATTTATAATAATTCATATATATATATATATATATATATATATATATTATATGATCCAATTATTATGAATCAAATGTTCACTATTTTAACATCTCATGGATCAAATTTTTAGAATCTTAAATATGAAATTAATTATTCAATATTCAATATATTGAAAAATATATATATTTTAATTAGTAGTTTTAAATTATTTAATTGTAAACGAATAATTTAATAAAAATGAACAAATAATATAATTGATTATTAAACAAATAGAAATTTTTGTAATGGAATCGAATATGAAACGAAGTAATGTAAATGAAATAATGTTTTGAAAATTAAATCATATACATATTTTGCTATGTATTTATATCTCTAATTCAGACATCTACTTGTTACAGTCTTTAATTGTCCTCTGTACATGAGGCGTCCATCTAATATACCATGTATCATAAGTTATGATTCATTACTGAATTTATTAATAGATCTATGTATGGCGAAATGACCCATATATATATAATCCTATATTTTCCTTATTAAAATATATCTAAATGCATTATATATATATTCAATAATAATATAATAAATAAACATTCATTTTAGAAAAATAATCACTTTAATATTGAATAATTGATTGTAATGATTTATCGAAGATATGAAACTGATATTTATAAGCTTATTATTTTAAAAATAAAATTACTTTTATTTAATTTACATGACATTGATAAATGTATAGTACTGCAGATACGTGTATACAATTATTAGTGTAAATATATATTATAAAAACATGTATAAACAATGGAATATAGCTATCAATATAATAAACTATACATAATACATTCACAGATAATCGTTTTCATAAAAGTACTACATTTTACTTTAACCATTAACTTTTATACTTATTCAATACTTAGTAATGGCTCCCGGAGTGAATATATAAATTCATGTTTTCCTATTGTCCCGTGTTAATTCAATTATATTAGTCTATATATTACCAACTATATTAGTCTATAATACCAACAATTTTATAAATAACTTTTTTATTTTATATTATATCTGAATAAATTTTAATATATCACGGATAATTATATTGGATATAACTTAGTAATATGATGTAAACACTTTTAGTATTTTATCAATTTATAAAGCTTCTTTTTCAAATTTTTTCCTTTTAATGTACAATCCCTTTTTTTAAGTCACGTCTATAGTGATATACATTAATTTACAGATTAATGAGACTAAAATATTACACAATATATGTGTTGTAATCAGGGTTGTTCGGTTTTTTTTGTTTTTTTTTGGTTTTTTGGTTTTTTTGGTTTTTTTTGTTTTTTTTTTGTTTTTTTTGTTTTTTTGATTTTTGTATATAAAATTATTGATAAATATATTAGTATCAATAATATGTATATTATATAAATTATACCTTATAATTTTAAATTATATAATGCAGTGTTGTTGGTTAATATCGTTTTTAAAAAAACACAAAAAATCAAAAAAATTATAAAAAAAAAAAAACAACAAAAATCGACAACCCTATCAATATTATTAATAATTGTATAGGTTATATATATTATATAAATGTATTCATTTAATAAACAATCCTGGTTGAAAAAAAAATATAATTTGGATAGAATTTACTGAATCCTTGTATAAATTATACTACAATACTTTTTAATATACGAAATATCTAATAATAATCATATATGTTTAGAAGTATTTATTACAAATAACATTCAATATAACAATTTATTAATAATAATTATTTAATAAATAAAAAAACCAAATAAACCGTTTTTTTTTGGTTTTTAATAAAAAACAACAACCCTGGTTGTATTGGTAATTACAAAAAATCAATTTGGATTTGAAAATTTAAACTTATTAATAATATAATATTATTAAGGGGGATGTGCGAAGTAGCAACACAAAAATAGAAAAATACAAAATATATGGCGGGCGGCGCACGCATCTCAGAAATTAAATTTCAGTGAACGTGAGAACTAAAGTGGGAAATATTGTGAATCAGTAATTAGTAATATATTAATAATTAGCATTATACGATATATAACCTAGTTTTACATTGTGCACACAGCATCCAAACAGAGCTATTATTACACTGCTATAAATGTGTAATTCGGTGACAAATAAACACTATATATATACAGATACACACACACACATATACATGTGTATGTATATGTGTGTGTTTTTGAGTGTATATGTATGTATATGTGTATATATATATATATATATATATATATATATATATATATTGTTTCTTTGTCCCCAAATTACACATGTATAGCTGTGTAATAATAGCTATATGCAGTGTGCACAATAACGTAAAACTAGGTTATATATCATATAATGCTAATTATTAATATATTATATAATACTACTAATTCACAATAACACGTGCATTCATATTTCCCACTTTAGTTCTCACGTTCACTGAAATTTAATTTCTGAGACACGCCCGCCAGATATTTTTTAGTTTTTTTTTTAGCTACTTCGCATACAATACTATTATTAATATGTATAATAAAGTACAAAATAAATCTTAACAATTGCACAATTTGAAGAAATATAAGTATTCATAATGCCTATCATTTAGACAATTTTATAATTTATTTTCCATTTGTGAAAGATATGGATGGAAATAATTGATTTGGTCATAGGATGGGGTTACGAAAAAAAGGACGAGTTGAGGGTTAAAGGTTAAAGGTTAAAGGTTAAATTTTAAATGCAAAATAAATTTATATAGGCTCATTTTGGTATCTAATGTAGCTAAAAAAACCAGCAAGACAACACTAAACCCAATTAAACCAAATAACCCACAAATACCAATACAATATATACATATATACTATTAAACTCTGTAACCTCTAACCCCACAACTCTTCCTTTATGATCGTCACCCATAGGATGTAGAAAATATATAATAGTTTTCATATTCAAAATCAGTACCAAATTATCTATAATCTTAATCTTGACAAATATGCAGTTTCATTTTTGAAACAGTCTAATATATATTTATATTTAGTTATGGTCCATAACTTATGGGTGTTATATAAATAGTTGTATATGTAAATATGTTTTTATATTTTAATAGTACATTTTATAATATAATAATAAGGTTTTAACCATAGAATTTTACTACACAATCACAAATAATTCATTTAGAAATATATAAATGTAGTTATTCTATTATAAATAGTATTTGTTTTTATTTTAAAAATAATTGTAGTAGGATTATTCCTATATGATTATTATAATAATTATATTAGTAACTTATAATTATATAAGATCATTGGATTTATTCATTGACTTATATTAGGTACAATTCAATGGATGTATTAGTTGATTTGTTGTCTAAATTAATTAGAGAATCGTGTATAATATATAAGTTTATTCGAACATTATTTTTTTTAAATCACGATTATCATCAGATCTTATCATCATGATAAGATCATGTTAATAATGATGTTATTTTAAAATGATATACATAATTATTAGTTAAAGTAAGTAGAGTATAATTACATCATCACTGTATTGATCATACTATACTAAATATGGTTATACAAACTCTAATAAAATAAATTAGTAATTAATTTCAAATTAGATATATTGACTAAATAATATATTAGTAACCCTAAAGAAGAACGTTCCGATCTATTACAACTACTATTATACGAGTTATCCATAGTAATATAAATATATATGTATGGATTATATATAATACAACAAAGTCATGTTTAACTTATAATGTATCATACGTTGTATATCAATGACATCTGTAACTATCTTTAAAAGTTTTTTATTTTTATAAAACTTTTTTATGTCATTCTAAATAAACTAATGTTTGATTGAATTTCTATAGTAATACATATTAATTTATTATATACATGATTATGTGTATTTAACATAGTACATATATTCTAAATTTGTGATAAAAATAAAAGTAATTAATCGAAATTTATAAAAAAATTGTTACGAAATTTAAATATAATTTTATATATATAATAATGAATTATGATGAAATTGACATACTCTTCAATTATCATTTTCATTCAATAGTAAACATCTATAATCTTTGGTAAATAAATAAAAATATGGAAGAATATGCAAGAGAACCTTGGTAAATAGAAATAAATATATGTGTTATTTCATACAACTTACTTATTAAATTATACTTTATAATTAAATATTAAAGTATATATATAAATAATTTACATGTAGTTTAAAATTATATTATAAATATTATGTATGTATTCGAATACAAGGTCGGATGAGCGATATAACCTGCTAACTTTCAAATTATAATTTAAAATTAATCACGTTTATATTAAATAATATAGCCCATGGCGAATTGTTGATGATTGCGGAGGTGCCTTTGCTATGGGGGCTATAGGAGGGTCGGTATTTCATTCAATAAAAGGATTCAGAAATGCTCCTAAGGTATCAGTCAATAGTTATAATTAAAAATTAAATTAATTATATCATATAATTTATATGTAAATTTGTACATTATATTATTAATTTAATAATTATATACTATTGCATGATCAAATTGTTATAGTTTTGTTGAATTTTAATGTTTAAAAATATGTTATTAATATTTATATAAAATACTATAATTATATGGATATAACTGGATATAGTGGATACCAGTAAACTCGGACCAGGTAAATTCGGACCACTCTTGAAATAAACTAAGAACACTTTTGAAGAAAACTCGGACCACTTTTATGCTTTAACCCATATTATAGAAATATACTATATATATAGTTATTTTAAACTGGTCCGAATCTTCTTCAAAAGTGGTCCGAGTTTACCTGGTCCGAGTTTACTGGTATTCGATATAGGCAGAACATTTAAACACACATTTATTCAATTAGGCTAATATAAAATATTGATATATATATATATATATATATATATATATATATATATATATATATAGGATCACTAGTAGTGATATAATTGGTTGTGATTCACTACTGATTATATGCTTCATTCTGTAACCAATTATATACCATATATACGTGAATATTGAGTTATTTATTAGTATTATTATCATAATACACATATATACCGTATATTATATACGGTATATATGTGTACGGACAGTATAATACGATATACATGGTATATAATTGGTTAAATATAAACATAGAGCTTTCAATGGAAAGTTATGCTTATCATTTACAGAGTATGTATCATAAGGGCAGTATTTGGTTTTACTGTTTACAAATACCCACATCATGGTAGTCTAGTATGGATGATGAGTTTGGAAAGTATTCAAAATGTTTCAAATAAAGTAAGGCGTGCATAGTCGTTTATAAATAAAGATATATGCATACTTTCACTGTTACTGTATAAAGCTATTTATGATTACTAAATAGCCTAAATAAATATATACCTAATGCATTATTAAGTACAAATTATACTGTAAAATTAACCTGTTATTTTTATTTGTTAAGTAGTAATTTATATATATATATATATAGGCCAACACATATTGTTTTTTTCCTGCTGAATATTTCTAATAAATTTATATATATATGTTCTTAACATATATAATAAATTATATGTATAATTTTTGGTAACATGTAATAATTTCTATTCATCTATATATTCATTTATAACATTATTACAATCTTAACTGTACATTCACAATGATGATATATGAATACATGAATAATGGTTCATAGCATGGCCCTAAAATAGAGCCACGTAGTCACCTTCACTCGTGTAGGAAGAACATCAAATTATAATATATTGTATATATCAATATGCACAAATGTAAGTGTATACGATTTATTTTTAAACATGTGTCAACCACCTCAAATAATGCGCCAATATTTCAAATACTTTCCCCAACTCATTCAACCCCTGTTTAATATAAGTTTACGTAATTATTTGTATTGTAAATATATCTAATTATAAGAGGATATTATAATATACAATAGAATATATGCTTATAAGAAGACCTATTTTAACTATATAATAATAGTACAAAACATATAATAATAGTACAAAACATATGCAATGCATCGAATTGATTGAATATACTTACATTATCCATAAACTATATTTTATTATATGTATTGATAATATAATCTATAGTTTATAGTTTGATTTGGTTATAATTATATTTATGCATATATATACATATGGTGTACTATAAAATTTGTCATCATATGATTTATGTATATGATATAAATATGTATTAAATTAATATTATTAATTAACTAAATGTATTATACAGTATACTATATATCATACAAATAATAATAATACATTTATTTATTTAACATCTATGTGAATATAGAGTGGATACATTTGGAGTCCATATTATGGACCCTTTAAGATGTCTTAGACGTATACTTGTTATTAATAATTGGGAAGGGTCCATAATAATACCATACAAATAAATAACTTTTTATAAAAAATCACTACTACCTATATTAGAACAAGATATACTTTGCTTTCTAGCATTTGACTGTTCCACGGTGAAATATAAACCAGTTATTTATACTATCAAAAAGTGGGTTCATTTCCACATCAGAATATGAAGGCATTGTGAATGGACCCGAATAATTATTTAGGATGCATTTTGCATAAATATTCAATTTGAATATACAGTGTATAATATATAATTGCAATATAGTAAAACTCAGTGATTTATACTAATACAAATTTATATATTCCTTTATACTGTTTTTTCTTCTTTTTTTCAATAATACTTTGCATACTATTATCATATATAATACGTTCATATACTATATAATATATATATATATATATATATATATATATATATATATATATATATATATATTATATATAGAACATATATATTATATACTATATTAATTAGTATATTCTATAGTAAATTTTCTAAAATCAATAATACAATATATTTAAAATCTAGTAGTTTATACCTTCATATAGTTTAGATGCATATTATCTACTATAATAAGTTATAATTATATATGATATTTTAATATAATATACATATCATACATATATATCATAACAAATTCATGAAAAATGTAATAATATAACTAATTTAAACAGGGTAATTATCGTCGACTAATGGGAAGTTTGATCGCTATAAAAGAAAAGGCTCCCATTACTGGAGGTTACACACGCACATTTTCATATTTATATTTTATCTTATAATTTAACAATAATTACGACAAATTATATTATTTTTCATTAATTTTCACATAATGAATTAATTTACAGAATTTGTATATCAGTTCTACCATTAGTAAAATTGGAATACAGATTATAAAAAATTAATTTATAAATAAATTAATAGGGCTAACATTTATTAATTCTAATTATACTCTTACAATAATAACTATAATTCTCACAAATATTGTATATCCGTACGCTCTAACGTGACAAGAATATAAATAAACAATGTAATAATTAGGAAACTAAACAACCGTTACATTAGATAGACACTCTTTCATTAAGTTTGTTATCCGCTTAACGAGTGAACACCGCTATTAAACAGGTAACTTCGCAGTATGGGGAGGTTTATTCTCAGCCATTGACTGTTCGATGGTCTACATTCGAAAGAAAGAGGACCCGTGGAATTCCATTACCAGCGGAGCCCTCACTGGAGCTATTCTCTCCGTGAGAAGTTAGTGAGACTTTATTTACCTCTCATTTAGTTAGAAATATATACCAATTATATTAGTCTCTTTAATAAGAATACAATAGACATATTTATATATATATATATATAAATATATGTCTAAATAGTGACCAGCATAGCTAACATTAAACATTGCTTATAAACCTAAAGTTAAGGAAGTAAATATTACTCATATTAATATTTTTAATAAATGGCAATTTTTAAATATTATAATAGTTTTAAAATTGTTGAAATATTTAGTAGTCAATTTAATTTTATTACACCAGTTATTTTCCGATAGAATATTTTAGTTAACATGTCTTATATAATATGATTTTTGCACATTTATAAATTGAAATAGTCTAGTCAAATAGTATCATTTTTACATGACAATTTATTTATTTAATTATATTTTTTATGGTAAAAATAATAATATTTAAATAATTTTATATAAAAATGAATTATTGTATCATAATTGTTATTTTAGTATAATTATAAAACTGTATTATTGCCTTTAATTCTTTGTATAATATATAATTTTTATATTGTAAAGATAAAGTAAATATATAATTAATATTATTAAAAGAAAGATTATCATATATTATGAAATAACACTGACTTATATTATATTTATAGAAATTTAGGCAGTGGTAGTGTCAATTTAGTAAAGAAATTTATATGTAAATAGGTATCAAAATAAGTGATATTTTAAATAAATGTCAATATATATATATATATATATTGTATTACAAAATATATTCTATTGAATTATAGCTTAAAAATAAGGTAATAAAAGATAATTTCTATTAAATTTTAAATATAAAAATTGATTTATGAAATTTATATATATATATATATATATTATTAGCATTAATTATAAAACATCATTCCTCTTATCATCAGCTTAACATCCTACTATCACTTATCAACAGACGGAAAAGCTGCAATGGCTGGATCTGCTCTAGTTGGCGGTATATTATTGGCTCTTATTGAAGGAGTTGGTATCCTCATAACCAGATACACTGCGCCTCAATTTAGTCAAGGTTAATCTCACTTTCAATGTCAAGTTGACATTGTTGACATTGTCAACAGTATCTTAAGTTTTATTATAATCTTGGTATCATATTATACATTATTATCTATGTTAATATGATATGTATCAAAGATTATGCGAAGAAAAGATGGTTCACTCCCCTCATCTAAGCTATGTAATTATTTTAATATAGTTCCCATACCAACAACTAGATGAATGCACATGTATTATTTTAAGTTATATTTAATATTATCAATTCATAAAGTAATTAATCTAATTATCAGACTAATATACTTTGAATATTATAATATATAATATGTGAATTATATTAAAAATTTATATTAATTTATATTATATTAAAAATATATTTTAAAATTACGACATTTTCACGGCATTGGAAGTTTACATGTAAATAACAATGACTGAATCAATCTACTTTTGACCTATACAAATTCGGTAATATTTTTATGAATTCACTTTTGATATCTCCAAATAATATTTTTGCGGAACACTTATTTTTCGATAATTATCGAATTTTTATACAAATCTTAATTTAATATTATATTAGGGTATTATTTTTCTAATTTACATGTAAACAAATGAGAATCCAAAAATAGATTTTAGTTCACCTACCCGTCGTATTTGCGCTAGTATCATATTTATTTCAATAAATCGGTCGAGTGAACCATCTTTCCTTCGGAAAATCTTTGTATGTATATCATCAATAATATCAGAAATGAATTATATATTTTACAACAAAATTATTTCTGGGTTATGTGATTGCATATCAATGATTACACTATTATTAAATGTAATACTAATACCTAAATATTTATTTATATGAACATTGATATTAAGAATTTAAAAAATAAAAATTATAAGAAAATATAAAATATAGAATTATGAATATTTTACTATAATTAAAATGTGATTTACAATAACAGTAATGATAATAATAATAATAATGTACACATTATTTAATTTATTAATCATACATAAATAATTTTGTTATTTCTTGAAATTTAATATATTTATTAGAAACATAGAAAATATAATTCATAAATATTTTAATAATTAAGATATATAAGTTAGATAACATTTAAATATTTTTAACAATTACAAACTGGTTTCATTTTTATATACTATTAATCAATTCATATTTATTTAGGAATTAATAAAAATCAAATAAATATTACATTAATAATTTAATTATATTTTGTTAATATGTATCATATAATATAATGGATAATAATTTATAATGTTTATTTTAAACTATTCAATATTCCATATATTTAAACTTTTATTTTGAATATTTAGAGTAATATTAATTAAACTATAAAACTTGTAAATATACTTATAAACTAATATACTTCTTATGTGCTCTTCAGTTAATCATCAAATGCCCGACGATCCATCTCAACTCCCTCCTTCTCCCGAACAACTGCAGCAGCAGCCTTCATTCGGTTCTATAGGAGCTCAACACGTTAACACCAGTTGAACAACATCCCAATAGCCAATCAATTTATACTTAACTATAATTTCTATTGAATCAATCAATGATTCCTTGTGTATTACCTACTTCTATATTACTTTAGACGAATGATTTTATGTACATGAAAATATATATTTATTTTTTTTGTAAATAAATGAGATCTTCGTTATTGTTTATTGTTTATTATGAAACTGATAAAAATCTATAGACTGTTGAGGTCTGCGTGCATCTCTGGTTTCGGTTGTGTTTGTGTGTATACATGTGTGTGTATGTATGTATGTATGCATGTATTTTGATAACAAAATCGTAACAAATCATTCACCCGAGTAATGATATTAATGTTCAATACCGTGACAAAAGATAAATCACTGAGTAAAGCGCAGTAAATGAAACCGGTAACTAAATGCAATCTATGAATAATATTATGTAACAGTTATATATAGAATTGAAATTTCAGAATTTATCTGATTGTTTTTGCGTTCATAAAAATGAAAAAAATAAATTCATTTTTAAATAATAAATCGTTGCCAACTGTATATAGCAGTTCGATAATGGTGCGATAAAAGGGTGGGTGAGCCTTTGTTAATACTCCTTAGATAATGGCGTTATGGTTCAATACACCCATCCGACGGGTACCCATTGCGGTTCTTGAGAGACCTGTACAATGGCTTTCTGAAGGATGTCTATTGTTTCTTCGATATCATTATTCACGATCTTCAGGTCAAAGTAGTGTCCGTAGGCTTTTTCGAGCAGTTCAGATTCTCGTGCAAGTCTTTCGAGACTTCCATCCTATAAGGTGGTGATGTCGGTGTATTAATATTTATGTACAATTGAGTGTGTTTATTGCGTTGTTATTCGAAAATAGCGCACACTAGATTAATAAGCAAACGAAATCTCCACTCATTTATTTACAAGACTCCAATTTCACTACTCACTGAAGTGAATTCACTAAATGAGATTTATAAATTAATTCCTAATTTAAATTTATTTTATAATAAATAAATTCTATGTACTGACGATATATATGATTCATAGAGCTATGTTTAACTATGTTAACTTTCTTTTAAAGTATATAAAATGAAGATTACAATTTATATTAATAACAATATTAAATATATAATTTATTTATTTAAAATACATGTAATTTAAATTCATAATAAGCAGAGTTACTTATAATGAAAAATTAATTATTTTAAATAAATGTTTAATTTTACAAAATGAATTTAAAATCATTATTTAATTTATACTTTGAAAATGTGGACGTGACAATTTATTTATTGAAACAGAATTATTATGTTAACAACACTTCATATTTTGATACAATTAAGAAACTTAATTTATAAACAAAAATTGTTTATATAATTATTTCTAATATAAATATAAGTTATTATAAAAAAATCCTTTAAAAATAGGGGTAATTGCCTCGATAAGCTTTACTTTTAAATTATCCGGTGGTACAAGCTTAAATCTGATAATAAAATAAATAATTAAAACAAGGTTCCGACAATAATATACAATATATTAAATTTCACTAAATTACCTTGAATATTATGTCTAATTGTATGAGTTGAATAAATAATTACAGAATTTTCAATATGGTTATATTATATTTAAAAATAGAATATATATTTTTCTGAAATTAAAAATCAATAATTGTATTTCAATAAAATGTATACTATAAATGTCCAGTTTACATATCTAAAAGTCCCAGTCTTAATAATATCTTCTATCTTATATCTAATAACTATGTATTGCTATAATATAATAGACATACGAAACATAAAATAACTGTGATCACTAAATAGGTAGAGACATATAGTGAACATGGCACAATGAAATAATTAGCTCCACAGATTAAGCTCCATTTAATAAGCTATGAAAAGCTTGCATACAATGATGATGATGATGATGATGATGTTCAGGATGATGACACAGTACCACTACAAACGTGCGAGGACATACAGGCGCGGCGCTGACATACAGACACAACAAACCGTATCCACTTGTTTATCATCATCGTCACGGTAACAGGATATTGTCGGCGCTGCAATGAATACAACATAGGGAGTGTAGGACCACGTTCTCAGCACTTTTAGAGCCTAAACCAAGTCATTCTCTATTAGTAGATAGTGGTAGCTCCGATCTGTCTCAACTAGGGGCGGGCGGGGAGGGCGGCGGCGGTGGTGGAGGGGGGCAAGGGGGCTGCGGGAGTGCCGAAAACAACACACAAACACACGCCGGCGCACACAATCACACACGACGGTCGACACAAACTCTGGTGACCTTGACCTACCGACCTCACTAAACGATTGCGTAATATTCGGCGTGGCGATGAAAACGACGAGGGGTGTGTATTCGGCGGTACGGAGGACTTTCAATGCCTTAGTGGAAGTGCTTAGATTAATACGGACACCTCGACGGGGGAGCGCCGGGTGACAGGGCGGGGCTTGCGGCAGTGGGGTGTGGCCGACACTCCCACTTGTAGTAGCGCGCGTTAATGGGTTACTAAAAGCATTAACGGAGGGGATGTCTCTAATGGTTTCGATGGCACATTGACGTGGGCGGCTATTAGGGGGCGGGACAGGAGGCGGGGTTATTGATCTGAGGTTAGTGAGCGAACCCAACGAGGTCACATGGTTAGTAGTTCGCGTGTACGATATAATGGATACATGATTCTAGGGTAAACTAGGATGTTTATTTTAGTTTAGAATTGTTGATCGTATCTAGCAATAGATGGTCGGTGATTCTTTGAAGCCGTTGTCATCAATAGGTGGCGTTACCAGATATGCAACAACAATCCTAAAGATAAGAGGTTGAAGCGGCTATAGAGTAATAGGAAATCTAACGGAAACGCTTAGCACAACGATCACCGAAGAATGACGAAAAAGAATTAAAAATAGAATTTCATGGGAGTGTGTGCGTGTGTGTGTGTGTGTGTGTGAATAGGATTATCGTGGAGAGGAGAGAGTGATGTATCGATATTAAAGGCGACCTCCTTTTAGTGGTCCGAGCAAATGCTTAGAAATAGGCGGATTAGTGTACATCACGCGGGAAACTCGAGAAAAGGTAGTAGATGGGTGTTTCGTATGGGTGTTGTGCTAGGTGTTTGTGTTTCGTGCAGACTTAATGAGGAGGAGGAGGAGGGCAGATATGATGATGATGATGGTGGTGATGATGATGATGATGATAAAGGGAGACAGGGACACTTACGTCTTGGTTGCTTCCGACGAGCTGATTGAGATGGAGATGGGGTTAATAACGCAGGGTAGCACAGAGATATTCGGGAGAAGTTCTGCAGCAGCCGCCGCCGCAGTAGTGATTGGAGGACGCAAACAGATAGAGAGAAGGACATCGGATAGAGAGAAAGGGACATCAGATAGAGTGTGAGGGATATCGGATAGAGAGAGGGACATCGGATAGAGAGAGGTACATCAGAAAATACGAAATGAAGGAAGAACTAAATATAAATTGCGTATATAATAAAAAAAAGAATAAAACTTAAAGTCATGAATTCGCCAGATTCGAAGAGGGTTGTGGTTTTGGTTAATATTAGGGGGTGGAGTTAAAATTAGGGGAAGGGCGAAACGTAAATGCTCATCGGTTATCGTATTGTTATGGATACGGGGGTGTAGGAAGTGGCGCGAAAGATTGGCAGGGCACGGGGTTCATGCCGGGGTTGGGACGGGGGCGATGGGGTCGCCCTTCCTACCTGTGGTTCGACGTCCAGTATCGCCATTAGATTGTCGTCGTGTATTTGCCGTATCGTCTCCAGCTTAGTACCGTACATAGCATCATCGTGAGTGCCGTATTCCAGGTATTCATTGCCAGCTATGTCGGACATCATTCGCTCGTGAGACACAAAGTAGTAGTTACGGCCGTGCTCTTCGTCGGGTCGCGGAGGTCGTGTGGTATCTAGGTCAATGTGCATAAGATTATAGGTCGCGTTGTATATAGGTCAATGAGCACTGTATTATAGGAAGCTGTAATTGATCACCTTGTTATTAGCTAGATTTATGCATACTTTGATACAAGATGGTATGTGCTATGTATCTCTATTAGTGTTTTTTTAAATAAAATCCAATAGAGTACTAACGAGGAATGGGGTAAGCAAATTTCTCAGGATACGTCATGATCAGTGTGTTCTTTATGTGACGACGTCCCACTCCATGAGCTCCTGATCAATCAATATGCATTATTTACATAGTTTATATATATATAATAATTAAGGACAGGCTTTAATCTTTAAATTAAATTACTTATATATTGTTTTCTATGATATTTTTAATACCTAAACGTAAAAAGATCCTTTTGAATATACAAATATATTTTAATTTAATTATAAATGGCTAATGATTAAATAGAGATAATTCTCTAATGTTGCATTTATGGTATTACACTTTGTAAATAAAGTATCTGATTAAAACTATTTGCGGTTTGGTTTTGGGTTTTTGTTTATTTATAATGATGTGTAAAGAAATTCTATGATAATATTACGATACACATAGGATAAAATCTAGATATATCTATGACAGATATTTAGATATATAACTTAAATATCTAGATTTATAGATATAGTAGAGCTTGATCAACATTTAGAAGGGTTATATATTTTACAAATATAATTTATATAAATATTATTTCATTTACAATTATTTAATTTCATATTCGTAATGATACTTTTTTTACTACAATAATTCTTTTATTATATTTTGTATAACTTATCAATAATAATATTGTATCCTAAATTGCGGTTATTTTTATCAGCAAACAATACATATTTTAATATTTTCATTTAATTAGGTAGAAACTACTATTTATCTTTTGTTTACATACTATATATACTTAGTGAGATGGTTAATTAATGACATATATGTATTAATACAAATTTAATACAATTATATTTATATTATGTGACAGATTAATTTGATAAATTTGATGGATTTATATATTATAATTAAATTATTTAAATTAATTTTTATATTAAATATAGATATATATATATTGCAATTATGATTATATAAATATATGATAATAGGACACAATTTATTGTTCTATCACCATCATATCTATTTACTTAAGATGCATCATGAATATAACCAAAGATAAGTATGTTTTATCATTAAAATAAAGTGAATTAATTATAATGAGATATTGATTATTAACTATGATTTAAGGAAAATATTATTATTTACAAAATTCAGAATAATTAGTAGAAAAGCTAATGATAAATTAGATGATTTTCAAATTGAATAAATATTATAAATAATAAATACTATAAATAACAAATATTCTAAATAATTAATATTATAAATAATAAATAATAAATATTAGCTATAAAAATAAATATAAATTATTATAAATAATAAATTCATATCCATTATATGACTTGCATATTATCTAAACCTTCTAAGGAAAACAAATATGTTATTCATTAAAATTAAAGAGCCAACATTTGTATCAAAGTTATAATTACTATATCAACCCAGATAATTTGTAATATGATACACTACTATTGTTAGTAGCATGTTTTATGAGATTTAGAATATTAATATGATATTATAACATGTGTACTATCACTAATAATATTATATATTAATTCAGATAATCTAGCTAATGTACCTATGCTTTGATTTCAGGAACAGATATTAACGTTAACAGTTGCGAGTGATCACTAACCGAGAAGAACTAGTGTTTTCCTCATGAAGCCAGGCAGCTTCACCACTTCATCGTAGGTCACTAAGTCTAATTGGTCGAACACAGAGTTATGCTTCGCAAGGTATTTATCACGATAATGCTTCTTCTTTTTGTTAAACCACGAACAATTCACTGAAAGTAGTATCAAATATTATGTAATACGTGATATATTAATGATTATATGGCATGAGATTAATGTAACCTATATTTTAGGAATATATTCATGACAAATAGATTATAAAATAATATAAATATTTAAATAAATTAATAATCTTTTCAAGAGTTAAATTAAAAATTTAGGAATAAAATCAATTATATATATATATATATAATAATATTGAATATAATGTTTTTAATTTAATAGAGTAAATAATATATCATGAATATTGCATTTTATCTGTGTTAAAATATAATATTCAAATTAGTTTTTCCCGTCTTACGTTTTGTGTAAGAATATAATAGAATACTATAAAATAGTATTTCTATAAATTATACTACAACGATATAGAATATACTATACATTGATAAATTATATTAACATAATAAACTTATAAAAAATTAACTTGAATATTAGTCAAATATCCATGTATAAAATATAATCTGATAATTTTAATAATAATAATATTTCAGATTAATACGGTGTACAACATGTACTACATAGAATCATATATAATACTATAGTGTACTCTAAAATATACTAGAATTGTATAGAATAATGTAGATATTCTATAATCCCATTCTATAAAAACCAGTTTGATTTCGTTTAGCTTTATCGATAGCGTCGCATGCCGTTCTCCACTCTTGAAGTTCTGGAGATGGAATGAGACCCGCGGGGCTCGCGGATGAGCCCCCTTTGTTCTGGTGATTGTGGGGGGCGTCGACTTTCAACGAAGGGGAGGACCACAGACGGGCCTGCCACCAGTTGTGATCATCTTTACTGTACGAGAGAGTAGGAAACATAAGAATTATTACAAGTTAATGCATTATGTTATTATATGTATAGTATAGGTGGTATTACATGTTATATAAGTAATGTAAGTGAACTGTATTATAAAATGCAACTATATATATAGAAACAATATATATATGTAAACAAAATAGAAATATAGATAAATATGTAGAGTATGATATATATGTAATCCTGTGTAATATCTATGTTTATATATTGCCAATATAATATTGGTGATACCAAATTATAGTGAAACCTTATATATTTATGATGCCACCAAAGGGATTAATTATCAATATCTATATCATCTAGCAGTAATCTAAATATAAATCATTGCATAACAAGAAGTTATTGTTTTCTAGTATGAATTACAAGATGTTATATAATCCTCAGATGCAATAAATAATTTGACATTGCAAGGATGTGTCCTTATTGGTTCGCAGTTGGACGGCAGTGATGAGTGGGAGAGCATAAATATAATGGGTAATATAATATGTTATTGGGTATTCTTCATGTTACACTTGTTGATCTCAGTAGCTAACCTCAATATCAAGAGAATATCCCCGATCGAGAATTTAATACCGGCTTGAGCGCAAGGTATGAGGTCATCATCGATGGGGTCATAGTTGAATAAAGCCCGCACTGATATCTATGGTAAGGATAATATAGGTATGTGTAGATAATATTAGTATCATGTTGTGCTTTATTATAATTGTATATAAGGTGCCAGTTTCCTTTATTTAAGGAAATAGTATATATATGAATAACAAATGAACTAATTAATGTCATATGTTAAATATAATAAGTACTAAATGATATGTATATTGATACAGAAGCGATGCACTAGAGTGAGCTACTAGTGTTGACTGACTTCGCATTGAGGCACTGCACTCCTGTAGCTGGGCACAATCTTCAGGGTAACGCTGCCACGAGCATCGCGTAACTGTTTCTGTAGGGTTTCAGCGGTCTGATCCGATACGGCGATACCGTTGATCTCTCTGATGTCATCACCGATGTGTAGGGTACCTGGGCGTGGTTGTTATGCATGGTAGACAGGGAGACACACATGTGCAGATCAAATAGATACTATATAGGCATTACTAGAACCACCTATATAGGGGGACTTGGCATTACATAGTATAGAGAGAAACATAGGTGACGAGGTATACATATAGAAAACTGAATGTGTAGAGTTGAGAAGTTGATAATAAATAGGCATATTAGATAGGTAGGTAGATACTATATAGATTCATATTATTTAGGCACATACTATGTAGGTAGATATACTGGATAAGGTTGTAGATAAAATGTTGTTGGTAATTAGGTTAGCAGATATGAAAAGTTAGATATGCAGATAGGTAGGTAAATATACAGCCACTAAAGCAGGTAAGTAGGTTAATGGATAGACTGAATGATATAATATAATGATGTCTAGATGATGCATAAACATATTCACCTTTGATATTATATAACTCTTATATGAGATTAGTAAATGGTTCTAGCTGGTTAGTAGTTGTTATGTAATACATGATGAGCATGAGGATGGGGAGGTGAGGGAAGAGGGGGTGAGGGAGGAGGGGAACACTGACCTTGCCTGTCAATCATTCCACCATGCATGATGCGAGCCACTATGCAGCGATTCTCATCGTTCATGCGTAGAGTTATACCCTGCGACGTGTAGTAATCTAGTTAAACTTTAATAATACTCAAATACTCATATATATATATATATATATATATATATATATATATATATATATATATATATATATATAAATATATCTGCATAAAATGCAGGAGAATCATATATAGAAGACATTAAATATAACAACTATATATATATATATTCACCATTGGTTCGCTGGTAGTCTTCTGGAATTGAACGAGCCTCACTCTGGTGACATTCTCTACTTCCATCTCATGACCGCTATGGTCACCAGAATCTAGTCCTGACATCCCGTTTGTCTACATTAAATACATAGTATTATTGCTTACTTTTACTTAATTATGATTATAAGTTATAGATATAAATCATAATTATTTTAAATATGTTATAATAAATATTTATTTATAAAAATATACTATTATATTAATTTGCATACACTTTAATTGATATAAATTAATTTTTAAATATAAATAGTTAATAATTAATAATTAATATAAAATTACAATCATTTCATTAATTTAAAGATTACAATTTATTTTTCATATACATCTGAGAGTGAAAGATATTATTATGACTTTGGGGAAGGTTACTCCATCTAAATATTTTATAGATAATATTCTATTAGAAAACGTTAATTTTATAATTATTTAGGAATACAATTTGAAAATAGAATTTAAACATATTTATTATTTTGTAAAAATTGCATTTTTTGTATTCACTTTTTAGATGCTTTTCTAAATAAATCCATTATATATATAGAGTATTATTAAATCCAAATACAATTTATTTTAAACCCATATTATAATTTACATCCATAATTTGCTCACTTTTTCAAATGTAGGTAAATTGCAAAATCTCAAAATAGACCAAATTGGGAGTGCACAAATTATTTACTGGAAGATTAAATACAAGATGTATATGATATATAAATTCATAAAATATTAATTATAAAACATATAAAGAGAAATTATTATTTTAAAGATTTTATAAGTATACATTATTTGTTTGTATCGTATTATTATTGGTTAATTTGATTTTTAACATGTTGTTTTATAATATATTTAAAATGTATCATTTACATATTAAACTATATAATTAATAATTAATTACTATTAAGGGTTATAAAGTTAAAAATAATTCTATATATTTAAAGTAGAAATTGAATATTTCTATGCCTTTATTTTTAAAACAATGTATTTTATTTCTATTTTCAATTATTTTTACCTTATATTTTATTTCTATTTTCAACAATATTTTCGTTTATTTTTTTACAATATACCTTATTTCTATACATTTTTCATTTAATTTTTTAACTTAATCGTAAAATGTTTTAATATTAATTAATATTTTAATTTCATATTATTCTTTGTGTATTAAATTATATTATAATTATTTATAGATTATACTCTATATATAAACTATATATAAACTATATCTATATATATATATATATATATATATATATATATATATATATATATATATGACTATATATTTGATTAAATAAAGTATCAAATATATAAATACATAAGTCAAAGTGATTAAATAATAATTAAATACCTTTACTTTTTGTATAAAATGATCATAAATAAATAAAACTTCATAGAAAAAATATTTTCAAAGATACATTTTTTATAAATGTATATTCCAGGCATACATCATGTAATATTATTTAATGTTTTTATCAGATTAGAAAAATAATTTCAACGTAGATAAAAAATAAGATTCAACGTAAATTTAAATTAATTTACCATCGAACTGATTTAATAAATGTAAATCTATATTAAAAATAAATAAAATAAAAAATGTTTTGAAAGGTAATTGTGACTGGATGTATTCACTAAATATATTTGATTATCAATCACCCACCAAACGATGTGCTATCAAGTGACTAACAGGTGATGAAGATCTATAAGCGAGGTCGTAGGGCGAATACCCGTTTGTGGTTCCGCCGTTATAGGTATAGCCGGCGGTCAAGTAATGCCGTTCTTGTGGTGGTGTTACTCGCACTGCCCGGTCGCCGTACACATCTCTAGAACATACATCGTGGGCTTTTAGCATTCCCTGTAGTGGTGGGTGTAGTGTTATGTGTAGTGATAGTATAGGTGGTGTATATAGTGGTATAAGAAGTTGTATGTATAATGGAGTTTGTAGTTCTATTTATAGAAATATGTGTATTATAAAAGTATAATTATGGTGTTATGTAGTGGTATGATTAGATGTATAGATATAGTTAAGTATGCTATGTTCAGTGCAAGGGTTTAGTGTTTACAATCTATTTGTATATAATAAGCATTTTGAAGGAATTCAAAATGTTGGGATGATAAATTACTCTGATAAATTAGGAAATAATAAAAATAATAAATATACATTAATTTGTAAAATTATGTTTTATATCAAATAACAGTTTACTTAAATATATTTAAATACAAAACACACATATATATATATATATATACACTCAAACAAGCACTTACACACTCATTCACATAGAGATACACACACACATATATATATATTACATAATATATATTATATATATACCAAGCATATATTTATACAGATAGAATAATACTCTAGCTATAAAGATGTAATGATGGACCATATGATGCTATCAATCTTTCAATATTGTTATATAATATTGTATAATCCTCTGTGTAAATCAAATTATAGATGTATACTATGGTATAATATAGTGTTATTATGTAATTATTATTTTCAAATTATAGTATTCACTATTATCAAAGATTTTCCGAAGAAAAGATATAACACTTACGCGAAATCGTGTAATTCGAATTTTTATACAAAATAACCTGGTGCCACCTATAGGGGGATACTTTTAGGAACTATGCGTTGTTTATAATGTAAATTCGTATTTAACTATACACTTTTAAAATGTTAAATAATATGCTTTAAATTAATATTTATATGATGAAAACTAAGTGTTCATTACTAATATATAACAAACAAATATGATATGTATGTTTTAAATACTATAAGTATATATTTAGTGAGTAAAAGCTAATTTATATGTAATTTAATAGAGCAATGAAAACAGAGCCGAACCTAAATCTATTTCAGTGATTTCGATACTACTAAATTACGTTGCATGCATAGGGAGTGTTATATCTTTGCTTCGAAAAATCTTTGCTATTATTACACAGGAATTGTATTATAATATATATACAATTCTATTTTTATGCACATTATTTTATTTAATATTTAAAACACATATTAAATATAATATATAGTAACACTAGTGTATAATATATATAGAGAAATTATGAAAATGGAATAATATATTATTATAGTAATATTAATATGAATATATATATATATATTTTTATATATATAATATATTTAATGTATATTTTGTTTTTACACTGTTAATAATAATAGCATGCAACATCATTTACTTTATAAAATATCAATAAGTAAAGGGTTTAGTTTACAAAACATTTTAATCGTTTTCATAGATAATTAAGTAGGTTTGTATCTGCAGATATCACGGTATACTAATTACCTTATTATAATTATATTTCTTATTCCGTGTCATCATAGTTATATACATTAGAATTTATTTTGTACAAACATATATATCTATTTATATGTATATTTTCTAGTTTTAAAATAGAACAGCACTCATTGAGATGTCATCAGAGATAGTGATATCGCCCCCCACCAGTACTGTCTTCCTATACACATTTCACATCGTAACGCGTCCATTGTTTAGTAAACAAAACATTAGTTAGTAAATACTCCGCCATCTAATTATAAATAAAACACATTCACTTAAACATACTCGCATGTATATTATTTCAAATACTTTAATACACATTTAACGTTGTATACATACAGTGCATTTCATTATTATTTAATTCAGCAGTTACATTAGTATGTATTGAGTATACTAATTTGATGATAAGGACATAACCTCAATATCGTAACACACTACAAATATAGAGTTATATCAATACACAAGGGCTTTGGTTATATTATATATATATATATATATATATAATCATGTTATATATAAAAATAGTTATATAACGTCACGAAGGATGTGAAATCTACTATATTAATATGCGGTATGCATTCATGAGTTACTTTTCTATGGATGGATGAAGATGATATAGATATAGATCTCTAAAGCTGCTACCACTCGATACGTATTCGTATGTGCTATAGTGTCTATATACGCGATGGTATAAACAATGGGCATATGTCTTATTTCTCTCTCTCACCGTCCCCCATGCAAACATCCACACCAATTACTATGAATACATCGGCACACAAATATCTTCTATAATTATAGTATGGTTATAATTCCCATATTATTACATAGACATATGTAATATATAGTATACTATATATTATATATACTATAATTAGTATATATATATATATATATATATATATATATATTAATATACCCTGTTACGTTAATGTAAGTTACTCAAATATACATAAAAGGTATAAAGCTAATAATCCGTATACGGAATTATAATTTACCTTTTATGTACAACATTGATTACAATTTAAGGAAATTGAATTTTATTAACAAAATGTATAAACTTATTATAATAAGTATACTATATATATAGTATTTAAAAAAAGTATACTATGGTATAGGATATATATATACCTATATATATATATATATATATATATATATATATATATATATATATATATATATATATATAATAGGTACACTTGTTGTATTTCAATTAACACGTTGATAAACATAAATTGTACTTTTATATTTATTTTATATACTTTTATAAAAGGTACAATTTATATTCCGAGTGAATATTTACAATACCTCCTATAAATTAACCACCGAGGTTATAGGAGGTATTGATATTTATCATTACAATTAGTTACACTTTTAAAACCAGTTATACCTTTATTCATATTACACTCGTTCCTACATTTTTAAAAGTGTAGAAAAACTATAATCTATGGTAATATCAAAGTCTGAGATTTGGTAATACTATGATTATATGACATAATTTGTAATGTACATATATATATATAACGTAAAACTAATATTCTCTTGAGTAAACTTAATGCTTACACACAAATATATGCTGTTATTCATATACCTATAGGTAGTGGTAGTGTATACACTACACACTCTACGCCGTACTCATGAATAAACGTTTACGGTTATATAATATCAACGTAATTGGAGTTACATAGCTGATCAATGTACATATGTATGTTAATAGGATTACTGGTTAATTTTCTGTAAACATATATCGGCTTATTATATACACACACACACACACACTATATATATATATATATAATTACATGAAAACAAGAGAATCGTGCTTTAGTAGAATTATTGCCATGATTTAACTAAAGCGGTGGTGGTGGCCAATGCTATCCACACATACACACACACATACGTCGCGTGGAGTAATTATCGGTCGGCGTTACGTAACAACTCCCCGAGGGTGATTACGTAATGAGCGATGAGCGTTTGAAGTATGCTATGACGTCATTCTATTGAATTACTCGCGGAGGAGGCGGCGGAGGTGGCAGAGGAGGCTATAACTCCCGTAGGAGGATGCGCCGAAGAGACTGCAGATGATGATGATGATGATATGACGGTAATTCGGATGGACGCCACCACGATGACGTCATCAATCGGATCGCCAGAACGGTCAACTTAACAACCCAGCTAGTGGGGCGTGAAGAGAGACGTTGATAATGATGATAATCACTGCCGTATACGGCGGGGGTACGATTGCATGCACAATGGACGCGTGCTATAGCATGTCATATGTTCATTTATATCGTCTACTTGTTGAAAAAATATAGCAAATATAGAGGATATATTCAATTTTATATTTAGTATATTCGTATACTGTATATAATGCATGCTATACAACTTAAGTTCGTATACGGTGTAGATCCTATAGGGATTAGTGATGTGTACATCACTACATAGTGTACCTAGAACTCATTTTAGAGTTGGTAACGCGCCTGTCCGGAGTTATTCGCACACTCACTCGCACACACGAGTCGCACCTTCGCGCACACGAGCGTGTGTAGGCCGAGATTCGTATTAAACTGGCCACTCTCTTCCTCAAACTCCTACTCCATCTCATTATTTATCTTACTCTCACTTTCCTCCCTACATTATGTAGTCCACTATTCCCACTCTTCCCTCCACTAAATACGCATCCATATACACACGGTTTCCTAACTGTACCTTATCCTAAAGATATATAATTCAATATTTTCATTATGATTATAGGAATAGGGTATATACACCCTTCTAAAATATGTGTTCAAGTGTCATATAATATATATATATATATAAAATTAAAAATATATATATACATATATGAAATAATATATAAGCAATATTTAATACATTTTAACAACAAATGAATACATACATTAATATACCAACATTAATGTATGTATTATTATATACTATTAACATATAACTTCTAAAATAAAGAAGATAACCATACTTAGAAAAGAAAAACTACAATGAAATAAAAATCATATACAACTAAAGTATACTAAACTAAATACAACTGTTAAATAAGTTGTATATCCCGGTTATTAGTTATATATCAACTATTATATGAACTATATTGTGATTGATGCATTTTTTAAGCTTTAAAAACATTAATCTTTAAACGTTAACAATAGAAAGGATTTCGTAAATCGTAATGTGTAGAAGGAAAATACATTGTATCATTTATATGTAGGTCCTATTATTATTATTTTATATTTTTATAATATATATATATTCTACCATGGTATACCATATATTTGTTGTGATGGTCAAGGTAAATATATGACATATAAGTGTATCTGAATTATAACGTGCAGATTTCAATACGCCACCGTCGATATAGCGCTATATATATCGCGTCATCGTAATGGTATTGCATCACTTCTTCTTACTGAGTGACTGCTATGACGTCACTGGCTCGTTACGCAATACTAGTACTTGGATCGCGACGTGATATCACGTACCGGAAGTAGATGTGTGCACAACCCGCTGTGCTAGCTGGTGAGGACAACACGCATGACTGGTAGAGTGGTCACCTGACAGGCCACCGCAAGACCACACCGTCCAGCACTGATAACGCTAACGAGATCGGGGGAGATAACGCGAGATACTACGTACACCGCGTTATCTCGGCCAGCAGCACGCGGAGAAGTCTGCCCTACGTTAATCTAGCATCATAAACAATACTGTACTGTTGTTGTTGTTATTGTTATTGTTACAGTAGTGTATAGTATTTCCTTATTGGTTTAATTAGAGATTATTTACATCTACCGATATAGTGGAAGGGGCGGTCCAGGGTAGAAATAATGGGGACTTATTTTTTAAATATATAAAAATGCAATGATTATCACATGTATATATATAATATTTATATTATTGTACAATGTACAATGTAAATATCTAAGTCATTATTCTTGGATTGATAACATTGTTTATATTTTATTTAAACAATTATAATTGTTTTCATAATATGTCAATGTGGCTTATAACTCCCCTGTAGTAGTTTACAACTACTACTATAGTAATAGTACTAAATAGTATTGTACTACTACTATAGTGGTATACCACTACCACTACCAACATATATGACGTACCACTACTACTACTACCACTGTCACTGCAAATGGCATACTACTATCAATATCTCTATCACTAACACTGTTTATACATGTACCCTGTACTAACTGTACCCTTAAAACTACCACTACCACTACCATCACCTTATATGCCATACTACATATATAAATGTATAATACTACTATTAATCATACTACCACTACCATTACCACTAAAACTCCCACTACTACTACCACCACCATCACCACCATATATGACATACCACTGCTAATACCACTGTCACTGAAATGGTCAATGACAATGCCATATCACAACACTGCTACTACCACTACCAATGACATACCACTACCACTATTATATATTATTATTCTACTATAAGTATTGCAATTATGAATATAATTATTTGCACCGAGAGAACTTGTAATAGCAGCACGCCGCCAGTAATGACCACTACCATTATAGATGACATGCCCTAGCCCCTGCTATACCTTGCGAGGGTGTATCAGCATCACTACTATACAATATAATTAATTAGCAAAATGCTCACTCACTGTGCTCAATATAATCTAAGGTCAGTGTTTATTATATAATATGCACTATATGAATGATATTAATAAAATTAATATATATATATATATATATATATATATATCCTTATATATGTGCAATATATAAATACACACACGGATGCGCATAGTGTGAGCCGCACACGCATGCACGCATCCACACACACATGTATAAATAATGTATATTATATAAGTGATGGTGAGATAATAAAATTTAACAAAATATTTATCAAAGTTGTTGGAAATATCAAAATTAATATGTGAAATAAAATATGATTAGAATATTAAATATATAATACTGAAATATGTAACTAATAAATTATCATTTCTATATAGATTAGGAAAAACTCTTTTAAATGGTATTTTGTTTTATAAATGCATTTATAATGTTAGTATACAATATATTTTTTAAATCCAATTTAAATCTAATTACTATAAAATAGTCTGTATTTGAAATACTATAGAATTATACATAAAATTAGCAAATACAAGTAATTCTCATATATTACATTTTACCAATTAAATGTCTAATTAGAACACTTTTTTAATATTATAGTATATATACATTGTATATTCATAAGTATATAGTTATATCAGCTATATTATTATAAGTTCATACATGTATATCCTACACACACAAAAAAACAATTATTTAGAACTTTTGAGAACTTTTGAGAACTATATTTCTAGAACTTTTGTGGACAATTAGAGCCTAAAAGTTCCGGAACTTTTGGGATCCTGGTTCTCAAAAGTTCTGGAACTTTTAGGAACTATAGTCACTAATGAAAAGTTTCTAAACTTAACATAAATTCTTAGGATAATAACATGGTAGAAAAAGTATAAAAAATAAATCAATATAGTAGATATTTTATTTATTTTAAAATTTAATTATATATTTATACGAAATGTGTATTAAATATATATGTATATATATATATATATATACATAAATATATTAGTTAACAAGTTAATGGTATAGAAATTATTTTTAAATTAAGTATTTAATTAGTATTTAATTACTGATTAATATAATTAAAAAAAAATAATATTTAATATCCGATATATTATGTAAGTATCTGTAATATATTATATTATATTAATTATTAATATACAAGTAAACTGGACAAATAATGTATATATATATACATACATCAATATTAGTATTGATGATTAAGATATTATTTTCATAAATATTCTTATAAACTTTATTATATAATTAACTTATAAGTAATTAATAAAAAAAAATTATTTTCAATTTTTTTTAAATGATACATATTTTATAATTATTTTAAATATTATTAGATCTATTGAGGTCTTATTTAGGTGATCATGTCGGATATTCCAGTTAGCCATTGCGATTACAATAATATTCAAATATAATTATGTATATGTCTTACATCAATTTAAATAAATAATATATTATTTTATTGTTAACAATATTTATTAATTTTCAACTAGATTATTCAACATTTTTCAGTTAGAAAAATATTCCATTTGTAAAAATCAAAATTACATAAATATATTACACTTAATAATTGTAAAATGTATAAATCACTTTTAAAGTTTTATATAAATCTACAATATAATATCAAAGTACACCAGTATATCATACATATATGTATTTAAGTGAAAGGAAAACAGTTAGATCTTGGTTTTGAACTAACTAGGAAACAGAGTCGTAGGGTACCAGCAAAAGTGATTACAGATCTAAGCTATGCAGATGATATTGCTTTAATATCACAAGATATTGAGCAGGCTCAAGAATTACTATCAAATGTAGAAACCCAAGCTTTAAAATTAGGTTTAAAAATAAACTCAAGAAAAACTGAAATAATGGCTTTTTCTCAAAGTGAACCAATAAATATCCACTCATTACTAAATGAAGATATTAAAGTAGTAAATAACTTTAAATACTTGGGTGCATGGATGAGTAGCTCATCAAAAGACTTTGAGATCCGAAAGGCACTAGCTTGGCAGGCATGTCACAAGTTGAAAAAACTCTGGAATTCCAAGTTAAAAAGAAAACTAAAGATTAGGACTTTTCAAGCCACTATTGAAAGTATCCTACTATATGGCAGTGAGACTTGGACGATCGACAAATCACTTGAACGGAGAATAAATGGATGCTATACAAGGTTATTAAGAATGATTCTGAATGTATCATGGAGAGACCATATAACAAATGTTGAACTCTATAAAGAACTACCAAAAATTACCGATGTTATAACTACTCGTCGTCTGCGAATAGCAGGTCACTGCATCCGTCACGACGATGAAGTAGCTCATGATCTGATTTTATGGCAACCAACGTCTGGAAAAAGCAACAGAGGAAGAAAAGCTGTGACGTACATTGATAATTTAAAAAAGGATACTGGACTAGATGATGTGAATGAAATACGTAATGTTATGATGATTCGTGATGATTGGAAGAAAATTGTAAAGAAGGGTCGAACGGGAGTTCGACATAAGTAAGTAAGTAAGTAAGTATATGTATTTAATGTTGTATACACAGTAGCAATGTGTTTATAATAGAGCTCCGTATAAGTGGTAAGAGTAAACTCGTATATAGTGATAGACTGTGTGCTCTAATATCGGTGAACAAGATATTAGTGTTATATAATACCTATATAGGTATATCTATATGCTCCAGAGACAGCCACTACTCATTATATGGATAACTAAGAATGATATATATATAAGTAATTAAATAGAAAATATTATGTTACAATATTTTCTAGGTATAACTATACATATATATATATATATACACCGAACAGGTGTCAAATTATTAGATTTTAGGATTATAAAAAATATATAATTATTATATAATATACTGTGTACATCGATCAATTATATATATATATATATATATATATATATATATATATATTTCATAAGCATTATGTATACTAAAATAAGTTTATAATATAATATAACACGTTATATACGAACCAGTTATTAATATAATAATGGCCATGTTTAACAAGGTGAAGTACGTAATATTAAATAATATCGATTACCAGGTATTATTACACCTACTACTATTATATTACTACTATTATTATATAACAGGACAGCCGATAGCGTGCGTGATATAGGATAGATGTACTAGAAGTGGATGGCACACGTTAGCTGTATAGTGAGGTGGCGGGCGTCCGATTTACAAGTATATGGTTTATCACTGAAATGAATTGATTAGCCGATTGTTATCACTGAAATGAATTGATTAGCAGATTGTTATCACTGAAATGAATTGATTATGGCGAAATAAATAACAATACCTCATATAGGAGTATAAAACCTCGAGGTCATGGTTGTTCAATAACCAATAGTGAAACTATTGGCCTCAAAATTGAAAATGTGAATATAGAATCGATGTAGACATCACATCATGTGATTCACATGGCGATGAATTAACGTATACGTTATATACATCGTATACGTATATATATATATATATATATATATATATACGTATACATATACGAAGTATACATATTGTATACAGTGTACAGTATACTGTATACAGTGTACAATGTACACTGTACAATAGACCGGTTCGTACTACAGTTTTTTTCGCAATTTTAAAAACCTTCACATGTGACAATTATGTATGCTATGATGAATAAGTGTTTAAAATTTTAGACCTATATCTTAAATATTGTTATGTCACGAGACCTTTTTATTTTAACATTGAATACATACAAAAGTTAACATGGGGGAGATATAGAAATAAGTTTTATTCCATTTTTATAAAATTGGATGATTTTTTTTAAGCTAACTATGGATATATCCTAGAAACATATATAACAAGTAGTATTAACAGTACAACATATTTTTCATAACAATCTAGATGCCCAGATTTTATAAAATAATTTTAGTCAACAAAAATATCTAAAAATCGTATAATTTAATATAAATAAATTATTACAATTTAATTTAAAAAATTAAAATATATAATTTATAGATAATAATAATACAATTCAAATTAATTATTAAAAATTTAAAAATTATTTTTAGAAAAAAAATTAACATAATTTTTAAATTTTTTTGGATTTTTATTTTAAATATGAAATACAAAATAATTTTACATATTTTTTAATTTTTTTAATTATATTTATATAAAGGACATATATATCTAACTTATATCCACAATTCAATACAATCTGATCACTCAAATGTATGTAAAGTATAATTATATATATTAATTTAAAAAAATTAATTATTTTTTTTGAATTATTTTGAAATAAATACTTTGTAAAATGGTGTATTTTCTCGAGTTTTAGGAGACATTAATATTGGTAATTTGTAGATATAAACATGAAATATAGATATTAGATTAATAATAAATATAAATAATGGTATATATTATATTAATTCATTAAATATAATACAAATACATAATTAATTTTAAATATTAATTTAAATATTTGTAAACATCAAAGATAATAAGATGGTGTCATTACTATTATACATGGAATATTATAGATTTTATCTTAAAATAATAATTTATATTTCAAACTTTAAATGCTTCGTGACCAAAGGTAACTATTTTTTTATAAAAATTATTAACGCATATTATACTAAAATATAGATATGTATTATATTTTATATGAAGGATTACAAATTGAATCGAACGAACCAGTCTACTGTACAATTTACAGTGTACATTGTATAACTTTTCTATAGCCTTTTCCTTATAAGGTATTTACATAATCCTTAATCTACATTATATAATGTACACTTACAATATTGTACATTGTACACTGTACATTATAATATTGTATTAATGATTAAACACGTGGAAAGTATACTCTTGTATAGTATACGTGATATGATGAAAAGTACACTATATATAGTGTATAATATATTATATAACGTTATAACGTAAACTAATGAATACGAATTATATATGGTTTACCATTATATATGTGCACAGTGCACCAGTAGTGAGTCTAGGCATTCATGAGAGTTTGAGAGAGATAGGTAACGAGTGGAGTGATTATATACTATTAATTAGGTACGTATATCTGAAACACATCGAGCAGGCATATAATTTCTTCATGGACTAATAGATTAAACTCAATAGCTATTGGGTATCTGATAGAAAATTTCTATATTGTATTTACAGTCTTTTAACGTGATCAACGAGATTTCTCGAACTTTCTCGCAAGTTATATCGCGAGTTCTCGACGTATCTCGAGTTTCATAGACACAGGGAGGTCGCTAATTTAATCCGATGATATCGTTAACGAATACAAAGTGAAATAATAACAATAATATATTGCATAACAAACCTTAGCGTTACCATATTTACGATTATCTATTTGTATGACCTATATATATATATTAGATAAGTATATATGTAATATATATATATATATATATATATATATATACCAGTAGGTATCTTAACACACGATATCGTAAACATTAATCATTATAATCTATTAAACATATTATTTTGATTCAGAAAATACAACTCTTAGTTTTTACACTTGATACCAACTGAAGTAAACACAGTAATTTTAATATAAAAAGTATATATATAAAGCACACTATTATATAAATTGATTATTATATATTCTATATATATATATATATATATATATATATAATAATATTTTAAAAATAGAATCACATTTGTACGCATACGTTTATATAAATAAAATTCTTATCATAAGAATATTTAATTTTCGAACTTCATTATTTTAAAACAACATAACTTTGAGTTTCACATTAATTAAATGTAGTCGATATTATATTAATACGATGTACACATATTGATGTATGTATGCATGTATATATTGTATATATTCGTATATGAATGTGTATGTGTGTAATTTATCATAGACAAATTTGCACGAACAAACAACTTGTTTATGCGAATCTACATCATACAAATAATATTAAGTTGGCACGGAAATATAATATATATATATATATATATATATATATATATATATATATACGAAACATGTGCAGATAAACTAATTTAGCAGGAGTGAGCGTAATTTTATTACAGATAGAGGGATTGGATGATTGGTAGAGGGATGTATATATACTCTATATAGTATATGTCCCACTATCCTCATCCTCCTCCTCCTCATATTCCTCATCATATTCATCACCCTCCACCTCCTCTTCCTCACCGTATCTGTCACTTTATCATGTCCTCAGCATAATATCAGGGAGATAATACCTCCCTGATAATACTACGATAATACTACGATGATAATCCGACTTTATAGCGATAATGAAGACCATTAATTTAGAGAACACTATAGTGTAACACTTATATTGTGTTATTATGGGAATAACAATGATATGATGATTGTGATGATGATATGTCATATATATATATATATATATATATATATATATATATATCCAATATACTGGTAAAGTTAGGGTGGTGGTGATAATAGTAATGTTGGTAGGTATCCTATTATAGATGATGATTTTTATTAATTATTATAAATCATAAATAAAATATAACATAATATATATCAGTAATTAAAATAAAAAATATATTAAATGTAAGTAAATGTATTTTAAATATATTATTTTATGCATACTCACACAAATATATATATATATATATATATTATTCTTTGGAATTTTATGCAAAAATAATATATTTGATATGATATAACCTATTAGTAACATATTTGATTGATGATATGCATATATTTACACGTAACTGATAAATAATTTTATTTTATATATTAATTTATTATGTTTGGTATTACAGACATACTAATATATTCACAACACAGGTTGAGGGTGCAATTTTGCATACAAGAGATTATATATCATGATATGTATTATATATCCTATATATCTTAATAATACCTGCATACATAGAATACAATTCACATTAAAAAATATTTAACTACTAGAGGAAAGTCTCAGATTACCGACCCCCTCTCAGTAACTATAAGAGATATCAAATATATATATATATATATATATGAACTGTTAGTAATTTAATGATGAATGTGAGTAAGTATTTTGCTTTAAAAAATATTTAATCCTACAATTGTTATTTGATAAAATGTAATATTCTGTTTTTACTTTTTCAATATTTGAATAATAACTTTTTTGAAATCATTGTAAATACTTTATTAATTAAAGGAACACTTAATTTTGTGCATAATATTGTAGATCAATAAAATGTTTATAACTTTTATAAAAATAATTTATTTTTAATAACTATTAACCAATATATCTTACTTATAGCAACCCATATGATTTTCCTATTACCGACCCCCTAAATTACCCTAATACCTACCCCATGTGATTTATTATATATAAAATCAAAATAGATCTGTATTTTACTTTAAAATATGTCGAAATATATTGAAATATGTAAGTTTTTTGTGTATCATTGATATATATTTAGGATCATGATTCCACTTGAATATATACATACTGATTATTAAATAAATATTAAATAATAATATACTATTTTAACATAATTACTATAAAGTTTAAATTTAAATTTAATATTACTATTAAAACACAAATTCAATAAAAAATAAATTGCGTTCATGTTATAATTAATTATATTTATGTATATTTACTATTTTTATTGGATATTATAATACTACAATTATTTATACCACGATTATTTTAGGGGTTTGGTAATAGGAGAAGGGGGTCAGTATTAGGCACATGTATCCAATTACCTACACCCCTGTTTATTCTTGTAAATATAATTATATAAAAAATTTAAAATAGCCCCATTATTCATTGCCATAATATTACATTACTTTCAAAATTTCAAATAAATATATTTAATATTGAATAAGTTATTACAAATAATCATTGATAGGTCGGTAATCGGAGACTTTACCTTACATTTCATATATACAATTATTAATACAGAATATTATAACCTGATTTAGTTCAGATGATGCTTCATGGAGTGTATTGATACAATATAATATACTATAAATATATATACCCCATTCTCCTCCTCCCCCTTCTGCTGATTGTCATGTATTATTACATGTATCATCAATGTAACCTAACTATCAGTAACCATTAGTTGTGTATCTATCAGTGGTCTAGCTATATGTCCGTATTTGTAGTGTTTAATAATAACTATCACCATAAACATTATTATCTACATTATACACATATGCAATTCCAGGCTATATATATAAATATATACATATATACTGGGTATACCCATTTCTATAGAAATAAGATTAAATAGAATACACAGGATAAACTGATTGAATCAGATGATAATAAATTAGCAATGTTAGAAGTGCTAAATAATCACTATATTCACACTATTACTATTAATGATGACTAATGATGAAAAATATAAATTTATAAGTATACACACTCTAAATTCGTCTCTTCATTTTCTATATCATAGCTAACATATACGCATATAATGTGTAATATAATTACTATATATATATATATATATATATATATATATATATTATATATATATATGGGCGTATGTGAATGTGTATGTCACTATTGTATGTATGTGATATGTTGTATAAACGTAGTGTATGTGTGTAATGATGCATCGACCGCTGGGTGACCTCAACCGCAACCCTTCATTAGCGTCACACACCGTGATTATAGACATGTCTTCAACGCGCCGGTAGCCATTATTAAATGGCACTAATTATTATCAGCTAACTAGGCGTACTTAATCACTGCGCAGTACTACTGTGAATATATTAGCAATTTAGAATATTAAGTTATATTATTATTTTTAATATAATCTATACATATAAATATAATATTATATATATATTGCAAATACAGATAAATGTTATGCATGTATGCATGTATGCATGTATGTATGTATGTATGTATGTATGTATGTATGTATGTATGTATGTATGTATGTATGCATGCATGTATGTATGTATATATGTATATATGTATGTATGTATGTATGTGTATACATATATATACATATTATATATATATATATATATATATATATATATATATATATATATATAATAAAGATACATAATATATTTTAAAATATATATAGTTATATAAAAATATGATTAATTATAGACTGGCGAAAAAGGGATTTATTTACATGGTGAACATAGGAAATGTATCTATAATTATTATTTACTAAAAGCATGGTAACTTTAGAAATACATAAAATAATAAATATGTTTTTATGTATATTAGTATATTATATACATATCACTAATTTATAAATAATAAATATTCCAGAAATGTCCATAAATATTACAATATATTATGTGTAATCAGGTATTATATTTTAAGTTATTTCTTATATCTGAAGAGTATCATAATATAAATAAATTATGATGGTCTCATATAGTTTAATATATTTAGTTTCATATAGTTTAATTGTCTATACCTAGAACTATAGTTCTAAAATTATGGATCTTCAAAGATACAAAATAAGTTTTAAAAAAATACAAGAGTTATTAGTTACAAAACATATTAGTTTTTTACAATTTTAAAATGTATATCAAAATATATAGTATATAATAAAGACAAATAGGATATGTAAAACATAATGAAGTAATGATTAATTTATATTATAATAGAAACTATAAAAATAAACATATTTACAAGGGAGCACACATAAGCCAGTTCAGTATTTACAGATATTGATAGTGAAGTTATCATTTAATGTTTATAGTATCTCTGCCACTATAGTATAATTTATGTATAGGCAGTCGACTTGTTCCCGAGCTTGAAAAATACTTGTAAATATTTTATTATAGGAAAAATACTACTATTGCATATATTGAATTAACGTTTCAATTACATTATAAATACATAATTTTAAAATAGTTCTAACTATTAATTCAAAATAATGATTATACACTATTAATATAATATTTTATTATTAAAATGTTGTAAAAAATATTGTTTCATATTTCTTTGATGATAAGATCTGAAATATTGTTAAGAACATTTTGAATGATTGCAATAATTTAAGTAATCCTATTATTAATCCAGTCGATTAAGAATCTAAAAAAAAATATTTCATAAACTTTTTTTTTCAAATTTAAAATTTCTCATATTTTGTACATAAATTATATTAATTAATTTTTTTCTTAAAAATGTCTTGTAATATTACACTAATACAATTATTGTTATTAAATATATATAGATATATAATTTTATATTTTATTATAGATATTATTATAGACGTTATATTATTATTATAGACGTTTTCAAATTAAAATTAAATAATTTTTTTTTAAATTTACTGGATATTCCTAGAAAATATACTAGACACATTTTATCTTATAGACAAATATATAATTCAAACTATGATTAAATATATAAACAAAATTTTTAATGTGATAAATCTTAATTTCAAATTATCTCATATCTCCTCTATATTAAAATCTCCTCTATATTAAAATCTCTTCAATATTAAACTTTAATGAGGAGCTCCAATAATCAATTTTGTTATTCAATAAATAATGTTATCTAGTTCATTCAAATTCTTGCGCTCAATATTTGTATAAAATTATCTATTATGAACCAGTTTAGTACATAACCTGCCTCTAGGTAGATGCAGCTTTACAGATTTTATCCTGCTTCTTTATATGACACTTATATTTAATAACATCATATATCATTTTAAAATTATAAATTGTAGTTATAGATTTAGTTATAAATATAATATACAAGATCAAAAAAAGAGTAGGTTAGTATTTTATGTTTTTCTAGAATTATGGTGCTTTTAGTAAATCATACATCTCCTATGTTCACCATGTAAAAATTGATAACTGGTGCCACCCCTTAATTGTCTGATTTTTATATAATATTTTTTTAAATAAATAATATATGTATTTCAAAAATATGTGTGTCTTCTGTCCTTAATATAAATTATGTACTAGAATATACAAGTTCGAATAATAATAACAATTGTAATCTAAGTTCAAATAGTATATATATATATATATATGTATGTATGACAATAAAATAAATTTATAATATTTTTCAAAATTTGTTAAATTATAAAATATAACCTAATATTTTGTAGTAATTTCAGTATTATAAGTTATTGTTTCTGTATAGATATGTGAAGTTCATTATAATTAAATTATGTAATTAATATACTATATTTGTAAGAATAGAAATAGTTTAATAAATCATAAAAATAATATGATTACACATATAACAAGTGTTTGTAGGATCTTAATTATAGCAAGGATAGAACGACTTCTAAAGAATATTTGGTGACATTTGTAACTAATTTGAGTAGGTATTTTATGAGTATTGCACATATTGGTCTATTAGTACATATTTTAAACTAATATACAATTAAATGCAAACACTTCTTTTTAAATTAATTATTTCAATAAGATTATATTAAAATTATAATATATTGTCAATATAAATACATCATCCAATTAAAACTGAATTTATAAATAAATTCATTTTTTTAATAAAATTTCAATAACATAATTATATAGAAATACAAATTATAAAATATAATTATTTTTATTTTTACAAAAAATATATATATAATATCTTTGAAATCACTGAAATATAATTGAAGATACCACTAACAATATATATTCTGTATTACAAAAATTTACTAATGCAAATAGCGAGTAGGCATCTTTTCCTAATATCACAAAATGTACACATTAATAACCTAGATTAAAATTCCAAAATTATAATTGTTATATGTTTATATTTATGGGTTACCTAAAGCATCGATGCAGTCTCAGTCTCTATAAAATGCATTGCTATTAACTCATGCTTATTAAAGGCATCATTCAAGTGTTAGTCTCAGTTTTCATAAGTTCAATATAGTTTCAGTGTCAGTTAACTGAATTTTACCAGAATCATTGTAATTACCAGACTCATTGTTTTGTATATTATATTATTATTGTATATTTGTATAAACGAAAATAATTTCATTACAATACAAACTATCAGATAAGTATCATAAATAACTACCAGGAGTGCTAATTGATAAGAATCTAATATGTTCATAAACACAAAAAGTCAAATCAGCCAATTATCAATTGTATAATATTAGAATTATTAAAACAAATATAAATTGTAATACATGTAAATTGCTAAATCAAATCTTTATTGGACTATTGTAAGTTACAATTTGTAACATACTTTTAATTAATTTACCTCATTATCAGTTAATGACATAAAATAAAATAATTCGATCGTCATTCGAGTAATATATAAATTAACACCGAGATCAATATACGATCAGAATAACTGAACTGATGCGACAACAACACCTACTATCAATTAATTTCCACATTATTTATAAATTACTGGTAACTACACATTTTGCATATCATCACAAGACACCAACATACCTCGCGAAATTAATAAAGCCATATTCAAGTCTGAGAGTACAGAGAACACATAATCTACATCAACATTAAAAATATGGATAAATATATAAAAATTATGATTAAAATATAACTTCCAAAAAGCATCATTTCGGCTCGATTATATTTTGTAAGAGTCTCATCTCGGCTCGGGATCGTTTGACTAGAGTATCGGCTCGCTTGACTAAAGTATCGGCTCGGCTTGGGCTCGTTTAGCTAAAGTCTCGGTTCGGCTCGGGCTCGTTTAGCTAGAGTCTCGGATCGGCATGGGCTCGTTTTTTCTCCTTAAATGAAAGTCTCGGCTCGGCATCAAAAACCAATAGTCTCGGCTCGGCATCAAAAGCTCGGCAACATTTACATCCCTAATTAGTACTAATTAACTATCCATTATTATTTTAATTTAATTTTAAATAAATATTCAGAATTTAATAAATAAAGTTATTATGTAAAAATCTAATTTTGATTAAATAAAACTTATTGCTTTTTAAAAATCATAATAATCTCATTCAAGTAACACTTATAATCATAATTATATTGATAATTTTGAAATCTATAATTGGAAATCATGTTTAACTAATTGCTCAATATTGAACATTGATTAAACATTAGGGTTACTATTAAAATTGTATTATTAATAAGTCAAACACTTTTCTGATAATTTTAATATATATAGAATTATAAGCATAATAGATATGGGAAACAAAGGTAAAAATAGTTATAATAATATGGTAAAAATAGTTATATGTAGCCTAATTAATATTTTTGAAAAAGAGGTGTTTAACTCAGTTAATTGTATAGAAAAATACGTATATTAAACCAAGATTATTATATAGAAAAAATGTGTATATTTATGATATGTTATTATTTGACCAAGGATAAATTGCACACTGAGATCATATTAAAAACCTAGATATCTTAACCCTGGGTATATGTGGGTCATAAGCTATTAGTTGTATACTTGGGAAGATAAATAAAAAGATAAATTAAGTAAAAACATTTATATTTTTACAGTTAGTGTTGTATAACATATATTTTTCCCTCTCCTTTACAATTAAAAGTGCATAGAGCATAATCTCTCATCTAATTGTTAATTTATAATGATATTTTTCATTTTAATTAATTAAATTTTTGATTAGATTTAATTATTTGTTTATTTATTTTTTTAATATTGATTTAATAAGAGTTAATAACTAAATATTTTTCTTAAAACTTCTTTAAAGTATTATTCTGGTATTTTTGTTATGTTTCAATATACAAAAATAAAACTTATAAATAAATTCTTTAATATTATATAGAAGTATAACTAATTTTGTGTTATCACATTTTAAATAATTTATAAAAAATAATTGCTAGTTATTTATTGATACAATTAGAATTAAATGATAATTATTGTTGTATATTTAATTTAAATTTGGCCAAAACAAATTAAATTTGAACATTTTAACTATTTTATATTTTTGACTAATAAATGATTAGTAATCATTGGTAATTGGCAATGATTAGTAATCATTGATAATTAATATTATTTAAGGGGATCTTTGGTAAAGATTCTTTACCACTATAAATCAAGAAAAATATTATGTTATCAATTTTTTTTAAAGCCGATTCTTTTTAAAATAAATATATTTTTGATTTAAAATGATAATATATAAAAATAAGTAAATGTAATATATTATCTTTAAAATGATATAAGTGTCATAAATAAGAATTTATAAATACAACCTTATAAATACATTAAAATGATAGTAAAATATTTATAATTTCTTTTGTTAAACTGATATTACTGCTCTTTATTTTTAAATTTAATTTTGATTATTTGCACATCCATAACTTTTGATCTATTTGATGTATGTGTATCTATACAAAATAATCATAATAATAAATCTTCATATATTTTAAGTATGCGCTAAAAGTACATCTTATTTACTGGAAATTCATGTTTAATTTAAAACTATTTTAAAATTAGTGTTTTGTAGATCTCATTATCATCGTTATATAATTCTATAACTTAATATATATCTAATATAGATCAAAATGTAATTTAAAATGTAATGTAAAATAAGACTTAATCAAATTTAGTCAATCTCTTATTTATTTCAGAATTTATCATATTTTAGTTATTAAAAAATCTCCTATCCTCACCATTTAAATATTCATGTTTCGCCGGCCCTTAATATTAAATATTATTATGATATAAGTCATCTATAACTTATGGCATTTTCAAATTATTACTAATAGTAATTAAACTTAATTAAGTCATTTTTAAATTCATTTTATTATAAAATTATTATTCTCTACCTACATGTATTAAAAAAATATTTAACTTCTTATTGGTTATATATTATTTTAATTTTTCTAGTGTATATATAACAAATATATATACAGTCAAAGCTCGATAACTCAACATTGACGGGACGTAGTTTTCATGTTGAGTTAGCGAGTATGTTGAGTTATCGGATGTATAAATTAATGACTTAATTAATGGTTTGTTCACATAAATGCATTCAAAATAGTACTCGTATTATAATATGATAATTGTAATTGTATTTTTACGTTTATATATTTATATCCATGTATTATTAAATAAAACCATGTTGAATAATGTATGTTGAATTATATTTATTGAGCAATGTAGTTTTATTACATGTAAAAGATACGAATCCAACAACATATGTTTGTGATATTTTGATTTTTCATAGATGTTGAGTTATCGGATGTATATTTACATGTAATGTATAGGCTAGGATTATAAAAACGATGTTGAGTTATATGTATGTTAGGTTATATTTGTTGAGTAATAGGGTTTTTGTTAACATGTAAAAGATACGAATCCAACCAAATATTTGTTGGATGTTGAGTTATCGGCAATGTTGAGTTATCGGCATGTTGAGTTACCGAGCTTCTACTGTATATACATATATATAAATACTCAGTTCTTATAGGAGTATTTCTTTAGTTATTTTAATAATTCATTCATTATAATTATGAAATAATGTAAACACACAGATTATATTTATATTTATTACAAGGGGTAGCATACATAGATAAATATAATACCAAAGAAATTTTAGTAAACATCAAATATTACTAAATACAGGACGTCTGATAACTCATATTTTGTGAAATTTATATGTTACATGAGTGTTTTATTGTATCATGGTCCAGTAGTACATATTTTAATAGTATATACAAATCAATGCAAAACTCGTTTTATATCAATGATATCAATATGATTATATTAAAATCATAATATAATTTAATACACATTATATTATTCAGAATGATGACATAAAATTAGGTCTTGACCTATCACATATGGGCTTTATAAGCCTTTAGTCTAATTAGTCTCATTGTGGTTAATAAGTCATACTCGATTCCTGTAGATCGCCCAAGGCACACTCCCCAAGGCATGTATAATTCAATGTTATCTATTTTAATATCTATGAATATTCCAAAAAAAAATATATTTAAAAATGATCTATTTTTGAATGTTTCGTGTCTTATTGTACTATTTAATATTATTTTTTGTTTGTAATAAATAAAATATCTATTTATCTATCTAAATAAAATATAAAAATATATATATCCTTAAATTTAAACCAAATTTATAAATATTTTTTTTTAATTTTTTCATTTTTTCATACAATCTCAAATTGTACTTATATCTATATAGTAAATCTACAAGATAAAACACAATTTATTTATTATTATATAAATTTCAAAAGTTAGCATACTTTTAGTAAAATATAAATATCCTATGTTAACCATGTACATCGTTCTTATGTGTTTCTGGCCATTAATCTATAACAAATTTATATAATATCTAATTATAACTATAATCTGAATAATCACATAAACCAATTACATTCGATTAGTCTATTTATTAAAAATAATAATATGTATATACACTAATTTTATATATGAATTGGTTAACTCAGAAAATTGATTTATTCCAAATTATCATAATATTTAATTTATTTTTAATTATTATTTTACAATCAAATTTATTACAATTATTATATAAAATATATAAATAATATAAATTTATTAAAATTAGATATAATTATTAATCATCATCAGGATAGGAAATTATATAAATTTTTTTTTCTATATTAATAAATAATTAAAAAATGGAAGAATTTTTGAAAGAAGTTTATGAAGTTGGGTAAATGAAAATAATTAAATGTAATAAATGGTTAATATAATAAAATTTCAAATATAATTTATAATAGATAATTTAATCTATGGAAATCATTTGATAATGAAATAAAATCAGTAACTTTTAAGATACAAAAGTTTTTTCGACAACAACACTTTTTTATATAGAATATAAATATCTAGGAATAATAATTGACTTTAAAGATATAAACTTTAAAAATCATATATTTAATCTTAATAATAAATTATCGAAAATACTTTACTCAATAAGCAGATTATCAAAATACATTAAGACAAAACCAATGATTATCATATATAACAGCCTATTCCTGCCACACATAATGTATGGAAATATAATATGGGGTAATATTTATAAAAGTAATCTTACAAATTTAATTCTCACACAAAAAAAAATCATAAGAATAATAAACAAAACCAAATATTTCAGAGAACATACAAATTTGCTATTTGAAAGGAATAATATATTAAAACTCAATAGTTTAATAAAATATAACACGCTAATATACATGCATGACCATCACAATAATAATCTACCACAAAATATTTATAACATACATAAAAAACACGAAAATAAAAATAAAAATAAATTAAGGAAATCACCTATCTACAAAATACCTTATACAAAAAAAAGTCAACTAATAAATAGTATCCTAACCATGGGACCTAAGTTATGGAATAATCTAAATGGAGATATCCAAATTATAAAAAACAAAAATTCATATAAAAAAAAAATAAAAAATCAACTCATTGAGATACAAAAAAAAATTAAAAATTAAAAAAAAATTAAAAAAAATAAATTATATAAAAAAATTATTATTATTATTATTATTATTATTATTATTATTATTATTATTATTATTATTATTATTATTATTATTATTATTATTATTATTATTATTATTATTATTATTATTATTATTATTATTATTATTATTATTATTATTATTATTATTATTATTATTATTATTATTTTGATGTTTATGTTTTTAAATGATAATAAAATATCTTATAAAACATAAGAAGAAAACGAAATGAAAAAAAGTAAAGTAATTCAACAAAAAAAAACGTTCCGGTGATGGTGATGCAGGCGACAGCATAGAAAAGATAATTATCTTCATCTGAAGCCTTTTAGAGGAAACAATAATATAATGAATTTAATAATTCACATGATATATATATATATATACAACTTTCTTCTAATAAATATTATTATTATTATTATTATTATTATATAAAATTAATAATTTTTATTATTATTTGTTTTTAGTTTTAGTCGACTTGAAATATGTGAAATTATAATGTGGTGTAAGTTGATCTTTTTCGGGTGTTGATCTGATGATTTCAGTTAGTTATTCAACGGTGTATATAAGCTAGAAATATATGATCCATCTACAGATTTGTCTCGACTAACGAATCGCGAGCTTCTTGGCCTATAATATTATGAATATCTTAGTAGTGTATTTATTGGCATCTCGAAAGAGAAGCTTAGTGGTAAGAATCACTATATATTTAATTTTTTTTAATTATTTTTATTATTAAAATAAAGAATTAATAATTTATTATGATTGCAGATTTTAAAGTAAAATATTTAAGCTAATTACATTATTATATGTTTGTATTTAACATTATTTGTTTATTTAATTTTATAATATGATTTGTTTGTAATTTATCATTTAGATATTAAAATATATATTTGATAATATATTACTATGAGTTAGTTAAGAAGTATTTAATTTATTTAGAGTTGTAAATGAAGTTTATGAATATTTCGATGCTATCATTCACTAATAATAAATTGTTATTTCTATTATCGATTATTTTTTGGTTATTGTTACGGTATTATTTGTTTACTATACAATAAAACATATGTTTTAATTTGTATAATATTTAATTTCAAAATATTTCAAATTTATACTTTCTATATTTATGCAAAATAAAAAATCAATAATGAATATATATTATTTAAATGAATATTTGTGATATTAAAGTATATCTATAATCCTAGATTATAATTATTTTTTTAATTTATTTAAGGAACTTATTTTATAAAAAAAATTATATTTTAACTTTAAATTATAAATTTCTAAATATAGTATCATCATAATAATAGTAATAATATTAAAAAATTAATAAATATACATTAATAATATTATAATAGTATGAAAAGAAAGTGTAATTATAAATATATATAGATATATATATATATATATATATATATATATATATATATATGTGTATATTAATAATTAAGCATAAATAATATTCCTAACTTATAATTAGAAAGGATGAATATATATTTTGTTGGTGGAGTTTTTCATCCCATCCAGGAACTTTGATTAAGTTTTCACTTATACCTATATTGCTCTAATATCCCTTCGAAGCCGATCTCTTAATAAGGCATCTATTATAATAATTATTTCAAGAGCCGATCATTTATTTATACACAATTATAAAAGATCACTTCTATATATAATTTTAAGATTATTTTATTGATCTGGATGGGCTTGAACCCACGTCCTACTATGTGTGTGTTCATTTAAAGGGATTCACGGTCTTTAATGTAATTAGATATGACATTTTTTAAATTTTTAAATCAATATTTTATGAAATAATTACATAATTTTACATAATTTAAATTGCATAATAGTAAGATATATTATGTTAATTATTCTACAGAATTGTTAAATGATTAGAATATTAGTTTTGAAATATGGCCAATCAATAGCATTTATACAATAAAACCAACAGGTGATGCTAGTTAAAATGAAAATAAAGATATTATTGATAACACTGTTTTTAAATTATTCAAATTGATAAATTGTAACTATTGAAAAACAATTTTATAATTATTACAATGTTATAATATAATTATTATTTTATTAGACATAGGTAGTGTTCAAAAATTACGTTTTTCTATGCTTTATATATGTTTTTAACATATAATATTTAGACCATTTATCATATATTATACATGTAAAAATCTATTTTTTAAATAACAAATTTTACAAAATTTTTTATTTTAAAGACCGCGATTACCATTAAAAATTTATCCCATAAAATAGTATTACATGATATTGTAGAACTATTTCAATAGGTATATATTATCCATTTTATAAAACTTAATTATTATTAATAAGGATGATCTACCATTTCTTTTATAATTATTTATATATTATATATGTGAATAGGGGAGGGAAGGGTATTATGGCCGATGTTTTTATTACCTTACAAGAAACAAAATATATCATACTAATATTGGATATTTTGATCCAATAAGTTGTATATACAATTAAAATATGTTGTTCTAAATAATGGCTATCAAAATTTACTCATTTAATTATTTGTATTCAAATCATTTGATTTTTATTAAAAAACAAATTTTCCGTATAAATAGAGATAAAATACACTAGTGTATGTATTATGGTCGATAGTTCCGAAATAGCCACTAGGATCGCGTCATGTATTCAAATACGCACTATTTTTATAATTAGAAAATAAAATACATTGTATCAGATATCAAGATACACATGCACTTTTATATTAAATATAAAAATAATTAATCGTTATCCCATTTAGTTTTACTTATATTCAGCTACAAACGTTTTTTTTCGATAAAAATTACGTTTATTTGATTTTTTTCTCTAGTCAAAAATCAATAATTAATATTGATAAAAATAAAAAATGATGTACACTATCATTCTTAGAATTCAATTATCTACATTTTTCGTATATATCATTTTTTGATAACTATAATGGTTCTTGAAATATCGTTATCGGCCACAATACCCTTCTCTCCCCTACTATCAATTTTCTGTTGATAACAAATTACTTTTATAATTATAAATAAAAATGTATCTAAACAAATTATTTAAACCAAATTAAAAATAATAAATCTAACAAATTAAATATAAAATAAATGTATTATTAATTTATTTGATTATATATTTAGTACATTATCAATAAAGAATAAGAAAATTTAATATTTTATAATCTAAAATCATTTATTATCAATTTACATTCAAATTTCACCATCTAATCAGTTGATATAAATTCTTTTTTTTTTAAATTGATTTAATTACTAAATATATCACCTAAAGCTAATACATCATCAATATTAGGTACTTTATTCTGGATAATTTATCTTTATATTCAAATTTATACACAAAATAATTGTATTTTATTATTTTATTATGGATTTTAATCATAAAATATTGTAAAATTATCCCCAACTCTTTACAATCAATATTATTATACATTAATACCTAGTATATAATACAGAATTTTAACTTCCAGATAACGCTTTATCTTCAAGAGGAATTCAAAGGCATGGATCTTCAGAATCGAAAGGCATACAAAATACATAATTTAAAATATAGTAAATGAATATAAATTTAATCATTCCAGAATAGTATATGATAATTGTACCAATAATTTAAATAATAATGAAGATACTTGTATAATATAATATTGTATAGTTTTATATTTAATTTTAAAAGATAAATAAACTCTATTGCAAAATTTTAATGACGATTTATTGAAAAAATAATAATTAATTATTTGTAATATGTATAATTCAAATAAATCATTAGAAATTTGAAATTACAACATAAAAATCAATTAAATTGATTATGTTAGTAATATTATTTCTATATATATATATAAATATATTTTTATTATAAAAGTAGTAAATATATAATACATGATATGATAATATTTTAAAATATATATCTTATATTTTTTTATTAATTATAATAAAAATTAATTATTTTATATATATATAACACTTTTTATTAAATTATATTAGATATTTTAAAGGAGTATTAATTTATCTTTAACATAAATACAACTTGTTATGTTACAAAGTCAATATTTTATAAAGAAATCCATATTTGAAATGCTATAAATATCAAAAATATACAAAACGATCTGTATTTATAAAAACAGGACAGTGTATTTCTGTGGAAGTTAAAGGGTTACTATTCTATTCTATTTGGATGATATATATTCAGTCATAATATATATATATATATATATATATATATATATTATGAAATATAGTTTATTATGCACTAAAATAGGGCTATGTCGTCAATACCTCTTCGCTAGACCTCATATATATATTTATATAACTAAATATACATAATATAATATCAATAAATAAATAAAATTTCAATAAATATTAAAATATCAATAATGTTTAATAATAATTTAAAATATTGGATGTATCATAATATTCTAATTTATAAATAAATATTAAATGTAGAGTTTATGATATGATTATTATCAAATATTCTGACTGCTTTATATTTGACTATTAGCAGTAACAAATAATTTAATATATAAGATTAGATAATTAATGAATATGGCATGAAATGAGAGTTGAAATATTAACAATGAAATGAGGCTGAAGTAAGATGCTACGAAGTCGTTCGCATTCATCTGCAACATCATCCGGATAAGTTTGAAGGTCTTCGAGAACCTATAGTAATTAGTTTATATGTATTTACTTCAGTAAATGTTATATAATATACAGTTATAAAGGATATATCTTATTTATTAATAGTTAAAAGTATAAGTTAAAATAGATTTAAAATTAGATTTATAAGATGGGAGATCAGGATATAATATAGTGTATCATCCTCCTTTCTCCTCCTCATTCTTCTCAGATTACCCTACACTTACGTGATGGGCAGTAATCAGGGCTTCAGAAGATATTGAGTTCGTTCGACCGATGTTCTTGCAGCTGATGATGTCGTACAACTGATGAAGAAGAAGAGGGCATATGTTATATATGAAACTATCTTACAGATGATAGGTTCTACATTGAGTAAACATCATATATTGAACATTTTAAGTGAGTTCACAATGATTATGATAATAATTTCTAGGCTTATCATAGTCATTTATGTCCTATATTATTGATATCTTTAACTTATACATTATTATATATATATATATATATATATATATATATATATATATATATATATATATATATATATATATATATATATTATATAAATGATATTGAAAATTGAACTATATAGATCATAGAGTTTAAATACTATTCATTGGCTTTTTAATTTAAACTTATTTTAAATAAAATACATTATCTAATTTTATATATGGTTGATAATATCAACTTGATAATATATAATATAATATACTTAATAAAATAATATTAAAAATGTATATTGTTAAAAGTGTAAAATATAGATATAATTTTGTTTTTGTTAAATATTTTAATTAATGATTTTACTATGCATTTCAATTTATTTGAAAGAAAATATAGTCTAACTATATCTAGTTTGTAGGTTAAATAGTACTCTATATTCAGATACTAATACAAAAACAGTTTCATTAATTTCTAGAGATATTTATTATTATGCACTTTCTTGGATAGCATAATAGATATAAGATATATTATGCAATATATAATGGAGTAATTATTCTCAATAAATCTTCATAAATATACACTTCTGGAAATGCATTAACAGAAATGCTTATTCTTATTATAAAAAATATTTGCTGGTATATATTTTGTACTTAATTTTATATACTAATATTACTTATATATATATATATATGCTGATCATTACCATTATATGAAACATGAATGAGACAATAGCAACATTAATATAATCATATTGTAGTTATTTGAGATGTCAGATTATTATGTAATATTATATCACATGTGTCATTTGATTAATCTGTTTTCAATATATGCATTAATGCATTAACAGAAATGCTTATTCTTATTATAAAAAATATTTGCTGGTATATATTTTGTACTTAATTTTATATACTAATATTACTTATATATATATATATATATGCTGATCATTACCATTATATGAAACATGAATGAGACAATAGCAACATTAATATAATCATATTGTAGTTATTTGAGATGTCAGATTATTATGTAATATTATATCACATGTGTCATTTGATTAATCTGTTTTCAATATATATATTATATAATATATTGAAACAATACATATGAATAATATTTACAGTATATAATATATACTATATATACATATATAAATATTTAAATATATATTTATAAATAGAAAATTTAATAGAAAATTTAATAATAGAATATTATTAATTAATACATTCTGCACTTATTCATGCAATCTAAAGATAAATATAATGCCTGAGTTAAGTGACATACACAAGATAGAACATATGTTGGTATTTCTCATACACTTCCTATTACTTATAAACAATGTAGTAAGGCTATTAATACAAAATAAATATATAGGATTAGTTGTAAAATATATTGTAAATCCATAGAACTATAGTAAGTATTATTACTACATGGTAGTTTACAATATAATAAATTTACATTATATATTATTATATGATAAAATATATATTAAATATATTATTATTATACATCATTATTTTATTATTTATTTATAAACTCAGGAATATAATTTTATTTTACTTATCCAAACTATGAATTAAGAAAGTTTATAAGCACGAAATGCATGTAAATATATACTTGAATAACACTTTTCTCTATAAATTAACAAAATGTTATCAACGATTTTAATTGGATAATAGTTATATTATATAGGTCAACAAAATTAAAATAATTTTCTAGAAATAGATAGAAGTTACTATCTACATAAATGATGTTAGCTTAAATATGGAAATAAAATAATATGATATCGTCAATTAAAATAAATTTAAATATCAAAATTATGAGGAATGATGATAAATTGTATTTTATATATATATAAATGTTATTTTTAGTATGATTAGTACATTAAACTTGATCAAAATTATCAATATAAATAATAATTTAAATGTAGTATGGGTCTACTGCTATGCCTATATCACAAAGTTCCAACCACTACATTACATTTCTTATCCACTTCCCTTAATCGTGATCCAACCAGGTAATAGGATTATCAGATTAAATTTCAGATTTATCTTAGAAAATGAAATTTACATATGAATAATATGTTACAGATATTAATAACATTATAATAAAATATTGATTTATTATTAGCTATTGAAAAAGTATATTTAGGATGTGTAATTCATCAATATTTTATATAATTAACATATTTAAATATATATGATTAGGTCAATAATTTAATCTTATAATTTTGTTGATTTATCCATGATGTATTTATTTATTTAATATTATTATTAGTATCATTAATATTATTGTTATTATTATTAACAGATTTGGGATCTAATACAAGGGTCATTATTGAATCAAAAGATTATATAGAGACTTGATATTGAATCATATATAAGTATAATGACATGTTTTATATCCACAACTATTAATTAGTATAAATAAAATTATCATATACAAATTCTTTTTTTTATATTTAATATATTATATATATATATATATATTGACTTAGGGTGCGTTTTTTGTAACGTACCACAGTACGACCTGTATGCTTATACATGTAAACTCAAGTGTGACTGTGGTAAACATTACCATACGTAAACATTTTTAAACGTCCCATACCACAGTACCACAGTACCACAGTATCACAGTACCACAGTCCCACAGTACCATAGTACCATCCTCGATATAGATATAGGGAGCGTTTATTTATATTGATGTTTCCAATGAACCATCTGAAACGCCCGCAAATTTAACTCAAATGGTACTGTGGGACTGTGGTACGTTGGTATGTTGGTATGTTACAAAAAACGCACCGACGTACCACAGTCCCACCTGTATGCTTATACATGTAAACTCAAGTGGGACTGTGGTACTGTGGTACGTTGGGATATTTCGTATGTTTTATAACATACCACAGTCCCACTTGATTTTACATGTATAAGCATACAGGTGGGACTGTTGTACTGTGGTACTTTACGAAAAACGATTGCTACCTTGGTACTGTGGTACTGTGGTACATTACAAAAAACTCACCCTTACAGTGATATTATGATATTATTTATGTGAATTGATTAATTGAATAAGTTTATAAATATTATCTTATATATAATTAATTTGTCTAGGTAATATATAACATATTAATAAATAATCTTTACTAGATTGCAATATAACCTATTATCATTATTAAATATAGTAAACATTTACTAAATGTATCACAAATGTTAATTATGATACAAAATCAATGACTGATCAATAAGAGTGTTGATATCTGAACAACTATTATAAATCTTTCACTACATTGAAATACATCTAAATATGATTTATAATATTAATATACTACAAATATCATATGATCATTTTATATGGTATTTGCAATGCATATGCTAGTGTGCATATTATAATACTAATTAGTATATGTATATAAGCTGTTGCTATGCATAAGAGGTTCAGTATTCAACCATGGTTACAAGAAATTTATTTATTTATTCATTTCATTTTATTACATATTATTTGTATATAAAAATTCCGATTACATACATACTAATATATATATATATATATATATATATATATATATATATATATTTATATATTATATATATATTATATATAGTAGAGTAATTATTTACTATATAATAATTATATTATAATAATTTATAATTATTGATGGGAATATGAATACAAATTTAAATCGGTAAATATATATATCAGGGATGGGATAAAATAAATTTGTCAGATACAAATATAAATACCTATTTGACCTCATCCCTTTATATTTATATATATATATACATATAAAATGTATAGTTCATAAAATATATCATGGGATAGAGGTTATAGATTAACAAAGCATTATATAATTCATGATATCATAATATATGTAAATTAAAATCAAGAGAGGACACCTCATGGGATTGTAATTCTTAAGGAAATGTGCCACTGGCAGTATACAAATATATGTATATATACATGTATGAACACTTTGCCTTACAATGAATATCTTTATACATACTCACAATGTACATCACACATGCATATATATATATATATAGTGAATTTGTACATATACTCAAGGGAATTAAGTACATATAATATTATCTTATGATCTGCATAAATATGGCATTGTAATATCTATTATTAGGGTAATACTTGGTTATTGTATACAAATATATTACTATAAGGTTATTGTAACAATAGGATAAATTGTATTTTATTAATGTGATGTTTTAATATTTATGAATACATTAATATTTTGATGAGAACATAATATTGTAATATGCTTTGAAACATAAAGTATTATCTACATTATATACATTGGCTTGGACATGCAAACTTATTTGATTATTATTGGTAATTTACCAATATATATTTTAAATATTGATTATATATATGGAATGTTTACAATTAAGTTAATGATATAATTATCAGTTTTTCACTTTTTTAAGGTTATCCAATATATCTAATAGGGAAAGATAATACCCAAGTTTATATCTAGTTGAGCATACTGAGATATATTATCTATAGAGAAAATGTATATACAATATATATATATATTAATTTCATTCAAAGTGTTGAAATAAAAGCAATTACTAAGCAATCAATATCTCATGATTTGTAGGATATGATAGACTACAACTTACTATAACTTTAAAATGATAACCCACATCCAGTAATGCGTGTAATTTCTTGTCGGAGAATACGTCTGTAATTGCCTCCCGAGAATGTATTCGTGCGTTTTCGGATGACTGCGTGTGTTCGGTGAGGCATTGCATATCGTCCAAACTGTTCAATATCTGATTCACAGCTGTACATACAGTGGGGTTTTGTTATTTCACATAGTTATATTTATATATCTCTATAATTCACATTATAATAATATATAATTATATTGACAATTTAAACCTATATTATTGTGTTCTTTTTAATGATTTCTATTGGTGATATATTATGTATACAAGAATCATATTCATAAATAATAACATATTCTATTATAATAGATATATGATTAATTATTTATTATATATATATATATATATGTGTGTAAATACACACCCATATACACACACATACACACAACTCATCAAATAACTACTCATCATTATGGAATAAACTCCCCAACACAATTACTAATGAGAAACTATCAAGTACATTTAAAACAAAACTACACAGAAACTTACTTGGAATGAACTAACTTTCTTTACTATATTTACATACTGATTAACTTACTAACTAACTTACTATCCACCCAACACCTTACTTTACTGCATTTATTAAAATTTATTTTAAATTATGAATGTCGCCATAACAATAATATTATATATATCACATCCTAATAATTTTTTGAAAAATAGGATTTTTGTGAATAAATCAATTTACTACTACTACACCACACACATACTAAAATATATACACACACACACTAAAAGATACATAAACATTCGTATAAGTGTCTCCTCACACATACATCTATTACGGCGAAGAGAGTGCTCGCGGTATGACTAGAGTGCCATATGGTATCGTGATTTTAGCGCGGTTGCGATCGTTATCTACGTGTCGACAGTAGGCGTGACCGCGACTTTATATGTTACGTAACGGATTGCCACGTCACGTGATATCGCCTCTATTGCGTCATAGAGGACGTGTCCTCGAGAACATGCAGCCGATGTTTTAATCCGACCGACCGACCGACCGACCGACCGACCGACGTGTTTTATACGTGCGTATGTATTAATAGCGTACGGGTGATATTAATGGTGGGTGTAATCAGAATGATTATCCTCGGCTCGGCATACTGCAGTACAGGTTGTTAATTACGATACTAGTGTTAGACCCCTGTGACGTAATCAAGTAATCCTCACACCACCGCCCCCGTACGACTATTACACTTAATTATGTAATGTGTTCATTCTTTTTGTATATACATACATAGATATACACATACGTGCACACACATTGTCATGTATATAACATTAATACATTAATAATTACTATACTAATTATCACTTGCCCATATACGGACAAGTGTACAGCATTATGAAAACGACTATAGTTGAAGTTTAGATATCGTAAACAAAGGGGTAATTATCTAGTCGGTGTTTGAAGGTGTTAGTCGAGGTGTTAATGATGTTGAGATTATGAGGGATTTTATTCCAGAGGATGCTGGCTCAAATATAGTAGAATTATAACTTAATTATAATTCTACTATATTTGAGCCAGCATCCTCTGGAATAAAATCCCTCATAATCTCAACATCATTAACACCTCGACTAACACCTTCAAACACCGACAAAATTGAAGTATACTTCAATTTTTTTCCGGTGTTCAGGGTTCTGTCATGAAATTTGATTCATGACCATATGATAGAAGATTATATATAACAACATATATGTTGCAAGGTGCATTGTTTATTGTAATTAGTTGGTAAAGGAAATAAGGTTTTTTAGTCAGTAGAAAAAAATATTTAATGGATAGTAATTTAAATATTATATATATCCATTTATATCAACTTCATATACATATATGTATTTTCTTATCCAACCTTTTAGAATTATATTATCTGACACATTGCAATTACTTACTAAAAAACGTTATTATACTACTATAACTCAGTATGGAAAGCATTCCACCATGTTCATGACTTATTTCTCCAACATCTGTACATTTTACTATTTAATGTTCTCCTTTTATTTATCCTGTCCATTCACTTCTATATTTTCCTCCACTGCCAATCTTAAAACCAAATATATCTATTTTATTATATCTATATTTTTCTTTTAATTTTATTTTCAGTCAAATTGTTCTTTTTTTAATTTTATAATATTTATTTATTTGTATGTCATAAACATGCCATAAACAATATTTATAATCATATTATTTTGTGAAAAATACCAAATTCATCATCAGAATATTATTATAGACACTTTATATTTATAAAATAAATTATAATAATTATAATAACTATAACTATAGTCTATACATTAATATATAGATATATCTCCATTATTTAATAGAAAATATAAAGATTATTCTTAATAGTATTATATTTGATAATATGAGTGTTTGTGTATGACATTATATAGCACTTTCTTGTATGTAAGTAGATATACTAATTAAATGCCTTACACGTATCTCTCATTAAATCAATGTATTGATACCATTGCATACATTAGCATTACATAAGCATTGAATACCAAGTATACATTATGTGTTTGTACAGCATGTGTGTGTATGTGTTTGTGACATATATATAGTGCATAATTGTGAACATCAAAATATATATATATACATATATATATATATATATATATATATATATATATTGTGTTGGTTTCGGAATATACAAATTAATTAAATAGTTATAATATATATATATATATATATATATATAACTGCCTGTGTGGCTCAGTTGGCACACAAGTAGAAGGACGCGGCTCGTTTGGACCATTAAAATAGGTCTTAACATATTATTTAGTATACTATAGTATCACTATAGTGATATTATATAATTGGGTATAAAAAGAAGATCGGCTTCGCAAGGGACATTAGAGCCATATATGGTATAAGTGAAAACGTCATGAGTTCCTGGTATGGTATGAAAGGACTCCACCAAATAAAAATAACAATAACAATAACAATATATATATATAAATTAGTCTAACATCAAGTTACTATAGTAACCAAGAATGAGATTAATATAAAGAAAGAAATAATTAAGCAGGATTATTAGTATGATTATATGCCTCACACAGTGTGACCTGGCTCATACAGTGGTCAGCATTTCTGTCTACACTGTATTAACTAGGCGAGATGTATGGTCCTCAGACACCCACGGGAATCACATGATTATCCATTCATGCAGGAAAGATTGCAATGTAGGATTCATTAAAATACAGTTACTTCATATACACTGTTAAATGTATTTTAATAAATATTACATTACATTACTTTATATATAAAATAAAATATTAAAATAATTAATTAATTTAAATAATATAAACTATGGTATACTTACTATAATATACATACTCTATTATATATATATATAGCATAGTATTATATACATATATATATAGTATATTGTATATAAATGTTAACACTAGTTATAGTATATAAATGTTAACACTATATATAGTGTTAACACTATAGTGTTAACTGTAATAACTATAGTTATAGTATATCATATTTGTGTTCCCCACTATGTCTATTAAATGATATCATTTGTTTTTCAATCTAATAATTAAAATAGTATTTAAAACTTTTAGTTGAAAACTGAACGTTCAAAAAAAAATTTCAAACCAAAAAAAATGTAATCTCAAAATGTGTGTAAGCTCAAATAGTTATTTATAGTATTTATTAGTGGTTAAATGATATCTCTTAATGTACATATACTACACTATTAAGAGGTAAACCATTGGATGTTAGCTAGAGTTAATAGATAATAGAGTTTACATATCACAGGAGGTCCATTTTAATATATTTTAAATACAGATACACTGTGCTAACTACCAATATATATTCATTCCTTACGCCAAGTTCACATCAAAAATTCGGGCCCGGATTTTTATAGTTATATATGGGCTGCATAAAATTATCGATGTGCAATTTTTAATATTTGTTAAACATAACATATAATATTTATTACATGTTCTAAAAAATAAAAAATTAAAGCGAGGTAAAAAAAAAGATCTGATTTGTTGGCTTTAAATGTGAACTTTGGTTAGGATTAGATGAAAATAATGATTTATAATATACATATTGGTCAATTGAATGTCAAATGATATATTTAAACAATTGTTATACTTATTAGAACTTACAGATTTTCAGGTAATTGCTCGAAAACCTAATTTATACATGATATATCTTGTTCTATTTACTTTCCGTTAATAATTGCTCGAAAATAAAGATATTATGAGTATTTCTTATGGAATTAATATAATTATTTAAGATCTACCAAAATTCATTTTATTAACTTAATAATTGTAATTACTATTAATTATGTTTAGAATAAAGTATAATATGTTGTTAAATAAATTCTTTATAGAATACAATACATATTATTATTTTAATATTCAAATTATTTTTAGCATACAGTTTTAAATACAGAAGTGCACTATGAATGACCAAAAGGTTTTATAATACTCATAGTACATGTATACATATATAAGTATAATATACATTATATATTCTATTTAGTATATGGATATATATATATATATATATATATATATATATATCTAGAAACATATACTTTATTCAATTATCCATAAAAACAAAATGTCTTAATAAATTCTTACATAAATATAGTAGACTACATAGATTTTCTCACAATGATAGGAAGTGTATTGCATATTTATAGCTAATGAAAATATATTTAAATTATATTACATATGACCTATTTCATCCTATAGGATGATATATCATATATTAAGTTGATATATACATATTATATATATATATATATATATATATATATATATATATATATATATGTGTTTATACATACATAATACATAAATATCTATTTATCACCTAGTTGTCATTTGATTACATCTATTATTCCAGGCTTTACTTGAATATACAAACACATGCATCTAAATACATGTGTAATAAAACAATGTGGATTATAGATGGAACACATGGCACATGCCTATAGGCTATAGATCTTATGTCACGGCCATTGTTGACGTGGATCTATAAATAAAACAATGGTATTGCAGAGGATTAGCGATTGTTATGTTCCCCACATGTAAACAATATCAGATGTAGTAAGATGATAGGCGTGACCTTATATGTAAGGCAGGTAGTATGAATATACATACCACCATATATATATATATATATGGGCGAACTTAAGCTATACCTGACTAATGCACAACAAAATCGATGTATATACTTTGAGGATAATAACTTATATACTCTAACGTCGAACTCACACAAATATATATATATATATATATATATATATATATATATATATATATACATATATGTATGTTTGTGTTTATGTTTTCCCCCATGTGATATTCGGGAGGCATGTGGACTCCAATAGTGGAGTGCTATTTTAAAAGCGTAGTCTGTCATCACACGAATACTGTGATTTTCGTGTAGTGTTAAGTCATTCTCATTTTCTCCATGGGTTTGTCATGCGCGGAGGACACGCCCACTAGGATCACGTGATAACGCTTTCAATATCGTGACCCGTGTGATAGACTAATGTATGTCGTAGTGCACACCCCGTGACAGAAGTAGACGTCTGACCAGACTACATAACACGTGACTATAATATCAACGCTACGCACAGTAAAGTACACACATACACACATATACACACACACACTCACACATAGGGGCGTCGGAACAGGGGGGGCGGGGGGTATCGGACCCCCCCATACAAAAATATGGGGGGGGGGCTAAGTATGTTTTGCCCCCCCCACATGAAATGTGTATTAATAAATTTTATATATATTAAATCTAGTATATTGTCTTTGTTAATACAAATTTGTTCTAAAGAATTTTACCAAACATATGGAGGGGCTAAGTATTATTTGCCCCCCCCCATCCATGAAATATGATAATATTCATGAGAGAATCTCTGAGAGATACTTGTTATCTGGCGATATTAAGAATGACATTATTCAACTATATAAATCTGAATTATTAAATATTTGATTATAAGATATTAATGGAAGTTACTTAATTCAATGTGATGGAATTCAAGATATATCCGGAAGTGAGCAGGACATTTTGGTGGTTAGATATTTTACATAAAAACTAGAAATTAAAGAAATATGCATATTAATAAGCAATATGACTTAGGATACAACTTAAATATAGCAACTTTAATGTTATCTAAACTTTAACATCTTAACTTGCTTATTTCTAAATTAAGAAGACAGTTATATGACGGTACAGCTAATATGTCTGGTCAATATAATAGTGTAAAGACTATAATAATGAATAGACATCCATTAACTTTTTATACATAATGTGGAGCTCATCGCACAAACTTAATAGCATAATCATTTAATAATAATATAAATATAAGAAAAGCCTTGAGAGTGGTTCATGATGTGGGATTATTATATGAACAAATGATAAAATTCCGGATTGTATATAATACTAATAATAACAAAGCAAAGACATTGAAACCAATATGCCCAACAAGATGGACTGCGAAAATCATGTATTAAAACAATATTAGATCAATATAGTGGTTTAATCGATGCACTAAAATAATATAAAGAATTAGATTATATTACCAATGATAACAAATATATTGCAAATTTATTATTAAAAAATATGAATAAGTCAAATATTTTTTCTATGAATATTTAAAGTTTGATATTTGAAAGCTTGGTTATAAATGTAAAAGCTTTCATGATACCAACCAATACTATTGTAGGTAACATTTATAAAAATATACTTGAAAGCATATATGATTATAATTATATATAATCATAATAAAAATCAATAATAAATAAACATAAAGGATCAGATAATAGTAAAGATAATTCTAATTAAATTGAATAATGATAGAAATAATTTGCATACATTCATTTAAGATATAAAAACAAAAGTATTTTATATATACACATTTTTATATTGATTCAATGTTAATAACATACTTTTATAAACATTTTATATAAAATATTTTACAAAATACAAAATAGCTTATAATAAGATGTTTATAATAAAATATTATAATAATTTATTTTTATTTTAAATATATCTAATTTAATTTTCTAAGTATATCTAATTCAGAGAATAATAATAAGACATATAATATAAATTATTATAAATCTGTATGAGATGAATAGTAATGAAAGTTCAAAAGATTATGTAAGGTATCTCATCTAGATAAAATAATATAACACTATTAATGTTATGTTAATATAAGAATGTGATTATATATTATCAGTTAATATGTTAATATACTTTATCATTAATATTTACAGAATAAAATATAGGTTGATACTACTGAGTTGTTTGATTCCATAATGATGAAAATTAAAACCAAATTTTATACTAAGAAAACATTATATATACATTCTTATAAATTAAAGTAATCATTATTACAAATAATATAATTTATGAAAAAAAGGTTTGTTTTTTTTAGATTAATATTATTAATCCTATTAATTTTCTACACTAAACAGATGTTATTAAAAATGTATGAAAAATTAACGATTGAAAGATCGAATTTCCATATGTTCAAATCAATCAATAATTTCAATACCATATGATGAGGATAAACATATACATGATGGAACAATCTCCTAAAATTCAAAAAATATTTTCTTATAATCATATAAGGCATATAGGGCCTATTTAGGGCAGCTACCCACAAAATTAAGGAACTTCCCAATTTGGGTAGCTGGGTAGCTCTAGAATGAACACTGATACAAATATATATGTTGTAAACTATTTGTTAGATTGTATTTTATTGTAGTATTTCAATACATTTTATTTATAATATACAAAGGAAATGTTTTATTTAAATATGTGTTTTTATTAGTGATCTAGAATTTAAAATCTTTCCAAGTCTTCTAATACTTCCAAATATAAAAAAAATACTTTAAGACTTTTAAATATATTTAAATAATGTATTGGAAGACATCAAAGTTTTAAATAAAAATCTTTGAATACTTCAATAAAAAAATTAAAATTTTAAAATTAATAATATACAAAAAATTAAATATAAATTAAAATTAATATTAAAAAGAATACAATTTATTTAATTTAATAAATATCCTATGATTATAATTATAGAAGAACATTTTCTACAATAATTTACTATGCTTTTATGATTATCTATGGGTTTTAAATTTATAATTGTATTATCATTATTATAATAACATTTTTAAAGTTCCATAATTTTGTTTTTAATATCCAATGTGACTGGAACAAACTTGAAATATCAAAATTATTATTTACTCAAAATTAATTAAAAAATGTATATACTTATAACATAATACAAGATAATAATTAAAATAAATGTTTACAAATTGTTAGGATACAAATATATATAATACAATTTACTGGAATACAGACATTAAATATGAAATATTTTCAGATAGTAAACAATATAGAATTAATCCTAGATCAAAAAATTAATTTGTATAACAAAATTGTTTAACTCATAAATATTGCATTAATATAAAGATATTAAAATATATTCATTATTATAATTGTACAATCATATGTATTATACAATAGGTTATATTATATGTGATTTAATAAATATATCATTTAAGCATGGACATCATAATAATGAACAATATACTGACCTTATTTATAGCACTATTTATAGATAATTAAATCTAAACACAAATCTCATAATCAATCTCAATATAATGTATTCCATATGCATACTAAATTGTTTATTTATAACAATTACTATAAATACTCACACATACATAATATATATATATATATATATATATATATATATATATATATATATATAAACATGAATATATAGAGTATATAAATAAATAAATATATGCATATATTTTTATGATTTCAGTATGGTGAAGATAATTAGATCTATCTTAATATCACAATGGTATATTCTAAGAACATAAATATACACTATATACCATGTGTATTCTATATGCATAATATAATTTACATTGTCACTATTGGAATTGATTGACATCAATTGAGATATATGTAAAATATATAGAATGTTTAATTACATTAGATAGTCTGCATTCTTTGTAAAGTGATTTATATATATATATAATCAATATAAAGAAAGTGGATAAGCAATTTAATGTAGTGTATGGCAATTTGTAATAGAGGTTGTGCACTGCACTAATAAATACCTACTACATTTTAAATTACTATTATTTATTGATACATATATATTGATAATTACTACCAATTGTAATGTACTATCTATATTAAAAATAAAATTATATATTTAAATACATCATATCAACATTCCTCTTAATTTTGTGTATTTAAATTGAAGATATACTATTTTATTGATATTTATAATCTAAATACATTGATATAGATATAAGTCACTTGAATCTATTTCAACGAAAAGCCTAATGACTAAAGTTTTAATGACTAATATCCAATCAAAATCACTGATGACATTTTGTTAATTTATCAATAAAAGTGCCATTCGCATATCTATTTTTTATATGCATTGCATGTGTCAATTGATTATCCACTTTCTTTATATCGATGATGCATATATAAATGGTATAACAATCATATATAGGTTATAGATATAAATAATAATAAAATTAATTTACAAATAATAAATTTGCGTTATCATTATTTTATTTTAGTGGAAATACTATCATTTTAAATAATTTAAATAACTAATTGTCAAGCAAATTTATATAATAATTAAGCATGTTACAAAATATATATAATTCTAAAGTACAAATGGACCTATTGATGTATTATATTTATGGATCATGGCTGCATATTTTAAGAATAATGGTTCTTATAATAGTATAATATTATATTCTCAAAATAAACTCTAAATTAAATTTGTATTGTATTCAAAAATGTCCAAAACTTTTATTTATGATAGTGATATATTTTTTAAATATACATGTAAACAAGTATAAACTAAACATTGAATTATAAATAAATAGTTTGCAGTACAGATGGCCAATTTTTAATTAATTTCACAAATTAAAAAGAGTTATATATCTTTTCTTCAAAAAATTATTGGTTGATCTGACTCAAGAGTCTTTGCAATTAAATTAATTTAAATAATCTGTATCATTATTATCATCATTATCATATTCGTATCATTATGATTACCATCTCATCATTATGGATATTATTAATAATTTATTACCATATAATTATAAAGTTAATTATAGTTATATTATAAATTATAATCTATTATATTGTAGACATATTATATATGTATTATTAGTATTTGTAATAAATGCAATATTGATATATAAACTTATAACCTTATATATGTAAGATTATACACTATAACATAATAATTTGTAAATATATATATTATATGTATATATTACTGAAATATTGATCTATAATAATGGATTAGATCACCTTGTTATCTAGGCATAATGTGGATATATATATATATATATATATATATATAGTTTTACATTCATGAGTTTGTATGCAAACACATATATGTAACTACCTGTATACATGTGATACATGATAAAACAATATGGACTACAGACCACACACACCTAGCTATTATGACCATTGTTGTGAATCAATTGATAAAACAATGGTATTACAAAGGATTACTGTTTGTTATGTTCCTTGTATGTAAACAAAAGCAGATGTACTAATATTATATATATATATATATATTATATTACATAATACTTATAGCCAGGGTTGGCCAGGGTTGGGATTTTTGGGTTTAACATTTTTGAAATATTACTGTTAACAAATATCAGTTATTCTATTTATGATTAAATTAATGCAATTATTTAGTATCCTATACATTATCATATATCTCTTTAAAATTCTAGAATTTTTAATAATTTATAACATTTTATTTTATTATTTGATGATCAACCCAACAAAAAATGAATACCCTAAACAAATGTAAAACCTAAAGTAAAAAACATAACCCAATATTAAATCCTTTTAATTTTTTTGAAGTATTCCACCCTATTTGTAGTATTGTAATATACTACTAGGAATAGTAAATAAATAGTAATTATTTATATATATATATGTGTATATTTGTCAACCTCACAAGTGTAAACAAAAATAAAAGAGCATACAACAAATAGATAAATAAAATGATTTTTTCTTACATAAAAATAAATTATATAAATATTATATTATATATATATATATGAATATAATCATAATTTAATTTAATAAATTCGTAAATGTATTTTGAAAGATATATGACTTTTGATGTTTCAAATTATTCTTGGTAATTCATTTAGTATATAGTTTACATATGTAATGAAGATATATACTGCAGTATAGATACATGTATCATATAATATTATTCATATGTGAATAGTTAATGTATACTCATTAGTTATATATAATAATATGTCAAACAAGCAACTTTTACATGTATAAGTTATATATATATATTACTTTTTCTAATATATATTAATGATATGCCTAATATATTGAAATATTCTACACCTATAATTTTTGCAGATGATACCAATTTAATTTTCAGTAGTAAATCTTTTGATATTCTGCAAACTAATATACAAGATGACCTTTATAATTTAACTCACTGGCTATTTAGTAATAAATTAACATTAAATGTAAAAAAAACCAAAGTTATGCTCTATAATATTCGAAATTCTAAATCAAAAAAGAAACTAGAATTAAAAGTTTATAATGAAATTATAGAGCAGGTGAATCATTTATCGTTCCTTGGTATAATAATTGATGATAAATGTAACTGGAATTATCATATAAATTATATCAGATCAAAACTAAGTAGATCCATTGCTATTATAAATAAAATAAAACATAAACTACCTTTACAAAATCGTATACAAATATATCATAGTATTTTTGAAAGTCATCTAAATTATTGTTCATCTATTTGGGGTAGTACATTTTTGTCTAATATTCAACCAATTATTATATTGCAAAATAGGGTAATAAAAAATTTGTTTTTTTCTTTTAATGTAGATATAGATACAATTTATAAAAAATTCAATCTTTTAAAATTTCAAGATATTATAAAGATTAATATCTTAAAATATATAAATAGATATATGACTAAATCTTTGCCTATAATTTTACAATATCTTTTTACACAAAATTCAAATATTTATAAGCCTTTATCTAAAAAATTGGTTTTATCCAAAATTAGAACACATAGAAAATCGTTTTGCCTTACTAACAAAGCTCCTGAGATATGGAATGCATTACCAGCTTCTTTTCACAAATTAATGAATAAAAAAACTTTTAAAACAAATATTAAATTATTTATTACCTCTTCGTATTAGTTAACTTTTTATATTTTTTATTGTGTTTAGTTTCTTTATCTTTTTCTCTTTCATTATTATATTTTTTACATATTTTATGCATTTATTTCATTTGTTTTATATATTTTTCTTCTTTTAATATACATTTATTTTATTTATATATACTTTTATTATTTATTATATTTTATTTTGTATTTAACTGAAAATGATGACCTCTCCTTGATAACAATATTCAAGTATATTCTTACTTATTTATTCAGCACGATTTTCATTTACACGAATCACATTTACAAATCAAATAAGTTTAATAATATATATAATAGTATATATATATATACAAAATTATAGTTCTAATGATATACAAAATTGAAATTTTAAAATAAGTTATTGTCATTTTATAATTTACTAATATTTTTTTTATTTTTTATTCTTGTAATGCTGTTATCAAGTTGAGTGGGAAAATACCTAGTCAAGCTTTGCTTTTGTATTTTCCTGAGTGTTTACACTCTATCTGATTCTGATTCTGATTCACAAATATATATATATATATATATGTATAGTTATGTACTTGTATATGTATATGTATGTATGTATGTATGTATGTATGTATGTATGTAATATATACTATGTATGTGTTTGTATACAAATATGTATACAAATATGTGCTTGATATTTGGTGATTGCATCTGTCTCTTATGTTATATAATCTTAAATAATGTATAAATATAGGCATATGAATATATCTATGTATATCATGTGGTGGCTATGGTAATTGGATTAGGTGGACATAGTTCTTGTGCGGCGAGGACATAACCTTGATTGAGGGCTTGATGTAGATAATAAATATTCAGTAATATTCATCTCTATTACATCATATAATTAAATATAGTGATAGCTATAGGTCATGTATATATATATTAAGAATGAATATATTATATTATTATATGAAGTTTATATAATATGCTGATATCCTGAAATTTGTTAATACATTATTGTACGTAAACATGCTATAGCCATATATGGCTGTATACAGAGAAGTATTTGCATGTATTATATCTTTAATATATAAAATGTACAATTAATTATATAATATGATGTCATAAAATATATCATTATAATATTGGTTATATAATATTGGTTATATAATATTGGTTATAATAATAAAACACCTGCTTATTGAAATACATACCATATATACATTATATATGTCCTTGTAGGTGTATATGTGTGTGTGTGTGTATATATGTATGTGTGTGCGTGTGACCACGCTTTAATGTATATATATAAAAAAATATACCATACTCTAATCAAAATGTATATGAAAATATTACTAGTAATAAGAATTCAATTTTTATAAAGCCTGTTTCATCAATAGAAATTGAAAATATTGTATATAATTGTGATTCAAAATATAGTACGGATTCCCATGATTTTAACTTTTTTTTAATACGTAACATTATTTTATCCATTAGTAATATTTTATCAATTTTATTTAATAAATGCATTGAAAATGGTGTTTACCCTGATGTACTTAAAACATCTAAAGTTATAATTTTATATAAAAAAGGAATTAAAAATGATTGCTCGAATTATAGGCCAATATCATTGACATCACAATTCTCAAAAATTTTTGAAAAAATTTTAAAAGTAAGAATGTTTTCATTTTTAGATAAAAATTCTTTAATAAACAATTCTCAATTTGGATTTCAAAAATCTATATCAACATGTGATGCTTTGATAAATTATATCGATTACTTAAATATAAATTACAAATTATTCATATCCACAATATCGATTGATTTAAAAAAGGCTTTCGATACTATTAATCATGACATTTTATTAAACAAATTATATATATATGGTTTCAGAGGTATCACTTTGTCATTATTAAAAAGTTATTTGACAAACAGGTATCAATACGTAAGCTATAATAATACCAATTCTAAAATACTTCCGATTAAATGTGGTGTACCACAAGGTTCAGTTTTGGGACCAGTATTATTTTTAATGTACATAAATGATTTACCTAATATAACTAATAAATGCAATTTTACTCTTTTTGCTGACGACACAACTTTAACATTTAAGTCTCATAAGTTAAATGATCTAGAAAAAGAAATAAATTCTACTTTAGTTTTAATATGTGACTGGCTTTGTGGTAATAAGCTAGTTCTTAATATTGATAAAACAAAATTAATTTTATTCCATCGCACAAGAGTTAAACATAAATTGAACATCAAAATAAATAATATAGCCATAAAACAATCAACTAATTTTAAATTCTTAGGCATTTTAATTGACGAAAATCGAAATTGGAAAATGCAAATAAATAATATTAAAAATAAACTTTACTATGGACTTAGTTTACTACATAGATATAAATATAAATTTAATATTAATACTTTAGTTATGCTATATTTTTCTTTTTTTCATAGTCATATTAATTATTGTTCTATTATATGGGGAAGTACTTACCATAGCAATATAAAATGTATTCAAATTTTACAAAATAAATGTATGAGAGCAATATATAAACTTGATAACAAAACCAATATTGATTACATTTTTTTAAGACATAACATTCTTAAATTTAAAGATATAATAAATATATCCATTTATAAATATATGTTTAGAATATATAACAATCATTATTTGCATAGTTCAATTTGTAAGTTATTTACCTATAATTGCTCTTTATATACTTTTAGGTTAAATAGAACATTCTTAATACCAAAAATAAGATTTGATCATGATAAATTTAGTATTCGTTACAAAGGCGCATATTTATGGAATTCTTTAAATACAACCACATCATCTTTGACGAATTTGAATACTTTTACAATACATATTAAAAACATGCTTTTAAATAGTTATATTTAATCACTTACACCTTATCTGTATTGTTTGTTATTTTATTTACATGATCATCTTTTCTTCTTTTTAGCTCTTTTAAATTGTTCGTATTGTACATATTTTTATCTCTAGCCTTTGGTCTTTAGTTTTCTTTGATTTTTATAGTTTAACTTATTTATTATTTTAGTATCTTTTTACATTTTTTAATATTTTATTATATATTTTTATTATATTTTATTATTATTTTATTGTTATATACATGATGATTTCTTGGTATTGAGATATATATTTAATTTTATTGTATTGCTTTTTTATGAGACAGAACACGAATGAACAATATAGAATTGTAAAATATTTATTTATATTTATTCATTTTGTATTAATTCTCTCATTACCAAGAGCAGGTTGGTATCTCGATAAGTTCAATAGAACTTCTATACCATACCTGGGTTTTTGATCTCGGTCATCAACTGAATCTGATATTATTATTATATTATTATTATATATATATATATATATATATATATATATATATATATATATGTATATGTATATTTGTGTGTATTTGAAATAAAGAGAATCATATATGATTCTCTATCTATAGATATGAAGTAATGTATTTCACTTGTACAACTGCATTACCTGCTAATCTCTGTATTACGTAATACGCCCGTCAACTATAACCACAATCAAATGTTCTGACAACCAGGTTAATGCTAATCAGGCAGAGAGGCATATAGCAGAACATAACATAATGTCAGCTTACTACAGCTTCACGTAGACACGTTGTATGTATACACCTGTATTGATGTACTCACTATGATGAATTGTATATATATATATATATATATATATATATATATATATATATATATATATATTATGTGTGTGTATGTGATTGTATTTATTTACTTTGGTTAAATCTACATAATTAGTAATTATTAATTATTAATTACCCTATCTATAGATACACTATGTATACACATATTATGAATATATGTAGACACGTTGTATGTATACACCTGTATTGATGTACTCATTACGATGTATTTTATATATATATATATTATGTGTATGTATGTGATTGTATTTATGTACATTGGTTAACTCTACATAATTACCCTATCTACACAATTATATTAAACATAATTATGGATAATGATATTAATTACTTGATATAATACATTATATATATATATTAACGTAGTATATATATACTACATTATATATTGTAAATATGTTAAGAATTATGAAGATATAATCTATATTATTGTTATATAGGTGGGTATATATTACAAAATAATTAAATAATTATAATATACCAACATTTTTATAGCCTTATTTGCTTATACTATAGTATATTCTTATACATGATATGATATATATATATATATATATACGCACATAAAAATGGTGTATATTATCAACTATCATAAGTATAGATATGAATGTTACCTGCTATGGCCATGTCTCCTTTGATTGTTTTGCCAGTACGATCAATTGTCCTGGTGGATAAAGTAGGCAGCCAATCGTCACTGGACACTGCCGCTAGTATCGCTCCCTACAAAAAGGCAGATAATTGTGGAAACTGTATTATTGTACTCCACCGCCGCCATCTTACCGTATTACGTAATAATCAGTATTCACGATATCTTACGAGATCTTACGAGATACACGCGAATATCTATATATATATATATATATATATATATATATATATATATATATATATATATATATATATAAATATCTATGTTGTGTCTTTGTATAAATGTGTATGTAAGTTATAGTGTTCAGATAGCATACACATACAACTGCTTAACTGTGGTTGTATACTTGGCATATCACTATGCATAGTAAATGCCGTACATTACGCCACACCACTATGGTATTATCTATGTACCACGTGATGTAGCGAATAGATATAGGAGGCAGAGGTAACATCATAGAGATAGAGAGAACGTTGTATTTAGCTCTATGGGTAACATACACAAGTAGTGTTCCGTTATTCCAATACACAAGAAAACAAACACACACACATACACTTAATACTTAATTAATAAAAAAAACATACACACATTCACATACATACAAATACACACACACACATATATATATATATATATATATGTATATATAGGAGCTCCTATAGATTTTACACTTAGGTGTGAACTATCTTATTATTGCATTTAACCAATTTCACCGGATGTGATATAAATTCGTACTTCATTAATTATAACTTAAGTTAATGATAATTATAATTTATAAGTCATTAAAATGATACTGAAATAATATAGTATACTACAGTATATACTATATATATATATATATATATATATATATATATATATATATATATATATATATATATATTACACTTATTCATACAATGAAATAATACAAACTCGGAAATCTTTATCAGATATACGAATTACTTAGCATGGCTTACATTTATTTGTAAATATATTACAATATATTAATATACCACATTTATCAAATGGTAGAATATAATATATAGAGTTATCACAAGATTATCACATTATTATTATTAATAACAAGACATGGATAACTAATCTAGTGAATACATATAAATACTAATAATTTTATACATAGGTTTTATTTTTAATATTTGATGATACTATTACAATATGATATATATATATATACATACAAACATACAAAAACACACACATGTATATATATAGAGAGAGATAGATAGATAGAGGGAGAAACAGATAGATGAATAATATGTAAGTATTCTAACCTATTATTTTATTTATTTATTAATAATCCTTATTAAATTTGATCCTTAGAGTACTGCCTTCCCAATAGAAATACAAAATACTATGACTTTTATTCAATATTCTAGAATATTTACTCTGGATATGAAAATGAAAATGTATAGAAATTCTTAAATTTGTAATTAAAATATTAAATGAAGGAATAAAAGTACTCAGAATATATATATATATATATGTATCTAATAATATAAATAGTTACACATAAATAAGTGATATTCAAAAGCGAATTTTATTTGGTGTACCAAATTCTAGTTGTACTATGACGTACGCCACGAGTCGTACGTCTATTAATAGAATTACTAGGCTCTTACGTTTCGGTGAGTAACTATACACGAAAGCTAGCTCGCTGAGGGTGGCGTGCGCTCTACAAAACCACGTGATTAGAATAGCGTAATTGCGGTGGTAATGACCCGCAATAATTACCCTATAACCTAAGGAGAAGGCCAACGTGATATTTATTTACATTAGGGGCCAATTCTGTAATGATTTGATTGATAGGTAATATATAAGTCTAAGTACCAGAACAAATATACTTTTAATCTATCTTTGAATATATATATATATATATATATATATATATATATATATATATATATATATATATATATATATATATATATTTACATACCTACAAATATACAGATACATATAAAGATACATAATTTTAAACATATATATATATATATATATATATATTCAAATATAGATTAAAAGTATATTTGTTATATTTGTATATATATATATATATGATAATTTTATTTAACACTGATTTTATTTAAAATTTATTATAATGTGTACAAAAATAATAGATACAATAAAAGTTCAATGTGAAGGTGGTAGTAGAGGTGTTAACGGTATTGAGGGATGGAGGGAGTTGATTTCAGAGGAGGCTGGTGCAAATATAGTAGAGATGCTTCCAAATAAAGGAGGGTTCAGTTAGGACTATATAGTTAGAAGTTCATAGGTTGTCAGATACAGTGTATAATGTATTAGTTGTTAAAGGTAATCAGGTTATTTAGTCTGTAGTGAATAATATATAATGGATGGTGATTTAATTGATCATATTTTGTTGAGGATGGCCATTTAAGTTATGATTATAGGTTAGTAATGGCTATAGTATAGTAAGTTTTCTTTAGTCAGAATATTAGTCTAATGAATCTTTTAGTTAAATTGTCAATGGCTGTAAAGTATTTATTATGAGATAAAAGTAGGATAGGGATGAGGTAGTATATTTGAAAGAGGATTAAAGTCTGGGTTATAGTTTAGCGCATTGGATGAGGTGATGTATGGACGTATTTTGTTTATATTGAAGATAATATAGAACACGATGGAAGATTAATAAATGATATTTATAACCAATGTGAGGAGTTTAATAGTTATTTTTCAGACATAGGTAAGTCAATTAGTTACTCTATTATAAATAATGATAAAATGATTTTTTTTTAAAAGTTCATTCCATTGATAATATTTTTATATTGTACCTATTAAAATTGATGAAATTATTAATATTACGTTGACAATTAAATCAAAAAATCCAAAGATATAAATAATTGGGATATGGCTTTAATACAAAATATAATATACACAATATCAATTCCTTTGTGTCATCTTTTTAATTTATGTTTAGTTCACTAATCTTTCCTGAACAACATGAAATTGGCGATTATAAAACCAATATATAAAGGTATTGACAGAATTAAACTAATAAATGATAGATCTATTTCGTTATTACCGCAAATAAGACACATATTTAAAAAATTAGTTATAATAGAATGCGAGATTTCATAATTAAAAATAAATTATAAATAATAATCAATATGGATTCAAAGAAAAATCTAACACCACAGTATCTCATATAAATTTACAAAATTTTATTTTTTCCAAACATAATGTAAATAAAAAAAATAGCTACTGTATTTTTGATCTCAAAAAGGCCTTTGATTTAGTAGATCATTATATTTTGCTAAAGAAATTGGAATACTGTGGATTTAGGGGTCAAGTCAATGATTTTCTAAAAAGTTATTTACTAGATAGAAAAATCATAAGAAAAATAAATAATACTTTATCATCCGAACGATACATAAGACATAAGACGTGTTCCTAAATGATCAGTTTTAGGCTCTTTGTTTTTTCTTATTTTAAAAAATGATATATCTAATATTTTCAACAATAATGATAACATCAATTTAAATTTATCTACTCACTATCTATATATGCTCATTCTGATTATGAAATAAGTGAAAATATTAAGTTATATGTAGGTATACTTGTTCATTGGTTCAATCTTAATAACCAAACATTAAACATAGAGAAATCTAAATTATTGCCTTATTTCAATACAATTATTACGAATAGTATAAAAATAGATAATGTGGATATTGAATTAATAAACTAGTATACATTTTTAGGTATTACTCTTGATAGTAAACTTTAATATTCACTACATATTAATTTTGTATGTATTAATTTATCGAAAATCATATAACTTTTTAAAAAATTATCCTTTCTTAACTTAACAAATTTAATTTTCTAATATAATTATTTTTTTTTACCTAATAATTCTTATAATAACTATAAAAATAGATTACATTCATTAATTCTAATACAAAAAAAGCTATACGTATAATAAACAACAATAATGTTGATGGCAAACTTCTGCCTTAAATATGTATGTCACATACAACTAACCTATTAAAATATAATTATATTTTAAAATTTGACAAACTATTAATAAATAGATTATATATTATTTCTCTATAATAATATTCATGAAAATTATAATATTGATTTTAAATCATATTTTATTTTTAATAAAGATAAAAGCAAATTTATTTTACCACTCATGAGAACAACCCAATTTCAAAATAATATATTTTTTAGTAGTCCAAAACTGTATAATAATATAATTTTTATAAAATTATTATCATAAAAGATAGTTTATAAGGAAGTTATTTAATTTTTGTAAATTATTATTTATTATCATTATTAAGATTATATTTTTTATACACATGACTTTTGCTTAGTAATAAATAGCTCTATATGGGATAAAACATGGTATAAGTACCTTGCCGAAAGTGTATTATTAATACTAGTAATACGAGTTCAATTTTTGTAAGGCTTGTTTCATTAATTGAAATTGAAAATATTATTTATAATTATGATTCAAAATATAGTACTGATTCCTAAGATTTTAACTTTTGTTAATACTTACCATTATTTTATCCATTAATAATATTTTATCAATTTAATTTAATAAATGCATTGAATATTGTGTTTACCCTGATGTACTTAAAACATCTAAAGTTATCATGTTATATAAAAAATAAATAAAAATGATTGCTCGATTTATCTTTTCATTTTTAGATAACAATTCATTAATAAATAATTATTAATTTGGATTTAAAAAATCTATATCAACATGTGATGATTTGAAAAATTATATTGATTACTTAAATATCAATCATAAATTATTCACATCCACATTATCATTGATTTAAAAAAGGCTTTCGACACTTTAAATCATGACATTTTATTAAACAAATTATTTATAAATGGTTTCAGAGATATCACTTTGAAACTATTATAAATCTTTTTGATAAATAGGTATCAATATGTAAGCTATAATATTATCAATTCTAAAATACTTCCGATTAAATGTGGTGTACCACAAGGTTCAATTTTGGGACCATTTTTATTTTTGATATACATATATTTACCTAACATAATTAACAAATGCAATTTTATTCTTTTTTGCTGATAACCACTTTAACATTTAAGTCTTATAATCTAAATGATATAGAAACTGAAATAAATTCTACTCTAGTTTAAATCTGTGACTGGATTTTCGGTTATAAGCTTGTTCTTAATATTGACAAAATAAAATTAATTTTATTCCATCGCACAAGAGTTAAGGGGATGTCACACGACGCCCGCCTCTCTATGTATAGAGATAGCAAATAATGGGTCTACACAAAACTAGGCGCGCAGAATTCTATTCATTGAATTTAGCTAATTTTTTTAATAATCTATTCATTAAATGTATACACATGATATTACAGGACGTATTTTTTAAAATATATATATATATGCACACATTTTAATTTTTTAATTTACGGAATTTCTATAGAAATTGTTATTTTTTGCAATTATACACATACAAATTTAGAAAATGTCTCTCGTAATATTATTCATATATATGTTATTTATATAATGCAATACAAATTACTAGAATACATATAATAGTTTTTGTGATACCTTGAGGTATATAGCTATGCCTAACGCAAAATAATTATTCTGAGAAAACAGCATTTGAATATATATGAATACATTATATATCATATATATCATATATAAACCACTTTTTATGTTATTTCTAGGCTGTTTTCATAAATAATTTGTTTACAGATATTAAAAAAAAATCATAGAATAGTATTATGAAATAAAAAAAATTTTATATAAAAAAATATTTTCACCAAAACAAGGTGGGTGACATCCCCTTAAACATAAACTAACTTAAAAATATATAATATAGTTATAAAACAATCAAATAATTTTAAATTCTAAGGAATTTTAATTGATGAAAATCATAAGTGTTAATTTGTTTACTAAAAATTTAATATTAATACTTTATTTATGCTTTATACTTAATACCAAAAATAATATTTTATAGTTAGAAATTTAGTATTCATTACAAAGTCGCATTTTATGGAATTCTTTAAATGCAACCATATTATCTTTAATTAATTTGAATACTTTATAATACATATTAAAAATATGTTTTTAAATAATAATTGTTTTTAGATAATATCTAGTCACTTACACCTGCTTATATGCATTGCTTGATCTTTTATTGATATGGTCATCTTTCCTTCTTTTTAGGTCTTTTAATGTGTTCGTATTGTATAGATATTTATCTTTGTGGCCTTATTTTGCTCTTTCGTTTTCTTAGATGTGTTATAGTTTAACTTATTTATTATTTTCGTAGATTTTTACATTTTTCAAATATTTTATTATATATTTTTAATATATTTTATTATTTATTATTTATTATTATTTTATTATTATATACATGATGATATTCTTGGTATTGAGAGTTAAATTTAATTTTATTGTATTTATTTTTTATGAGACAGAAAACTAATGAATAAAATAGAATTACACAAAATTATACTCTTTATATTTATTCGTTTATGTATTAATTCTCTTATTACCTAGAGCAGGTTTGTATCTCAATAAGTTCAATAGAACTTATATACCATACCTGGGTTTTTAATCTCGGTCATCAACTAAATATGATATAAAAAAATATCTATCACATACTGACTAAATAAAATTCACAACTACTGTATACATACTACAATAGTACCTAGTTACATAGTGTATTAGAAATTACATTATAATAATATATTATTGTTTTAGCACAATTAGGTATCCTACTTATTATTATATACACTGGTATATAAACATTTGTTAACTTTGTAATATGAATAATTTAAATAATTGTTATTTTAACCTTTATCATAACTAAACATTAATAAACCAAGAATATATTGTACTGATATATAAGTGAATAAATTTTTTATAATATATATATATATATATATATATATATATATATATATATATATTATAAATCTCAATAAAATAATACAATAAATTAAGAATAAATATACTATATTCGTAGTCATGAATAAAATAAAATAATATAAATATGTAACTTGTAAATGTAAACCTTAAGTTTTCGTCTGGAGTTAAATCTTCTCATCCTTTGAACGGTCTCGTGCAGGTGAGTTTTACACATTCTACTCTTATCCTGATTCGTTTAAAAGAGTGTTGATTTTATATTAAAGTTAACTAATTATTATCAATAGATAATGTATAGAAATATATTATATATTATAATAGATAGTATAGATAGTATATACCTTTGTATATATATATTTTTATATATATATATATATTTCTTATATTAATTTTATAATTATTACAGTTCACAACACAATCATTAAATAAACTAATTATAAGAGGGTACAGTCTACATGGTTATCATGGATGTAATGTATGGTGGAGTTAGCTGGATAACCTTAATCCAGCAGTGTTCTATGCACTCTTCTACTGTGATCCTCGTCTTCACGTTGCGGTCAAGCATTCGTATCATTAGGTCCTTAGCATCTGAACTCACGTTCTCCCACACCTTGCCGGTCATCTGAGAACAGTGAACATGTGTACAGAACAACGTTTTTATATGCATTGATATATATCAAATTATAATTATAATCCTTTATATTATAATTAACCATTTTTGTTAAAATATTATTATGGTATTTATTATTGAATAACCCTTTAAATATAATATATTTAATAACAATACGGTATATATATATATATATATATATATATATATATATAGAAATTAAGACAATTAATATATCCAGAGGACCAGTCTATTTTAAAAAATAAATATATTATATTAATATATTACAAGTAAATTTTTAACATTTATTATTAAATAATGTTATAAATTATGTTATTTTGTATAATATATATATAAGTAAATTATATGTTTAGTAATAATATTGTATTAAAATAATTCATTATAATTTTCTCATTACATTAACTATTAAATTAATAATATATGTATATTTAATTTTAATTATTTGAAATATAAAATGATAATCTAAGTTATTTTATAATATTCATAACTATATTTTGTAAGGTTTTAAATATCTTATACTATAATATTATATAAATAGTGTTTAAATTTTGAATTATAATTCTAATATTTTAATAAATATGAGAGATTTAATTCGTTAATTTAATTTAATACGTTATACATTTAATTAAAATAATGAAATAAATAATTATATTATTTATTTTTTATTAGGGTAATTTTTGTTAAAAAAATCAGATGGGGGATAAACATATCACAATTAAGTAATAAACAAATATTCACAAATATATATATAAAATATTAGTTATTTAAATTTGTAAAAAATATTACGTAGATATATTTAAATGATGTAATATGTTGTATATCGTGAAAATAATTGTTGATGATTATATATATATATTGATGGGTATAATGGAAAATGAAGCGGAAAAATTAAGTGTATATTAAGGGGGTTAATGTTAAAATCAATAATTTATATTATATAATTTTAATATTTTTTAATAATTTTAATAATTTTGGATTTTCATAGAGACCTGATAATTTGTAAACATAAAAGATACATAAAATATATACTTATAAAAGGTGTATATAGTAATTTATAATTATAATTTAATTTTTGTTGTTATTTTATTAAAAATTAATCTGATAATTATAATACAAGTTTTGTATTCATTATTTTTAAATATTTCTGTATAGTATGCATATATATTTAGAAAAACAAGGAAACAATTAACATAATGTTATTTAAGAATAATTATATCTTATAAAATCTTATAAACATAATAAAAATTGCATGAAAATGATACATATGAAATGAATATATAGTACAAAATTTGAATAAAATAATACTTTATTACTACTTTAATGAATATGATTTATAGTGAATACGTACTATAATAAATATGTTTACCTATAGGTAACCATATTTATTTTGTGTGAAACGAGTTTAAATTTTGTAATTAAATTGTATTCATTTATATCAAATAAATGAAATATATATATATATATAATATATATGCCAAATATATGAAAAGTTTTCATTGAAACTAGAATATATATTACAAATATTAAATATGAATATTACTATATAAGATATATTAATTTATAATATTAATATTATGTTTATTATTAATATACCTTATATATAAATTTATATAAGAGTTTTATTTTACGTAACTATATTATTTATGTACAATTTTAAAGATAATATTTCAAATTTTATAAAGTAATAATAACAAAATTTAAGAATTATTTGTAATGCATTATTTGTATATGTGACCCGTTCTCTTAATGAATGACATATACTTTTTGTGTAATAATTAATTATATATTAATTTATTCGTAACTGATTATAAATAATTATTTATAACTTGAATTAGAGTATTCATATTTTATTTAAATTTTATTCAATCTGAATTATTAATATATAACAATATTTACATTTCATCTCAACAAAATAGCTAGTGTTTTGGTACATACATGGTCATCTTGCATTCTTGTAATAAGTATAATATAAATATAATGAGGTAGTAAAGTAAAGTACACATTTCTTTTAATTTTAATATTCGTTTATTTTTAAATTATTTACTTTAAATTAAAAATATTATAAATTAAAATAATGAATGAAATTTAAAATTTTTTAGTTATAAGTGTTTTTGATTAATTCAATAAAACAAAGCTTCAAATACCAACTGTTATTTCATTATTCACTATAGAGTTCATAAGTCTATCTCCAGACCCGTAGAATGGTGGAGAACCTACATAAAATGTAATAATTAAGTTAATTTAATTATATTATTAATAATAATAAAACATACATATATATATGATTAAAAGATAAAATAAAAATTGTAATAAAAATTATATAATAAAATATATTTAGATATACATTTGTAATAGATTTATTATTTTTAACATAATAACGCATTATATATGATAATTATTTAATTTAACAGTAAAGCTCCATTAACTAAATATTATACTTAATGCTATATACATTAAGTTGCATTCATATTTTGTCCATCTCAATAAAATACTCTATTATATAACAATAATATATTATATATATTGTTGATATTGTTTTAAATAGTTTAATCAATTTATTATGTTTGTTATTTATTATCCTTTGACTAGACATATGTTTAACTATAAGTATTAAATGATAATAATATGTATTATACATAATAATTATAATGATAATTAATTATATTTTAAAATTTAACTATTTTGAAAATTTAATTGTAAATTAATAATTATATCTCACTATATTATAGTATTATCCAATACAAATTGACTAATTTACACTACTTATACACAACATTTATGCTATTTATTAATTAACACACTGTATAAACTAATCTAAATATATACCCACTACTTTAACTATTTCACTAAGTAAATATTGAACTTCCATCCCATTCATTTTTATTTATCTGGAATTTACGTAGTATATACTGCATTAATATAAATTATATAAGTTAAAATATATAATTATATAAGATAATATTTATTTTAACAAATTTCAAAAGATATGAAATAAATAAAATATACATAAATTAAAAATAATATCCATTATGAATACAATTATTATAAGTAAAAATATACTAGAAATAGAAATAGAAATACTATAAAGATTTAGTTGGTTAATATATAATTAGTTTATAAGATTTATAGTTATTAAATATAATAAATTAGATTAAATATAATAAATATTATATTTCAATATATTTAATATTACAATTTTAGAAAATAGAGATACACTGGTTCACTTTATGTGTCTAAATATATCTTAAAATGTATTCATAGGTGTATTATTATATAAATACACATATATACACATATATATACATATTAATTACTCAACATTACTCAAAATGGGGAAATATTCACATTAGTAACATTAAATATATTTATATTTTACAAACTAAATAATTTCATTCAATTTTCAATATTCCAAATATTTAAAATAAAGATTATTTATATTTCAAATTTAAAATATTAAAATTTAATAATATTTTAATATATATAATTAGAATATTTCAATATTTTCTAAAGTATATAATTCTAAATATATGCATAAATCATTGTTTAATTTATATTTAAAATGTAATATGTTACATTATTTTCAAAAACAATCAAAGGTTATATATTTAACCAATAAATGTTGTTGTGCTACATAACATGTTAACTTTCAAGTTTTCTAAAATATATTATTCACCTATATTAGTTATAGATTATCTATCTATTATTAAACCCCTTAAAAAAATAAGTAATTCCATTAAATTTTAAATATTTCTAGTTCAATATGAATTTTTATTTATAAATCTTAACTCTTTATTATGTATGTATCATTATTTCTGTATACTTTATAATATCACTATTATTATTAATTAATATAATAATTTTATATTTATATTGTTTAGTATTTACTATTTTAATAATAATATGTCTAATTGATAATTACAATTATTTGTTAATTACTAATGAAGAATTAGTAAATGAATCATATTTGCTTGTTATATATTCTAAATTTTGGTGGTGATTTCTTGGGGTGTTCACACCAATTCCGTTTTCTTACGTTACGTGGAAATCCGTACAGAAAATGAATCATTTACAGAATAGTTTCTATAAATGTATGAAATGAGTCATATTCCTATTTTTCTGTAATAGTTTTCTGTACAGAAAATGAAATGGAAATGCTCCTATTTTTTTTACAGAAAAATAAAATACGTATCGGAATGAACCATTAATAATAGGTGGCGTTTTATGATTTAATATTTCTAATAGTATTGAAACTTTGATTATATATATATATATACATACATACACTATTATATTAGTATATTAGCTAATATATTGTAGTAATATATATATATATATATTACTATATAATATATAACAGTATGTATATATATATATGTGTACATTTCCTGTACGGATTTTACGTAACATAACAAAACGGAATTGGTGTGAACACCTACAAATCTGATTACAGAAAATGTTCTGTAAATGATTCATTTTCTGTACAGATTTAACGTAACATAAGAACACGGAATTGGTATGAACACCCTATTATACATTATTTCATAGTTTTGTAAATATATATACTATTTATATATTCAGTATTATATATGTATCCAGTATTTATAAATATATTTACTATATAATTCTATGTTTATATATATTTATATAACTTTATATATTCATATTATTTATTATATATATATATATATATATATATATTGTATTATATGGTATATTATATATTTTGATTTATTTATGATTTGCATATTTTTATTGTATCATCTCAAGGTGATTGACATCTTAATGAATAAAATTTGATTATATAGCAATTGTTTGTCAAACACAATGATATAATAATATTATTATTATATAAATACATTTTACAGATAAAATAAGTATATTGACAGAAAAATATATATCTACAAAATGTAATACATGTATATATATATACAGTCAACTCCCGATAAGTCGAACACGCAAGGGACCACAAAAAGTGTCCGCCTTAGCGAGATGTTCGACTTATCCGAGATTCAAAATATCATGCAAATAAGACATGAGATGCGCAGCATATGTTAAAGGATTACCGAAATGTGGAATTATGCATAATCAACAACATAAAATGTTGTATTCAATAATATTACTTACTAAAATTATAATATACATTATTTAAAGTAAACATTTCTGACAATTTATAAAAAGTGCGACTTATCCAGTATAAAAATCATAAAAATGACAATAATATGTGTCCGACTTATAGAAAATTCCGACTTATCCAATCCAACTTATCCGACTTATCTGATTAATTTAACATTGAACTAGACACAAATCCAACCAAACACACTAAATGTGTCCGCCTTATCGAGAAGTCTGACTTAGAGAGTTGACTGTATATATATATATATATATACAATTTTTAAATAATCAAATAACTGTTTATCAACAAGAAAATCACTATTTAAAAAATTTATTTTTTTGAAATTATCACTACATTATATTTTCATATATATAATACTTTAATTTTTATAAATATTGAATATATGCCTATGTGAATATTGAAAACTAAAATATACTAAATTAATGGATAGCTATTTATTTATGAAACATACAATTAATACCTATAATTATATAATAATATAAATAATTGTGAAATTATTAACTAATTTATAATTATTAATTTGAAATATAATTTAATTTTATGATATTAAAAAATAATCCAAAACTAACCAGCTTATAAAATATGAAATATATATGTATATACATAATCAATATAAACCTGACAGTAATGTGTATAACATAACTCCTGTTGACCAAATATCAGAAGGCCTATTGTGACTTTGACCTTCGATTACTTCTGGAGCCATGTAAGCTGCTGTTCCAACTCTTTCTGAATAAATCAGTATAAGTAATATATATATAATATAAATTGTAGAGAATAATTCTAATAATACTCAATTTAATTAAAATTCCTAATTATATCATTTAATATATTATTAATGTTTAGTAGGATCTATCTATGCATGTATTAAGGGACGGCGAAACCTTCTCACTTTACATGTAAAAGATAGGCAAAAAATGTGTCTACTATAATAGCATTATCTCATAATGTTCACGATTTACTTTTTTTTATTATGTAGATAGTATATATATATATATAAGTTATATAGTGTTGATATTAGATTATGTTAAATTATGGAAATATATAAATCCCCTGTTGTGCATGTGTCATATAATAATTCGTCCCCAAACTCTAAATCATCCCCAATGATCACCTGACTACAAAATCGATGATATTTAACTAAATACTCATACGAATCACTTTAAATTTTAACCACATATAAATGATATGTATATAAACAAATTTGGAATAAATCAACTTCTAATTCTGCATTAGAAGAAAGTAATATACAATTATATAACGTAGATCGGAAATGCATTTGATAATACCAGATTAAACGACAATAAATTAATATTTTAATATTCTGAATCGACAGAAGTTATTATTTTTCAATTCTAGTTGTAATACTATATGGTATTTTAAAATTGTCTGTATGTACCATTTTAATTAAAAAACATTATACACATTTAGAATCGTGAATATAAACATATATTCTATATATAACTTTCTGCGGGTGTCGTGCGCTCGACACCCACATAAAATTATAATTCCAACTCGTTCAATAATTAACCTAAAATGCGTATGCTATTTTTTAATTAAAATGGTACATATAGTCAATTTTAGAATACCATATTATAGTATTACAACTAGAATTGAAAAATAATAACTTCTATCGATTTAGAATTTTAAAATATTAATTATTGTCGTTTAATCTGGCATTATTAAAACCATCTCTGTTCTACTCTATATAATTGTACATTACTTTCTTTTAATGCATAATTAGAAGTTGATTTTTTTCAAATTTGTTTAAATACATATTAGTTATATGTGGTTAGAATTTAAAGCGATTCGTATGAGTATTTAATGAAATATCATCGATTTTGTAGTCATGTGATCATCGGGGACGATTTTGAGTTTGGGAACGAATTATTATATGACACCGCCCCTTAAAGAAGATTATGTTAATTTAATTCAGTTTTATTATAATAGGTATAGTTTTTGTAACATTTTACTATTTGGAACTATTTTTTTATATAATGTCATTTGAAAAATAAACTTAATTTGTAATGATTAAAATTATTGTATTATACTTATTATGAATTAAAAATCTGAGGTTGCATATACTATAGATGTAATATAATCATTCATATCGACATATTCATGTGCAGATTGAATGTCACCAGTAATGACCAGGATGTCTAGAAGAGGGTGATTGCTGTTGTTGTAGTTGTTGTTCCTGTGTTCGAACCGCCAGACCAAATCCTCCGAGTTTGATGGGGGCAGAGTTTTCCCTCGACGCCAATAGAACGCAATGGGGTTTGATATCACGATGTATAACTCCGGCCTGATGGCAGTAGCGCAGTGCTTCTAATATCTGACGCATGTAGTGGCTGTAAATCAGACACATCGAATGCTTTATTTTGAGTTTATATTACAATATATTACGTGTTTAGTGATAAAGTGATTATTAATTGATATTTTAGTTATTGAAATTAAATGACTACATATATATATTTTTTAAGTTTTATTATAACTATATTATGATACAAATATAAATATATATATATTAGTAAATAATATATAGATAAATGATGATAGATTACAATTAATTATCTAATTAATAAAATTAGTAATGATAATAGATGTTAAGTATACACAAATATGTGATCCAAAGCATACTTAGCATGTGGTGCCAATTCATCATTTGTCATAGGCTTATTATCATAGTGGCATGACCTCATTGCATAATCCATTATCATATTATGTAAGGATTATCTGATAATCATAATAATGTAAACACCATTAGTAGATGAATGACATGCATTATAAACCATGACATAATATATATCAAACATCATACTTCACACAATACATTGTAGTATACATAATACAATCCTCCATAGTTATTATAGAAAACTATCTATCTAATCTATATTAATGTTACACCAGATATTTTAAAGAGATATTTAAAATCAAAAATATACAAAACCTATAATACATACTTAATGATACATAGATTGAAATATGTTTATCAGATTTCATATTATAAAGATTATTATCAATTTAGTTATTTATAATATATTATATTCATTTTTAAATCAAGTATTGTATTTAATATATAATTAATATTATATATTGAAATTATATTTTATATCAATAGTTTTCAATCAATTTTTTCTATATAATAGGGTGTTCACACGATACGGGTTTTACTTGTCGTACGAACAAATGCTGGACCGAAATTTTTCAGTCCAGCATTTAAAAAACACGAGTGTTCACACGACGCAGGTTTAAATTTTCGTAGTTACGAATAACTGACAGCAGAAATAAAAAATAAAGTAAATAAACAAAAATTTCAAATTCAAATAATATTTTAATTATATTTATTATAAGTATGGATAATTATTTGGATACTTATTTAAATAATGTATTATGTTTAATAACTGGCGAAATTGCAATGGATATTTTGTTAGAAAATAGCAGAACGAGAACTATATGGGCACATCATTATTTAAACGATTTTCGATCTTTAAAGCATTTAATTAAACTACTTTTTATTATATCTTTACTTGAATTATTTAATTTTGTATATTCTATATAATTCATGTTTATATTGTATTTTATATTATAGTAATACGATTAATTATACACAAATTATTCAGTATAACATTTTATAAAATATTGTAAACATTACCAAAGATAGTAAGATATTTCTGTCCAGCATTTATTTCGGTCCAGCAAAAATTAGGATATTTACCATTTTTGCTGTACGACGAAAAATAGGAATCCGAGTAAATGCTGATTGAATCTATGATTTTGAAGAATTCGGTCAACATTTGTTCGTACGACAAGCAAAAACCGCATTGTGTGAACACCCTATGATACTGAAATAAAATAGTTGAAATAGTCACTATAAATCGTTATTGTATTTTTGATATCAATGAATATAATTATTACTTATATTATAACTTCTTAATATAACATCCCTCATTTTTCAATTCTTGAAACAATAATATTTTAATTTATTAATTTTTTTCATAGAAAAATTAATATTTCCTTTGAAAATTGAATTTGTATACAATTATGTAAAGTTTCATTAATGTCAATTTTCAAATTAATTTTATTTTTGTATAGATTTTCTAGCTGCTAATACTATACATCTTATCTCACTCCTATTCAATATATAATAATTTATTTGATATTACAATATTACATGTAAAGAATAAACCCTATTAATATCAGTATTACTCCTAGTTGACTAGTCAGATAAAATATTAAAGTATCACCTCTCTTGATGATCAAATCAATGAGATTTAAATTATTATTTTCGTATTGTATTAATCATAATATTTTATATTTTAAAAACAGTTCATTATTAAAACTTAATATTTAATATCAGAACATATTAACCTAATATTAAAATTTACATTCTATTGTCTAATAAAATTGAGACTCACTCTTAGATTTACACTAATAATAGATTGTTAACTATATTCTAGTTTCTCAATGATTATATAAGATATAGTAATATTTAACTGGTATCAAACTAGTAACTTCACTAACTAATATATTTATATTGTAACACCTTAAATTATGTATTTCTAATTTAAATGTTATCCTCAGAATGAAGATATCTCAGTAAATAATGTCACAAATACTATATGCCGATATTTCCATAGAGCGTGCACAATATAATCAATTTGTTTCGCATAATAAAAATCAGATAATTAGATATACTTTTACAGGGTAGTGACTATACTAAATGAATATATATATATATATATATATATATATATATATATATATATATATACACATATTATATACATATATATATATATAATAGTTTGACACGTGGCCTATAAATAACCTAGATACTGCTTCACTGTACACGAAACCTGCCAGAGCTCTTTTCACCACTTCAAAGCATAAATCAGCTCCTTCCATACTGCATGATAAATAGTTATATACAGTCGGATATGTTTAATGCTGGATATCATAACAGGGTGGATAGATAGGATGGATATATGAGTTGTAACTAGTACTAGATGCATCTAGTAATTACTGATATTTATCTATGCATACATACATACACATACATACATATTCATTCAGATTACACATAGTATAATAATCTGAAAAATTGTTAAAAAGAAATCATTAATAATTCATATAACTATTTACATTCAAATAATATGATACCTAGTGAATGGGTTATAAACATCATTTTACCTGTGGATTTCATAAATGATTGGGGGCTAAGTTAGTGAGTTGATTATAATAGAGTGAATTCACATTAAGGAACTTATCAAACTTTGTGAAAATGTAAATATAAAATTTGTAGGCTAAAATAGAGAAATCCCTAATTTTCCCTCATATAGCTTATATATTACATCATCTTTAGTGATGTAACCAACAATTCATAGACCATGTGCAATCTTGACTCAGATGTATAGGTGTCATAGAGACTGATAATGTGTGGATGTTTCAGTGAACTGCATATCATCGCCTCTCTCTCCAGATCTGTGATAGTAGTTTTATAAATTACCTAGGATTACAAATTTGCTTATGTCTATGACAACCTGTATACCAATTACTACTCTATGATAGAGGTGTAAATATTATTTTATATGAAAAATATAGTAACATGCATGTATATAGCCTATATGTTAATAATATAAACGGAAGTATCACCAGAATAATGAAAAAAATTATATAATTTTAGTTGATGAAATTCAATCTTTTTTTAATGCAATAATGAATATTTATTAAATGATATAATTAATTATTCATGTCTATGCAATGAATCTACTCTTTCTAATATTAGTTAAAATAAAATATAATTATCGTTCATACATACACATACATATATACAACACTAGAATATATCACCATAATAACTCTACATACAGGTATCACCTGTCTATATATGATACAGATTGTATGGGCCACCATTGAGATGATACTATAGGGTAGGTGTGTGGGACCATACTGTATATAATTTACTTCATGTTGCTGTTTTGTATATGCATAACAGACTGAAATGTATACTTCTAGAAGTGTTATGCATGATATATATAAGTTTGTATTTCATATTTCTAATCATATTCTATTTAATTTTACAATAACCTAGAATTATCTGTATCTCTATACTTTGTATACATATTGGATGTAATAAGTATATAATTGTGTAAAAGATGGTATAGGTTTCTAAATGTATATATGGATTTTAATTAATTAATAATACATTGATAAATAATCTAATTTGTAGAATTAAAGTGATTATCATATTTAATTTCGAAGTTAATTATTAATGTTCATTGATATACATTAATATTAAATATTTAAATAATATTAGGTGAACATAATTATATTAGTATACTATACATACTGTTCTTCCCTATAGAAATATACCTCTTAATTATAAAAATATATATGTATATTCTCAAATACATAATTAGCTATATTCATCATGATGCATGGGGTTAAACAGTTTGAATAATATGATACTAATTAAGGTGTGATATGTGTAGCAGGAAAGTTGTTCGAATGGACAGGTGGACAGTCAGTTGATAAAATAGTACCCCTTAATATTATACAACCTTAATATTATACCCCTCCACACTCTTACTACTATACCCTCAAACTCTATAGTAACCTTTAGTCCTGAGGTTAGGATCCAGTGAATACTGCTCCAAGTCGATGATCTTCACGGCGTACTGTTTATTATCGCGAACATGTACGCATCTTTGTACGACGCTGTAGGCACCTCTGTAATGGGATATGGGAGATGTGAGTTTAGTGAACCATACTCTATATTACTGGGGAGAAGTGAGTTTAGTGGTATCTATGGTATTACTGGGGCAGTAGTGAGTTTATTTAGGTTAATACTACATAGAGGGGTGTAGGATAGGTTTAATTATGTTTAATAATATGGGTGAGATAATAGATAATACAGATGAATGGAGACTAACATTATTAATTATTGATTGTCTATGAATAATTATATATGAAGAAGTGAATTTTTAATATAGGAAAATATATTTTTATTTATAATAAAATGTATTAAATTACGATGGTATATTATTTAAACATTTAATATCTATAAGCATTAGTTATACCAAATAATTAATTTAATCTTATGTTCATTATTTTTATATTGATTTTCATGATTCAAATAAATTTAATTTGTAATATAAATAATTTGTTAAATAGTAATTATTACATACAATTTAAAATAAATATATATAAATATATATATATATATATGTATAGATAAACTATTACTATATATATTATATACATAATTCCTGTAAAATATTATTATATATTGTGGACAAATATATAGAATGAAATGATTAATTATTGTATATGAAGATATAAAGCACACTAACAATAACAGATAATTGGAATTTGTTTGCAGAAAATAATTAGGTGTCTGCAGGGCACAACTCTTATTAGGGGAGATACAATGATAATGAACAAATAAGTATACTCTGATTCAGTGATTCTGCATTGTTATTCTAGTTCAATGACTAGCATAGCTACTCTATCATGTTTATAATGTATACAGATAATATATTGGTGGTTGGGATACAATGCTTAAGTTAGCAGAATATCCAGACATTTATTTTCACAATTATTTTATTATAAATTTAACATATATGAAATATTATAGTTTACATTTTTTAAATAATGTTTCTATGTCAAATATAACTTATAAAATACACATTTAAAAAAATACTAAACAAATAATTGTTAGATATATTAATTTATATTGTAAAAAATTGGAAAAAAATAACATTAACAAAATACAGGCAATATTTAATACAAATATAATTATTATAAGGGAGTTAATATTTGATGTAATGTATATTATCATATAATATATTATGTATATATTATATTCGAATCAGCATATGAATGATATCTGGGTATATATATATAATAATTATAAAATCAGATTTGGCAATTGCCCGGGTGAAGGAAGTAGCAGAGATTATCAAGTCGTTCACCCATTTATGATTAAGAGGAGAACAATTTATATAGGAATATAAATAAAAACAAGAAATAGTAGAATAATAAATAGAGTAAAAAATTCAATTATTAAAATAAATCATCAATTTATAAAGCATATCCCCCATAGTATATCAACTTTCCGATTGTGGGTTCATCAAGTCCAAAACCTTAGGGAATATACTTTAGCCAATAATATATTCGCTGGTAACATTTGGAGCCAACAAAGGCATCCATACTACCCGATATAAAATGTGACAAGTTTATGAATTACAAAAAAAAAGTCAACGAAATACAAACAAACAAAATTCAATAATTATTCTACTACCTCTTAATATAATTATATAAATGTAATAAAAGAAAAAATTAATTAAAAATAATACAATTATTTATAGTAAATAATTTATAAGTTTATATTATTTATAAAGAGCTAAATACGATTTATATAAAAAATAATAAACAAACAACAATATTATTAAAAAACACCTGGTAATCATCATTTAAAAAAAATATATAAATATAAAAAAATATAGATAAAAAAATAATAAAAATATATTAAAAAGTATAGTAAACCAAATAATAGGAATAAACTATACAACTAAATTATAATATTAAATAAAATAAAAGTAAATATTATAATAATAATAATAATAGTATTTATAAATATTATTAATAGTATTTAATAAATTAGTCAGTTAAAATATTCAATAAGTCATTTTAAAAGTAATTATATTATAAGTCGGATAAAAGTAAAATAAAATTATGTCATGAGCTAATAAGTAAAAGTCATAGATTTATAAATTAATTTAAAAATTAATAATATTAATATTTTCAGGTTTAATTAAAAATTATATATATATATATATATATGTGTATATTACAGTTAACTTTCAATATCCCAGACCCTCTATATCTCAGAAACCCATGGCTAACTCAACAAAAGATATCTAAGAATAATTTGATATGTATAGAAACTCTATATCTTAGACATATTTTTGCGGAACCTTGAATTCTGATATATGATATGTTAACTATATATATATATAAAATCAAATTTCGCAAACTATGAAACCACAACTAATTTAGACTTTTTATGTGTCGAGTTTGTTTTGTATCTAATCATATAAGCACACCAAGGAAACGTCCTTGAGCACACTTTGAAATCTCAAAATTTGATATTTCAGATATACAATTTTTTTTAATCGATTCTGAGTTAGTGGGAGTTTTCTATATATATATTCATTTGATTATGGTAGACATTACTAGCATACTATTAATCATTTGGTAGTCATGATTATTTGTTACATAATTTCGTGCACAAAATATATATCAGCAATAATGTATCACTTTTCCTATAAATTGTACTTATAATAAAGTTATATCATGAATATATGCACTATATTTGTATAATATTTAATGATAATTTTAAAATCCATAGAATAAATAAGTTTAAATAATGAATCAATACTCTATATATATATATTCGATCCATAAATATAATTATTTATTATACACACCATTTTCAATGAAATACATAGTATTATTGGATATGTGTATAGAGTGTTGATATATTTCGATATTATTACTTATGGATCATAAATTAAATTAAAAAAAAATTTCATTTATATACAATATATAATTTTAATTAAATTATTTATTTAATTGTTTAATTTAATTGAATTTTTGCATTTGCATGTAATTTTTATTTATCATTAATTATAGAAAATATCTCAGAGAATAGTAAAGTTGGAGTTATATCCAAATAAATCTATTTTAATTAGATATAATTATATTATTTAATAAATCTATAAAAATAATAGTTTTGTTATAATATTTGTTAGAATAATTAATAATCCATTACTTTAATAATGTATATAAACATATACACATATATGTATACATAAATTAACACACACACACATATATACATATATATATATAAAGATATATAAAGATATATATATATATATATATATATATATATATATATACATATATATATATATATATATATATATATATATATATATATATATATACATATATATATATATATATATATATATATATATATATATATATATATATATATATATATATAAAGATCAGATAATCTATTATGTATCAAGCACATATGATTAAATATTTATAAATTAATTATAGTAACAAACCGTAGTTGATACTAGTAGTCATCACGCACGCATGTAAACACGCACATACGCACACACACACACACACACATACGTTACGTAAGAGCGACCTGATAACACAATGTTATGCAATACCGGCGAATATGTGGTCGGTTATCGGAATTCGATAGCTCTCTATGAATATAGTCTATGGACATGAAATATTCAAACCAAGAGGTGGCGATATTCTGTCGTAACTATTGGTCAGAAATCAAGGTCAAAGTTACGTCATAATATCTATATTTATATACGCCTAGTTAGATATGCGTTTACACTTTATTTTGTATTGTATATATATATATGTGTACATATGTGTAAAATGTACCCTGTGCAAATATGTATTACATTAATAAATATACCATGATATTATAAATCGTATTGTAAACCCATAGAGCTAGAGAGAAACTTGAGAGAAACTAGAGAGAAACTTTCTCTCTATAGAGAGATAGCTCTGTGTGTAAACCCGAGGGATTATAATTTAACACATGCGCACGAACAGTGTTCGTCGAACACTCATCTTATAATATATACCATATATATATATATGTATCTGTATACAGACTGATACACACAAGTACACAATCACGCATACACTCTGCAGATACACATATATAGCTAATATCCACGGAGATAAGTAATAAATACATATTATGTACGCCGTGTACCGTCAGTGGAGTTCCACACACTGAGCGACGTTCCCAACGGGGCCTAAACAATTGCTCAAACCGTCACAATTCGCTATAGCTCATTTATGAGATATGATGTAATACTCGTCATGTGATAGACACGTGGTTAAGGATTTAACTGATCCACCAATCAGAGTAATGTAGCGTATCGATATTGTAACATTATTTGACATGTGTATACATATACATACATATGAATATATATATATATATATATATATATATATATATATATGTAAGCAAACGTAATTATATCACTCTAAATGTCCTACTATTTCGATATTCTAAGATTGAAATAGTTTATTCAATCCTATAGGTTATAATATATATATATATATATATATATATATATATATATATATATATATATATATATATATATATATATATATATATATATGTTAAATATTATAAACTAAATAGCCTATTTAATATACTATGAATAATAGACAAATATAGTATAATATATAATTATTATTATTTAATAAGATGCTATGCTAAACTATATAGTAATGATACATTAGCCTATATATATATATATATATATATATATATATATAGTAAATATATTTACTATCTACGCTATATATATTATACCTACGCTATCGGATAGGATATATGCATACAGTATTTTAAAATTATTATTTAGAAGCACAACTTTATGTCAAAGAGTAAACCCGTTATCACGAGTAGAACATGTTTACATGTATTCTATACTAATGTATGCAATTGTATCACAGAGCTAGAGAGAAACTTTCTCTCTATAGAGCTATAGCACTATGGATATATTCACGTAAGGTGTATATACACCATCATATATGAACAAAAAGAAACTGAGAGATACATCAGCTATTTCGTTATATATGGCGATGATTGGAGATCGACATGATTGCATATATGATCAATATGATATGTAATCAAGGACATGACCTTGATAATATATCAACGTTTTTACATATATGCGTATTTTATACAATTTTAATGTGGTTTTTGTGTCATAAAATAGCGTACTATGTACTATAGTATACACATATGTGTTATATATGATCCTACAATAATGTTAGTATACGAAGTATATTTAGTACTTCATTATAATGTAGTAGTAATAATAATAGTAGTTGTAGTAGTAATAAGAAAGGCGATAAGTCGGACAATACCGGTCGTATTAAGATGTATTTATCTGTGACGAGCATCCTCTATAAATCGATATCATGGGAACCCACATACACACGGTGGTCATACTTAGACACTGCGCTTGTAACCTCTTCAATAATTATTACTATGCAACATGTATAGTTTAAGATAATCTACTTTAACTACTTTAACTACTTTAACTACTTTAACTACTTTAACTACTTTAACTACTACTACTACTACTACTACTACTACTACTACTACTACTACTACTACTACTACTACTACTACTACTACTACTACTACTACTACTACTACTACTACTACTACTACTACTACTACTACTACTACTACTACTACTACTACTACTACTACTACTACTACTACTACTACTACTACTACTACTACTACTACTACTACTACTACTACTACTACTACTACTACTACTACTACTACTACTACTACTACTACTACTACTACTACTACTACTACTACTACTACTACTACTACTACTACTACTACTACTACTACTACTACTACTACTACTACTACTACTACTACTACTACTACTACTACTACTACTACTACTACTACTACTACTACTACTACTACTACTACTACTACTACTACTACTACTACTACTACTACTACTACTACTACTACTACTACTACTACTACTACTACTACTACTACTACTACTACTACTACTACTACTACTACTACTACTACTACTACTACTACTACTACTACTACTACTACTACTACTACTACTACTACTACTACTACTACTACTACTACTACTACTACTACTACTAATACTACTACTACTACTACTACAACTACTACTATCACCACCACCACCAACACTACCTCCTACAGGATGGAAATGTATGTATCCTTCTCCTGTATATATGAGATGCATGCACTCAGTAATTATCACCAGCACTAAATACACATATTCACGTTACATAATATTATTATTTAATTATAAACGGTGTGCAATATTTGATCAAAGATCTCATATGACGTAAAGCATATTTTATTATAATTATAATAATAATAATAATTGATCAGATTACATAAATATTGTTGTTATATTAAAGTTGCATAACGGCATAATACTGTATAGCCTGTTATCTTTAACGTAATGATTTATAATAGGTTATCCAATGTGTAGGGGTAATTTTCTTTTATATATTATATATTTAATATATTATGCTGTTGAGATAGTTGTATATTTTATATCAACCTATATATGTATTTCGATAAATAGTAGGTATACATAGTTATATTATATATATACTAAATTAATATAAGTTATTTTTTAGTGCAACTTTAGAAAGCATCTTTTTTAACAACCAAGGGGTTAAGAATTGTATGAGGTGTACACTATTATTTAATATATATATATATTTGATATAATATATATATATATATAATATATATAATATATATATATATCATTGTATACAATGATTATTTGTAATCATAATTTTATATATACAATTATTTATAATCCTAAAATTAAAAAAATTGGTCCACATGGGGTCTTCTGACAGTCTCTAGAAATGTACCTTGGGGAGATATAAATTCTATAATAGAATAAATATACAATAAATATAACTCCATTATTTTGTATATTAATAATATTTACACAACAAATATAATCTTACTTATTTTTAAATACTAATTTTAATTCAATATTTCATTATTAAAATTTATATTTTTAAATTTCTTGGATTTTGATAAATTTTTAGAAAAGAATTTTTATTTTTAGAATTTTTTTGTGGAGTAAATTCTAGGGTATTATTTTTTATATTATTATAAACTTCTAAATATTATTTATAGTATATATATGCTGACAACACAACACTGATCGCTGAAACTAAAAACGATCTAATAGCAATTATGGAAAGAGTAAAGTTGGCTAGTGAAAAGGCAGGTCTATAATAGGTATATATCTAAATGTAGGTAAAACTAAAGTAATGATGACTGAAGACCAAGGAGAAATGGTAGTAGATGGAAAGCATATTGAAGTAGTATCGCACTTTATTTTCTTGGGATCTCTAATAACCAAGGATGGATTCTGTGATAAGGAAATACGCAGAAGGTTAGCAATGGGTAGATCTCAATGGGGGGACTAACGAAAATTTGGAAAGATAGAGGAATTACCCTCAGAACAAAGATTAGGCTTGTAAAAACTTTAGTTTTCCCTATAGTCTTATACGGAGCAGAATCTTGGACAATGAGAAAGCTTGAGAGAAAGATGATCGATGCTTTTGAGTTATGTGTTGGAGACGTCTGCTAAGAGTAACATGGATCGACAGATGTTTGGATTATTGATAATATAAAACCAGAATGGACGCTTGAGTCAAGGATAGTCAAGGCATCATTATGTTACTTTGGCCATGTTATAAGAGCAGGCGGAATGGAATATGAAGTGATGGTAGGAAGAATGGGGGGTTATAGAAGCAGAGGGAGACCACGGCAAAGATGGCTAGATAGCATAAAGAAAAACTTCTATGGAACTATCTTCAACATGATTCGAGCCTCAAGATGTAGGAGGAGTTGGAGAGCTGCTGTCACCGATGTCGCCAGGGGTCGGATACGACTCGACGGCACAGGTTAACAGGTTAATATATATATATATATATACTTAAATTTTATTATATAAATAAATACTAATTATAATAAACTATTAAAAAAATATGGAAATAAGTTTAACTTTTCAAACTGATAGCGGAGAAAATGGTTCCTCCTAACAAACTTTTGAAGTGCTAGCAATGTTATAAATAATTTTATGATTTTATATAAATGTATCATTTTTGAATACTTCACTCCATCTTAACCAATGTCTCTTTTACCTACTTTTATAATGGTATATACAATTCAAAATGTTACTGAGTTATTTTTTTAATATAATTTGTATAATTATATTAATTATACAAATATAATTTGTATATATATATATATGTGATTTTTCATTACATTTATTAGTATTATATTTGGTATTTTATTGTATTGATATATATTTTAAATATCTATGCAATATCTTATAATAACTGTGTTTGTAATTTGCCTAGAATCATTAGATACCTTCCCTCAATAAAAAAAAAGATTACAAATTGTTTTTAACTATAAAAATCATGACTAGAATGAATTGTTATTTGTCAAATTAATAGCATGTTATGTAAGATGTAATATAAAATCATAATGTTATGGCCTTTATTCTACAAGTATTTTTATAATTTTTATAATGAAAATTTGTATATATGCTAATAACTTATATAGTAACTTATAGTAATTAATAATTTATGGCAGGGGTAATTTGGCAGAAATTACATGCCACAATTTAGGAAAAAAATGTGTATATTAAATGGATACTTTTGATATATAAAATAATAAAAATATAATTTGTTTACTATTTAGATATTATTCATATCTACAAAAGTTATTAGCTTATATAATCGAAATCAAAATAAACTTAGAATTTGTTTTCCTTATATTTTTCTAATTTATTTTGATCATACTTTATAATTGCATCTATAAAGTTAATTCATATTTTGGAAAAATTGGAAATAAAATTGGAAATAATATATTATGAGATATTAGATTATAAATAAAATGTATAAGCTTAGATAATAAATATTGTTATCTCTATTTATTATATATATATATATATATATATATAATATATACATGAAAAATATAATTAAATAACATTATTATCTCTACTAATACTAAAATATGAACATTATAATATGAATGATTATATAATAGATAAAATGTAATTGGAAAATATATAAAATAGATTAGAATATTATCATACTAACATTACTATTTATAACAATAGTATCTCTAGGCAGATAATTAAAATATATATTTTCTATTACTTCAGTATATACTTATTTGTATTATATTTCAAGGATTTGAATCTATGAATCTAAAATATCAAGGATATTTATTTATTTGCAAAATAAAAATGTATTCATATTTATAAATTGTATTTGATATAATATATGTTATCAATATTTAAAAATTAATTTATAAATTTGGTTTGAATTCTATATTATTTATGACATTTCAAATATTATAATGTGTATTACATTATATTATCATTTTATAATCATATTGTAATCTGTCATATAAAAATTCACAAAATATACATTAGCAGACATACTATCCTTGTATATTAAATGCATTATTTCATTCATATAGAACAATACACAGTATTGTTCATATAAGTATAGTGTATATGTATTTTTATTAATAATAATAACTTATTATAGAATATGTTCATATATACATATATATATATGTTTATATATATATATATATATATATATATATATATATATATATATTAGTGCTGTAAAATTTCAAATACTTGGTTGTTCTCGAGAACTTCAAATCTTACAATTTTGTTCTCGAGAACTTCAAATCTTTACAAAAATATCAAGTTCTCGAGAACTTCAAATCTCTCATATTTAGGTATGTTCTCGAGAACTTCAAATCTTTAATAATATTTTAAAATACGTTAACGAAGAAAAAAATTAGATATTAATTAATTAATTATTATTAATAATAATAAATTAATTAATAATTAATAAATAATTATAATAATTAATAAATAATTATAATAATTAATAAATAATTATAATAATTAATAAATAATTATAATAATTAATAAATAATTATAATATTTAATAAATAATTATTATTAATTAATAATAATAATAATTAATTTATAAATAATTATTAATTATAATAAAATAATTAATAATTATTAAAATAATATATAATTAATTATTATTAATTAATAATAATAATTGATAAATAATTATTAATTAATAAATTATAATTGAATAATTAACAATACATAATTATTAATTACTTGAATTATTGAATACCTTACTATTCTAATAATCATATATAGCTATATAAACCTATATAGTAATTTAAAACCTATTTAGTAAATTTGTAAGAGGAATCCTATATACACCACAGCTTATATATATAGAAGGCTAAATATAAATATTATATTTAGACTATATATATATATTATCATATAGGTGGCATAACTGATGATCGAATTAATAGTATCTTGTATAGAAAATATAAACTGTATGTTTAATGGATATTTTAAAATAGTTGAAAGAAACTTATTACATAATTATGTTAATCGATCTTTACCCGAACAATTACCCGACATGATACCCGAACCGAAACTAAATTTAAAATAAAGATTTGAGACCATCAAATCTTTCCAAATACCCGAAAATTTAAGATTTGAACCGAACCGAAAAAAAAGATTTGAGATTTGATATTTGAGATTTGAAATTTTACAGCACTAATATATATATATATATATCACTGAATAAATATACATGGATTCATTAACAATAATTAATATTATATATATATATATATATATATATATATATAATATAATATATATAATTAGGATATTGGTATTGAACTATATTATAATATAGTTATATTATATGCTACAAATGCTATGCATCATTGCATCAATTGATTATAGATAGGGAAGTCATGGATGAATATTCTATAGCATAAGATTAGTTCAATTCAGTCTATAGTAAGCTTGCTGATACAATAATACCATAGACTGTAGTATGATACAGTTCACAACAATAGTACATCAATAGTGTACAATAAAGGGTGGCTTGTTGTTCAACCAAGTGACTTATTGCCCAGCTTCATATATTATGCAATTCTTCTTATATATATATATATATATATATATATAAACATAAGTGATTTAGATAAACTCCAAAGATTTAACAAAGGAAAATCATTGTAAACTCCATGATATGGATTATCCATATGTAGGGGAAAGTCTCCGATTACCGACCCATAAATGATTAATTGTAATAACTTATTCAATATTAAATATATTTATTTGAAATTTTGAAAGTAATGTAATATTATGGCAATGAATAATGGGGCTATTTTAAATTTGTGATATAATTATATTTACAAGAATAAGCAGGGGTGTCGGTAATTGGATACATGTGCTTAATACTGACCCCCTTCTCCTATTACAGACCCCTAAAATAATCGTGATATAAATAATTGTAGTATTATAATATCCAATAAAAATAGTAGATATACATAAATATAATTAATTATAACATTCACGCAATTTATTTTGTATTTAATTTATGTTTTAATAGTAATATTAAATTTAAATGTAAACTTTATGGTAATTATATTAAAATAGTGTATATTATTATTTAATATTTATTTATTAATCAGTATGAATATAATCAACTGGAATCGTGAATCCTAAATCGATATCAATGATAAATAAATAACGTACGACATATTTTAAAGTAAAATACGGATCTATTTTGATTATATATTATAAATCACATGGGGTCGGTATTATGGTAATTTAGGGGGTCGGTAATAGGGAAATCATATGGGTTGCTATAATTAAGATATATTGGTTAATAGTTATTCAAATTCAATTATTTTTATAATAATTATAAACAATTTATTGATCTACAATATTATGCGCAGTATTAAGTTTTCTTTTAAATAATAAAGTATTTACAATGATTTAAAAAAAGTTATTATTCAAATATTTAAAAAGTAAAAACAGAATATTATATTTTATCAAATGATAATTGTAGGATTCAATATTTTTTAAAACAAAATACTTATTCATATTTATCATTAAATTACTAACAGTTTGTGTATATATTATTTTTTGATATCTCTTATAGTTACTGAGATACGAGAGGGGATCGGTATTAGGAGGGGGTCGGTAATCGGGGACTTTCCACTATACATATATATGTATATATATATACATATATATATAATATACATTATACCGGTTCATACTTTTTTTGTCTTCATAATTTGATAAACCTTCACATCTATAACAATTATGTATACTATGATGAATAAGTGTTTAAAATTGTAGACCTATATCTTAAATAGTTTTAGGTCACGAGACCTTTATAAAAAAAAAGATGTATAGAAATTAGTTTTATTCAATTTTTTCAATCAAATTGAATAAATATTTTCAAGCCAACTATGAATATATGCTAGGAAAATATATAACATGTGGTATTAACAATAACAAATATGTATCAAAACATTCTAGATGCCCGAATTTTTTAACACAATTTTAGTAAAAAAAAATATCTAAAAATCGTACAATTATATATAAATAAATTATTACTATTTAATTTAAAAAATTAAAATATATATTTTATATATAATAAATATACAATTGAAATTAATTATTAAAAAATTAAAAATTATTATTTAAAAAAAATAAATTAACATCATTTATATTTTTTTGTAGATTTTTATTTGAAATGTGAAATACAAAATATGTGTGCATATTTTTTATTTTTATTAATTTAATTTCAATAAAGGACATATTAATATCAAACTTATATCCAAAATTCAATAAATTATGACTCAAATTTATGTAAAGTATAATTATATATATTAATTTAAAAAAAATAAATTATTTTGAATTAAATACTTTGTAAAATGGTGTATTTTCTCGAGTTTTAGGAGACATTAATATTGGTAATTTGTAGATATAAAAATGAAATATAGATATTATATTAATAATAAATATAAATAATGGTATATATTATATTAATTCATTAAATATAATATAAATACATAATTAATTTTAAATATTCATTTAAATATTTTTATTTTAAATGTAAACATCAAAGATAATAAGATGGTGAATGACTATTAATGGGGTTTCACACCAACTCGAACGCAATTATTAACTCTAATAATTAGAGGTTAAAGTTTAACTTTAATATTTAAATCCAATATTTAAAATAAAATAAATGCTTATCTGTAAAAGGGGTTTACAGATAACTAACAAAAACGAAATTATTAACTCTACAATAGTAGGTGAAAACCCTGTTTTAAAAAATATAGTTAAACTTTAACCTCTAATAATTCGAGTTAATAATTGCATTCTAGTTGGTGTGAAACCCCTTTTTATATATATAATATTTTAAATTAAATTTTAAAATAATAATTTATTTTTCAAACTTTAAATGCTTAGTGACTAAATTTAACTATTTTTTTATAAAAATTGTTAATACATATTATACTAAAATATAGATATGTATTATATTTTATATGAAGCATTAAAAATTGATTCGAACGAATCGGTCTAATATACATAATAAAAACATATTTTGTAAACATTTAATTGCAACTTTATTTCAATTAAATCTTTAATTAAATACCTATAGGTATATATATATATATATGATCTCATATACATGCCGTACTTGTGATTACAATTATATAACATATGAATAACTGGGATACATTGGAATCAAATTGTACCACTATATCTGCTCATGGTAATATGATTTAATATCCTATTAATATACTCTTCAGAATTTTATATCATTATCAGATTGCATCAAGGTTATTATTTAATAATTATTCTCCATTAAGTAGGTCAAAGTGCAACTTGGCAAGTGTCACATACTTAGATTCTCACCGGGGAGTCTGGTTTATAAATATTTGATATAGCTCAAGTAAAATTAATAATCTGAAATGACCTAAGATTATATATATATATAAAGTATATATACATACATGTTGTTACACATTATTCACAACTTTATATATATATATATAATATATAGTAAAGATAATATAGCCACATGTAAAAAACATACAATTACCATGTGAATCTGAATAATAACTCCCAAAAGCCACCCCAATGAGCAAAAATTGATCATCATGATAAGTGGTCACTAACATACATCCAGATGGCTAGTCCAAATGAATGGAATACACTATAACTATAGCTTATTTCATTCATTTGGACTGGCGATATGGATGGATAGAGATCTGTATACAGTTAAATCTCAGCGCAACCACAACTAAACAAGTTTTAAGTTGAATCTAACAATTTATTACTAAAGTGTAGAATATATTACATTTTATTAATTTTAACTTCCATTCATTATTAATAATAACTGTTATGTTAAAACGGCATATAACTAAAATAATAATAATAATATATTTATATGTTATATTTTATAACACAATACACATCAAATAATAATAAAGGTTGATATAATGATAGTGAATACATTACAATCTAACTAATGGATAACTAATATATGGGTATATAAATAATAAATATCAGGAATTCCCCTTCGAAATTACTCAAATATCAGTTTAGAAATATTATATATTTAGATACATCTATAATATATATTATATATTAAATAGGGAATAGAATATATGATAAGTTATATAATAGTTCTAGAGGAATAGCATACTTGGTAATATATTATCTAATATTATTATAATTATGAGTATCATAACTGTTAACTCTATGTATAAGTAATAGTAACTATCATTATCGGTCATACAATACTATGTTAATCAGTATACAGTGTGAATAAGTCTACATAGTGGTAGTGTGACTAAGGGTGTGCATGGTGATAGTGTGACTATATATGTAAACATGCATGATCTAACCTGCCGATCACCTCGCGAAGTGCATACGCTTCTGAGAATGTTTCGTTAGGATCACGTTGAGAAGTGTTACCCCCATTATCTTCCATCCCCGCACCATTATCTTCCTCGTGGGTATCTCGCGCATGACCGGAAGTGTTAGCTGAAGGAGAAACGTCGGCTATAGACGTACGCGACGGCTGAAGGTCGTCTCCAGTTTCCGGCGTCATGACAACCATACCATCAATGAATGACCTTCACCTTGGTAATGAAATGGTGATGTTATTATATGACTGCAGTTTTGTGTATATATACACACAATCTATAGATAGTAATACAAATATAGTATTATAAAATAGTTATTATTTTTTAATTATAAGTTTTTAAGTATATTACATGTTTAAACGCCTATGAGTATAGATTGTAATATTATAATACATAGTTGAGCTATAAGTAAGAGTATCAAATAGAAATAAAATACTTGTAAGAGATAAAAACTGAATGTGATTTATAGTTAACAGTTTATTCATCTTTCAGTTATTACATCAATAATGATACTGGTATACTTAGTACATAATTTATGAATGATTCTATAATTAGTAATGTACTAATATCTATTGTTACTCAATAAAGATATTATGTACTACAATCTATAGATTGATATATATATATATATATATATATATATATATATATATATATATATATTATAATATGAAAGTTTAATATACATTATATATGTACACTTATAATTAAATATTTTCTGTGAATACATGTATTATGTAATAACATAATATTTGTCTGCAGAAACACTGAATACATATATATTATTGCACTAGATAACTAATTATATGATTTCTAGGTATTATGTATGGTTCCCATGGTTGTTAACACTACTCTGCCCATAAGTTTCTTCTTTAACAAATGTCAACTTATTTGTTTACCTATATATATATATATATATATAATAGGTATATATACAATAACATATGATAATACCATGAGTGCACATAAACATATATTTGTGTACTTTATTTATTAACAGCACGCATTTAACACAACATATCATTTTATATTTTTTATTTTTTATTTTACAATGCTGAGACACTTGTATATATTAATTTCTTAATATAATATTATATTTTATATTTATATGTATGTATACTATATATATATGTATATATATATATATATATATATATATTTGTAAATGGTGAATCATAATATTAATCCATTACTACAAGGACATGACCTTAAAACTATAGGATGATATAATAAGAGTTTAACATAATATACTTTATTTATTAACAGCACGCATTTACGATGTTTATTATCCTTAGTAAGTCTATATGTTTGTCTATATCTAAAATAGAATCCAAAAGTTACGAAATAATTATAAATTATTTAACTATATATTATATAGGTATATAGTTATATATTATATAATATAAAATAAAAATTGAATACAATATTTTAAAATTTAAATCCCACAATGCAATTATTTATTATATTGTGTTATTATAATTGATATAAAATACCTCCGTAAATTTTTAGCTCCGGTAAAAAATTGAGATTTTACCGGAGCTAAAATAATTCTTCAACATCCCATAAAACGGAGCTATTTTATCTATTTTTCGGAGCTAACTACTTTTCGGAGCTAATTATCGGATCGGAGGTAAAAACGGAGTTGATGTGAACGGCCTATAACACAACGTATCATTTTATATTTGTTCTTTTTTATTTTACAATGCTAAGACACTTGTATATATTAATTTCTTAATATAATATTATATTTTATATGTATATGTATGTATAATATATATATATGTATATATATATATATATATTTGTAAACGGTGAATCATAATATTAATCCATTACTATAAGGACATGACCTTAAAACTATAGGATGATAAAGAGTTTAACATAATGCTAGACTCGCTGAAATAGATAACACCACGAAAACAAACCTATTAACAAGGACATAACCTTTGTATACATACATTTTGCATCTAGTTTGCATTATCACACGTTCGGAGGATATCGTGAAACACGCGACGACATATTTATAACTTGTGTGCATACTATAAATAACGGTGGCTTATTGTATACAAAGATTCGGAAAATCTTTGTTGTATATATATATATATTCGATTAACATCAATATAACTAACCAAACTTCATATATATATATTACTGAATTAAATATATTTCACAACGGTATGTATACATACTTATATCAAAGGGATTTTCAATATGTGCTATATATGTATATATATATATTGCATATATGATGCAATAAATCCATACATCGCATTATATTTACATTTATAAATAATGTATACCTATGTCCGAATATACATCTTATTATAATTATTTACTACAGCATAAAGAATTGATATATTGCTATAGCCATTGTGTTAATATCGGTATTACCGAGGTCACATGAATGACAATGGAATTACATAATATGATTACAGGATTACATAATTAGAAAATATAAATTACATACACAAACTAGCCAAACCACATCTTACATGCATGCTTGAAAACACTAATAAGATTATTCACATGATAATACATGTATATGTCCTTAAATATAAATATATTATTAGGATTTACTAATATTGAGTATTACATTGAATATGACTTGAATATATACTCTACTGTCTAAAGATATAGCTTTAAACTAAAGTATACTTTAACAGCATTGGAACATAATTCTTACGATATTTTTAATATCACATATGATATTATTGTAAATATACTAGTGATATACAAATTTAAATTAAAAGTAAATAAATATATTATTGTTCAATTTGAAATTTGAAATTTTTATATATCTTATAAGATAGGGCATCAATACAGTTTTTAATTTGTTGTAGGTCGAATTGCTATATCTAATATTTTCATTCTCTAGACTGTTATATTACAAGACATATGTATTAATTTTAATAAATAAAGAATTAAGTATAATAAACATCAAATTACTGTGATCATCCAATTTATGAAATATCAAAAAAAATTAATATTATTTAATTACATTCAATAATTGTATCCATTAGTCTTTTATTATATATATATATACTATCCATATTCAATGTTTTTCGACCGTTGTATGTATTATTGTTATGTTAACACTACTTAATGCGGAATAACTGCATGGTTTGGTATATATATATATCTTGTATGAACACTTACACATGAACACACCACTGTATATATATATACTGTGGTGTATACACACATACACTCGTATATACACTGTATACAGTATATAATGGTGACCAGGTGTATGTGATGTTATCTCCCGAGTGGCCGACATTTAGTGACGTGCACATCGCCGATATATATGACGTTGATATCTACATGTGTCGCTCATTACTCGAATGCCACGCGTAATACACGAATATGTGATTATGTAATATATACAGCTATTATTAAGATACTTCGCATATTTGTGCATGTAACGACAAGCAATATATCGCCGTTGTACCTTAATTAGATTATTAATGAGGATATATTATTTAATGAGGATTTATTTATATATGTATAAATATGTGTTTTCTTAAGAACGACAATTGTATATGTTTATGTATATGTTTATGTTTATATATACATTACATTTAAATTTAAATTCAATTTAACATGCGCATGTTCTTATTAAATTTGTTTTTATAATTTAATTTATAAAATATTCTATAGAAATTCTATAGTAAATATATTTACTAATATTAAAGATTCTAAAGAAAATTATAATAATTACGTGATCATTTAAAATTATATCAACTAATTATTATTGAGAAAGAAATATTTATATATCTCACATATTGAATTTAATTATATATAATTAATTTAATAATTTATAAATATAATAATAATATCAGATTCAGTTGATGACCGAGATCAAAATATTAATCGAATTAGAAGTATTTGAAAACATGGTATACCATGTATACACACATATATATATACACTGCAGTATATACAAAATGTTATTCTGTGAATGTACTGGCGATGTCGTGTCTCTGACGAACAAACATGGCTGCGCATGCGTTACAGCAGACAACATTTCGTCATGTGCTGCAGCACTGTGGTCACTCATTAGTATAGTATCATTAACTGTCGGTGGCGGATAATGCATTACGGCGAGGAGAGATATAACGAGAGAGAGAACGAGAAAGAGAACGAGAAAGAGAGAGATACGGAGATAGAGAGAGAAAGAGAGAGAGAGCTGTATAGATCGTGCCGTTACATAATGACCCCCCCCCCCACATCGTATAGTCAGCCATAGCTATTACGCAGGTGATTACGGCCATGCTATACGGCCATGCTATAGGATGTGCCTCTAGCATATCTCTGCATAGATATGTCGATTATTTCAGTTTACTATTACATTTTATATTGCGCAATCGTGTATATAAGGTATTACGACATATATATATATATACATTAGAAGTGGCAGATATTAATGCACCCCTCATGGAGGAAAAATGCACGAGACTACTATATATATAGTATATATAGTATACTATAAATAAAAGTAAGTTAAATGGTAAAATAACATTATTATTTTAATTTAATTTTCTCGGGGATTTTTTTTATAAGTTAACTTACGTATTAACATAGTTACATACATATAGTGATACTATGATGTACACATAAAGGTGTATATGTACATTTATAATCTATAGTTTAAAAATAATCATAATATACATATAGAATATATATTATGATGATGATGATTTATTGATATATATATATATATATATATATATATATAATATTATATAATATTAGTATGTATACACCATAATATATGAATTACTATGTTATATATATATATTATTATTATTGTTATCACATTTGGTGTTAACAACATATATACATATTCTAGTATTAACAACGTTATGGTTATTTAAATGAATTTTTATTAACGGATGAATACCGCGATTTTTTCTTAATATGTATGTTATGATAATACATATATATGTTATTCTATAGCATAACATCGATGTAACACGTAAATATGCACATTTAGATATAGAGGCATGCTTTCTAAAATTCTATTTATAGTAACAATCGCGAAGTGCCATCTTCATGAATGCACATGTGCAGCGTGTATTTTTATAATACTTATATTACCTACATGTTTCATCAATGTATTCAAATATTTCCAAAATCGCTATAGAATAATAAATAGTTAGTATAATAGTTATATATAATTACAAAATTGTATTTTTGTTATAAATTCCTAATACATACATATATGTATTAGAAATTTATAACAAAAATAAAATTGTGTAATAAGTTTTAGTAAAAAGTTAACCGAGTATCCCATTATCCCCTATGTAGTACCTATAGGTACATATATGTATTGAATATTTATATATATTTATTATAAAATTTGGTTTCACCATTATAGTTAATATATGTTAATTTAGTAAACAAAAATGATCTTAAAAGATTATTTTTATATATAATACTTTGATTCACGAGGTTGCAATATGGTTTCCGATATTATTTATATTGCATTAAATGTGAATCAGTGGAACTATTTTAGAAGATTCCATTTGTATATGTTTTTGAGACGGGAAAAAACTACATAATACATATAACATATATATATATATATATATAGATATAATTATACGTATGACATAAAATGATGACCTATAGGTCAAATATATTTGACTTATATAATAATATAGTGAATGGTATATTTCAATCACATACTATCGATACATTCGGAAAATTGTATATATATATAATACTTATATGTATTAGCTATACCAAGCAATAACTTGATGGTTTACCAATATATACATAACATAGCGCATTATGAGTCATTATTATTTGGCGATAAAGTACTATGTTGATGATAATATTTTGTAGAATTTAATAGTTAGATATAGCTCTTTAAAACAATTTTAATTAATTTAAATAAAATGTATATATTATATATATATAATATTATATTATATTATATTATATTATATATATACAATAACTTTAACATAATGATATTGCCTAAATGAAGGTTATGATAAACAATAAATGTAACAGTAATATCTATTGAATTCCATTTATATATAATATATATTTATATATATGAATATATTCCCTTCTTAGATATATAATGTAAAAATGTGAAGATAATATAATCATTGAAATGCAGTAGTTATAGGGGAAGTTCCCTAATACCGACCACCTCCTAATACTGACCACCTCCTAATACAGATTACATCTCGTATATCAGTAACTATATTGAAATCAAAAAAGTATATATAAATAACATATTAGTAATTTAATGGTAAATATGAATAAGTATTTTGATTATCAAAATATCCAATCATACAATTATGTAATATTCTGATTTTACTTTTTAAATATTTGAATAACAACTTTTATAAATCATTGTAAATACACTATTAATTAAAAGAAAACGTTATGCTATGCATAATATGGTAAATCAATTATTTATTTATCAACATTTTAAAAATAACTATTAACCAATATATCTAAATTATAGCAACCCATATGATTTTCCTATTACCGACCCCCAAATTACCCTAATACCGACCATATGTGATTTAAAATATTCAATCAAAATAGATCCGTATTTTACTTTAAAATATGCAGGGCATATGATTATTTATATCTGTAATATAGAAGTAATTCAATCAAATTAGTTCAAAGTAAAACAAAATCTAATATTATATACATATTAATTCTTACACATCTTAAGAAGTTGGACCTACATCATATGATTGCATTTAAATTGATATGAAAAGCCAACATTTTTGAATACCCTAAAAGTTTACAGATTTTAAATATTTTCATATTTTTTTCACAAATATAATAAAAATTCATCATTCTTTAGGATCAGTTTTTTTATATAAATTATATATTACTTTTTAAATAGAAGTAATTAAAAAAAATTGTTTTAAAAGTAAATATAATGATAGAAACATGATATAAAATGTTATATATTTGTTCTCTAAATATATTGAAATTTTCAACAATTTAAATTAAAGAATAGGTTCCAGACTTTTAATATTCATAAAATTAAAATACTGAGAAAATAGATAGTCAAATTTTAATAAAATATTATTATAAAATATACTATAATGAATGTATGTTTTTAATATCAGGTCTAAATAATATTATTTAAAATTATTAATAATGAAAATTTAGACACCATTTTTTATATGAAATGGTAGTTATATGATAATTTAAGTTATTTATTAGATACAACATTTTTATTTTTTTAATAAATGGAAATTATGAAGACATTTAAAATATTTATACTTGTAAGAAATATTAATATACTTATAACTTACTTTATAATGTGTTTTATATAGATTTAATGTATAAACAGTATATATTAAATACATGCATAAGTTTACTGTCTATAGACAGTGTACTGCAGTATACATGTATACAGAATAGTTTATAAACTGTAATGTATATTTAAATCTGCATAATATTGTTAATGTACATGTTACAATGTATACTGCATATACAATGTATATAGGAAAAATTGAAAAATTACTTGTTACACTAAACACATTATTTTTCTTTTTTCTGAATTAGATATATATATATATATATTGTCTTATATCACAGAAAAACACATTTCTTCATTAGTAATGTATTTTTAGAGCTTAGAGATTAACAACAGTTTATATATATATATATATATATATATATATATATATACATATACATATATATATATATATATATATATATATATATATATATATTATAAATGATACATATAGATACTATAGTAATGTGAATATATATATATATATATATATATATATATATATATATATATATACTGTGTTCGATTATTGACAATGTGACAATGGGTTACGTAACAAAAGAATCGGTTACCTCGGGCGCTATACGTCTCCGCGAGCGTAATTACCTCTTCCCAATTTCCGAGTCCTACGACGTAGGGATAGCGAACGGACGCCGTCCGTCGGACGGTATATGGCTAGTAGGCGGAGGATGGATTCTCAACGACGGTTACGGTCTATTATTTATAAGAATTCCCCTAGGTGGCCATACAGTCCGTGGCATCATTCTATATATAGATCGGCCGAGCGCGTGTATACACGGGATCACTACTATATATAGTAGGACATCGTCTACCATGTTAAATACGGCGCTAAATTATATTTGCGGGACGACCCGACAGACAGACAGGGCGACGGTTCAGATCGTGTTCTATTTAAAGAAAGTGTCGGACACAGACAAGCGTGCGGCGCGGTCGAACACAATACACGAGCGCCTCCCAGTGTCCAGACAGGCCACTAGTAGTAGCGGTAGTGGTAATAACATTACGGGAACACCGTATCTCACGTAAGCTCATCGTCCGCCGCGTGATGTCGCCACGTAATTTATTTATTCATGTGTGCATATTACGTGTTCATATACGTACTGGAAAACACGCACAAACACACGCGTACATATATATATATATATATATATATATATATATATATATATACTATGTCACATAAATCTATAAATATACCAGCATGTATTCAATTGTATTACATCATATATTCATTATGTATGTGAATATGAGGTGTTATCTTCGCATTCAAAAACATGTTATATAATGTTATTTAGCTATTCATCGTCAAGTTACCGTTCACACTATTTAACAGTGGGCTATTAAAATATATTGTCATATATATAAATATATATAAATATATATATATATACATATATATGCAAATATGTATATATAATTCTTTGACAGTGTATTCACTTTACACATTGTTTATACACAATACAGTAATATTTTATTATGATATTATATTATAGTTTGCAATATTACAATTTATATCGTATATATATATATATTAATTGTACGTATGATTATATCAAACACACACACGACGTGTGTCACACCTGCACACGGTGATATGATTCATTACAAATGTGTATGGTGCATCGTATAGTCGCATAACGTATCTCCTAAAGTATGTGTAACAAGGCATGAATGTCAGATGGAAGGCTCTTGATGTATCTACGAGATGTCTGGTAAACCAGTATATATTACCATTGTTCCTGCTATAAAGTGCATACCATTATAGTAATACCAAAGCCCTTTGTTTAATAAAGGGATGTGGAATACCCTTATACTATTGTATCACCAGCTATTTTCTAGGGAAAGATATAACATAAGCGAAATCGTGTAATTTTATGTCATACATAAACAAAATGAATATCGCCACCTACATAGGTTGTTATTTCAGACAAATGTGTTATTTATAATGTAAATTCGTATTAAACTACACTTTAAAATGTAAAAAATGCTTAAAAGTATCATATATATATATATATATATATATATATATATATATGTGTATATACGATGAAAAAATAAGTGTTGATTACTAATATATATTATTAATTGGATATTTTGTTTTAATGATATACATATTTATGAGGGAATTAAAATATAACTTATATTACATTTAATTTAAATTAAGTACATGCATGTATGTAATTTAAAATAACAATGAACATTGTTGAATAAAAACTGTGTCAGGTTAATTTTAGGTTAAAATATATTAAATATATCAGTAGCGATATTATATATAATATATACACTATATATAGTGTATATATACTATAGTATAGTATAGTATATATGGCAGTATACTGATATAAGAGACATAGGTTCACTATTAATTACGTAGATAGTGAGTTGCATACGTTTACTTCTCACAATATGTTGTATCACGATACTATACAACATATGCCATGCATTACGTTACATCGTCACTAACTGCAGTTATATACTAGTACTAATGTAACAGCGGTGTATAGATATTCAATATACAGGATGTGATTATGATGGCACTGGAGTGGAGTGTCAATGGGATACGCGTATGATGGAGCAGGTGACGGATAGTGTCGTATATTGTGGCACGTGGTTTGTATTACGTCACCGAGTGAAGGCGTATATCTCACCACGTGATATAGTGTTTCGGATACGGTATGCGGATCACGTGTGTATAGCGTAATGGTCCGCTTTATCATATAATAGTACACATATATGTGTACACATATATATATAACGTGTCAGTAATGTATTGAGTATGACATATACAATGAATATTTTAAATGCATATATGTCGTATATACTATAGTATACTGTACACGACATATATAATAATATATTCGATAATAATATATATGTATAGTAGTTAATATTTATTTTATATACATATATGTGCACATGTGTACATCTAAGTTCATCAGTTAACATATCATTGTCGACGACCTTGACCTCGTAGATATAATCAAGATGGCCACTACTAAGACTAAGCTGTACTATCTTACTAACGACGTTATCCCGCGGTTATAGTGCTGGTATTGGCGGTGGTGGTATTGGCGGCGGTGGCTGCTGCTGCTGGTGTAATTGGTATTGTGACGGAGGCAGCGGTGTACAGGGTCAATACCGCTCTGTCCCACACACACACACACACACACATATATCTCTCTCACTGTGTCGCTCACTGGCACTGTCACGTGCTCGGACACGCGGTGGTCAAGCGTAGTACACACACACTGGCCGCAACGCGCCACCACTTTATCCGAGATGCACGTTTTCCTGGCATTGATTGGCACGATGCATCATACACGCGTAGGCAATGACTACAGGCATGTATAGCGCGGCAATGATGTCGTAGTACAATGCGACTCGAGGTGGTATACCATACTTATATGACATCGAGGTAGTATATACTAGTGATGTAAATGATGCTCGAATCTAAAGCATGATGCAGTCTCAGTCTCAGTTACCTAAAGTCTCAACTCGGCTCGGGCTCGTTTTGTTAGAGTCTCAGCTCGGTTCGGGCTCGCTTGGCTAGTGTCTCGGCTCGGCTCGGGCTCGTTTTTTTTCTCCAAAAATGAAAGTCTCGGCTCGGCATCAAAAATCTCGGTGTTATTTACACCATTAGATAAAATGTACACTATTATTCACTGAATCGCGAAGTTGGTGCAGATTATTTTTTTTAAAGTAATGTAAATGTGAAATATATAAAAATTAGAATTAAAATGTAATTTCAAAAAAGCATCATTTCGACTCGGTAATGTTTTGTAAAAGTCTCACCTAGGCTCGGGCTCGTTTGGATAGAGTATCGGTTCGGCTCGGGCTCGTTTGGCTAAAGTATCGGCTCGGCCTAGGCTCGTTTTTTTTCCGAAAAATGAAAGTCTCGGTTCGGCATCAACAACCAATAGTCTCGGCTCGGCATCAAAAGCTCGGCATCATTTACATTCCTAGTATATACTACGAATCGAATGTGATGACGATACGGTATTAAACGGTGTTGCAGGTAACACCAACAAAGGAGTAAATACTATAGTATTTATTATAATGTACTGACTATATATTGTTATTAATCTAATTTTTGTTTACAATTATTCTGTAAATAAGATATGACTTATTTACCAATCCTATAGATTTAGTTAATTTATATAAGTGTAGTCCATACATAGATTTTATATAAATTTATATATTATTGATTAATAATATAACTACTGACAAATATGGATATATATATTATCTCTATAGAGATAATTCCTATATGGGATACCCTTAATAAGAAAGAAGATAATATAATATTTAAATATTAATTATGTAAAAAGATCGATGAAATATTAGTCACATTTATTTCTTTGAAAATATACATATATAAAATAAATATTGAGTTAATTACTTTTTTTTAATTATTCAATGAATTATTTGGTTTGCAACTATAGTTACCTTATAATATTATAATAATAATAATAATAATATTAATAATAATAATAATAATAATAATAATATAAGAGTATATATATATATATATATATATATATATATGTTTTCCGAAGCAAGAATATCGTATACGCTTTTATATGTGAGGTATCTATGTTTAGAGTAAAGTTTCGATAATAAAATATAAATATAGAATAAACATATATATAAAAAATAACAATTATACAATTTTATTTATATTTCAAAATAAATGTATATTATATATATATTATAGAGATATAACATTATAATGTTAATTCTATATAATTATTAATATTATCACTTTTTATTATATATAGTATATTCTATATGTACACGATAATATAACTAAACAATGTTATTTCTACTAATACCACACATATACATTATAATAAATTATTATATAATATATAACATGTAATTTGTAAATGTAATATATAAAATAGATAAGAATATTAATTCATATTATCATTAATTCTATTTATATATAACTTGTATATATTTAGAATTAATTTATATATATATACATATATATATATTGCACCTTATACAATATTATTTCCAATTAGCGGATATGTTCAATATTATAGTATGGTTATAAAACCATGGTTTTGCAGGCTTGAGTTAATTTTATGAGATATATATATATATATATATATATCCATGGATGCATCCTATATATATATATATATATATATATATATATATATATATATATAGTTAATCGATACATTGGTACATATAAAACATACATTAACTATAGTTAATGTATGTGTATATAAACTTTAGTTATTATATATATCTTATTGTTTCACATATTTGTATATATATACCTATATTTTAGGCTATATGAACAGGTACTATCTATAATTATAATATTTATCAAGACATTAAAATCACAAACTAATATATTAGTTTAGCAATAGCAATAAGTTTTGCTATAGCAATAACAAACATATAGACATATTTTGATTATATACCTCTTGTTGTGAACATTTACATATGCTACTTGTAGTGTATATGTGTAAAAGTATGAGAGCACGGCGCGTGTGTATTTATAATGACGATCTTATACGACTTAATAACATAGTTGTATTATATCGGTTTCGGTTCACTTTCACATGACTATTACGCAATCGTACGCAACGTACAACGTATTACGTAACGAGGCGTATTGTTATAAATAGCTGGTATTAGCCGAAGCGAGTGGTCTTTATAAATACCACCATTGTAGTGTGTCGTTAATAACGAATCGTTATCCATGTGTAGGAATCGATGTGCTGTATACCAAAATATAGTAATACTAACTAATTCATAGAGGATATATGTGGTACTATTCGATGACCGACATTATTATTAAATATATTACTGTATACACTAATATCAGTAATCGCTCATATATGAGCAATATAAGTTGATAATGAATCATATGCCTCTTCTACTAGATAATTACTATAAATCACTTACTCTTATATATATATATATACCACAAAATCATTCTGATATACATATATGTATATCAGAATGATTATGTGTTATAAAGTATGTATTATAACTATAGTTAATATTTGAATATATATATATATATATATATATATATATATATATATATATATATATATATATATATATACAGTCAAAGCTCGATAACTCAACATTGACGGGACGGAGTTTTCATGTTGAGTTAGCGAGTATGTCGAGTTATCGGATGTATAAATTAATGACTTAATTAATGGTTTGTTCACATAAATGCATTCAAAATAGTACTCGTATTATAATATGATAATTGTAATTGTATTTTTACGTTTATATATTTATATCCATGTATTATTAAATAAAACCATGTTGAATAATGTATGTTGAATTATATTTATTGAGCAATGTAGTTTTATTACATGTAAAAGATACGAATCTAACAACATATGTTTGTGATATTTTGATTTTTCATAGATGTTGAGTTATCGGATGTATATTTACATGTAATGTATAGGCTAGGATTATAAAAACGATGTTGAGTTATATGTATGTTAGGTTATATTTGTTGAGTAATAGGGTTTTTGTTAACATGTAAAAGATACGAATCCAACCAAATATTTTGTGGATGTTGAGTTATCGGCAATGTTGTATATATATATATATATACATTTCAGTAATAGTTATATCATCATAGTTTATCTTGTTATAGTATTAGATATTATTAATTCAAAATTAACTAAAATAACAAAAAAGTAAATATATAATATATATATATATATATATTAAATTATTAAAATAAATGTCGGTATCACTCATCTATATATATATATATATATATATATATATATATATATATATATATATATATATACTACACACACATATATATTATATTCTTAAAGGGGTTTCACACCAACTAGAACGAAATTATTAACTATAATAGTTAGGTGTAAAACACCCTTTTACAGAGATTTAAATAATATAGTTAAACTTTAACCTCTAATAATTAGAGTTAATAATTGCGTTCGAGTTGGTGTGAAATCACTTTTAGACATATAATTATCCCAAATCTAATTCTATGATTATATTTAATATGTTTTCAATAAGAATATTAAATTTTAAATATAATAACATGAATTCTACCATTATTAAATTATATAATATGATAGATACTTTTACAATGTACACATGTGCAATGCACATTGTGCATATAACACTATGAATATGTTTATTTAAACACTGTATACAATATATTTTGTTGTATAGTATTCTGTGCAAAATAAACTGTTATTTTATCATGTATATTGTACATATGCATATGCCTTATATAATATTTAATAATATATGCATATTTTTATTTTAACAATTTAAATATATAATATTGTTAGGAAAGTATCATTAATAATTTGTATAACTTACAATATTACATTCAATATGTAATACATATATGAAATATAATGAACACCCTATGAACAATGTACATTCATACATATCACCTATACATATATACATATACGTATATATCGTACATTCATGCATACGCCACGTATACGAATACCATATATATCATCGCGTATAAGAGTTATAATGCTAAAGCACCATTGATACAAAGTAACTTTCTTTAAATCAATGGTTAGTACATATTATATTAAATATGCGTTTTTATTATACAACATAATAATACATACCTATATGGTTGAGGTCGTAGTAATTAATAAATGTTTAGATAATAGGTTAGTATATATTTTAACAATTCTCACAAATAGTTATATAATTTAGTTCGCAGACGATTCGATTTCAGAATGATTATTATTATCAAAGATTATAGACATATGCATAGAATTATAATTTCGACGAGCTCGCAATAGTGGGTGTGTTTGAAATGAAAGTGGGCGCGGCCACGCACGTCAATTACCGGAACCGTCGATAAGTAGATAATGCTGCAGTACGCTGTTTATTATAGCCATAGAGCTAGAGAGATTTCTCTCTAGCTCTATGATTATAGCCGATGCGCAGCTAAGACTGGTTTCCGATAATGCATTTGATTGACAGCAAACTTAGTAGATATATTTCCAGGTCGAGTGTACCCCGAGAATATGCCTCGGTATACCGAGTGTATACAATGTATACACTAGTCGTCGTGTCCACCGTCGGCATGTAGAATATTGTTAAGCTGAAGTAGATATCGTATATGATAGATATATTCTATATATATATTCTATATATATATATATATATATATATATATATAAATACTCTACATTTAATAGATAGGTAGGAATGGAAACTAATACAGGAGTGGATATTTACAAACAGTTTGAAACAAAGTATATATATATATATATATAGAGATCTATGTTTATCAAAATTCCTATTCCTAAATATTAATTGATTACAATATAGGATATCCCTTAAATAGATAATAAAATAATATACAATTTTACTTTTAATATAATTCTCATAATATATAGGTATAATAGTCTATATATATGATATATAGGTAATAGCCAATATATATATATGATAGGGGTAATAGTATAAATAATATAAGTACCTTTTAGTTAATTCATTTAATATAAATACAGTAAAACCTCTCTATAAGAAACCTCTTTATAAGAAAAACCTCTTTATAAGAAAATTGTTTACACATTTGGTTGGAATTCAACCTTTTCCACATTAAAAAAACTCTTTATAAGAAAATATTATAAGAAAAATATAAGAAAAACCTCTTTATAAGAAACTTATTGTATAAAAAATATATAAAATAATTATATATAAATAGATGTATAATATATTGATAACAATTATAGAAATGAATTATTATATAAGATATTTTTGTTTCTCTACAAATATGTTATATTACATAAATAGCTTGAAATGAATACAATTAATTAATAAATGTTATTTTTATCATTGAATTTATTAAAATTAATTAATAAATATTATTGTATATTCGTAAATTTATTAAAATAAATTAATTATGTTATTTCCTTAAATTTATTGATGATACAATTTAATATATTATAAAATTATGTATTAAATATATAATAGATTATTATACTTGGCATACAATTATATTTAGCGAATAACAATTCATGAAAATATTATGACTCTATTAATCTGTTATCTAAACATTGTACAGATACAATTATTTAAAGAAAACAATTATTAAAAACTATTTTAAATAAATCATATTTCTTAACTATTCTTTTGATTAATACTTTTAAATACATATAAATAAATAAATATATTATATATATATATAACCTATAGGTTATATAATGCATTTTCAATTATAAATTAATTCTTAAAATCAATGGAAAAGTAAAAACCTCTTTATAAGAAAACCTCTCTATAAGAAAAAAAGTACTGAAAAAAAATAGTTTCTTATAGAGAGGTTTTACTGTATATTTATCTAATATACTCATAATTAGTAAAGTTCTATAATTTGAGATAATTAACATTTCTTATGAGATAGAATTAAGCAATTTAAAATTTGTATTTAATATTATATGTATATAATATTCAATATAAAATTATGTATTAGTATATGAATACATCAATATTCAATAAATATTTATGATCCTATATATGAAAATTACCTAATACATATTATTATATAAATATAGTATTCATATTAAATTAAGTGTTAGAATAATACTATAGTAATTAATTAATTATAATAATAATTATAATTAATGAACAATACATAATAATTAATGAACAATACATAATAATTAATCTATTAACTTTGTATGGAATAGATATGTTATATATACATACAATATATTAACATTACAATATGATAATATAACGTATATATATATATATAAATAGTTTTTACTAATAATTATAAATAGCCATATTTTAATATATATTATACATATTAGAGAAATTTTATATATATATAATAAAAAGATAACTATAATGTAGTCTATATAATAATGTTCTAACCAGGGTTAATAAAAAAAAAACAACAAATATCAAATTTAATTTTGGGGTTTGGGATTTTGTCTAGATTCATCATGAAATAATTCATCATAGAATTATATTTTATAAAATATTAAAAATGAGTGAATATATATATATAATATATATATTATATATATGATCGGCTATATTTAAAACTATGGATTCCTTAACATGAGAGCGGATTCGAAGGGACATTAGAGCCATATATGGTTATAAGTGCAAAACGTCATCTAAGTTCCTGGATTATAAGACTCCACCAAATAAAATAACAATAACAACAATATATGGAATATGTATTGATACTAGATCATTCTGATTAATAAATCATAAGTAAATATAATATTTTCAGAAAAATAATCCAATTATTTATTTCTAAAATTTCAAATTCTAACCCAAATACCCTTTGAAATGTCAACACCAAGCAAACAGTAATATCAGCATAATAGCAGCATAACAGCATATTGAATAGCTTCAAATGTTTACATTGTGCTATTATGCTGCTATTAAATGTCTATTATGCTGCTATTAATTTGTCATGCTATTATGCTGATGTTATGCTGCTATTTAAAGTCTATTATGCTAATATTATGCTGCTATTATGCTGCTATTCTAATAACAGCAGCATAATAACATGACAAATTAATAGAAGCATAATAGACATTTAATAGCAGCATAATAGCAGTATAATAGCACAATGTAAACATTTGAGGCTATTACATTTGCTGTTATGCTGTTATTATGCTGCTATTACTGTTTGCTGGGTAACTTATAGACCCAAAAACCTCAACCATGATTATAACTAAATTAATAATCAATATATATATATATATATATATTACTTATTAGTATTTAGTATAATTATAATATATATTTAATATAATATTAGTTATTAATTTAATTATTATAATTATTATAAATTTGTATAAATTATACTATTTTAAATAACATTATAATACTAATTATCAATAATATTATATTATATTATATTATATTAAATATACCATACATTTATATATAAATAAATAGAAACGTTATATATATAATAATAAGACACATTCTTATTTAAAAATATAACTCTAATTTAAAATTGTCATGATTATCATGATGAAATTATTATAATTATTATAATAATCATTATTTTATAACTATTTAGCCATCGTAATATGTGAGAGTATACTATTGATGTATACAATTTAATTCGCAATACACAATATCTACAGTATAACGTATATTAGTACCATACGTGATTTAATAATATCCATATGCATTATATAAATATACTATAAGAACAGTATTAACATCTATCGAACCAGGGTATTATATATTTCGGCAGGTGATTCCAATTATAGATATTTCAATGAGTGAGTTCATAAAGTGCATTGTTATATTTGTTTATGTTAACCTGTCAATACTATTCTTATTATGTTAATATAAAGTATAGATATAGAAATGCATATGAAATTAAGTAATTCTGTTGTAATTTGCAAATATGTATGATATAATGTTAACAATATTTTTTATTTATTCTCTAATGTAAACAAATCTGTTATGCCAATCAAATATAATACTCAATCGTGAGATGGCGCTTTGTTGTCATAACAAATATTTAAAAAGTAAATGTAGTAAATCTCGGATATAAATTATATTAAATTATAAAGATAGTATTTAAGACAACATTTAATAGATATTATCATCATTTTATTAGTTATTATAATAAGTATATAGTAATCCAGTAGGCTTATATTATATTAATATTTTAACATAAACCCTTGATATAAAGTTTTAAACGTTTTAAACTTTAAAATTATGGATAATTATCGACTATCTTTAGAAAACAAATCAAGATTATTAGGATTTAATAAATTTAAGGTATATAAATTTAAGGTATATAAACAATTAATTTTGTATATTTTATTCTATACTTAATTTTCATATCTTTTATTATCTTTTTATATAATTATAATAATATATCACATATATAATATGATACTATAATAATTTAATTAGGTAACCTATAATAATAGTATCGTACTATTATTATAATAGTAACTATATTTATATATAATAAGTATATATAATATAATAATTATATATAATATAATAATTATATATAATATAATAATTATATATAATATAATAATTATATTATTATAATAATTATAAAGTAAATAAAATATGTTATAATTATTATTATAATAATAATAATTATTATAATTATTATAATAATAATTGTATTATTAATTTGAAACTTGATTATCAAGTTGATAATCAAGTACAGTACGCCGTACTGAGACGTCTTCTAACGAATATTGTGTGCAATTTTTATTTTATCCTTGAGTTATTTTATATTTAAATTTTAAATATCAATCATATATATTAATCCTCTCTAGTGTCTATGAAATCAATGCAACAACTCGTTTTTAAATTCATTATTTCAATACATTTACTTGTATTGCCCAATACAAGTCAATGTTTCAATATTATATTATCATAATGACCGGGATAATGATTATATAAAAAATTAAAATATAATTTAATACACATTAGAATAATCATTATATAATGATTATATTATTTAGAATGTTGACATAAATAATATAAAAAATATCTCATTTCAAAACGTATTTCTATAAAAATTTTTAAAATATTAAAATATAAATAAAAATTTAAAAATATGAATGTATTTAAGAATACATATATATATATATATATTTGTACATACATCCTGATATATTTGAGACTGTAGAGACTAAAAAGTATATATATTGGATTACAATAATTATAATGATTACACATTATATAATGTAAACAGTATTGAATAGGGGTACCAGTAATAGCGGCCCAGGTAAACTCGTACCACAAGGTAATTTCGGGCCACTTTAAAAAAACAATGTCCAGTTCTGTTTTATATAGCCGGTCAGCATTTTTTATATATTTAATTTATATATTAATATCATGTATATCCATTATATTTTGTATAATGTATATTCTATTATAGTGCTAAATGGAACTATAATAATATTAAATATTATATTATATATAGATACATTGCATGGATCTACTCAGTGTATATCGAGTACAAGTCGTAGGTGCAGTGCATCACCTGTACCACCAAACAACAACAACATCAATTTGCTAATTGCTCCACAGTCACTAATTTCTTTCACAGTACCCTCTACCTCTGATATAATTAAACTGCTCCTCAAGGTCAACTCCTCCTCGGCACTCGACCCTATACCCATCAAGCTATTGCATGCTATCGCAGACGACATAGCCCAACCACTATGCGACATATTCTCAAGTTCACTGAACCACGGCATTGTTCCTCCTATATACAAACATGCAATCATAACCCCCACTCTAAAGAAATCGAACCTTGACCCCAACATTCTAAAAAACTTCCTTCCCATATCAAATTTATCGTTCTTCTCCAAAACTCTAGAACATATTGTTGCCAAGCAACTAACCAACTATCTTATCGTAAACAACATTTCCCACCCTTTTCAATCTGCATACACCCCCAAAAAATCAACAGAAACTGCTCTCACGAAAATATCTAACGATCTCCTCTCTAAACTTGATAACAAGCATGGCTCAATACTTGCTTTGTTAGACTTATCCGCTGCATTCGACACCATCAACCATAACATCCTAATCTCCCGCCTACAAGATATCGGTATTTCTGTTACAGCCCTAAAATGTTAACATCGTTCATCAGTGAATCATCACAGAACGTACCACATCTGTAGCTATCGACACTCACTCCTCAACAACTCGCACAACAACCCATGGTGTTCCCCAAGGATCAGTTTCCAATTCTCTTTAATATTTATATTTTACCATTTCCTGAAGCTAATCGACACACTACCGGTCAATATTCACAGCTACACCGATGACATACAGCTATACACCAACTGCAACCAAAATCCAATAACAGCCCCATCTAACATATCCGATGCAATAAAACAAACAGGAAAATGGCTATCGAAAAATCTCCCTATGTTTCAACCCCTAAAAACCGAAATACTCTTCACGCATCTCCCTCTCCACGGTGTAAACATCATCAATCCACCATCAGTACTCTACTACGGTATCCCCATTACATTTTCCAACCATGTACGTCACCTCAGAGTGATTTTTGACACAACAATCTCCTTTACAACTCATATCTCACTAACTATTAAATCAATATATTACAAAATACACCAACTCCGACTAATTAGAACATCAATCTCCATCGACACCGCGAAACTTATCGCCTCTGCCTATATTCCTCCAATTTTCGACTACTGTAACTCCCTATTAATCCACCTTCAATCCCAGAAAATTACATGTCTACAGACATTACAAAACTCCCTCATTAGATGTATATTCAAAATGAACCACTTCTCCCGCAAAAGCATCTCTCCCCTCCTCATAAACATACACTGGCTCCCAATACGGCAACGTATCCTCTACAAATTATTACTACTAACCCACAAAGCCATTCACCATAACTCACCAAGCTATATTACCTCCCTAATCCCCCTACATCCCATACCTACCACAACTACAAGATCCACAAAAACCTTCCTCATCCAACTTCCCTCCAAATATAAAAAAATATTCCACAAGCCTAAGATCCTGGTCAATAGCTGCCCCTTACAGCTAAAATGCTATACTAATAAAACTCCGCTGCACAACCAATTCATTAACATTCAAAACCCTACTTAAAACATACCTCTTCAAAATTGCCCACAAACTTTAACAAAACCATTAGACGTCCGATTGTTTCCTTAAACACAGTTGCAGTCTATCAAATATAAAAAGTAAAAAGTAAGTAAGTATCACCAGATTCAGGAATATGGGCTAAATTGTAATTAATAATTCTTTAAAGATATTTTAGTCATAATATTAAAGGTATTGGCATAAATTACATGTCGTTTCATGAATTTGTAAAAATCCTTTTAAGTCATCAGTTTCCCTTATTATATGTTATATAATGCAATTCATTATTATAAATATTAAAATATGTATGTTAAATTGTTGTTATTATTATTTTATTATTTGGTGGAGTCCTTTCATCCCATCCAGGTTCTTAGATGACATTTTCTCTTATAACCATATGGCACTAATATCCCTTCGAAGCCTCTCTCATGTTTAGCCATCCGTGGTTTTAACGAGAGCCGATCATTAATGTATACACAATTATATAAGATCACTTCTAATATTATTTTAAGACCTATTTTAATTGTCCGGACGAGTATTTCTAGCATTCATTATATTTAGAATGTGTATACTAATAACAAAGCCCCGGCTATTACTATGCATACATGTAATAATGTATAAATAATATACAATACAATTCATTAATAATATTTTATACTCTATTTTAAATGCTGACATGGGAATCAAATATTTGTTTTAGTTTTTTATTCTTTCTTTTATATTTGTATGTATTATTTATTCTAATATACATTTTTATGTAATTGTATTTTATCCGAATGAAGAAGTTGAAATGTGGCATTACACTACTATTATGATATATCAAATTAAAAAGCTTATTGCTTACACTGATTCTCCTGATTCGCTACACGCATTGTTAATTAATTAATAATGCGTACGAATGCATTTGATAATGATTAATATATATATATAAACTCAAATAATTGTTATTTTAAAGTTACCCGAAATTACTGATATTCTTGAATACTACAAATGAAAAAGAACCCCTTTTTGTACTCCGATTATTATAATAATAATGCAGTGTAACACTTTTGAATTATAATATTATTATAATTATCATTACAAATTAAATTTCAAAATATTGAATTATTAAATTGATATATTAAATATTTAATATTATATCACCAAGGACAAGACAGGACATCTACTAAAACATAGTTTGTCAAATAAAATTTATTGTAACTATCAAGATTTTACTGTATTATATCATGGTCCGGGCGTACATGTTTATGTACGAATTTGATATAAAAATCAATGAAAAACTCATTTTAAGATAAATTATTTAAATATTAAATATTTAAATCATAATATAAAGTAATATAAATTATATTATATAGAAATAATATAGAAAAACATATTTCAATATAAACCAAATTTATAAATAAATTCGTATTTTAATAACTTATTTATAAAGAAATACAAATATAAAAAAAATTAATAAAATTTATTTAAATTTTATTTTACAAATAAATAAATTCTCGAATATATGAAATCTCTCTAAAATAACTGAACTATAATTAAATATACACTTAAAGTTTTTAAGAATTTAAGAGTGTCCTTTATATTACATAATAACATAATTATAATAAATAGTCATATAATTCAAATATAATTACATATGATTTCTACATTAGATGTTTTTAATAAGTTATATTAATCATACTAATATGATAATAATAATATATGTAATAATACTTTATAGAAAAATATTTATAGAAAATAAAAATATATATATCATAATGGTAATTATGAATCCTAAAATAGTTGACCACTTTAATATGTAAATTATACGACATTGTTTCGTATGATAAAACAAAGTATATATCATCTAAATATTTTAGTAGAAATACTTACATAAATCTGAAAATCTAAAAACTCGATGCCGTATGATAATAATGATAATAAAGGTTTATCAAGGTGCTATAATATGTCTCAGATCATGTATGAAATAAAATAAAATAAAATAATATAATATTAACTAATAATAGTATGAAAACAGTATTGTGTCGTTTTGTCTTACTTATTACTATAGTAATTCAATAAACTTTTGATCTCTCTATCTATCTAAAACAAATAGAATAAATAATACATACACCAGTTATACGACTCTATTACGAAAAACGAATATGGAATTAATGATTGGAGGTTGCGAGTAAGGAAGATATTTGGTTCATTAATTAATAATGGGATCTAATAGAATGTATTTAAGGATGGGGAGCTCCATAGATTAGGAGCAAAGTGAGGGAAATCTCTGGCATCGATAAAATAAGGATTAATATCATGATATAGGAGGGGAGCATTATAATGGTAGGGCAGAAGGATGTACGGTTCATCTTCTAAGTAGAGGATGGATAAATATAGTTTATTTATGTATAATTAAGAGGGGTCGGAGTTCAGCTCTAGATGTATGATTGACGAGGTAGTATTATTCAGGAATCATACTAGGACTGGTATCATACAATACTTATATCTGTGATTTATGATGTTTAATAAATATTAAATGTAGTCGAGTTAAGTTTACATTTAATTCAATAAATTGTTTAGTTGAAAGATCTATTTCTACTAGCTCTAATAATCTACCCAATAAATGTCGCTCAATTGTATCTCTGTTATAATAATTATAAATAATTAAAGTTTATTGTGTAATTAAATGAGTTTCAGTTATATTTTATGATATATTACAGCTGATTTTAGTTGTAAGTGAACGCATTAGTTTATATATAATAAACATGAAGCCACGCTTGATAATATTTGCTCGCAACACCCGTATTTGCGAGTGTCCACAAATATCAAATATGTTTGATCTATAACAAAATCTACACAAACAATGTTAAGTGTAGTACCTCACCTTAAGGCATTTAATTTATTTAATAATCATATATCACATTGAGCGTGTTATTTAACTTTAGATGTAATGGGATTATCTTTTATACTTAGCCTGGCATTTGTTCGGCATACATAAACCAAGGAATTTTGTTATTAAATGTAAATCAAATGTTAATTTTTGTACCATGTCGATTTGGGTATCAATTCATATCTATTTTTTCTTCCATATTTTTGTTTATTTATTTATTTATTTACCTAATAAACTATATATTATTATTATTATTTAGATAAATGAATGAATAATGATGTTCGTTTTAGTAAATGGATTAATATGGTTCAATTATCCCACATTAATATCTCAATAAATAATATAAATTTAACTATAGTTAAATCCTCAGAATTTGTAGGTATAATCATTGATCAGAATGTAGATTGGAAACTGCACATATTACATCTAAAATAAATTAACAAAATAATTTGGATAACTAATATAATTTCGACATTTTTAAACCAAAAGCCTTACTTCATGTATATAATTAAATTTGTTTACCACATATTAATTACTGTATAATACTATGGTGTAATTATAAGACTAACACATTGTGCATCAATATTTTACAAAAAAAGAATGATTCGTATTATATAATAATTATATATAATAAACCTTAGCTATATCATAATAAGAATTTATTTAAAACCAACAGTATTACCTTTCAATGATTTTGTTTAATATAATACTTGCGAATTCATGTTTAAAGTATATAATAATGTTCACCGTGAAATAATAATCAATCATTTTAGTAAAAAATCTAATATTTAACCAATATGTGACAAAAAAAAACAAATAACTTTAATATTCCTTCATAAAAATTAAATATATGTTAACATTGTCTTATAATTATTGGTCCCTATTATAATTATTGGAATTCACTGTAATTCTTTAAAAAAAATACAAATTTAAATAATTACAAAAAAATTACAAATTATATCAAAGATTGATTAAAAGAATTTAAAATTTAATTTTTTCCAATTTAAATAAAATTACTTGTTTTTATTTTTATTAATTTCTGACATAATATAAAATTATAACATATATTATTAATTATAAAAAATATATATTTAAAAATTAAAATTATATCAAAGATTGATTAAAATAATTTAAAATTTTATTTTTTCCAACTTAAATGAGATTAGTTTTATTATTTGTACATTTATTACTCTCTGACATAATATAAAATTACAAAAAAATATATTATTAATTATAAAATATCAGTATTAAAAAAAAATAATTAATTAAAAATATTCAGTATTATAATTTTTATTATTAATTTCTTGTTTAATTTAGTTTCTTTTTGATTTATATCTTAGCTATCTCCTATTTAGTTCCTCTATGTTTTATTTTTTGTTTTATGTTAATTTTACATAATATTAAATTACAAAAACATATATTATTAATTATAAAATATCAGTATTAAAAAAAAATAATTAATTAAAAATATTCAGTATTATGATTTTTATTATTAATTTCTCTTGTTTAATTTAGTTTCTTTTTGATTTAAATCTTAGCTATCTCCTATTTAGTTCCTTTATGTTTTATTTTTTGTTTTATGTTATTTAATTCTTGAAATATTTAATTCAATAATAATAATAATAATAATAATAATAATAATAATAATAATAATAATAATAATAATAATAATAATAATAATAATAATAATTTATTATTTCTATTATATAATAATACCAATTTTGTTTTAAAAATTTAATATTTTATGAGTATATTTTTTAAATATTTCTAAAATATAATAATAATAATCACTAACTAAAACATTGATAAATTAATATGAGAGCGGCTTTGACAGTGAAACCATTTGGTATTACGTCAAAAAAAGTTATCCAAGTTTATTGAAAGGACAGCATAAAAATAAAATATTAAAATAAATGTTTATATATATGTAGGATTGTGTGATTCGTTTTTAGGACAACATGCAGAGAATAGCATGTTCTATTTGAGGGGTTACCCTTGTTTTGAAAATTTTTGAAAATTGAATGTAAAAAGAAATTTTAGTTTTCCTTTTATTTTTTTTTAAATTATATTTTATATATGATATAATAAAAATAATGTTATGATCATCTATTCAGTCAATAAACACATAATAACTAATATATCCTGAAAATATCATAAATATCTGATCATTATTTACATACTGTTCGTTTTGACTTTTTAAGAATAAAATTATACTAAAATAATAATTCTGAGTAAATCAAGTTTGAAAATGACATATTTTTTATTAAAATATAGAGCTTATTTGAATACAAAATAGTATAGTATATGTGTGCGTATGTTTATTATACAAATAGTATATGTATATGTATATTATACATAGTTATAATAATAATCCACAATATTAATTTTATTTAATTTATATGTTATAGTAATCAAAAATATATATGTATATTATAGTAATCTATAATATGATATATATATATAATTATGATAGTAATAGTATTCCAAAATATTATATTAGATAAAAAAAATAATAATTCTGTAAAATAACTTTTCAAGATTTTTCTAAGATTTCCGTTGATCGTAAATTTCACTTGATCCTATAGTACTTAGATTATTGAAATATTATTGTCTGTTTTTATATATGTGGTTGGTATATATATACTATAATTAATTTATAAAATCAATATAATAAAATAATATTTTTATATCAATCATTTATGTTTTATATGTAGAATAGGTATATAAACATCATTTAATTTATTTATATATAATAAGTTAAAAAAGAAATGAATAATATTATTACTTTACAAGGTTTATTAATTAGCTTACTCGCCTGTAATTTTATAATATGATAAAGACACTTTTTATGTTATTTCTAGAATTTGTCTAATAGGAATATTGTTACAAATACTAAATAATTATTGTTTCTAAATTCAAACATTTTAATTCTATGATACCTCCTTATAATATATTAGTAAATATATTCTAACATTTATCAGGCGAATGTGAAACTAAAACGATTGCAGCGGAAATTAATTGATGAAACTAGAAATGAGTTTGAAGAAATGTATAGAGAAATTGAAGCTCTGTCTGATTTACAAGTTATACATAAATTGATATTTAATTTTATTGTTGAATATATTTTATATATATTAAATATAATTTTGTAATTATAATTTAGTATAATTTTATTTGATTAACTTTTATATCATATATTTCTAACATTATATGTATTACACAATGTATAGTGAATATATTTTAAATTATATAATACAAATATATTGTTAATCAATTGATTGCTAAGTTGGTAGAGTTCATTATTAATAATATAAACTGTATATACATTTATATAGCAATAATTAATACATTTAACAACAACAAAAATAATTCTAATAATAATAGTTTATTTTATTATACATTTTTTATATATATAACCTTAGAATAATATTTCTTTTAAGATCAGTCTCTAATTATAATTCTAATATATGTAAATAATAAATTTTTATAAAAGATTTCATATTAAACATTATCTATTTGGAATTATTTTATTACACACATTCTTGATGATTTTCCTATACTGCCAGATTATAATTAAAAGGATATATTTAAATATAGCTTACTAGTTTACTTTCTCAACTGTATTTCTAACTGTATAATTACTGCCTGGGTAGGCTAAGACTTCTTTCTGGCATGCATATAGTATGATATGGATAACATCCTTAAAAAACAAAATAATCCTTACATTCATATTTAAAAGTAATCTTATATAATTGTATATATATATATATAAAATAATCTTATCTCATTAAAACCTGGATACATTAGCCATTTTTCATCTAATCTCCTGAATGGATATAAGGTAAAAAATAACAATAACTTTGCTATCACATTTGTTATTGTTTTAAATTAATTATAAGTTGAATTTATATTTACGGAAATTTTATAGATAAAATTATATTAATTATATTTCATTTTATAGATTATTTGGAATAAAAGAATTATATGTCTCCCTAAATTTATTTCTAAGAAAACAACAAATATCAGTGAATTTGAAATCTATAGAAATATTGATTTAAAACTAAAAGAAAATATTGATTTAATATCAATTGAGAATAATGATTTAAAAATAAAAGAAAATGTTGATTTAACAACAATTAAAAATAAAGATTTAGATCATATTATTAATACAGGTTTTGTAGAAAATAATATAGAAAAATTACAAAAACTTAAAATAAGTTCAGAAGAAATAGCATTGAACAAAAAGAATGATAGTCAAACTGAAAATAAAGATACTATGATACATAGTATACACAATAATGAAACAATTCTAAGTGATCAACAAAATAATGTAAAAGTCAAAGAAGCAGTGGATTCTGATGGTAATCTATCTACCATTATTAGTAAAGGTCCAATGTACTCTAATAATCAGGTGCAATATAGTAAAAAGAATAATTTATTAACAATTGATATTTCAAAAAAAAATAAGAAAGAAAAAAGTATAAATAGTAGTACAATTTATGAAAATGATGATAATGGTGAAGACATTCAAAGTTATATTTATTTATATTAGTAAATGAATTTAGTGATTTATCTAGATTATATATTTGATAGAAAACAATATTATTATTTAAAATTTCATATATATATATATTTACAAGTTAAATTAGAATTAATAAAAAAGGAATTAAAATATATTTATTAAATATATTATATCTTATTTAGGATTAATTTTTATATAATTTTAAGTTGTTAAATGTGTCTAATTAACATATTTTATAAATTATACTATAATTGAAATATAAATATTAAAATTTTCAATAATAACAACATATTAGTTTTTTTAAATACAAATTTCATTTAATATAATTAATAAATTCACATACTTATTAAATTGTCAGTATATTTATTCTAAATTAAAATATAAACCTTCATATTTATAACTAATATTACAGCAATATATTAAATATTCAGATAATAGGGATGATCAGATGAATCTTACATCAGTTTCCACACTGTCTGCAATGGGAACTAGCATGCTGCGATCATCTTCTATATGGGATAGCTTTGATGCTGATATTACTATGGAATCTCAAACACAGAAAACAACTATATCCCGCTAGTTTTATTTATTCTAGAATATATAATATCTATTTGATATCATAAATAAATTGAATTATGCTTATATATTGTATATACTAAAATTATATTTAGAAAAGGAAACTGATAATTTAAAGGAGAAAAAGAAGAAGTTAAATATGGAATTAATTTGGCTGGATCAAGCTATTGAAAGTAGAAAACAGGTTTTATATTTAAAATGTAATATATTAGCTATTATATTATTATTCAATTATTTCAGTACCTCCTCATGAAGAATAACTTAATTTAAAATCAAGTTTTACAAGAATTATTTGGAAATATATTAATAAATTTAGAACTATCAATAGTAAATATTTATTAAAATAATTTCCTATAAATGCGTAGTATAAATATTTAAGTTTAAATATTAATAATATAATTATAATAATAATAATAGTAGTAGTAATGATGATGCAAATGAATGATATAATTATAAATTATATTTAATTCAATAATTTGAGATATATAATTATTAATTATATTTAATTCGAAAAGTGAGATATTAAATTATAATGCTAGATATGCATTTCTAAACACTTTATACTGCAATTGCTTCACCTTGCTTTAATTTTGCTTTCATCAATTCAATTTGTTCTTGCATTCTTTGTATCTATTTAATATAAATATATTATATTAAAATTACATAAATAAATTTTATAACAAATTTAATGAATAATTTAATATCATAATTTAATATCATAATTTTTTTTAAATTCAACATATATATATATATATATAATTAATGCTTTTAATATTTAAATAAAATATATATACATGAATCTCTTGGTTCAAAATATAATTTATAATATTAGAATAACAATAATATAAAGTCAAAATTTAACTTATATTATTCTATTCCTCTTTATAATTATGTTAATGTAACCTCAGTATCTTTGGCAGCTATTATCGACTCACTGTACTTTAAGGGTTTGCCGCCCCCACTAACACCACCACCGCTGGCACCATTAATAGACTGCGTCATAACATGTTCTTGGATGTATTTAGCTCTATAGTTTTCATAGAGATCTCTGGTTGCATCTTTCAGATCTTGAAGATGAGTACTACAGAAACATTGGTTACAGTGATTACATCTCTAGTGTGTACATAGAGTGAAGGGGGAAGGAGGCTAGTAATAACCTGATTAGCATTTGTCTGAGTTTAGCGAAGTCACAATGATCTGGATTGTCTACGTCCACAATACCCCAAGGATATCTGCGTCCTCTTATTCTCTTTCCGGCAACTTCTATGATCGTGTCGGCACCAATCACAGCAAACGGAATTGAAGACTGTTTACATGTGTTTATATGAGTGAGTATGTGTATCATGGTATTTATGTTTGATGTATGAATTTAAAGATATTAATACTATTATTTAATAGAGCTCATATTTATAGTTTAAATATATTCACATTCAATATAATATAAATATCTTATAATATAAATTACAAGTTAAACCCTGAGTTGTTGATCATCATCAGTTTCATCTTCTTCCGGAAACGAGTAAATATTTAATTGATGTTCATTAATTTCTTTCAAAACCTAAAATTACATTATGTATTGATCACTATGATATATTTTTAAAGGGACATACAACACTTTATTTTTAATACCGACATTTTTTCTTTTAATATACTAATACATCTACAAATATTAATATTATCTATATACTTTTTTAATTTGTACTTATTAATATAAATATGCATACATCTATATTATTAAACAAATATTTGAAGAAAAAAATGTGTTTTTGACCTACTTATTTGCAAATATATTAATTTAACATCAACAATTTGAAAATCTATATGTATATCTTTTATCATACAAGTATTTTCTAATTATATAGAAAATCTAAAGTATAATTATTCAATATTAAATAAGTTAACATAGTTTATCAGCATAGTTATTAAAATTTAATAATTTATAGTAAATAATATTAGCATTCTTTTTTTCTTTAAATTTCTTAAATAAATCTCATCTGTCAGTGTTTATCACTTTAAAATCGATGAATTATTATTATAAATCGGATTAAATATTTGAATTTAATTTTTTCTAGTCTAGTGGTATTTTATGGTGCATATTTATAGCACTTATAGTTCATGTGTAACCATAATTTAAATGTAATACTATAATATTAAAGTCACTTTTTTTCAAAAATTAATTTCCCTTAAAAAAACTATTATATTTTACACAACATAATTACCAAATATTTATATTATATAAAATATGCATTGTTAAAAGGTATACATCTTATAAAAATAGTATTCATATATAGAATTATTAGTAGTAGATAAGTTTATATTACCCTGAGTTTGATTCTTTCGAGTTCTGGTTTGGTGAGGATATCAGCTTTGGCAATTACTGGAACAATATTCACTTTGTTGTGAAGTTGTCTCATAAATTTCACATCAATCGGTCTTAAACTGTTTAGTTATCATGTAATATATTCAATTTAATATGCAATATTATCTAAAGAAATTAAACTAATTCACAATAGTATAAATTAATGATTATAAAATATATTATTTACAAGATTATTACATCAATATCTAAACTATGTAAAGGGGGTGTATCCCAATACAAGATTTTCCTTCTGAAAAACTGTAACTTTAAAACCATTTTCTAACAAGTTATAATGGTATACCACCTATAATGTTATTATAATTCAGGCAAGTTGTCGGAAAGTAAGTTTATTTCCCACTAAAATTGTAGTTAACTTGATAGAAAATTGTTTTTAAGTTAAAATATTTCCGGCAAGTTGACGTAAATACTTGTAGTGGGATACCCCCTTAACAATTATTACTTCATTTTACTATTTTGCAAAATATATAAAAATAGAAATTAGCATTATATATAGTAATAAGAATGAATAATATTAATATTGTAAGTTATTACCCGTGACCATAGGGAGATATAAAATAGAGACAGCAATGTACTCTATTGTCAACGATATTCTTTCTGCTAATGCCACTTTCATCTTGAAAGAAGTGATCAAATTGGGCATCTATGTAATTCTCAATAGATTTCCAACTGTAATAGTATAGACATTAAACTGTATTTTAATTAAGTGTTTGAATAAAGGATATTTATTATATTTGATACATTAGTGCTGTATATTAATACATAATATAATTATTGGGGAGAACTGGATTGACTGAATTTATATTACATAAATATCATTACAACCATTTAACTATATTGAAATGTATATTAATATTTATATCAATAAAATAAATATATATATATATATAATTTGAAATAAATATAGAAGCTGATTATAGATGCTGATTAGGCTGACCTTTCTGTAGAGTTGATTGCATCATTAAAGCCAGGAGTGTCCACGATAGTTAATCTTAATCTGATACCATCTTCTTCTATTTCCAGCTTCTTTATATCAATCTCAACCGTTTTAGAAATCTTTGCTGTTTTTAATAATTTATGTTAAATATAAAATTAAATATACTTATATTTATAAATCATCTTTTTCACACCAATAATATTTTTGCATATTGCATAATACATATGTAATTGAAATATTGTAATCATAGAAAACATACTGTATTATGTATGAAGAAGCATGCATATTATATATATATATACATAGTGACAATTTTTTGTCAAATTTTCAAATAAAGCTGCTAGATTAATTAGCCATAACATTGATATATAAATGAATCAATATTAATTTAAATTTCAATTAACATTTTTTTAAATGTATTATATTTTATTATAACCTAGTACTCATATGGCTAATTAATCTAGCAGCTTTATTTGAAAATTTGACAAAAAATTGTCACTATGTTTTAATTATGCCATATATAGTAAATTTATGTTATGCCATACTGGATTTTGAGATCTGCCACCCTTATTTATATTGTAAAATTAACAAGTTGATGAAAATATTACTAAATAGTTATACAGTATTGTAAAAATTATTTTTGTAACTATATTTAATTTCATATATTTAGAAATAAATATTCTATTAGGTATTCATATTTATATATCCTATATATATATATATATATATATAAATTATATAATATAATTAACAATATCTATAGAAATATTTAAAATATTTAATTAAATATCATGGTATAAAATCAAATAATGAATACATTCAAATAATTTCTCAATGAAAATATTATTAGTTTTAATAGGGAGATCAAAAAGGACGATTTGAGGCTTATATGTTACATTTGAAACACTTTAGTTAATAGTATATACAGTAAAACCTCTCTATAAGAAACCTCTTTATAAGAAAAACCTCTTTATAAGAAAATTGTTCACACATTTGGTTGGAATTCAACCTTTTCCATATTAAAAAACATCTTTATAAGACAATCTTATAAGAAAAATATAAGAAAAACCTCTTTATAAGAAACTTATTGTATACAAAATATAAAAAATAATTATATATAAGTATAAGTATTGTACATTGATAACAATTATAGAAATTAATTATTATATAAGATATTTTTGTTTCTTACAAATATTTAATATTACATAAATAGCTTGAAATGAATTAAAATTAATTAATAATTGTTATTGTATATCCATACATTTATTAAAATTTATTAATAAATGTTATTATATTCTTAAATGTATTGATGATACAATTTATTATATTATACAATTAATTGTTAAATAATAGATTATTATAAAATACAATATATTATATTCATCAATGATGATTAATAATTTATAATTTTTTTTATTTTATTTGGTGGAGTCCTTTCATCCCATCCAGGAACTTAGATGAAGTTTTCACTTATAACCATATATGGCTCTAATGTCCCTTCGAAGCCGCTCTCATGTTAAGGCATCCATGGTTTTAACGAGAGCCGATCATTTATTTATACACAATTATATAAGATCACTTCTAAATAATATTTTAAGACCCATTTTATAAAATTAATTAATGGTCCGGACGAGGGTCGAACCCGTGTCCTACTGCTTATGTGTCTGACGCCTTAGCCACTTGAGCCACACAGGCAGTATAATTGCTAATGTAAATCTAATAAAATGTCATGTATTAACATGTCTAAGCGCAATCAATACATTATACATATAAAAACTGTATACAAAATAAATACACTATATATATAACCTATAGGTTATATATGCATTTTCAATTATAAATTAATTATTAAAATCATTGGAAAAGTAAAAACCTCTTTATAAGAAAACCTCTCTATAAGAAAAAAATTACTGAAAAAAAATAGTTTCTTATAGAGAGGTTTTACTGTATATTGTATTGGTATTTTTGGTTTAATTGGTTTAGTTTTATCATACTTGTATTTTTTTAGCTGCATTTCATCCCAAAATGAGCCTATATAAATTTATTTCACATTTAAAAATGTAACCTTTTATATTCAATAGTCCTTTTTGATCGAAACCCGTTTAATATATATATATTTTTTTAACATATAATTATATTTTAATAAATATATTATTCTATTCAATATTTTATATATATATATTATTGACTTATTTACTCATTTATTTAAATTTCAATATTATATTAATTATTTTTTTTAAATTATCTTTACAAAGTCAAAATTAATAAAGGTTATTTTAAAAAAAATATAAAAAATATTATAATTATGATTTTAATGTAGTTATATATTACATATTAAATTTATAATTGTAAATTATATAGACAATAGTAGCTTTAATAATATATATAATATTATATTTAATTACTAGGTTTTTACCATGGCAAAAACTTGTTTTTGAGACAGGTTAATACCGGTTATTACCATAATAATAATTTGGTATAATAATAATTATTACCATAGGCTGTAAAAACCTATGGTACATTGATATATGTATATACATTGTATAAACAATATTAATAACATATACTAAATTATGTAACATATACATCAATGTATAGATTAACATGTTATCTATGATAATACAAACAACTAGTATCATCTATTTCTTTATTTTCATAAAGCTCTTCATTCTGGAACATACTTGTTATCAGTGTGGACTTTCCCAATCCACTGTCGCCTAAATGTATTGTTATCAATCATTGTTATCTAGTAATACTAGTGTATATTAATAATAATGTATAATACAATACCCTGCTCAGACTTTTAATTAATGATAGTTTGTTTTTACCTATATAAATACATGTAATAATAATTCTACACATATATTAGGTCACTTGAATTCTGAGATATAGAGAGTTAACTGTATATATATATATATATATATATATATATATAGTGTAGTGTAGTATATATACTGTATATAATATAGATTATTTAATACATTGAGGGTTATTTATAGTGTATTGACTGCATGCCATATCAATAGTAAGCCATGTTATTAGGATTTAAAGTATATTACCTTGTTATTCTTAACCTTAGATGTATATACCCACATGTATACAAGGGTATATAAATTATAGATGTATTCATACAACTTTCATAATGACCATTACTCATTGACAATATATAGAGTAAATACTATAAGGGCATTACATTATTTATACCATATTTAATCCTAATTGATCTTATAAATCTCTGACTATAGTCACATATATGTATTTATAATTTATCACATCTAATATATATATAGTATTTTATATTAGTATATATATATTATCATCTATATTTCATATCAGTTATACATTATTACCAAATGGCTTTGTTATTACTAACTATGTATTTATTATCTATTACAAATGATTTTTTTTATAGTTATAAATTATAGAAATATTTGTTTAAGTGTGTATGTAAAGATAATAAATTAATATTATATATATATACATATATTTCTAAATAAGATGGAATATAACTCATAATATATAAATATATATTTTATTAAAATTATAAAATTATAATATATAAATATAAATATAATGATATCTACAAGTATGCACATATCACTTGCATATTGAACCCACGTGTGATGGATGTCACTAACATTAGTTGTTAATGATATTATAAATAGTAGACCATAGTTTAAAATAATATTAACTAACGCCCTTAGCAGTAAATATTATTATAAAATAATTAAAATATATTACTAACATTTATATATAGAATATGTTATATTATATATAAAGATAATATTTACAAACACGTATAAATAATACTACACATGTATTAGTAGTAATTGCGTAATAGTAATGCTAATGTGCATTCTATATACAACAACAAGTCTTGCTCCTAGCCTACCCGAGTACACAATAGATTACAGTACACTATGAACGTAGGACCTATAGAGAGCGACATCGGTCTCACACCATACCGGTCAAGTGGCTACCTACCTACGACCATCAAGGTGAAATCAAAGCCACGTCGAACAGCCTTCCTGTGTACTTGATCCGGAAGAGAAGAGAAGCCAACAGAACCACCGGTCATTCCCTTGGACATCGCCACCGCGCTGGCACATGTGAATGTGGCCGCATTCTCCCCTACCTAATGTTAGGTAATGTAATGTAAGTAGGGGTATAGCGGTACTACAGGGTTGAGATACTACAGTTTGTAGTCAGCAGATAGGGTAACACCTATGAATGTGTATCAACATGCATGTACTATCATTGTTTAACAATACACGTGTTAGCACTGATTGCTATCAATGATACCTACCCCATACACTCGTGAACACTACCCAATAGGTAGTGTGGTATATGCGAGTGTCGAATAGCTTTCTAAAGATAAGGATAAAAAGAACATATATATATTATAAGAGACTAAAATACTCAATTATTGTAATAACTGTTAACCTTTTCGATACTTTTTATATTATAATAACAAGGCACATATTACATATACATATATATATATATATATATATATACATATATATATATATATATATATATATATATATATATAGATTATGCAATGTATGTCCATTACTGTATACGTAATATATATTTAGTATATGGTGTATACGTAGAATGCAGATGAATGCAGATGAAGGAATTATGGGAAATCGATGTTTCAATCAGTGCATTCCCATAACGTGACTAATGGCTGCAGCCATCTTAACGGCTCTTACATACTTTGTATGAATCAATAAGTATTATCGATGGATGTGTATTACATTAGTGTGTTGTAGTGTTCTGTAGCTTTAATACACTAGACTACATATAGTATGTGAGGTGATATTTATATGTGACACATACATCATATGACTCATAAAGTAGAACATCTATGAGTCATACACCATTCATTACATATATCTATGTGTAAGTTTAGAGTTAACAAAGATTTAACAACCTATTTAAATATAACCTAAATGTTAATAAACAGTACAGTGTATATACTTGTATCATCATATAAATATCTATAATACGCGTCATGTATATTTATATATTATTATACAAATGTAAAGTTTGATATATATATATATATAAATGTAATCTAGAGCGAACTGAGTAAGTTGTCAAGGCGGGATAAATTAAATAATAAATGTTTATCAAATAATAAATTAAATTAATGAATACAAATATTTTATAAATATAGAAAACATCTGAAAGGGCACTATATTTCAAACATGTGTCCCCTATTCAACCCCTGGATCCGCCCTCATATATATAAATATATATATATATATATATATATATATATATATATGATATATAATATATTACAATTTCAGGATAACAAATGTATATAGATTTACATAAACAATACAGATATCTTATCGTATATATGCTAAATATACTCATGATAAATACATAGTTAATACTTTTAATGCTTAAACCACATATTTAACATATTTATTATTTGTATATATATATATATAATAGTATACTTATAGTAACATGGTATGTATGGTGCAATGCCAGTTATTAGAACAAATCCATTGATAGTACATCAATTATAAACCGTTTAACATATAAATCAGATATAAAAACAAATATCCACATATATATATATATATATATAAACACACATAAAAGTATAAACACAAACATATATATATATATATATACCTACGCAGTAGCAAGACCTCCTATAACCCCGTGAGGTTATAGGAGGTTTTGGCAGTAGTCACAAATATTTAAAATATAATTCAGAACATATTTATTAGTTTCTATGTAAATACGTTTCTATTGAAACTAAACCAGATTTATAAATACATACAAACTTTGTATTACAAAGTAATAATTTATCTTATTGAAACTAATTATATTATATATTATATTATTGATAACAACTAATTGTTTAATATTGTTTATGATTATCAATAGAAGATACCACAAATAGAATGTAGGAATTTCTATGTGTATTTCTATACTCTATATCATTCATGAATCACTTTTATTTTCATTGTTTTTGTTATGCCGTTATATAATTGAAGACAATTTATCATTTTTATAGTAATAGTTATTGAAATATGTATATGTAAACATGTTTTTATATAACATAGATATATAATGTTACATATGTTCTACTTTGTCGTTATATGTAACACATGCATATCTTTACATTAAGTAGGTGTGACAACTACTCAATGAAGATTAATGAGAACAATGGTGCGCGGATAACAAAGGGGCGTGTTGTTGTTACACTAGCTGTACTAGGGTGAGGGTTCTTAATAGAAGAGGGGTGTTATGTAATAACAATAGACTACTTAAATAGCGGTAGCTGATCATAACGATTGAAACGTAACACTACAGTAGTGAAAGTGTACAGTACATAGTAGTAGCGATGCTTTGAAGCATGATTACCATACAATACAACTAGTATTATATAACACTACGATATATTATTTAAGGTAATAGAGGAATGTACATCGCTCCTAGGAGGTACAACATCATTATATTACTTATTAATAATGAATACATGATATAACGACTATATTTGTTATAGAAAATAGTACTAATTTGAAGTATTATTATAAAAATACATATACACGTATATACAAATACACACACTCCTACATATCTATAAGGTTACTTTCTATATATGATATATATATATCCACTATATATAGTGTAGTAGTGTTTATTATATAATTACGCAATAATACAATTGAATAATGGTCAATGCAGCATACATATTACATAATATATGTACATTAGGTCAATAACACCAATATTAACAACATCTCTAGAATATACATGTTTACCCCCTTGGGTTTACCCGTGATTCACTGACCTACTACTAGGCACTGTGAGTCATACACGTACTATAGATAGTATTCTAGTATACTATGGTATATAATCATATATTATTAAAGATAACACTACACGTATTGTTATGTTTACATTTGTGTGTGTGTGTGTGTTTATGGTGCTAATGTGTGTGAGAGTGAGAGTGTTTGTGTGAGAGTGAGTGTTTGTGTGAGTGAGTGTGAGTGTGAGTGAGTGTGAGTGTTGTGCGTGATAATAATGACGGAACACATACAACACTCTTATTATATAAGCGAGATAGTGTTGGCATTGTTCATGTGATCATCGTGTTGTACACCGTGTTTCATCATAGTGCATGCATTCGTCCACATACTCCACCACACACGCGCACACACACACACACACATACAAAGGACCACCCTCTCTACTGGTAAATGATACCACCGATGTAGATTATTATCACCAGAACACGAGATATGTGACTCTATGTACATGCATGAAGCCAATTTGTAATGCTATATGAATAATATTTATTCATAATATAAGGGATATTATTTTAGTTATATGCACAATAATTGTATATACCACATACAATATTTTATTAATACATTTTATAATCTGAATCTAAATATATATATATAAACATACTCATATAAAAAAACAAACACTATTACAAACAGAGCTGTAAATACCGAGTGCATTCTTAGCGCATTGCGCAATATGTACTGTAGATGATACAAGAACTGGCAGTGCGTGCGGACATACCATAGTGATATCGGCTGATATGCGAGTTAGGGGCACTCTCCTGCCTAGTGCGGTGGTACCACCGGAAGACAGCCTCTTCCGTAGAGGAGGGTGGTTAGGGGTGGAGTTCATATCTAGTGGAGATCGTAACCCCCCTCCACTCAGGGTCAGAGGAGATACAGCAGGGGATAGAGGAGCTATAGCGGTCACGGCTGATGAGATGCTACCCTCTTTACTAGATGAGGAGGAGGAGGATGAGGAGGAGGCTTCACTTCCGCTAGTAGTAGAGTCGCTACGCTGGTGGTAGGTGATCACGTGTGAGGCTATACGATGACCTTGACCTATGTCCAGACGTCTGGGTAGCACTACGTTACTAGACGACATCTCCGTCATCCGGTAGCGAATACAATAAGATGTATTATATATAACTATATAGCAGCCATTTGAAATGACTGCTTTAAACTTTAACGTAATTTACTATTGCCGACTATTAATATCTATAAATAGATTGCGATGCTTTCTGATGATTTACAAATGGAGCTGTTCTGCTATTTCTACAAAGGTTTACGTACTTCTGCTTCTGTATTAGTGGTGGGTGCAGACGACTAATAATAACGGTGAGTCACGTAGCTAATGATGCTGATGATGATGCTGATGGTGATGCTGCTGACGTGTGTGTGTATCGTGTACCAACTGTAGACGGGTGCAGTATAAACGCGGTCAATAACGGTCAAGCTTTCTCTAGTGGTGCTGGTGGTGCTAGTGGTGCTGGTGGTTGTGGTGGTGGTGGTGCTGGTGGTGGTGGTGTAGCCTAGGCACAATGCATGATTTATAGCTGCTATGTTGTTCTATTGTTGTTAACACATTGTCCTATAGGTAACAGTAGTGGTAGTAGTATGATGGCTGCTGCTGCTGCTGCCACCTAGTTATCCCTATTGTAATGATAGACAGTCATCGGATACCTACTGCAGGATGTGATCCGATTATTATCTGTATGTAGACATATGTATACCTATGTAGACCGATGTTTTCTATTGTTATCTTATCTCGATGTGATCTATGTTGTTTGTAGTTGTTGTTGTTGTTGTTGTTGTTGTGTTATTGTGGTTGTTGTTGTTGTTGTTGTTCGTTAGATAGCCCCCATGTATAAGGGTTCAGAGATACCTGGAGCACATATGACAGTGTAGATATCATTCAACAGTAGTATCAAGCCCTACATCGTTATATACTGCCTACTACCGACTGCTACAGTGCAATAGTGACCACTGGTGCTGTGGCTGCTGTTTCTGACCCGAGTGGTCAAGTCGATACGGCCGCAATCGATCGTGAAAACGTCCGCTCTACGATCTTAGTCCAGCCACAATGTCGGTATGTGTGCGTGTGTGTGTGTGCGCGTGTGTGCGTGTGTTTGTGAAGTAGCGATAGGTGCGCGGTGCGGGTACAAGTGTTCTAAATGTAAATATGAATTTACAAGTGGTCTTATATATATATGTATATATATATTCTAGTATACTATACGATTTATTATACTAATAAAGTGCATTGTATTGCATACTTGTAGATTACTATGTGTACACATCACGTGTGGTGGTGACAATAACGATATAGTCGGTCGGGTTAGTGGCGGGTGGTGATGATGATTTACAATGTATTAGTATGGTCTTCAACTATAAAGTGTGCTTATCACGTGGTATAGCGATGTTCAATCACGTGGTATAGTATTGGTTACAATCATAGATTTGTATTTTACCTACTAAAACCTATGCATTTATAGATGCACCATTGTTACAATAGTTAGTATGCCCATGGGCATATGCACGTGTTAGTAATCTGTATATATGCATTATAGTTATATATTATATATATATATATATCAGGGATCTCCCTGTATATGCTATATATATATATATATATATATATATATATAGATCATCTGATTTAAAATTGGATATAATATTCAAATAAAAACCTATAAATAATAAATATATATTATATGGTTATAATAATATAAATATAAGCACACGTAATTAAACTTTAAATATATGTATGATGAATATATCATATCAATAATGATATAATCACAAGTTGGTATGTGGAATATGTACAGTGTATATACAATGTGTAGTAATGTACGTATGTACGTTTGCATACGCATAGGGTGAATCCCCAAAAGGGAGTTGTTCCTATACAACACTGGCATAGTGAAACATACAACATCAATGTATGCAGTATCGTCAGTATTCTATTAATACTCGAGTGGTGTGAAATGTCACTAAACATAGAAGATATATTAGTATAGATCATAGTCTATATAGTATTGTTTATAAGTGTGTGTGTATAAAGGTGTGTATAAGTGTGTGCGTGTAAAGGTGTGTATAAGTGCGTATTTATGTATGTGTGTATGTGTGTGTGCGCACTAAATATACAGTTAACTATGAAGCAGCACATTCTATATAAGATAACAGCACGATAGATTAGTGGTAAGGTTTTAGTTGTACATTGTTCTGTATATTGTGTATGTTATTTGCAAAGATTAATTGGTAATCCATCATATAATAATGCTATCATGCGACACGCCCATCATTGTGGTGACTGGTAAAATGTTCATAGATTATATAATATGTATACTAAAGATCATGTATAACATAAGTCACATATTTTACTAAAATATAGTTATTCATATATATATATATATATATATATATAACCATACATATATACAAATAAATACACATACACTCAAACACACACACACACATATATAATGATCATATTGACATTTCTCTATAGCCACACATACTTCAATATGTCACTGATCATTATTTACAAATTGATACAATATAAGGGTGGTCTCCTTCAAACCACCATATTTATATCTATAGGTATATAATATATAGGTATATATACATCTATATTTATATATATAATATCTATATATATATATATATATATATATATATATATAGATGTGAATAAAGGAGGCATATCTTTTATGAATTCAATGTAGTATACTATATGAACTATCAATGCGAACTGACTATTTCAGTCGTATATATATATATATATATATATATATACATATAGTATAATCTTGATTGGGTAAATATTGATTTATCAACTAATCTAATTGTCTACTCATTAATTCTAATCTATAGACTACTTAGCTTTGAATTGTAAATGTCGTAATGTTAGAACAATTCGTATTGCACTATATGCATATACGCATGTTTTCTATTGATAACATTATATATCATACATATATGATATATTCCATTTTAAATTTCCTTTTTAAATAATCAGAGTTTCACAATACAATTGCTATATCGCATATATATATGTATGGTTGTGTATATGTATATGTGTATGTATGTTACATTAATACACTGACAACTCATTAATACAGTGTAGTTATATAACTTTATATATAAGTGTATTATTATTATGTATAGTGGCGAATAGTCGATATATGTAGAAACCTATATATAGGTGTATATCTATCTAGGGGTTTATATAGCCTATATCGTACATAGAGGTCACTAGTTCAATTCCACGGAGTACATACATATAGTTATTAGTAATAAGTTATTACCCATTAGGGTTATTATGTAATATCTTTTGTTTATCAATAATTTGAGAAGTTATTAATAACACAAGTTTTTACACAACACAACAATAATATGAAGTATTTGTATTGCATAAACACACTTGTAGTTATTTATATGTATAAGTCAGTTATAGCAGGGAGGTTATAGGTCGTATACGAATTACTGAGGGGTACATTGTATGCGATATGTCATTGTATATTGTGATTAATAATTATTATTATTATGATATATGTGTATGTGTGTATGCCATACACTCTATGTGTTAGCATATGTGTGTGTATGTGTATGTATGTGTGTATATATGTATGTGTGTGTATGTGTGTATATACCTACAATTATTTATAATATGCATAACATACTTTACTATGAAAGGTATAACTATATTGTTCAATGTAAAGGTAATTTATCAATGATAACCTTGTACGCAGTATATATATATATACACTACATATTATACTATTTAGTAAACTATGAATTAAATATATGCATGCCCTTTATAGATAAAATCACATTTAACATGTATATATATACATACATTATCGTAGTATATATAAATAGATTTATACATTCGTTGATCCGTTTTTATTTCACATATTTACATTGTACACGTTATTGATTCCAAATAACAAAGTATTATATAATAATGTAATAATATACGATATAATCGATACTATCTATTAATAAATATCGTTTATTTAAAAACTTGTTGAAAGTTGTTATAGATAAATAATATGTGATATATATATGGATTCTCCTATTAAATGATATACAGGTAGGATATTGAAGGTACACTTATAATTTAATAATTAATTAATATTTATAATAACAAAATACTAGTATACAAAAGTCAACTATTATATACAAATAAGTATAATTATTTAGCTAAATAAAAGTGAATTATAAAATAAATAAATAATACTAATTTGAATAATAATAATTAAATATCAACAATATATATATATATATATATATATATATATATATATATATATATATATATATTTATAATTAATATATTTACAATAATTACAATTTATTTACATACCATATTATATATATATATATATATATTGAGTATAATTAGTATGAGTAGTAATGAGTAATGAGTAGAGTTAACCATCAATTATAGTATACTATAATAGTATAATCTATAGATTATAATGGACGTTATATGGATTAAACTGATTACTGCAGTATGATTACTGATTAAAGTACTATAATTGTATGTAAAGTATACATGTAAATTACATGATGTAATTATGTATTCAAAATGTAAACCGTATTTATATAGATAGATAGATAGATATAGTTTATTGTTTAAAACAAACAAAATGACATAAAACAATAATAATAATAAAAAAACAAATAACGAATATAAACGAATATATATAATGATTTATAAATGCCATGTTACATATGGTTAAGATATAAAATTAACAAATGATATAATAAAAATAATAATAAAAAGGGGAATTATTCAAATGCAAGCAATTACTCACCGTATCAACTTTATATACAAGCGAATACATGTGAATACATCATATGTAATATGTATTTTAAATTATAACACATAACAGTACACTTAATATATAAATAAGTTAGTAAAGTGGATAAAGTAAAGAGTATACATATATAAAATCAGCTGAGTTACATCATATATGCATACTAATTCATAACTAAAGTAATACTGTACTCTTATGTTAATATTATGTATATTGTTATATTATTTTACTTATGGAATGTGTAAACTATCATTCTTATTGTCATTTATTATTTATCATTAAATTATTGTGTCATGTCATTTTGTGTGTCAACACCTAATAAACTATATATCTATCTATCTATCTATATATATCTATATATACTTTTTATGTATCCAACATTTGTCCCTGAAAAAATCATTGATATATCATTATTTCCTTATTTGAATACATTTTGAATTATACATTTATTTGTTCACTTTTTTTTTTACAAATATCTTATACTAATATAAATTTTACTTAAAACTAAATAGTTATAATACCATAATATACATATTTAGTATAATTGAATTATATTTTTAATATTAAATCTGGTTAAATATAAATAGTATTAACGATTAAAAACATTAAGGATTTAATATTTAAATATCTAATAAATAATATTCATTCATTTTTTTCAAATATATAATTAATCATAAAAAAATAAATTACTTTATATCGGTAAACACAGTTTTACTAAACAGTAATTATAAACATTATTTGGAATATTTATTATAAATAATAATTCACAATAAATGTATTAGTTCATGTTAAAATACAGTTAAAATACAGTGTATAGTATACACTGAATACCCTATATGGGTGTATAGTATACACTGTATAATACTATATAGTTAGCATACACTAGTATTTAATATCATTTATAATATCATTGTCCAGTGGACGAAATCTATAGTGTGTAAGGGTGAATATAATATAATATGCATTAAATTATGTAATACAATAGGGTATATATTTAACACCCAATTCACACACACACATATATATATATATATATATATATATACATGTAAACAATATCATATATTTCTTACAAATAATATATATATATATATATATTATATATTAAGTAACTGATGTAACTATAGTTAATAAATAGTATAATACATTAGTGTAATATATATATATATATAATATATATAAAATACGACTTCAAGGCGACTACATATAAACAATAGCATTGATTATATTATAATCGTATTTTTTAAGTAAATAAAACTATTTGTAAATTAGTTAAAAGATGTTTCAATGTAAAATGTATGTAGCACATCATATACATTATATATATATATATATATATATATATAATGTTTGTATCACATATTTATAATATAATATATTATATAAGTATAATAATGTATATTTACGTAGAGTATCCTCTACATATTAATTAGTAGATGTAGTATATATATATCATATATAATAATAATATAAATATATAAATGTATATATGTGTATCTTCTAGATATATTTATATGTTAATTAATATTAATTATATCATATAATATATATGATAATTATATGGAAGTATTAAATATATCTATATAGGTACTTACTCGTTTAGTTAGTGTGTGCATATTATAATATAAAACTTTACAAATCTAACATAAAATAACGATATATATTTATATATATAACCACTATATACAATTTCTATATTTACTAAAAATTACGACTCGCTGTATAAAAACGTAACAAATAATGATGGGACAACTATTAAAACTGTGTATGCTACAGTATAATAATGTATGCTAGAGAATCGTGCCGTCAAATTTACTCTAAACCACGCCCACTTGTGTATTTCAAATTCTTTATTTATAAAAAAAATTCATACTATATACATATATATATATATATATATATATATATATATATATATATATACATAGAATAATTACAGTTTGATTATTATTACGTTATTATGTCTATACATACCAGTTATGCCTTTTTGTATATAATTACATGTTATAGAGATATATAGTATTTCTATTGTTTAAAAGGTATTTATAGATACGAAATCAGATAAACACAAGTCAAGGTATACTTCCTAAATACATACGCAATTAACAGCGTGTTACATGAATTTTATATATAATAATAAACAATGTGATGTAACTATTAACTCACAGAATATACAGTATGTACAAAGATTTTCCGAAGGAAATTGCTTCGCAAAATCGTTGGTATGTATATAAACAATACACTGAACTTTATAACAATAGAGGTATGTGTTGTTTTTTAGTATTACACACTCAGCATGGTTTTTCAGTTTTGTTACACTCGACACTACACTCATAATTATTATACCATAATATATATATAATATATATATATATATATATATATATATATCAGCTTGCTTTATAATATAGTTTTAAATAACACTACTTCGTATATTATGATTATATTCATACCTTATTTATTAAACATAATAGATACGTAATCTTACAATATAATAATAACGAATATATATATATATATATATATATATATATATAAATATATATATATAAAAATTAATATTGTAGTTGTAGGTTTATTGACCAGAAATTTAACATATTTTGTTAATTTATTTATTTTCAAATAGATATATTGACAATTGTTAACGTATTATTCTTGTAATTATATAATATTATAATATGTACATTTTGGAATTATTAATAATAATTGAATATTACAAATATTAATTCATAATATTCTTTGATTTAACATTTTAACAGAAGTTTTCTAGAATATATTTTGAATAATTAGTTGAGTACCCGTTGACATAACTCATTACACTCTTGTGGGTCACGACTCATAGTTTAAGAGCCACTATTATAATGTGCACTGTTAGAAAATAACCTTTAGTGACTAGCTGAGAAAACCTTACGAAACTCGACCTATGTGTGAAGGTTTCATGTACCTTTCGCATTCGTTTAGCGAGCACTAAATGTTTTCATAACCTTTACTGATGTTTGAAAATCACTAAAGGTTTTATGCAGATAGAGGATTAAAGGTTTTCATAACCTTTACTGATGTTTAAAAAGCACTAAAGGTTTTATGCAAATATAGTATTAAAGGTTTTCACAACCTTTACTGATATTTGAAAAGGTACTAAAGGTTTTATGCAAATATATAAATATTAGTATAAATAAATAAAAATAAATTAAATTAAAATAAATATTAGTATCTTAACATAGTAAGTAGTATCATATCAAAATAATAACTTATATATATTATATAATTTCATTTAAGTTAGATTTAAAAATTAAATTCAATACTAAATCATTTTAATATTTAACACAATATTTAATCAATATGCAATTGCTATATATTCAATATTGGGCAATTAGTTCAACATTATTTACAATTGTATTATCAATGTAATTATGATTAACATTATAGTTCATGAGTCACCCGAATTAGATTATGATAATGTAGTAAAATATAGGATTACTTAAATAATTTTAGTTTTTAAAATAATATTTTATTTATTAAAAACAGTATATAAACTTAAATATAAAAGTAAAATAATAATTATTAATTAATTTGCATAGATACAAATTAAATCAATATTTCAAAATAATTAAAAGGTATAATATTTTATTATTTCTATAATAAAAAAATTATATAAACTTAATAATATTTAATTATAATTAAACACTAAAGGTTTTGGGAACCTTTATTTAAAACCTTTAATGATCTCATCAATTCGATTAAAGGTTATATGTACCTTTACTGGTCTCATAAATTCGATTAAAGGTTATGTGTACCTTTACTGGTCTCCTAAATGCGAGTAAAGGTTATGTGTATCTTTACTGGTCTCCTATGTTATAACATACAATTACTATTGTTGTTTGCTGGGTACACATAACCTTTACTCGCATTTAGGAGACCAGTAAAGGTACACATAACCTTTAATCGAATTTATTAAATCAGTAAAGGTACACATAACCTTTACTAGAATTTAGGAGACCAGTAAAGGTACACATAACCTTTACTCGCATTTAGGAGACCAGTAAAGGTACACATAACCTTTAATCGAATTTATGAGACCAGTAAAGGTACATATAACCTTTAATCGAATTGATGAGATCATTAAAGGTTTTAAATAAAGGTTCCCAAAACCTTTAGTGCATAGATGAATAAAATAACTCGTAATGCGCGTCATAAACCTTTTACACCGCTTCAGCATTCATTAAAGGTTTTAAAGGAGAAATATTTTTAACAGTGTGAATGTATGGGTTTTAAGTATCATTTAAATAGTATATTTTATGTGATGTTGACGTAATGAATGGATTGTGGTGGATCAATAATATAGAAGCATAGAACTTTTTTTCTTAGATAAATATTGTTATTAATAATAATATGAAGTATAATAAGAGTATTTATTTTACTTTATTTATATTTAGTTGTACACAGATTTTAAAAATAACATGAAACATAATGACTTATAGTCTGAATTAAACTTTATGTGTGATGTTTTAGAAATTAGTAATGTACGGTTTGTATAGGATGCGGTATGTAATGGGATGCCAATGCAACATATGTATAGGGGGCTATATATGTTGTCTACTATGTTTATAAATGTTGAATATGAGTCTGGTAGCAGAATTTTGTATTCATTGAAGTTTTTGAGAGCCACAAATATATAGGGTATTTTAATAATCGAGGCATGGTCATATTACATAACTCATATATGATATATCTCTGGTATACAATTAACACATATTTACTGCATTACAATGCATAACAGGTCTGCTGGGGCGTATATCGTGAATGGCGTATTTATAATTTATTCTAGGTAAGTCTTAATTGGTAAGTCTATACGTTGCAGAAACCTGGACTCTAAAGAAGAAGGAAAGAGCAACAATCGATGCTTTCGAAATGTGGTGTTGGAGAAACCTGTTTGGAGTGACCTATATAGATAGGAAGACAAATATATAAATCATTGCCAGCATAAAACCCAAAAGAACGCTAGAGGCAGAAATTGTCAAAATTGCCTTATCATACTTCGGACACGTGGTGAGAGCGGACTCGATGGAGCTACAGATGATGCTAGGAAAGATGGATGGTCAACGGCGAAGGGGTAGGCCACACATAACGTGGCTGAACAATGTGCAGAATTATATAGCCAACGACAACATCATGAAGATACTAGCAGAAGCCAGAAATAGAGTGATATGGAGAGGAACTGTCATGGACGTCGCCAGGGGTCGGTTACGACTCGAAGACACAAGGTAACAAGGTAAGTCTTAATTAGCATGAAGAGGAATTTAATGTAGATATTAAATGTAAGATTTATATCTATCATGGCATTGACATTGGAAGAGTGAATTATGATATTATTTATTATATTGAATGGTACAGCTGTCCTAGGAAGCAATGAATTGGTAGAGGTTTTGCTATGTATATTTTCGGAATTGAGGATTTTTGTATGTTACATATATGTCATTTAATGTTATATCATTAATACTATAGGAAGTGAAATGAAAACTATATTTGTGAAAGGTATTTATGAATCTGTTTGTATTTATGAATATGATTATTACCGACGATTAGTTTAAGTGCATACTTTATCTGATTTGTATATCATTATCTTAGGTTTAGTAGTATATTTATCATGTTATCAAATAGTTAAACAAGGGAGTGAGATACAATAACAAGCCGTGGATCTAGGATTTATAATTGATTGAAAGATATCCTACTAGGATGTGTGAAAAAGTAGACATATTTATTAGAATATATATTACACTATATGCGTATATCATAGTATATGATTAGATGTATAACTATGATGATTATAACTATGATGATTATAACTAAGTTATAGGTGTTGGCTATATTCGTACTTTTGTACTTTTCCTATTGATTTTTTATATGGATTTAATAGTATATTATTATAATGAAGATTAGATGATGATCCATAACTTATATTGATATTAGAAATGTGAAAAGGTTGTATACAGGATAGTAGTTAGAGAAGATGGATTCGAAGTGGTTAGTTTTTAATAATGGGAGTGACGTTTATAATTTGCAGGTAATCAGAAATAATATAAGATCTAAGTGATTATTTAATGATATAAGTATAGACTATACTGTATAGTATACCCTATAGGCTGCAGGGTAAGTCGAGTGTTTATTCAGAATCCTGTAAGGAATGGAAGCTACTTCACAGATATTATTAGTTGTAACATGCCATTTTTGTAATGGAGGTCAAAGAACGTAATATAAAGTAATGCATGGAATATAAATGGTAGGGGCGAGGTATTTACTGAAGTAGATAGTGCTTTAATGATAACAAGATACCTCTGTTATATTTAAATGTAAATACAAGTGATTAGATACGGCATTTGTGAGGCCATAATGTATAATTTATATTGATGTAGACTGTCATAAATTAGTTCGAAATATAGGAACCTAGAACAGTTGTTGGTCTATTTGAAACCTTAGTAGGGTATTGTCATAAAACATATATGTATTTTAATATATATATATATATATATATATATATATATATATATATATATATATATATATATATATATAGTATACAATGTATGACCATTACAATATAGATAAAGATAACTACGTAATACAAACTATATAACTAGGTAAATATTAAGTATATGTAATTATCAGAATGCAGATTCAGTTTCTATAGGTTCCTATATACATATATATATAATATATATATATATATTATATATATATATATATATATATATATATATATAAATATATATATCTGTTCTAGGACCTCTATTTTTTATTATCTTTATAAATGACATATCCAATATTTTTAATAATGAAAAAGTAAATAATATTAATATCAATTTATATGCAGATGATACATCTATAATAATATTTGCTGAAAAATGATACATTATATTTAACATATTATTTGCAATATTACATGGATAAGTTAAAAAAATGGTTTGATATAAATAAGCTTAAGCTAAATATCGAAAAAACAATAATATTGCCATATATAAATTCTGCTATATTAAAAGATATAACAATAGATAATATTAAAATCGATATAGTTAATAATTATAAATTTCTTGGGATCTACTTAGATTCCCAAATGACCTACAAAAAAACATACATATTTATCGAATAAACTTTCAAAAATTATATATACTATAAAAAAAATATCTTTTTTAGATACAAAAAAAAATAATGTTGTTATATAATTCGTTCTATTTATCTAATTTATCATATGGGATTGAAGTATGGTCAAATACTTATTAATAAAATATTACAAAATAAATGATGATACAGAAAAAAGTTATAACTATTATTAATAAACAAATAATAGATAAATCAAAATTACCATTAATATGTCTTAACACATACTGGTCCTTTTTTTTTTAAATAATATTTTAAAATGTTTAGATCTAATTATATAGAAACACATTATTAATCTATAATTTCTTAAATAATAAATATAAATTAGAATATAACTCATATTTCAAGTTAAATAAACTAAAAAATAAATGTACCCTACCACTTATGAAATCAAATAAATTAAAAAATACAATATTTTTTAAAGGACCAAAGTTATATAATGAATTAATATTTAATAATCTTTTACGAAAAAATAATATTAATAATGTATATATTCAAAAAAAAACATTACAATATTCATTTATAAGTAAATATTAGTTTTTTTTTTATAAATTTTAATATTTATTTTTTAATATTTAAATTTGTTTTACATCTTGTTTCGTTTATTGTTTTAAATATTTTTTTAAATTATTATTGGTATTATTATTAGTCATCTGTAATTTGACAGGAATGTGGCACCATTGCACTTCTTATTGAAATATGATTAATTTTTGTTTAGTAGTTTTAATTTTATAACATACTTTTAGATATTTTTATTTTACACATATTTATAATAATTTACTATTTTTATTAACAAGTTCTCAAGATTACAATATTATAAGTTACATATTTTACTAATATATATTTTAATACATTTTAATATTATACAATTATGTTATTATCTTATTTTATTATTTACTTTAATATAATGGATTGCAATATGATGATAAATTATGTTCATGAACAGTGTTTTATTATTTTTATTAATTTATATATATGTATCTTCTAATTTATTGTTTCATTTACTAATTATATTACACAGAATGCTAACACATGAATCATTGTTATTATATTATTACTTTTACTAATATTGTAATCTGTATATGAACATATTTGAGGTATTGATCAAATAAAGCCTTTCACTGATCCTCCATAGATGTATTATATACATTAGGTTGGAGTGAAATTTGAAATAATTATGGCGATATATATATCTATAGTATGACTTGCGATAGTGATTTAACGTTATACGTGAATTAGTGACATTATGTATTCTCCACGTATAACGTTAAATCACTATCGCGAGTCATAACTATATCGCCATAATTATTTCAAATTTCACTCCAACCTAATATACATAGTATGTCGTATGTCTATAAACTGATTTAATTCAGTCATTCATATATATAACTATAGTTCAGTATCATATAACATATACAGGGTATGGTAAACTTCATTATAAATTAATTAATAAATATTTATTTGATTTCTCTAGTATACTATAGGATATTAAAATGGATATTAGTTGATATCAGTAATTTAAAATATATCAAATACATTTTTTTAATTTTTTCTCTCAACAATAAATGTTAATGATATATACCTATATTATAATTATTAATAATTATTTGTAATGTAATCATTATTTAAAAAATTAAATTTACAAATTATTTGAAATTGTTGAATTTATTATTATGAATTATTTAAATAAATTAAAAAAATTAATTTAAAATAAATAATAATTATTACTAACAATACAGATTAAGTTAAGTTAAGTTATACCGCCATACACATATATCTTTTAACATTTTTGTTCGATGACCAATTTGACATAAACACATTTATATATATATATATCTTCAATATTTATTTTCATTCTTCATATTAGTTTATCATGTCCACTATAGTATTTCAAATACCGAAATGAGTATTTTAAAGTTGACCCAATTATCGTAAACAAAAACGGTGACTATATTCGATATTTTTTTAATTATTTACTCAATACTATATTTAACTTAATGATAGCTATTATATAGACTATTAAACACAACCATTATTGTAAAAAAGTGTGCCCGAAAAACGGCACAGATATCAAAAGTGTGTCCAAATCTGTGCCCACCTTTCCAGATGGGCACAGAGTGTGCCCAAACACTCTGATAAAGGGCACAGATAAAGGCACAGATATTTACCGTGTAAAACCAAAAGTATGCCTATTTTATAATAAATAAGTACATTCACCAATGATTATACTATAATATTTAGTAAACATTTAAAATTAACAGAATAAATTTGTTAGTAGAAACATGGCGGGATCTGAATATAGAAGGGTTATTTGATAATAAAAAGCTAAAATAGCTACTATATCAGATCTCGTCATTACAAAAAATGATGGCAAAGAAATAGCGAACAAATTCGCCGAAATATAAATGGATTAACATTAAACGGAGAATTTAAAATAGTTAGTATTATTTTGTATTAATTATAAAGCTTCGTGATTGATTTAATAATTATATATTAAATATATTTTATCAAACTATTAATATTGAAACCTAACCAGTGAAGTAATAATTATATATGAACTATAATTTATATATAATATTCTATCACGCATTTGTGAAGTGATTCGCGTATAATTATAATAATAAAATATTACAAATATATTACGTCGTAATATTATTACGAATATTACGAATATTATATTCAATATATACATCATTTATTTAACTGATTTGAATTAATATTAATAATAATAATAATACTATTTGTTGATAACAATCCTAGTTTGTAATTAATCTAATTATAATAGTTGTTACAACATTTTATTTCAAAATTTTGATGAAGTAGAGAAAATTACAACAAAAAGTAATAGTTTTATAATCGTGCGTTAACGATTATTTCGATCGTTGTTAATTAAATACTTATAGAAACTACAATACATTACACAATAATTATTATAATACTATTATAAAACTAGTTTTTACATTGTAAATTAGTTTAAATACATTTTGGGATATAGGTAGGAATATAATGAATAAATATTAAAATTTATATATTTCTTTAAAGAAAGAAATACACAAATAGTATTTGAAATACAACATAAATATATTTATTAATTTAATTGTTTTAACATATCATATATTATATTTTTATATAATACATAAATCCCTATAATTATATTTAAACTCCGGTTTAAACCGTTTTATATATATATATATATTATGAAATATTTATAATTTACAAAAATATTTATTAAATTATTTAATATATATATATACTTATACTTTATACTTTATACCAGCTTATATAATTATTTTATAATATATGAATATATTTAATAAATAGTTAGTTATATTATAATTTATATGTACTAATTTATTATAATTTATATGATATAATAAACTTATGGTGTTAAATGTTACAATTTAAAATGTTATCGTGGTTTTTTAAATTCTAATTTTCATGATTTCAATTTATAGCTGTATACCAGTTTATATAACCTTTTTATAATATATTTATATATTTAATAAATAGTTAGTTATATTATAATTTATATGTACTAATTTATTATAATTTATATGATATAATAAACTTATGGTGTTAAATGTTACAATTTAAAATGTTATCGTGGTTTTTTAAATTCTAATTTTCATGATTTCAATTTATAGCTGTATACCAGTTTATATAACCTTTTTATAATATATTTATATATTTAATAAATAGTTAGTTATATTATAATGTATATGTACTAATTTATTATAATTTATATGATATAATAAACTTATGGTGTTAAATGTTACAATTTAAAATGTTATCGTGGTTTTTTAAATTCTACTTTTCATGATTTCAATTTATAGCTGAATACCAGTTTATATAACCTTTTTATAATATATTTATATATTTAATAAATAGTTAGTTATATTATAATTTATATGTACTAATTTATTATAATTTATATGATATAATAAACTTATGGTGTTAAATGTTACAATTTAAAATGTTATCGTGGTTTTTTAAATTCTAATTTTCATGATTTCAATTTATAGCTGTATACCAGTTTATATAACCTTTTTATAATATATTTATATATTTAATAAATAGTTAGTTATATTATAATTTATATGTACTAATTTATTATAATTTATATGATATAATAAACTTATGGTGTTAAATGTTACAATTTAAAATGTTATCGTGGTTTTTTAAATTCTACTTTTCATGATTTCAATTTATAGCTGTATACCAGTTTATATAATCTTTTTATAATATATTTATATATTTAATAAATAGTTAGTTATATTATAATTTATATGTACTAATTTATTATAATTTATATGATATAATAAACTTATGGTGTTAAATGTTACAATTTAAAATGTTATCGTGGTTTTTTAAATTCTAATTTTCATGATTTCAATTTATAGCTGTATACCAGTTTATATAACCTTTTTATAATATATTTATATATTTAATAAATAGTTAGTTATATTATAATGTATATGTACTAATTTATTATAATTTATATGATATAATAAACTTATGGTGTTAAATGTTACAATTTAAAATGTTATCGTGGTTTTTTAAATTCTACTTTTCATGATTTCAATTTATAGCTGTATACCAGTTTATATAACCTTTTTATAATATATTTATATATTTAATAAATAGTTAGTTATATTATAATTTATATGTACTAATTTATTATAATTTATATGATATAATAAACTTATGGTGTTAAATGTTACAATTTAAAATGTTATCGTGGTTTTTTAAATTCTAATTTTCATGATTTCAATTTATAGCTGTATACCAGTTTATATAACCTTTTTATAATATATTTATATATTTAATAAATAGTTAGTTATATTATAATGTATATGTACTAATTTATTATAATTTATATGATATAATAAACTTATGGTGTTAAATGTTACAATTTAAAATGTTATCGTGGTTTTTTAAATTCTACTGTTCATGATTTCAATTTATAGCTGTATACCAGTTTATATAACCTTTTTATAATATATTTATATATTTAATAAATAGTTAGTTATATTATAATTTATATGTACTAATTTATTATAATTTATATGATATAATAAACTTATGGTGTTAAATGTTACAATTTAAAATGTTATCGTGGTTTTTTAAATTCTAATTTTCATGATTTCAATTTATAGCAGTTTATAGCAGTTATATCATATAACTCATATAATATATGATATAATAAACTTATGGTGTTAAATATTACAATTTTAATATTTTACGTGGTTAATTAAATAAATATTAATTTTTATAATGTATTTGCTTACATATAATATATGATATATTTATATTAGTTTTATTCATAAAATAATTAATTTTTGAATGTTTTATAGCAAAGATATCATTGGTGTATCTTGACAACTAAAGAAAAGTGATAAAGCAGAATTGATACAAGTTTAGTATATTTAATTTTAAATTAAATTTACATGTATCTGTCATTAATTTATTATTGTTTTATAGCTGGATTATTAGTTATACATCTTCAATATCAAGATGACTAAAGAAAAGAAAGAAAAAAAGATTCTATATTGTATATTTTCCATATGAATTGTAATATTGTATTGAATATATATTTTATTTTATTTATATATATATATATATATATATATATATAGGTTAGTACTTATGTTAAAATAAATTTTATATATATGAACTTGATAGTTAATAAATTATTGAAATGTGTTTAATATTATTTTATTTTTAATAATAAATAAATGAAGTAGTACATAAGTATATTGTTATAATAATGTTATATTCAATATAATATTGTATATTAAATAATATTTTTTGCTATAATTTTTTTTCTTTTATAAATTTGTAAAAACCAAGATACAAGTTATAGCCCTATAGTTATAGCATAGAATTTAAAGATCTTTGTAAAAAATATAAATTATATTATTTTTAGATACAAACAAATTAATGTATTCCCATATTGTTTAGAAATGCTGATGATTTTTTTTATAACTTTACACATTTATTATAAAAATAATCTGTTAATTTCATTAACAAATATTCATTATTTAATGAGTTATGGACAATAATTTGTTATAAATAATTTTTAATAAAACTTGCACAATTCCTATCTACACCATGTACAATTTTTACCAATTTTGATCATAACTTTTGTTAACATAAATGTATTGTGCAAATGTGCTATACAGGTAGAAATGAATTATAAATAATGTTGTAATATAATGTCTAATTGTGCATTACTATTAGGTGTGTTTGCAAGAAATTAATGTGCATAATCATCTCATCTCGATCCATATTTATAAATATAAATTGTATTTGATATTAAATTGTAAATAATGTTGTAATATAATGTCTAATTGTGCATTACTATTAGGTGTGTTTGCAAGAAATTAATGTGCATAATCATCTCATCTCGATCCATATTTATAAATATAAATTGTATTTGATATTAAATTTTAAATTTTTAATATTTTAAATTTTTTTGAATGTATTTATTTTAAGTTATCCTCATTATTATTGTAATACTAAACATATGGGTAGATAGAGAATCCAAATAAAGTATGCCCTTTTTATATGCCGTGTAAACACAAAAGTGTGTCCAATTAAAGTATGCCCAAAAGTGTGCCGTTTTTCGGGCACACTTCGGGCACACTTTTTACCGTGTAAACACACCCTTAGGGGACATTGATTCACGATCAGTTGGTAATCATTGATTTTAATACGATTGTAATCAAAGATTGTTAACTGATCACTAACATTGATTCACGATCAGTTGGTAATCATTGATTGTAATACGATTGTAATCAATGATTGTTAACGTATCACTTACATAGATTCATGATCAGTTGGTAATAATTGATTGTGTAATACGATTGTAATCGAATCAAAATCTGTGATCGTAATCAATACATAATCCTATGATTGTAATCTAATTACTTGTTGGATTGTATTCTGATTACGATATTTGATTACTTTACTTACTGGGATATTATAGTTGTCTTATAAAGTTTGAATTCCTATTAGTATAGGGAAAAGTCTCCGATTACCGACCTCTAAAAAAAAAGAGTTGCAACGCATAGCAACCAAATTAAAAGTCGCATAAATTTAACGCGTTATTTCTACAAATTAAAAAAAAATTAAATTTCTTTAAAACTAATTAATTTCGACATACATTCGGATAACTTGTTCTCTATATTATACGGAATTACATTCGATATTTACGTAGTCATTACATTAAAGGATAATGTTTTAAAATCGATTTCGAAAATAAGAAAATTGAAACATCGCAACGCTAATTTATTTAGTAAACAAGAAAAATCGAATTCGGCAATTGTTCAATTTAAAATCATAGGGAAACAGTTTGTTAAAAATATATATAATTTCTAAACTATATAATTGTAATATATTTATTACATTAAAAATGGATTGTATTACATGTAATTTAGAAATTAATAACGAAAATTATATATCATGTTCATGTGGTAATAAATACCATTATAAATGCTTATATAAAGCAAAAATAATGAAAACAAATTGGTCTAATAAATCACCACCAAAATATGCTATTCAGTTATTTAGATCACCAAATTTTATATTTAAATGTAATACATGTATAAATAATAATAATGATAATACACCAATAAATCAACCTAGTTTAAATAACTCATTACCATCGTCTACTATTATTGATAATAGTAATATTAATACTTTAATAAATAGCACAGAAAAAAAATTAAATATGTTACTATCAAAAATCACTGAAAGTGATATGATTGTTGTTAAAAAATCATACGCTAATGTAACCGCTAATGTAACTTCTACTGTAACCAATTATGATACCTTTACTGACAATTTGGTAAAATCAGTAAATATTATTAAAAATAATATAGATAGCAATAATGAAATAACTATTCACAATATAAATATTCCTAATAATGATAAAACTAATTTCTTTAAATACTTAGTAAATATTATTTGTAAAACAGTAAATATTAATAAATCGTGTGTATTATCAATAGTTCAATTATCATTTAATAAATTAAAATTAATTTTAGATAATGTGGTCTCAAAAAAAATTATGTTATCAAATGTTAACCGATTATGTAAATTACGAGATCTAAAAAATTCATTCATTAGAACATCTCTAGATGAAATATCACTAGAACGACATCAGATATTATACCATGTAGTTAAAAATAAATTAATTAAAAGTAAAAAAATTATCAAATGTATTTATAATTCTAGAAGTAGTTCTTATGAACTAAGATATATTATAAATAATAAAATTGACTGGAATATGTCAATTGGTGAAGATAATTTTAGTGTATGGAAATTGTCATATATTACTTATAAAAATTCCATTATTAATAAAAATAAAAATAAAAATACAGGTTCTAGATGACTAACCGGCAATAAAGATGAAAATATTAAAAATAACAATTTAAATATATATTACGCTAATGCTCGTAGTATTAGAAATAAAATGAATTTTTTGGAATTTTTACTTTCATCTAATAAATATGACATTATATGTTTAGTTGAAACATTCTTAACGGTAGATGATAGAGATTCTCTATATTTAATCGGTGGAAAAAATTATACACTATTTAGATACGATAAATTAATTCATAGAGGAGGTGTTGCGATATTTTGTAAATCTAGTTTATGTCCTGTAAGAAATTTTATTTCACACATAGATGTTCAATATATACATTTAAAAATTAATTCAAAAATTCCATTTAATATTATATGTGTCTATAGACCTCCAAATTGTAATGATGTTTCTCATGAACAGATATGTAAATTATTTGATATAACCCAACACAATTATAATTCATCTATAATTATAGGAGATTTTAATTTACCAAATTTTAATTGGAAAGAATATACATTTCCTAGTTACCCAAAAAGTTATGCATTACTTTACGATTCGATTATTAAAAATTCATTTTCACAATTAATAAATAAGCCAACTCGTAATAATAATATAATTGATTTACTTTTTACTAATGAAAAACAATTACTATCTAATATAAATATTGGAGACTATTTCGGATTATACAAAAATATAAGTGACCACTATTCTGTTTCATTTAATGTAAATATTGAAAAATACCCATGTAAACAGATTTTAAAATCAAACAATTTTGATTTCAATAATGCTAATATAAAATTGATTAAATATCATCTTTCTAGATTTAATTGGGAATATCTAAATTCAAATGATTATAATATCGATCAAAAAGTAGAATATTTTAATAAGGTTCTAAATAAATTATTTATATCACATATTCCTAATATAAATAATACAATAAAACAGGTACTTCCGAAGAATATATTGAAATTGAAGAAGCAAGTAAAAAAATTATTTCGAAAATCTAAAACTAATTTACAATATAAATATAATTGGATAGAAGCAAAAAAAAAATTATCCATGGAATTAGAATCTTTAAATTTTAAGAGAGAGATTAATGCAATTAATTCAAAAAATAAATTAAAGTTTTATAAATTTATGAAAAAAAGACAAAATTTAAAATCTGGAGTATCTCCTCTAATTGATATATCAAATAATAATATTTTATTTTCAGATCTCGACAAAGCAAATACGTTAAATTCATATTTTAGTTCAATTCAACAAAATGATAATGGAAATTTACCCGAATTTTATAACTTAACTAAACAAAAATTTGATAATATTGATTTAAATCTTGAAATAATTAAAATATTTTTAAATAGATTAAAAATTACACATACTTTCGGAACTGATGGGATACCATCTTCTATGTTAAAATTATTATCTAATGAATTATGTAGGCCTTTATATATTATTTTTAATTCATCTTTATTATCGGGTAATATACCGAAAATTTGGAAAAAATCTATAATCACACCAATTTTTAAAAAGGGTGAACCATCAAATTCAAATAACTATAGGCCTATTTCAATAACATGTGTAATGTGTAGAGTATTAGAACGTATTATTTCTAAACAATTAATTTTTTATTTAAAATCTAATAATTTATTAACAAAATATCAATATGGTTTTATAAGTGGAAAATCCACAGAATTACAATTAACAAAATGTTTAAAATTTTGGTATAATGAATTGAATAATAAAAAATGTGTAGATATAATATATATTGATTTTGCAAAAGCTTTTGATGTTGTTTCTCATGAAAAACTACTATTTAAATTAAAATCATACGGTATATCTAATAAAATAATAAAATGGTTTTATAATTTTTTATCGAATAGATCTCAAATTACACGGGTTGAAAATTCTTTTTCAAATAGTTCTATTGTAAAATCTGGAGTACCACAAGGATCGGTTTTAGGTACAATTTTATTTTTATTATATATTAATGATCTTCCTAGTATATTCTCTTCAAAAATTCATATTGATTTATTTGCCGATGATACAAAAATATATTTTTCATACGCATCTGAGAGTGAAAGATTTCTTTTACAAAATAATTTAAATTTATTTTCACAATGAGTAAATAAATGGCAATTAAATATTTCATTATCAAAATGTGCAGTTATGACTTTAGGGAAGGTTACTCCATCAACATATTTTATAAATAATATTCAATTAGAAAACGTTACTTTTTATAAAGATTTAGGAATAATATTTGAAAATAACCTTTTATTTAATAAACATATTGATTATATTTGTAAAAAAGCTTATTTTTCTTTGAATTCAATTTTTAGATGCATTACTTCATAATCCCCTAGAGCATTATTAAATGCATATAAAATTTATTGCAGACCAATTTTAGAATATGCATCCATAATTTGGTCACCTTTTTCAAAGGTTAGTAAATTTCGTAGTCTCATAGACCAAATTGAAAGAGTGCAAAGATTATTTACTAGACGATTAATTACAAGATGCGTAGGATATACAAATTCATCAAATATTAATTATAAAACATATATAGAGAGATTGGTATATTTTAAATTAGAATCACTTGAACTTAGAAGGTTAAAAATAGATCTAACTACAATTTTTAAAATTTCAAATAATTATACAGATATAAATATATCTGATATTCTTAACATTTCGAATAATTGTAGAACTAGAGGTAATTGTAAAAAATTAAATGTAATACATAATTATGATAATACAATTAAAAATATAATTAATAATAGATCAGTTAATATATGGAATTCATTAAATAATGATATAATAAAATCTGTATCTGTTTCATCTTTTAAAAATAAAATAAACAAAATCTGTTTCGACAAAATACTTTTTTTTAACAGAAATTTATAATTTTATATTGATTTATGTTTCATTTTGTATCTAGATTATTGCATTATCTCTTCTGGTTTTTTTAATGTGTTTTTGTTATAGAAAATTTAGGTTTTTATATATATATTTCAAATATATTATAATATAAAATTAATAATTCATTATTATTACAGATAAAGTGGGAAGTATTATTTTATTTTTGTTTGTTCTGTATTATATTTTGTTATAAATTTATTTTTGTTATAGAAAATTCGGATTTTTTATATCTATATTTCAAATATACTATAATATAAAATTAATAATTCATTATTATTACAGATAAAGTGTGAAGTATTATTTTACTTTTGTTTGTTCGGTATTATATGTTTGTTTTATATATATTTTGTAAATATGTTTCAAATGTATTATATTACTAAAATACAATATTAATAATTTTCTATTATTTCAGATTATAGTGATAAGTATTATATTATTTTGTTTCGTAATATTATTGGTATGTTTTGTTATTAACTGTTTTTGTATAGGTATATTGGTTTATTTTATTTATAACTTGTTCTGTTTATATATATATATATATGTTTCAAATTTATTATACAATTAAAATATAAATATAAATTAATAAAGTACCTACTATTATTACAGATTTTGGTAAGTATTACATTATTTGTTTGTTTCATTCTAGTATTGGTTTATTTGATTTTTAATATGTTCTGTTTATAATATATTTAAAATTTAACATTTAAAATTTAACATTTAAAATTTAACATTTAAAATTTAACATTTAAATATTAAATTATATAACTAATAATTTATTACTAAAACAGGGTACAAGATGAAGAATTCTATAAAGTTAAAGTAGAAATTGAATATTTCGATGCCACTTACAAAATAATGTATTTTATTTCTATTTTCGATTATTTTTACGCTATCTTTTATTTCTATTTTGATCATTTTTCGTTTATTTTTACTATATGATTTATTTCTACTTTCGATTGTTTTTCGTTTATTTTTACGGTAACTGTAAAACGTTTTAATTTCCTTAATTTTTTAATTTCGTATTATTCTTTATTTATTTCTATAACGTATGTTATCGTTAGCAAATATTTATACTTTATACTTTCGATTATATTTTCGGCTATGTATTTGCTTAAATAAATTATCAATCAATCAATCAATCTAAATGATTATTTGTAATAACTTATTCAATATTAAATATATATTTTTCAAATTTTGTAATTAGGGTAATATTATGGCAATGAATAATGTGGCTATTTTAATTTTTTGATATAATTATATTAACAGAATAAACAGGGGTGTCGGTAATCGGATACATGTGGCTAATACCGACCATATACACATCCAATAAAAATAGTAGATATACATAAATATAATTAATCATAGCATGCACGAAATTTATTTTGAATTTATGTTTTAATAGTAATATTAAATTTAAATTTAAATTTTATAGTAATTATATTAAAATAGTGTATATTATTATTTAATATTTATTTATTAATCAGTATGTATAATATATAATCAACTGGAATCGTGAATCCTAAATTGATATCAATGATAAATATAACGTACGACATATTTTAAAGTAAAATACGGATCTATTTTGATTATATATTATAAATCACATGGGGTCGGTATTATGGTAATGTAGGGGGTCGGTAATAGGAAAATCATATGGGTTGCTATAATGAAGATATATTGGTTAATAGTTATTCAAATTAACTTATTTTTATAATAGTTATAAACATTTTACTGATCTACAATATCATGTACAAAATTAAGTTTTCTTTTAATTAATAAAGTATTTACAATGATTTATAAAAAGTTATTATTCAAATATTTAAAAAGTTAAAACAGAATATTACATTTTATCAAATAACAATTGTAGGATTACATATTTTTTAAAACAAAATACTTATTCATATGTATCATCAAATTACTAATAGTTCATGTATATATAATTTTTTGATATCTCTTATAGTTACTGAGATACGAGAGGAGGTCGGTATTAGGAGGGGGTCGGTAATCGGAGACTTTCCTCTAAGTAAATTAACATAAAGTTTGTTTCCTATTAATTAATAATAATATTAATAGGAATTCCTACCGATATGTATACCTGTATGCGTTTTGTACAATAATAACTAATGGGTTTTGAACTTATTTGAACTAAAGTTTATTGATAGAATATTAACTAAAGGGTTTTGAACTTATTTGAACTACATTTTTTTGATATTATATTAACTAATTTGTTAACATATTGGTGAACGAAATTTATCTCAAATTAAATTCTACATAATTCAAATAACTATGATATATATATATATACATTGTAATTATTTATAATAATTGTCATTGAAATCCCTGTCACTATTTAAATGTAAACTATCCACGCACCTATTAACATTGTAACCTACCCTCCCTTTTCCTTTTCCTCTATTTATTTTATTTTTGTTTACTTCTCATGACGCCCATAACACCACGTAATTTTCTAGTCAATAAAACATTTAAATATAAAAATAAATAAATATAACTGTATAATTTAAACAAATACAGCATTAAGCTATAAACGTTTCCTGACATCAAGTAATATATATTCTCATCTTAGCGAACATAATATGTTAAACATAACATCCGTACCAGTAAAGAAATAATTGCCATTTAAATAATATTTCTATATGAAATTATACTGTCATAAAAAAGTACAATTTTAAACAAAATATATATTTGCATAATTATATATATATATATATATATATATATATATATACTCTATAGGGGAGAGTGCTCTAATATCGACATGCACGTAATATCGATACACTATAGATCTTCTAAAATATAATTCCAATCAAAAAATATTAATTAATATAATTCTAATTCATATAAGTTTCATTTTTTTTTTTAATATTTATTTTTTTATTATAAACAAAAAACTGATTTTTTCGTAACAATCAAACAACTAAATTTATGAAATTTTTCAAGTACAATATCGATTCTCAATCATTTAAAAATATAGCTATTTTAAATATTTAAAATAAATCCTATAGATCTAATTATAATTTACAATGTGCCGAAAAGATTTTGTATTTTTCATAATTTGTTACAAAGTTATAAACTTTTACCTAAGCAACATACATTTGCACATATGTTCACCCTAATTGCATATAATATCGATACCCATGTTATCTCAGAGTTAAACAAAATAAATTAATTTTTAAAATAGCTATTATATGTACCTATATACCTACTTTATACTTATAAATACATTTTAAATTTGAAATATTTAATTTAATGAGAAATAAAGTTATGGTGATTTATTGTTAGGGTGTTGGTATTCGAGTACTCTTCCCTATATATATATATATAGGCTCGATAGTAAATAAGCTCTATGTGGAGAAGCTTTACTTGTATTGTAATATATAAAACATTTAGTATAACTAAAGGGTTCGAAACTATTTAGTTATTATGTACTAACAAGTAAAAGGTTATTAACCTTTAGTTATTATTTAGGTTTTCAAAAACCCTTTAGTTATAATTTACTAAAAAGTAAAGGTTTTCCATTTAGTTTTGCTTTAATGAAATAAAGGTTTTTTATATTTAGAACCATTTATCTATTATTTAAAGAAAACTAGTTGTTTTTTATAGTCATTATTTTTAACAGTAATATTTAATATGATTTATTGTAAATAATGGGAATTTATATAAATGTTAATATTAATACTGAAAAATTTTTTTTGTAAAGTATAAAGTAATAATTATTACTTACATAAATAAATGAATTACAGTAAATAACCTTAAGCTCAAGCGGGTTTCACACTAACGATTTGCGAAAATCGGAAGTAACATAGTTTATAAAAATTAATATATAATAGGTATTGAAATAGTTTTATATTTATTTGTATATATAATTTTATAAATATAATTATCGATAGAAATTAATATTATTTAAAACCATTTCACACCTAGATTTTTATAAATATATAAAATAAAATAATAATATAAACTATAGTGTACATATTATTTTATAATTATTACGAATCATATTATATTATTTGAACAATACTATTTAACGTTGCACCGTTATATTATTATACTTTTAAAACTTCACAACAAAATTATATTTCATACGATTATTCTAATATAAATTCATTATAAAAAATATATAATATTATACTTACATGTATATATATATATATATAGATGTATCCATGTATGCTATAGCATACGTTTGCATATAAATAAAATACCCTAAATACACTAAATACACTAAATACCAAGCAATACATAGCTATAAGGTAGCAAATAACTCATATCAATAAATTAAATGTCTCATTAAGAAATATGTAGAGTATAATGATATATATAGGTTCCATAACTTGGTTAATAACTTAATAATAATAAGTGATATATTACTATGTTTACGTAAATATTTTATAATTATATCAACAACACATGGTATATTATTCTGAAATAACGCGTATAATAATTAATGTATACATACCTATAGGTATATAGTTTATACTATAAACTAATGAACAATATATAATAATTTAAATGTTTTTAATATAGCGATATTTTGTAGCTATAGTTAATGATATACCATTATTTCTATGCAATAATGTACATATACCATATTATTTGATGATTTTTATCCTTTATTCGCATTATATAATAATAATAATAATAATAATAAAAATAATAATAATTATTATTATTATTTACGTTGTTTTAACACTCCTTATTTGGTATAATACCTGCATATAAATAATATACAATATAGTACACTACAACACTCACACAAGGTATCATATACACACATATATATTACCCATACCAAATCACCCACTCACAGTATATAACACACACAAACACACACATACATAAATATAACAATATATTAATATATCAATAAATAACCTTATCATTGGAAACATAGTGATTTCTTTGGTTATTGATGATTACTTTTTTAGCGCAGTACGTGGTATTTTTACACTGGTCAGCGTTTCTTGTTTCGAAATTTCTTAAAATTTGTGTTGCCGAATTTCTAAAATAAAGTATACTTTTAATGCATATACAATTATTATAATTTATTTACGATATAATTGTTGTATACAAATCTAACTAGTTTTATAACTAAGATAATAGTAATGGTATGATATTATGATAAATGACCGACTGATCATACATAATGTCCATTGGACGTGGTAGTATTATAATTATTATGAATAATAATGGTATTCTCATAAATAAATAACACATTAATATTTTATATATTAATAATATTTTCACATTAATAATTATAACACACATATATATATATATATATATATAATAATAATATTTCTTCCATAAGTACAAATGACATAGGAAATAATTAACTATAATGATACTTATATAAATAATAGTTGTTAACTATTCGAATTATAATATATATAAATATATATATATATATATGTATTATAAATTAAAATTATAATTTATAATGCATATAAGCAAGGTTAGGCGAATAACTCAGATGTATTCAGACATCACACATGTATTCACACTATACCAAATACAAAATAGCATTCAATATTACTATCACTCAATAATATTATATAGATAATAAGTTATATTAGTTTATAAATATAATTAATTTGATAACATATTGAATAACAGTTTAATGTTGTCAGTTTCATCAGAACATATGTTGTTCTCTTTTAGTTTTGAAACTTTTGGCTTGGGAGACACAACTATTAAATTAAAGTTTGATTTAGATTTAAAGCTAGTATGATAGTATAGTTTATATATATATATATATATATATATATATATATATAATTGCCTGGATGGCTTAGTTGACTAAGAAGTTAGGCACACGAGAAGTATGACCGGGTTCAAGCCTCATCCGGAACATTAAAATAGGTCTTATAAAATAATATTTAGAAGTGATCTTATGTAATTATGTATTAATAAATGATGGGCTTTTGTTAAAACCATGGATGCCTTAAAAAGAGAGCGGCTTCGAAGGGATATTAGAGCAATGTGGTTATAAGTGAAAAATTCATCTAAGTTCCTGGATTATATATATATATATATATATATATATATATATATATATATATATTAGTATTGTTATTGTTATTTTTTATTTTATTTTGATGGAGTCCTTTCATCCCATCCAGGAACTTAGATGAATTTGTCACTTATTTAATATATATAATAACTATATTAAGTGGGTGATCATTTTTATTTGCATATTTATCATTTACTATCAACTATTGTCTGTAATAAGGTATACATATTTGCCTAGAAATAGTAAATCCATCAAACAAAACTGAGTTTATGTACCTATCAATTTAAAAATAATTTTTATTTTCATAAATTTATAATTATACATTTGATAATATTTAACAACACATTTAAAAACATATATTATAGCTTATTCTAGGTATACCTCTATAGGGGACGGAACAGGGTAGTGGCCGAGAACGGGTAGTGGTCGTTTAATTAACGATTAAATAGTGCTACATAGGATAAAAAGTTCTATATATAGAACTTTTATATATATATATATATATATATATATATATATATATATATATATATATATATATATTATATGTATATACAATATTTAGATAATAAAAATGTCTGTAATATAATGTAATATTTTTTTTAAAATAATTAATTAATTACTCATCTTTTTAAAATAATCATTTTGTTATCAAATGTTAACAAAAATATGATTATATATATATATATATATATATATATATATATATATATATATGTATACTTATGTATGCGAACGAGTGTGTGTATATATTTAAATCATTGCACCAAATACGGTACGTATGCATCATCAATATAATTATTTAATATTACATAATTAATAAAAATATAAATCAAATAAACTACGAGTCACCTATTGCATATTCTGATACTAGCGGCCACTACCACGGACTTGCCTTATTTTATTGACTTTTAATGCCTTTTAATGCCTAATAAATCGTTAATATTATTCAGTAATATATAAAAGTGAAATAACATTATTCTAAACCAATATGATTTATAGTTAATTAAAAAATAAAATCTTATAATTCAGTATTTATCGATATATTAGAAGTATGCTGATGCATATAAATTATCGGCTACTACTCCCCTCTCTCCCCTATATCATATATCATTAAATATAATGTGGTTACATTTAATCAACACAAATTAAAACATTAGGTATATATACTGGTATACCAATAGGTTTATACCTATAGGTATAAACCATTACCTATATATATAGGTATAAAGTAAATTAACGTATATTAATTATCAGATATATGTATATTAATATTAATTATTAATATATAAATATGTCTTCCTTCATATACCATATTCTGAGGAATATACACATATTTAATTAAATACCTTTAATATCAATACCCTCATATATATATACAATATAATGTATTTATCGAATAGGTATCCTAAACATATACATTGTTATAATAATATAATGATTTATAAATATTACCTGGTTTATCGTTTAATAAATAGGATTTATCTTGTCCTGGTTGATCATTATATGACTGAGATTCATTAAACTTCGAAGCAACAGGATATGTAAACGAATGGTTATTGCTTTCATTCGACTGTCGGTCACCAGGTGCAGCACCATTAGATTTAGTATCTACTGGATATGTGGAGGTAAAGTCTTTTCTTTTCACGGCGAAAGATGATTGGTTGGGAAGTGGTGCACTAGTATTGTATCCTGGTTGACATGGAGATGTTGGACTTATAGGCTTAGTAGCATATGGAGATGTTGGACTTGTAGGTTTATTAGCGTATGTGGATGTTGGACTTGTAGGTTTAATAGCATATGGAGAAGTGGGAATTGCAGGTTTAGTAGCATACGGAGAAGTGGGAATTATAGGTTTAGTAGCATATGGAGAAGTGGGAATTGCAGGTTTAGTAGCATACGGAGAAGTGGGAATTGCAGGTTTAGTAGCATAGGGAGATGTATACTGATTTCCATTGCTAGACGTCGATAGTGAAGGAGTGGTTCCGTTATTTGATGCGGTACTACCGTTAGTGAATGCCGAACTAGAATTATTTAGATAGGAGTAAGTGGGCGTAGTAGGAGAAGTAGGCTTGTTTGAGATTCTAGTAGGTGTAATAAATGTGTGAGCATTCGGGCGTGACTTGGGAATCGTTAAAGGTGACGGAAGCGAGGGTGGAGATGATGACATTCTTTTCGTTACGTCATTCTTTTGTTTAATCGACGTATTCGAAAAAGAATCCTACATGTTATAAGTTTAATTATCATTATAATTTTAATATATTTTAATAATAATAATTATACATAGTCAAGTAATATATGTTTTACTTTAAATTAAAATATATTTAAAATACATACATTTATATTTATGTATATAATCTATATATATATAAATTTAAATTGATGTATTCCTAGAAAATCTAATATACGTATAAGAGTATACTAATAATACATTATTTATATTTTTACGAAATATATATATTAACATAACGTACATATAAAATACATATATAATAAAAATAGAAATAAAACATATTTGTATATAATAAAACTATAATTATAGTATAAAATAAATGCATGATTAATCTAAGAATGTGGATGAATTATCATTAATTGTATTATAATTTATATATATATATAATGTCGTGTAATTTAAGTATAAAGTGTAATTATCTACCGCAATTAAAACAAACCGATGACTTAAACTTGAATGAAGATTGAGACGACGTAGACGACGTTTGGCTGTTAACTTCATCCTCCATCTCGGCTCGCCTGGCTCTAAGATCCTTCAGTCTCTGCGTAGTATGTTTAGATAGGCCGCAACCGAACCTATTAGGTTTAGGAGAACCCGCTTGACCATCCATGGTGTTTCTGTCGTCCAGTGCCGACATAGTGATTGCGTACACCTATAGGTGTAAGGGGTACGGTGTAAGGGGTACGAATTCATGTGAGGATGTATAAATACAGGTAAATAATTAACTTCAATTACTATTGTGTTATTTTATAATATACGTATATTGTAAAAGAATAATATTGGATATAACATATATATATATATATATATATATATATATATATATATATATATATGTTATTTATTAATAGGCATAATTAATATGCATAAGATTATATATTATTATACATGGTTCAGCTGATGCCTCGCTAATGAGTAATTGTATCCCTGTGTGATATTCGTGTGATACCATACGTATATACCAAGTCAGACATTTTAAATTTTATAACACATAATATATACATATAAATATATAATTCGTATTTATGTTAAATCATATATATATATATATATATATATATATATATATATGTGTGTGTGTGTGTGTGTGTGTGTTAATATGAAAAGTAAAATAGTATAGTAATTTATTGATTCTTCTATCATTATAAATAACTATATATAATAACTATATATATATATATATACTGTAATATATTACACATATACATGTTAGACCAATGCAATTGCATTAACATTAGATAATATTTCAGTTATACTAATAATGGAATACATATATGTTTACTAACTATTTATTACACTAAAGTTAGCGATAATACACAACTTATTAAATATTGGTTCCTATTAATATATACTTATCTGGTTAAATACATTATCACTGCCATAATTAACAATACATATATATATATATATATATATATATATATATATATATATATATATATATATATATATATGTGTATACATATATATCTTATCTTATGGAAAATATAACTAATAATTTAGAAAGTAAATTATTATCAACTATTTTATCAATTGATCTATGTAAAGCCTTTGATATAATAGATCATGAATTACTATTACTTATGATTAAAAATTATGGATTTAGAGATGTTTCAAAATATTTGTTTACTAGTTAACTTGAAAATAGAATGTAATGTGTCATTTATAATGATATTAAGTAATTTTATTTTTTTTATTAATATTGGTTTTCCTCAAGGTTCCCCAGTAAGTAAAGTAATCAAAGATCGTAATCAGATTACAATCCAACAAGTAATCAGATTACAGTCATGGGGCTATGTATTGATTACGATCACATATTTTGATTCGATTACAATCGTATTACAATCAGGGCCGGCTTAAGGGGGGGGGGCAAATCGGGCAATTGACCGGGGCCCCAAATTTTGGGGGGCCCATGAATTATTTGAGACATTTTTTTGTTACTATTTATATGAAAAAAAAAAATTTCTTAACTATTTTTCTTATATATTATTAATTCTAATTAAAAAAATAAAAATAATATAATAAATTAATTAAATATGAGTCATTTAGGCCGATTTGAAGAGTGAATTTTACAAACATTTCTAAATTGACACGAAGATATGGTGGAAACAGCTACATGAAGATTTTGGAGAACATGCTAATAGTGATAACATAGATCTTCTCACACATCTCTGATTGTTAGATCAAATATTATGAAACCGATTGATAAATAATTGTTTGATAAACTAGATGGTGATAAATGATAAACGTATTAAGGTATTATTAACCATAGTTAAATCTTAACAATTTATAATTCTATAATTAGTTTACAAAACAAAAAGTATACTTTTTTTTATTAAAATTAAATATATTTTATAAGATATATTTTAACTATGATTTCTGATATTTGTAAAGGATTATATTGATTATAAATTACGAAAAAAACGATATTCTATATAGATCTATAATTGTTATAGTAATTAAAAAAATAGATATTTTCAAAATAATTTTTCTCAAAATAATTAACTTTCTCTATCTCATGCTCGTATTAATCAAATGTGTATATACTCATAGTGTATATATTATTATAGTTGTATTAGTACACATAATATATATATATATATATATATAATAGTTTTAATTTAAATAGGATTATTCTGTTTTAGGTTATTCCTATAGTATTGTTAATAATGGCTATTGATGAAAGGGAATTATGTACATACAATGATTATCTTTTTCAACATACTATCATTACAGAAAGATATTATATTTATTGAAACAGATATTATTTATAAATATATATATATATATATATATATATATATATATATATATATATATATATATATATAACATACATATAATACTAAAGGCATTTTTGCAATTATCCACCTATTACTTGCAAATGAATGTTTAGATTGACGATATTTATATAGATGGCGATATTCTTATTGGAGAATAGGTGATAAGTTATCACTGATAACTACATAATTGAAGAAATACAAAATTCAAAATATTATATTATATATCAGTGTACTCAATTCCATATATATCACATCGATATATATTATCGTTATTTATATCAAGTTAGGTAGGTATTATAGTCTACTATTATTATATAGGTATTTATTGATTTACGACGTACGATTGTACGTTGAGATTCATTATCACTGATAATTTATCAGTTATAATTTATCACATTGGTCAATATTTAGCTACCGATCTATTAGAATTTTTTCAATAATAATATAATTATAATAGATTATAGAGCTCAAAGTTATGAAAATGCCAGCATATGTCTGGAAGATTCAATGACATGAAATATATTATAATAACCATAGTCCATTGTCAATATGGATTCACATATCTACACTGTGTATTCCTTAAATCTGGTTGGGCAAAATGCCGTTAAATCTTCGACAAGTGTAGCAATATTCTTTGCCTTCATCCCAAATCAATATAATTTATTTAACCAAACTATATAAAGAATATATTAACATCTAGATTAAAGAAGAATATAATATTTTTTATTAAAAGCATTATCGAATATAAAATAGTGATCGCAAGCAGATTCTGTTAGTGCAGTCTCTTGAGGACTTCTTATAGGACCTAATTACATAATATATATCTGATATTATATATGTTAAAATATAACTTAAATTACATTAGAGTCAATGTATTTATTCAATAAAATGCAATTTTAGAATTTGAGACTTCGATATAATGAAAACCGTGGAGCTACTTACTTTGTAGAATAAAGTCGATCAGAAAAGTATTGCAATTAGGTTACTTTGAGATAATAGCGGTAATACAAAATATTGATGCACTCTATAAATCAGTGGTTCCCAACCTATGGGTCATTGAGTATTTTGTGTAGGTTCTGATCCAATTTCTAAAAAATAATATAAATGCTTTTATATGCAAATTGGATTTATGGTCTAGAAAAATTTAAGATGGAAATATATATTTAAATATATGTATATTAATTTTTATATGATTATTTTATGATTAAAGTATAAAAATAACAAAATAAAATTTGTCATTGCGTCATGGTATATTTTTTAATTAAGAATTATAAAAAAAAGGGTCACGGTGAAAAAAGTTTGGGAACCACTGCTCTAAATATATATTCGAGAAAAGAAATTATTATGAGGAGTTGATTAAAGTATACAAACAAATTACAAAATAATTAGTATAATGATAACATATGATAACATTGAAGAGTTATAAATATTAGTTTTTGCCAAAATGGCCTATTTAATATGTTATTAAATTATTATGGGGCCCATGCGTTTTTTTTGCCCGGGGCCCATAGTATGCTTAAGCTGGCCCTGATTACAATCAATGATTACCAACTGATCGTGAATCAGTGTTAGTGATCAGTTAACTATCATTATTTACAACCGTATTACAATCAATGATTTAGAAGTGTAGTTCGTAATCAAAGCATAGTTTCTTATTAATGATTGTAATATGATTGTAATATTATTTTGAGCAGTTAATCATAAATCATGATGATGATCAAACTATAATCTAACCACCAGGGCCGGCTTAAGCATACTATGGGCCCCGGGCAAAAAAAACGTATGGGCCCCATAATAATTGAATAACATTTTAAATGGGCCATTTTAGCAAAAACTAATATTTATAACTCTTCAATTTTATCATATGTTATCATTATACTAATTATTTTGTAATTTGTTTGTATACTTTAATCAACTCCTCATAATAATTTCTTTTCTCGCATATATATTTAGAGCAGTGGTTCCCAACCTTTTTTCACCGTGACCCTTTTTTTATAATACTTAATTAATAAATATACCATGACCCAATGAACAATTTTATTTTGTTAATATTATACTTTAATCATAAAATAATCATATAAATATTAATATACATATATTTAAATATATATTTAAATCTTAAATTTTTCTCGTCAATAAATCCAATTTGCATATAAAAGCATTTATATTATTTTTTAGAAATTGGCTCATGACCTACAAAAAATACTCAATGACCAAATTATGGGTCATGACTCATGACCCATAGGTTGGGAACCACTGCTTTATAGAGTGCATACATATTTGTATTACCGGTATTATCTCAATGTAACTTAATTGCATGCAATACTTTTCTGATCGACTTTATACTACAAAGTAATTAGCTCAACGGTTTTCATGATATTGAAGTCTCACATTCTTGCATTTTATTGAATAAATACGTTGACTCTAGTAGTGTAATTTATGTTATATTTTAACATATATAATATCAGATATAAATTATGTAATTATAAGAAATCCACAAGAGAGTGCACTAACAGAATCTGCTTGCAATCACCATTTTATATTCGATAATGATTTTAATTAAAAAATATTTTATTCTTCTTTAATCTAGATGTTAATATATTCTTTATATATTATATTGATTTGGGATGAAGGCAAAGAATATTGCTATAGCAATATTCTGTATACAATTGTCGAAGATTTAACGGCATTTTGCCCAACCAGATTTAAGGAATACACAGTGTAGATATGTGATTCCATATTGACAATGGACTATGGTATATTATAATATATTTCATGTAATTGAATCTTCCAGACATATTGCTGGCATTTTAATAACTTTGAGCTCTATAATCTATTATAATTATATTATTATTTTAAAAATTCTAATAGATCGGTAGCTAAATATTGACTGATGTGATAAATTATCAGTGATAATGAATCTCAACGTACAATCGTACGTCGTAAATCAATAAATATAAAATACCTATATAATAATAGTACCTAACTTGATATAAATAACGATAATTGTTACCTACCTACATGTGATATATCTGGAATTGAGTACACTGATATATAATATAATATTTTGAATTTTGTATGTCTTCAATTATGTAGTTTTAAGTGATAACTTATCACTTATTCTCCAATAAGAACATATCCATTGTGTGTATTTATTTGTAAATAGATAGATGAGGGTGATGTCAATCTAAACATTCAGTTGTAAGTAACTAGTACTAGTTGGATAATTGCAACATGTCTTTAGTATTATATTTAGATTATATATATATATTTACAAATAATATCTGTTTCAATAAATATAATATATTTCTGTAATAATAGTATGTTGAAAAAGATAATAATTTTATGTACAGAATTCCCTTTCATCAATAGACATTATTAAAAATACTATAGGAATAACCTAAAGCAGAATAATCCTATTTAAATTTATACTACTATATATATTATGTGTACTAATACAACTATAATAATATATACACTATGAGAATATACACAGTTTATTAATACGAGCATAAGATAGAGAAAATTAATTATTTTGAAAATATCTATTTTTTTAATTATTATAACAATTATAAATCTATATAGAATATCGTTTTTTCGTAATTTATAATCAATATAATCCTTAACAAATATCAGAAATCATAGTTAAAATATATCTTAATATATACATCATATTTAATTTTAATAAAAAAAAGTATACTTTTTGTTTTGTAAACTAATTATAGAATTATAAATTGTTAAGATTTAACTATGGTTAATAATCCCTTAATACGTTTATCATTTATCACCTTCTAGTTTATCAAACAATTATTTATCAATTCGTTTTATACTATTTTATCTAACAATCAAAGATGTGTGAGAAGATCTATATTATAACTATTAGCATGTGCTCCACAATCTTCATGAGGCTGTTTCCACCATATCTTCGTGTCAATTTAATTTTTTTTTGTAAAATTCACTCTTCAAATCGGCCTAAATGACTCATATTTAATTAATTTATTATATTATTTTTATTTTTTAATTAGAATTAATAATATATAAGAAAAATAGTTTTAAAAAAAAGAAAATTTTTTTTTTCATATAAATAGTAACATTTTTTTTTTCAAATATTTCATGGGCCCCGGGCAATTTCCCGATTTGCCCCCCCCTTAAGCCGGCCCTGCTAACCACTATCACTGATTACTTTACTTACCGTGTCTGTTTTGGGTACTTTCCTTTTTAATATATTTTATTCGCTAACGATACTAATTTAATTGTTTACATTGATATACAAAAAAGTAGATAGAATTATTCTCGCTTCTATATGATTTATTTATAAAGTTAATCGCCGCGACCTTACATATATGTACCAATATAATCTTAAGTGGTTTTCATTTAAAAGCTATACAGGAACCGTTTACTATGCTTTGCACAACAACAACATATTATTAATATGTAATTCTGGTTATCTCACATTCATTTAAAACGTTAGACGATATTGAGGCAGGTCAGAATATCGGATGTTGTTCTATTAGACCAGTGGTTGCCAACCTATGGGCCATGAGTCATGACCCACATTTGGGTAATTGGTTTTTTGTTTGGGTCATGACTCATGAGCCAATTTATAAAAATATTTATAATAATATTTATATCCAATATATTATAGTTTATATTATTCGTTTATGATGGTATATTTTTAAATTAAAAGTTGTCAAAAAAAGGTCATGATGACAATAGGTTGGACACCACTGTATTATATGGAGGTACTATAAGCGTATTATGTTCTCGTGCATTCTCCTATAGGTTATTCCTCGTACATGGAATATATTACAATACGATCTATAAATATGCATCTACGCAAGATCCAATCATCCTATTGTTTTATAATTAAATTGAAAAATCACCTAAACCCTAAAATCTACTTTTACATATAACTTATTTGTCTTACCACAATTATTTGGAATCAATTGGTTTTTTGTTATGTTTTTTAATTTTGTTTATTTGTTTTTTTCATTACGTTATACACCTGTGAGGACTCCCACTAAATTCGGTGTCTTTTAAATACACTAATTAATTCATTCATTCATTTACATGTATTTATATATATATATATATATATAACATTCACATGTTTTTATAAGGTCTTATATAAATAACCCGTTAAGCCGATTAGATTATTAGAGTACATCAGATTACAATTACTACTTATAAGTTATACTTATATGTTATAACATCATAATCCACCTAACGAATGTTGTATAGAATTTATATGATTCATTAATATATATATATATATATATATATATTCTTTTTCATAAATCAATATATTCTTTTACCCCTAGCTATATCTCTGATCTAATTAAAAAACGTACTATATTATCTTCTCTTCGTTACCAAAATGCTCCTCTACTTATCTCCCAGAACTCTAGTAAAACTTCCCTAAATTCTAGAGCTTTTAAAAATTCCGGTCCAACCCTATGGAATTCCCTCCCTCCTACCATTCGTTCTATTAGATCCCACAAAAGATTTATAAATCTTACTTCTTCTTTTCTCTCTACCCAAAATCATTAAATCATCCAACTTATTATTTGTATCCGTGTTATATTAAATTTATATCATTATTAAATTGTATTGTATTATTATTATCTTATTATTATATAACACTATACTATATCAATGCAGTCTGTAGTATATACAAATACACCATATCAATGCAGACTGTAGTATATAATAGTCCTTTATATTGTTTATTATTGTTTTTCCGTTGTATATTGAATGTATATTATTATCAAATTATTATCGTATTACTATTATTTTATTATTATTTTCTTCCCGCACGAGCGAAGGGGTCTACATGACCCTATTTTAGTGCTAATAAACCAATATCATCATCATCATCATCATATATATATATATATGTATATATATATATATATCGCATTTATATATATATATATAATACATACTTATATAATAATAGAATAGAATATACCATATAATTAGTGTTCTAGTTGAAGAATAGTGTCTACGCTGCGGAAAGTTTGGCAACACAATACCTAATGGTTGTTATACCAGTCATTAATGATCAGATCCCATACCAACTCTATAATCATGTGTAGTACGTATAAACATATATTGTATACGCTTAGTTATATATGTTGCAGTTTTTAAAATATAATAAAACATGTAAATAATATTTACTAAATATATAATTTTTAAATATATAATTTATATATATATATAATTTATATATATATATATGTTATGTTTAACATATAAGGTAAATATATACGTGAATAAATATACATGTAATAAAACAAAATACATGTAATATAATAAAACATGTAAATAATATTTACTAAATATATAATTTTTAAATATATAATTTATATATATATAATTTATATATATATATATATATATATATATATATATTTTATGTTTAACATACAAGGTAAATATATACGTGAATAAATATACATGTAACTTACAAGTTTTGAATAGTATATAGAATATAATTCAAAATTGAATAGATATGTATAAAATAAAATAATATATATGCAATTTTTCTATAGATGGCTAGTTGTGTGATGCGCGGAGTCATTTTCTCTATTCTGAATATATTCCATAGAATATCTTGAATCATGTATATATATATATTATAGTTATATTATAAGTTTTGTGATGCGCGGAGTCATTTTCTCAATTCTGAATATATTCCATAGAATATCTTGAATCATGTATATATATATATATATTATAGTTATATTCGTACATACAAAATACATTTATGTATACATAATATAAATGGAATTCTACGTTTACATATGTGTCATCAATTATTCAAAATTATTGCTGAATAATTTATAAATATGCTTTATTCTATATTTAAGAGAATAATCAGCCACCCATATATACACATGTTATGTACAAATACAAACACAAATATATTATATCATCACGCACAGTGTGCGTCTCACACATACACACATATTATGTATATATATTCACACATCAATTTATTGGATGCATGTCAAAGAAAGCCATTATTTAACAACTGTTGCAATATATGTGAATTAAGTGGTAAGGAATATCTTCTAGCATGTTAATGCCTTGCTATACACGAATGTGACCTCAAATGTACGATTATTCATGTAAATTATTTAAGAAACCATTTTCTCTAGCATTCTATAATGTCTGCCTATACAATATATAACGTGGAAACTTTACCTTGGCTCTTCTTAGTGAGAATCGTTATTTAGACCCTATGACCTTAATGCACGCACTCCATTCCTAGTATTCGCTTAACTAAATCTTATTAATATACCTTACCTATATAATTCTATATATTCTATCATTTCTAAAGAATATAGGATATATATATTTAGTTGACCTAAAGGTATATATATATACTATGACTTTAGTTAAACCATTATGTTATCAGTAAAATATAATGATCCACATAATTTAGTAATCCAGCTTCTGAGCTTATTATCTAATAATGTCTTATTCCATAATGTTTCGATTATAAAAATTTTAATTAATTAAAATTGTATTTACCTATATTACCTACCCCACTTATTTATTTGTAAAATGTATCCTCTATCCAATCATATCCCTACATGTTAACACTCATACTAGTAACCATTCCCGTAAACTTGTTATATGTTAACATTTGGGACAATTTTCCCTTGATAATGTTCTCATAGTTAGTGAATATATATATATATATATATATATATATATATATATATTATAGTATACCTACCGACTAGCCATAATCATCGACAACTTGCTTATTCTGATAATTTTCTTAAATTAGACATAGTTCCACCTACATTCATAATTCATTATTGCACTCTACACAATAGTAACCCCTCTTATTCATAGCCTATAATCTACAATACTTAATTCATTATACTATTTACTACGCAATTCATAATAGGTAGTTCATGTTCATTCATCGATGTTTTTGTTTTACCTAAATTTGAAACATATTCCCTTGAAACATATAGCATATCCTCCGCTCATCGTGGCTTTCTTCATATATTAACTGTATAATACGAAGTAGGTAGCGTATATAATACGTAGTAGCCTACATGTAATATACATGCCCTTATCATAGTATTCACATGAATTGTTCATTCATCATATAATAACTTATAATATGCAATATACTTATCATATACTTATCGCCGACCGCACATAATAAGGCATATATAATAAGTCATACCTTTTTTATAAATGTGTTTTTATAAATTGCTATCACCTCATCACTTAATCATCTTCCATTTCCCCATTACTACAACAAATTCAGCTTACTTCAGTATTATAATCTTTAAATAACATGGATTATAAAGTTCCTATTCATATAGTTTGCAATGCTTATTCATATATTATTACCGACCCATTAACAATTTAATGATTTTATTATCACACATTATATATAATTTTAACGTATCTTATTCATTCTCATCTTCCTATTTATAAATATATATATATAATATATATATATATATATATTTATATATATATATATATATATATATATAGTAATATATATATATTACTTTATGTAACATATACTTCTTGAACTAAGAAGATTGAACTAATTAGGTTAAGTTACTTGATTATATTTCATCAGATCATATCTATTTATATAAGCATCAACATTATATATAAGCCTACTTACTTTTTTAATTTTATTATTTAAATGTATAGTTTTAAATATGTAATACAACAACAAATTTATCTAAAAATGAACTACTGGCGATGGTTATCGAAAGAAAACTGGTATTGTACAAGCTTTCCATACGTATGGACAATGTTTTAGAATCTAACTTAATGTCAAAGAGGATACTACAGGGAACTTTTGATGGCACATGTAGAGTAGGAACATCTTTCAATGGTCGACCAAACACTAAGTGGTTATCTAACATTGTATATATATATACTGGTCCATTATAATGGACCAGTCTAAGAATCAGCGAAGCTATGAGAGCGACGACGAACCGAAATATATTGAGAGAAATTTTTATATATCACATCAATTATATATATATTCAACTGAACTCGACGTCATCCAAAAGCAATGAGATAGGTTAAAGGTTAAAGGGTAACATAACACAATTTACATGTAAAATTAAATATGAATTCTGAGTGTATTCTACAAATTTATTCTGAATATTGTCTTCATTATTAGTTAATTTATATACAAATAATATTCCAAAATGGTTATTATATAATAGATTAATATATTAACTATAGTTAATAGATAAACTCTTCTCTTGCATATTTATCTTTCTGATATTGATTTATCAGAAATTATATTTGATAATTTCAATAGTTTACCTATATTCCTTAAAATATTTGTTTTCATGTACTAACTATAGTAAGATTATATCATATATAGGAATGTAAATTAAGGAAATTATAGTTTACATATACTATAGTATAAATATAATTCATCAATATTTTTCAATTTATTTAATTATTCGAATTAAAATGAAAATAAATTTTAATTAAGTGTTATTAAGATTAAATTAAGACAATATACATTTTATTCCTATTTATATATAAACAATATTAAAATATTTATTTATAGATTTTACATGAGATATTATTTGTAAAAATTGAGTTCATCCAAAAAAACAGGTAGTCTATAATGGCTACCGCATAGAGTTTAAATAAGCCTGCCCTGGTTATAAGAAATTATTATCAAGATATATTTCTTGTTTAGATAGAGCATATATGCTTATAAGCTCTTTCCATTTTAATATTACGAAAAATACTAAAGATATATCTTTAATTTAATAATTAAATTTAATTATTATTCATATTTATACGTTTATACGCGTAGTGAATGATATCAATACTATTATATATGTGTTTAATAAACTATTATTATTATATATAATAATTATACATAATATGTATACGTTTAGATATTACTATTCGTTTATAACGTTGACATTGGAATACTGGTATGACGATGAGGATGAGGAGGAGGAGTTATTAGCCACGTTACATCGATTAGATAATCGCGAACACACGAGACTGACAGTCACGTGACGTAACTACAGCGAGGGTTACGTAACACGTATAATGACATAACATCCCAGAATTCATCAGAAACCTGGCGGTAGGGGTCGCTGTATAAGACTGCAGTCTATTACGATAACATATGGTTACCCCGGTGCACGGTGAGAGAGAGGGCGAAATAGATAGAGATGGATAGATGGAGGAGTGAGACACATACATATATACACACACACGCATATTTCCCGGTCATATATAATTATAAACAATATCGAGTCTACTTGTGAACTACGGCCTACTTCCCAGTAATATCGATAACGCTGCAGTGTTGGTTAGAGGCAGTTACTATTGTTACTATTAATACCATAGTATAACATGTGATATTTTATTAATGAAACAATCGATTCTATGTGATATAATTACTTGCATGTATAATTTGTTCATATAATTTCAATATAGATCCAATACAATATTAATATTATATTAATACAACGAATATTAATATTATGAATAATATTATGGTTAATAGACTATATAATTGAAATGTAGTTTATATTTTAAAAGTTGCCTATATAAATGCATATTATATATATATATATATATATAGGATCTGTATACATAGTTCATATATTTCCTATAGGAAACTATAGTTATATAACCATGGGTTAATATTCCAATTTATAGGACATTTTAATATTGATTCACATATATAATTGTTAAATATATTATTATATTCATAAAAATATATATTTATCTATAGAATTTAGTCGATAGAATCATCCTTTATGATTTTATTTATAATAACTACATATATAGTAATATATTAATTATTATTGTTAACATTATGTTTGTGTGCTTATGTGTGTATGCATGTATATATGCATATATTTATGAATGTTGTGCAATGCACACTTTCCATGTATGTATTCGTAAATATATGTGGTTATGTGATTGTGTGTGTAATTCACATTGTAAAATGTACACACACGCATACAAACATATATAAATATATACATATATATATATATATATATATATATACAGTAATGCCTACAGAGTAATATAATATTGACTATTTACTGGATTTACAAAGGGACTAATATATATCTTTTCATGAACGCTAATATATATATATATATATATATATATATACTTAATATATATAATAACTTAAACTATATATATATATATATATATATATATATAACTTCCTGTGTGGCCCAGTGGCTAAGGCCCCAGACACACAAGCAGTAGGATACGGGTTCGAGCCTCGTCCGGACCATTAATTAATTTTATAAAATGGGTCTTAAAATATTATTTAGAAGTGATCTTATATAATTGTGTATAAATAAATGATCGGCTCTCGTTAAAACCATGGATGCCTTAACACGAGAGCGGCTTCGAAGGGACATTAGAGCCGTATATGGTTATAAGTGAAAACTTCATCTAAGTTCCTGGATGGGATGAAAGGACTCCACCATATAAAAATAACAAATATCAAAAAATAACTTTCTAGTAGATAGTTACTAATTGCAATCTAAACAGATTTCACTCGTAAGAAGTGGCAGTATTAGTATGTGCAAAGATATTGTGAAGCCTTTGGAAAATCTTTGGTATGTGTATGTATATATTATATATATATATGTGTGTATATATATATATAAATTATTGTCTCAAATATCAACAATATTAGAAATATTAATTAAAACAAAAATATATTTATAGATAAAACCATTATTTTGACTAAATCTCAATATGGGTTTAGATCAGGAGTATCTGATGATGCATTAACAGATTAAATAGAAACTGCAATATATCATTTAGAAAACCTTGAAAACATTTGCAATTATTTATATAGATTTGAGGAAAGCATTTGATCATAACATAATATAGGAAAAAATTATATATTGATGGTATAAGAGTAAATCAATTACAGAAACGTGTTTTACGCCTATTTCCCATATACAACTATATTAGTATTCTTAAAATATATAATTCGCTTACATTTTATGATAGCATTAAACATAGTTATTTAAAATATAAGAATAGAGCATTACAAAATACATTACTTACCAACTAACAATTATTATTTAATAATAACCAATATAAGAAATTTATCTTTACTTGAATTAAAGTTAGAACATATAGGAAATGTTATTATCTTTTAAATATTGAACTCATGCTTCGGAAAAAATGAAATCTAAATAATCGTAAATATACATAGGTAATATTAATAACTTTAAAAGACAATTAAAATTATCGTTTTTACAAAAATACTAGTGAGTTTCATCTGACGTACGCTAATGAGTAATGATATCCCTGTGCGATATTCGTGTGATAACATATATGTATACATATACGTAATACGTATATATCAAGTCAGCAATTTTAAATTTTATAACACATAATATATACATATACATATATAATTCTTATTTATATTTATTTATTAATATATATATATATATATATATATTATAATATTAGATTGATATATGGTTAAATACGTTTACATTATGTAATTATGTAACAAATTTATCAATTTGAAAAATATTATCAAATATTTAAAATAACATAAGCTTAACTTTTAGATAAATAGTTACGATGTTTTGTTTAAAGTAAATGTTTATGATACTATCTTTAGTAACACAAATAATACAAGTAGGCCACACAGTAGCCTATACATAGAATGTATGAGTAATATTTCTGGATAAATATAGAATATAGAAAATCAATAAAAATGATAAAAGATAATTAATGCGTCACTATATACGTATATGCTGTACTCCTCAAAGTTTATATATGTATATATTATAGAACATCCAGTATAATAAGGGATATATTAACAAACATTATGTAAATCCCCATTGATATATATATAGGACCTATATGACAGGACCTATATTTATATTTATAAGGCCATATGGTTGGTCCTAAAGGATGTGTATATGTATCTAGTATACACTAGTTCATGTATTAATGTATGATTAAAGTAATATAAAATTAAATATATATGATTACATTATTATTAAAACCTCAAATTTACTAATTAGTTTTATAACCTATATGTATATATATAGTTATGTGTATTTGTAAACAAATTAAATAGATACAAAATTCACAACTATGAGTATTAATATACCTAAACATGTGTTAAATAAATTCAACCATTATCATGAACCATTATCATGAACCATTATCATGAACTATAGTTCATATATCATCTAAGATATATCTTAATCTGATAATACTGCACATGATAATTTGAGAAAATTTCGGGATCAGTTTATGACTGAATTAAAACAATATAACCACAATATAGAACATAGTATACTATAGTATATATATATATATATATATATATATATATATATATATATATATATATATATATATATATAGTATACTTACTTATAATAATAACACTTCCTCGTTAATAGATCGAAATACAAAATTTCATAATATACATAATATCTCGCCATTAAAACTACTTTTAAATTATGAATTATATGTAGGTATATAAATATAATATAATAAATAAAATATAGTTTATTATGACTTCAGAACACATGTTGATTATAGACTTCATTAAATAATAAAAACGAAAAACAAAAATAAATAGAAAACGAATACAAAAATAGAACGAATTACAATGATATAAAATGGACATACAGTTTAAATAATGAAAGTGATGTTGTACAACGAATATCATAGGGAAGTGAATTCCAGCTTTTCGGAGCAATAACAGAGAAAGCTGATTCACAGTATACTATAGGACAAATATGTTGAGCGTTGCACACATTTCATGACGTGGCACTTCCTACTAGATCAGGTAGAACTCTGAATAATAATATATTGAACTATATCTATATATATATATATATATATATATAAATATATAATCTGGGGTCGATTGCTCAGTGGGACAACCAAAAGCTAGTAAGCCAGAGGTCCCGGGTTCGACTCCAGATAGTTCTTGTTTTTCTCTTGTGTTTATCAATAATTTAATAAACTATTAATCAAAACACAAGAAAAAAAATGTTACTATTTGTTTTGTATTGTCCGGGGCTCCTCACAGTTATTTATAACATGTACAAGTCTATGACTTCTTGAGGGGTCCATTTGTATCCGATATTATTATATGTGTGATTCAATAAATAAATATTATATATATATTCAGGACATTCAAGGTGTATAGCCTTATGCGTAATACACAATAGCCTGTGTTTACAAATATATCTGAACTTAAGCCAGCCTAGTGATCTCATTAGAGCAGCTATAGAAACTATTGAGGCAAAGTTTAATTTATATAATACACGTATCGTACGACGTTGAATAAGCTCAAGTTTATATATCAGGTTAACAGGTAAATTACATAATGCATAAAAATAAATAGATAATTCTAGTGAATACTAGTGAGTGAATTACAATTTAGTCATGGCAAAGGTAAGTTTATAATGAGATTTTCTAATATTATATAAAAAATAGTCGGAACTGTATATCATGTTATTAATGTGCGGAGAGAAATATAGGTGAGAGGTTATATTGAAACCAAGATTAGTTATATATTGAGAAGTTAAAATAAATAAGGATGAAAGATAAGGATAATAAAAGGATAAGTGATTGATAGATGAGAACTGGGTCTAGATATAATATTCTCAGTTGTATCAGTTGTAGTCATATTTAAGGAAATATACACATGAGAGAACCATTCAGTGATATCAGTAAACCTACAATTGATAAATATAGACATTTGAATCAAACCAGAATCACTATAACTAGGAAATGACGTATATATCTGAAGATAGTCGGTATAAATATGATAGTGAATATTAGGATAATTGTGAAAAATTGATTTTATAGGAAGAATATAATTAATGAATAATATAGAGCCAAGAACATAGACTTATGGAACACCGTGTATGTTAACATAATGATGAGACAACGAGAAATTTCACGCTGGATTATGAGTCTAGATTAATTCACTTAGATTGTACTTATTCAACCCTTATTGCAAGTATAATTACATTGTAATTCAATTCATAATTTATTTCAATTTTTCTCGTTTCGTGATTTATTTTATTAATTGTATTCTTACTTATTGTTTTTTTTCTACTAATTTATTATTTTTCAGTAATTATATAAACTCTATATCTATCTATTTATAAATCTATCTGTATTGAAAATGTATCAATACTTTAATTATATTATTATTAATAGTAGATTTGTATACCTAATATAGATATTAAACTTTATAAACAACTATAATAATGCACTTAGAAAAGAAATCAAAGGACGTGAAGATTGGGATTTAGCATTTTCCCGCAAAAAGTCGGAGATTGTATCCAACTGCAGTTCTAACTTATTTGGATTTTGCTAATGATATATATATATATATATATATATATATATATATATATATGGCTATAGCCTTATTATCCAATACTAGAAGTCAAGCTAGTGAGTTATGCTAAGGGTAGAGTCTGAATACTAAAAAGACTAAAGTAATGGCCTTTAAAACAATTGACCCATAGTATTAAAAACAGCTGATGGTCAAACGTTACAAGTCGAAAAAGACTTCAAAGACTTCGGTTCTTGGATCAACTCGTCAGAAAAGGACATTAAAGTAGGAAAGTCTCTAGAATAAAACGTACTAGAGTGTGTTTATGTATACATAGCGTGCACATTATATGGAAGTCTAAAATAAACTTACTATTTAAAAGAAAACTCTTTGTAGCAACCGTAGAAAGTGTACTAATAAATGGGTTTGAGTCATATACACTGAGTATATACACTGAGCGTGTAACAGCAGAAATCACTTGATGGCATATACACGCGAATGCTTCGTAAAGCCCTAAATATATCCTGGAAGGAACACTTCATAAATAAAAATCTGTATATTAAATTACCTATTGTTTCTTCCAAAATTAAATCCAGTAGGATGAAAATGACTGGATACTGTATACGTCATCTTGAACTATCAGCACACCCGCTCATTTTATCGGAACATACACAAGGAAAAGCTAACAGAGTTCGCAGTCATTTAAACTATGTGGATATATTAAGAAAATACACTGGTCTCCTAGAGAAGCAAGAACTAGCGATATGAACCAGCATGCTAGATTGAGATGTCTAGCGGGAGTTGTCAACTACTGATGCTCGAGTAGAAGATCAACAAGATCACACTAGAAATATATATATATATATATATATATATATATATATATGTATACGAGCATATATTTTATATAATATTATCATATTAATCATTTATGAATTATAAATGAAGAATTCTATCATACAAAAATAATTAATTACTTGATATTTTATAATTATCGATAATAGATATATAATTAATTATTGAAATAAATGCATTGCTTACTATACCTAGTGTATCTTGTATACAAGTATGAATATTTCATTGATTCAATAATTAATAATGTATTGACTATAATTAACAAGTATGTGTACACACATATATACATAATTAAATATACATATTGTATATATATATATATATATATATAAATATAATTGCATATGTTAATACCTTATAAGGAAATACCTTATATATATCCTATATGACATCAAACATGTTTATATGCATACAATGTAGGTGTATATATAATTAGCTAGATTTAATTCACATATGTTGAGAGAAATCCCACCATTTTTTGTTAATTTCAGATTTTATTTAAAACTAGTTATTATTAAAGGTGATATGAATGAATATAATTCCCGAGAATGAATACAAATTAGATTTTCTTGTATAAGTATATATATCTTCTATATTTTATAAATAGATTAATTTAAATATATTTATAAAACTATAGTTTTCTGTATGTATATTATAGACACCATTACATTTTGTATATATATTTTTATTGAAATACAATTATAATTATACATATATATATTATTGATTATGATTTTATCGATTTATTATAAGTTGAAATAAAATTGTTGTACTATATGAAAAAAAGATCAAATTAAAAATATATAAAAACTTTAATTTCATTTGAAATAATTCATATAAAATAAGAAATTATTTCAATTGAAATAATTCATATACAATAAGAAATTATTTCAATAGAAATAATTCATATAAAATAAGAAAATATTTCATGTATAAGTTATACAGTATAACAATGTTATTCATATTTTTAATATTATTTATTGTGATTAATCTTAACAATTATATAATCGTATTTAATATAAACGCGATAATATATTTAATTTTATATTATTACCTACATCCTAATTATCAATATTCTAGGACGTCAATGTCGAGAAATATGATTTAAACTTTACATAATGATACATTACGTATATTTTATACTATATAGAAATATACTATAATGATACAAATATACGACCCACATATTATCGTCTATTATATTTACGTTATATTAATATGTAGAATAAAATGATAAATATATGAATATAATAACATCAAAGTAGTAGTATAACATTACGTTAACAGTAAGGATGTCAAATTTAAAAATAGAGAAATGATAATTCATGAAGTATTATATGCATATATACAATATATATATATATATATATATATATTCTATCAGTAAACTAAATGATATGTTGGATTGTATCCTACTCATACAATATAACGCTACTATTACAAATACTTATATTACGAACATAATATTATACATGTTTACACAATTATATATATATATATATATATATATATATATATATATATATATATATATATATATACATATACATATGTATATATTTAACATACTAGTATTATGATATTATGATGATATACGTGAAGTTATTTGTAATTGTACCTACCTGTGTATACAGCGGTCTAATTATATAACGTGCACGTGTTGTACAAGCAACACTGTAGTTCACTGTACTGATGTGTGCGTGTGCGTGTGTGTGTGTGTGTGCGTGTGTGTGTGTGTGTGTGTGTGTGTGTGTGTGTGTATGTGTATGAGCGTGTATATGTGTGTATGCATACATGTATGAGTGGGTGGGTGGGTATGATACACACTGTGTGTGAGTGGGTGTGCGATGTACACTGTGCGTAGGTGTGATATATATATATATATATATATATATATATATGTGTACATGTTATATGTACGATATACAATGTACATTGTACGACATAATATAATGCTATTAATTAATTATAACGGATTGAATAATTAGTAACTATATATTGTGATTAGATATTACATGATCATAAACACACACATACATATAAACACAGATGCACACACTACTATAGTGTATTAATGATAAACACATCACATATGTAGACATATATACACAAATACACACATACACACAGCAAAGATATTTATAATTCTTTTAAAAGATTTTTTTCAAACTATGTGTATAATTACACACACATACACATGTACACATATGTACACACATGTATATTAATAAACACATAAACACATACATACACACAAACACACACACATACACACATATATATATACCAGTGTATTATTCGAATTGATAACACTTGTAAATACATATATGTATAATATATAATATATATATTTAGTTGTTATTTAAACATAGACACTTAATAATAGTAATATATAGACTTACCTATATTCAAATATACGTTATATATTGGCTTATTGTGAAACTATTGCATAATTCTATATTTAGTTTAGTTTACGTTTGAAATACATACAAGCAAACAGAGAATTATTAGCACACTAGAATTTCCTGGTAGTAAATAAGGCGTGTCTAGATGTGAAAGAGGCGTAACGGTGGTTTCAAATTGATTGACATATGGTGTCCATCGTTTGATAAATTATATTATAATATATTATATTTGACCTATCCCTTAAGGATTCACTCACTTTGTATGTGCATATGCCTACTATATGCTATCTCCTTATGCTGCCATCTTATAACTATATTAGAACTGATTTAAATAATATACATACATACACACGCATATATATATACACACACACATATATATATATATGCGTGTACTAGGTAGATTTAGGTATGTGTTTGTAGTTAAAGATATATTACTTATATTGATATACTGTTATTTACCATATTTTGTATGTTTATATATATACAAGATATGTGTATACACAAGTTAACATATTTTAGACGTATATTATAACATTATATATAGGTATATGATTATAAATATAATATTAACAATTTAGAACTCCTGGTTTCCCTAATTACAATTCTACATATACACACACACTCACACACACACACACACACACACATATATATATATATATATATATATATATATATATATATATATATATATATATATATATACATACATGTACCTTTATACAAACTTTTTTTTAACTCGTAAATTCTCATAAAAACTCATAAACACCTAGTAAGGTATATATTACTAATATATAAATACACACGTAAGGTAGATCTATACATTACGTAAGGTATACCTTACACTAGCTATACGCCTAGGCGTGTTTACCCTAGCGTATTAACTCTATAGAGCCACAGTGCAACCTTCTATGTGGTTCCATCAGCGATACTTGTCAGACATATACATATACTTCCTATAACATCCTGCAGGAGGTCTTGCGTATACCCTATATTGTATGTTGGTTATGCAATGCCGGTATACAATATACAGAGTACAGTGTACATTTTATACTGTATACGGTATACATTGTACATTGTATACCGGCCTTGTATACATATACTTGTATTATATATAATACCCAACATAGAATACAGTATACAGTGTACAATGTACACTGTACATTGTACACTGTATACTGTACTGTATACTGTATACAGTGATATACATTATACAATCTTTATATTGTATAATGTAAGGGGTATAATCAATAATTAATCATGTGACCAATATATATTCTTCTGCTTATACCTCTTACCTCTTACATCGACTCCTATAGGAGGTATACCTCCGTTATATACGATTGTGTAATGTGTGTATACACATATATGTGTACCCTATAGGGTATATTTCTATGTAGAATATCTCACGAAATCATAAATTATCACTCTTAAATAACCACTTATCACTATTAAACCATCTATTATCGCTATGCTATAATGTGTAGAGGAATAATGTAGTAACATTATTATATATATTATATATATATATATATATATAATTTGCCCTAAGCCGCCTGTTTACTATATTACATACATAGCTTTGTACGGCTGATTGCATTTGTGAGCGATCGTATATACATATATATATATATATATATATAGAGTACTAATAACTATACTCAATATACACATTATATACAAGTAAAATATAGTTTATGACTATAGACTATAGTCATGCTTAGTTATAATTTACGATTACTAAATATGAACAAGTTACAAAACCGTTAATAACACTACCACTAGTATACGATGTAGGTCATAGTACGTTATTACAGCGAGGTCTATGTCTATATATATATATATCGGGATAGAGCAAGGACATCGTGTCCATCATCATTATTAAGCCACGCCTTTATATTTGTAAACCTATATCAAGGACATATGTCCTCGCTTATATGTTATTCTCCGTATTCTGCTAATAGTGGTAATTGTATGTAATTGTGTCTGTTGTACTGATGGGAGTGGTGAGAAAAGTGACACATGGATACTAAATTAAATATTGTATGTGTATGTATGTGTGTGTGTGTGTGTGGGTGTTTGTGTGTGTATGTGTGTGTGTATGTGTGTATGTGTGTGTGTGTGTGTGTGTGTGTGTGTGTCAGTATATCGTAGTACACGAGTAATGTGATATTATGATGAGAGATATACATTAAATATTCATACGTATGTACATGTATGCTCTACGTTCGTTTACATGCGTGGATATATATATATATATATATATATATATATATATATATATATATATCTATAGATATCGGGATAGAGCAAGGACATCGTGTCCATCATCATTATTAAGCCACGCCTTTATATTTGTAAACCTATATCAAGGACATATATATATATATATATATCTATATATATATATATATATATATATATATATATATATATATATATATATATATATATACGTGTAGCATGATATTATATGTGATATTATCACGTGATAATATATCGTACATCGATCGTAGGTATGCCTACATTCTAGTACTAAGTGGACCAAAGTTTCAGCTATTCACGCGTGACCTGGAAAGAAGATGCTGCGAGGAGGCAGTGATGAATCGGGCGAGTGGCTTCCTAGAGCGGATATCGACAGGTGTCCTCTGTATGACCTCTAAGTTAACCCTGCTTCGCTACACCCCAAACGGTTAACGCGTTTCGATAACGTATTGTTAAATATAACATATAGGTATATAAACACGTGACTGTTTTGTATCACTATATAATGTATATATATATATATATATATATATATACATTATAGAAGATTAGAGGAGTAGATGCGCATACCGTGGAACGCACGGCGTGCGTATATATAAATATATATATATATATATATATATATATATATATATATATATATATACGATATAGGAGTATATGTACACTCATTCTAAAGTTCATTCTAAAGTTCATTCTACAACACGTGACTACATAAGTGTGTACGTATTCAGACATCAACTATCGCTAACTCAGACAGATACAATGTATTTGTAATATCGGTTTATGTGATATCGAATCGTTTCTGTGTAGGTCATATTGTATTGTATAGGTTCTATTTACATTGTTACAAAAATGAAGTATCACTAAATATCCTGAATTAGAGGATTTTATGAGTTAGAGTGAGTTTACTATATATTTTACAATATATATATTTACAATTTACACATATAATATCATATGCTAATAACGATACAGATAATAATGATCACTCTTTTTATCACTAATTGTATCACTATTTACAATCTTATATTAATGTTGAGTACTTTCTGTATTCATATTGTTCGTTATTATTAGTTATTTTATTTTCGTTTATGTTCCGTTATATTATTTTTTATTTTTACTTTAGACGCTTGATTGCTATAGTACAAATAGTCTTTAAAATACATTAAATTAAATATAAGATACACACATGACATACCTATAGGAATATACATTACCGGTATCAGTTGAACACATCTCACCTAATAGTTAGAGAATCACCTATAGCTAAGTACGATACTGTATTATAATGCACATATAAGCAATAAATTAATGTACTATACTATACTATAGTATACTATATATATATATATATATATATATATATATATATATATATAAGTTAATTGCAGTATATAACTTTGTGCGTTATCATATAGAGCTCATACACGATCATCTGTTTGAAGGGAAGCCACTTGAGAGATTTCATTAACTAGTTATGGAGATATGGGAATGTTGAGGTATCACGACAAGACGTATCGATGAACGTCCGACGGACGTCGTCGTCCGTGTATCTATTGAAAATTAAAAATATCAAAATTAGTGATAGTGCTTAGTAAATATACACAATATATCAAAGTATAGGGAATGTATCATAATATTAGTCGAATGAAAAGTTATTTCTAATTGGTCGAATATTGTGGAGATGAAATTTAACAGAACGAATTATATTATAAATATGAGATGAATCAAAAGTAAGACTTTGGGATTTCTTGATATTAAGATGATTTTAGATGAAGATGGAATAGTAGTGATAAGTGGATGATAAATTATGAAGGGAGTTGTAGGACGAGATATAACTATAGAAATAGTTTTACATATTAAGATATAGAGAATTAACTGAGAAACATCATTTAAGCTCAGTTAAACATTTCGAAATCAAAGATTCATAGAAATGAGGATCAGAGTCAACTGGAAAATAAATGTTTAGTTGTATACATCTATAGATAATCAGCATCGATATGATATTTTATTGATGAATAACGAAAGAAAATAGCTGTGAAGTATAAGTACCTATACTATAAATTACACATAAATGCGTCCAATGAGAAAGCCTCGAGTAATACCATGCATATGTTTAGTTATATTATAATGAGTTGAGTTGATCATTATATAAGATTTTCTATCAGATATCTGAGATGTAAACTATTCAAATACTTGCCCAGATAAACCAATATATCTTAATCGATAAATAATTAGTTGTTAAGTATTAGTTGAATATAACAATTAGTTATTAATCAAGAGTATCAAAAGCACTGGACATATCTAATAACCTTATAAGGTACTATAGTATACTATTGTATGTTTATTAGAGTCAATGGAAAGACATAACTCATTTGTTATGTTATAGAGGGCTAGCCCTGCTAACAGCTGTTTCAATGCTATGCTTAGGATTAGGCTACACCTTGATACAGATACACCAGCTGTATATGCTATCCCATAACGACTTATTCTATCTATCAACAAACTTATTACAAGTGGAAATCTTATATTCAATCCTTTAATGCTTCAATCCTTCAATCCTTTATGCATCCATTATTTCCAATATCATATTTCTGTAAATAACTTTCATTTATTATGTAATGAACTTTTAAATAAAGTTATCAGAGTAATATTAATATTTAAAATATTAATGTCTACATAGAGGGATACGTAATCGTTATTGTAAGTATAAAATCGTAAACAATAGCTATATATAGCCAACTATAATGTATACACTACATACTATAACACTATGATATACCATTACATGGTATACATACCATACAGTGTATATTATCGATTTTAGAAGAAAGGGGGCGTGGCTACGTGACGTAACACATCCCTATTAGGTGTTGTTACATCAGACGACAATAACACACGTGCTTTGTACATATCGATATTCAGTGGTTCTATATACACGTGTTTCGCTATAATGAGAATGGTAATAGGCATCGGTTGTATGTGAATATGTAAATGTAAACTGTACATTGTACAGTGTATGTACAATGTACACTGTACAATATACACTGTACATGTACATTGGTCAATGTAGACACAGTGGGTGTTAAATTCATGAACAATATATTGTAATATATACATATACGTATATATAAATATGTGTGTATAATTCAATATATTGTTCATAAATTATTAGTAGGTTACCTATATTTATAATCCGTATAAGGTTAATAAATAACCGTATTGTGAGATATATTCAGATATATCAAAGTGTTTCTAAACAGTCTCGTGATAAATACAAAGAAGTCGAGATATGCACAGGTGACACCTGCCGAGTGTATCATAAGTTAAACTATTCGAGCTTCAATATTAATGATGATATAGATTTCATGGGCGATAATAAAAGAAAATTAGCTATATTATTTGGAAACCCTTTTGAGGAAAAGTATATTACTTGTATAAACTAGAAATCGAAACAGAAAACAAACAAAATTCTTCTAATAAATATTATTATTATTTTGTTATTATATTATAGATATATAATTATATATATATATATATATATATATATATATATACGGGTTCACTTGATTATTACACGGATTAAAATCGGTATGACACACATACGTTAAAGTGATCGACGATGTGATATGATATCGCAGACTTATATTGATTTAATTGAATGTTATTAAACTTTTTAAACTTCTCTTTTACGTCATGGCATCACTTTCAAGGTCATCAATGAGTTTAACTATTCTTGTATCGTTAATCGAATAGATTTTTTATTATTTATATGTAAATTTTCAAGTATATCAAACATTCAAATCTATTTTATTGTTTATAATACATTTCTAATGTTATTCGTCCATTATTCTATTCCTGATTCTTAGCAACACGTATACGCGCTATATACGCTGTACAGCTATAGATATATAGTTATTTCAAGCTATTAATAAGCTGTATATGTGTATATATTCGTTAATAGAATCACTTTTTAATTTCAGATGATGTAGTAACTGATTCATAAAGTTCTATAAAATCTCTAAAACTCTATTGAGTTAATTATCATGGATACTCTTGTTTCAAAATATTTAAGAGTTGATAAGCATATTTTTTTTAAATCTTATAAAATAAACGTGGTGCATATCTTGATACTACTTTACATAATAATATAGTATATATATATATATATATATATATATATACTATATACTATATAGTACTATATGGTATACAATATTTTATATAATAAATATTACTATTTCATTTTTATTACATAAAATAAATAGACTTATAATTTAGAAATTTAGAAGCTTTATTTCGGAATTTTAATTTACATACTTTATAATATTTGGAAGGATCTCTCTATCATTTAAAAATTGAAAACCATTTATAAAATTGTCAGATTTATACATATATAATATATTGATGATGTTATATAGGTACTAGGGATGTAAATTTAGGAGATTTTTTACTATCTCGAGATAATCAAATACTAAAATATACTGTCTCGAGATAATCAAATACTAAAATATACTGTCTCGAGATAATCAAATACCTCGATACAAATTTATACCGATAGCAATAACAAAAATTATTAAAAAAATAAGAAACAAACGATTAAATGATAATATTATTTATTAATATAATGACTTATTATTATGTAGAAATATTAACTTATCAACCAATGCTGGCAATAAGCGGTTTCTATTACTAGTTAATATGGAGCTTGCTGCGCTGAATACACGTTCAGATGCAACTGAAGTTCCTTGGATACATAAGTATCGTTTTGCTAATCTAGCCAAAGAAGGGATACGTGCATTGTTTTCTTTATACCAAATTAATGGATTGGTATTTGGTCTAGTCACTGGCATCTTCATATACTTGTCAAACTCATCCTCCTCCTATGATAGCGTATACATCTTATAAATCTTAGCTAACTATATAAATTATATAAACTATATAAAATAGATAATTTGATGCCGATACAAGTAATTATGATGACGAGATAGATAATTTGATGCAGAGACACGTAATTATGATGACGAGATAAGTAATTATGAGGCTGAGATAAGTAATTATGATGACGAGATAACTAATTATGAGGCCGAGATAGATAATTTGATGCAGACACATAATTATGAGGCCGATATAGATAATTTGATGCCGAGATATATCTTATAAGTAATTATGATGACGAGATAAGTAATTATGATGACGAGATAGATAATTTGATGTAGAGACACGTAATTATGATGCCGCGATATATAATTATGATGACGAGATAGATAATTATGAGGCTGAGATAAGTAATTATGATGACGAGATAACTAATTATGACGCCGAGATAGATAATTTGATGCAAGAGACACATAGTTATGAGGCCGATATAGATAATTTGATGCCGAGATAAGTAATTATGATGACGAGATAAGTAATTATGATGACGAGATAAGTAATTATGATGACGAGATAGATAATTATGATGACGAGATAGATAATTTGATGTAGAGACACGTAATTATGATGCCGCGATATATAATTATGATGACGAGATAGATAATTATGAGGCTGAGATAAGTAATTATGATGACGAGATTACTAATTATGACGCCGAGATAGATAATTTGATGCAAGAGACACATAGTTATGAGGCCGATATAGATAATTTGATGCCGAGATAAGTAATTATGATGACGAGATAAGTAATTATGATGACGAGATAACTAATTATGAGGCCGAGATAGATAATTTGATGCAGAGACACATAGTTATGAGGCCGATATAGATAATTTGATGCCGAGATAAGTAATTATGATGACGAGATAAGTAATTATGATGACGAGATAGATAATTTGATGTAGAGACACGTAATTATGATGCCGCGATATATAATTATGATGACGAGATAGATAATTATGATGCCGAGATATGATAGAGTATACATCTTATAAATCTTAGTTAACTATGTAAATTTTAGGAATATATAAAAAAAATATTATTATTAATATATTCATATGACAGTATTTAAAACCTCATAAGATTCTTCCACAAAATTACCCATCAATTCATCTAATGGAGATAAGAGAGAACCTATATCTTCTTGTACTACTGTACATTCAGTAGTCTATAATGGGATTTTATAAATTAATATTAATAATCAAATCAAAACTAAATTAAATAATTATTATATTTATAAGTATATATATATATATAATGGTATTTTATAAATTAATATTAATAATCAAATCAAAACTAAATTAAATAATTATTATATTTATAAGTATATATATATATATATATATATATATATATATATATATATATATATATATATATATACTTAAATTATATATATTATATTTATAATAGTTGTAATATTACAAACAGTTGAAATATATTGTTTAATATTAAGGATTTCTAAATTAGTATATCTCTCTTCTAAATGTTGCCCTTTCTTAAATCTTGGATCAAGCAGGCTTGCTATATGTAACAGAGTTTGTTCATTATCCGTATTATATCTGTAGATAAATATTTATTAGTAATGTCATATATAAAACAAATATTGTATATATATGCGTTAATTTATTTATAAAATTATATTTATGTACTTTATTAGATATTAGTTAAATAATTTACCACCTAATATTTATTATATATGTAATTTTTAGTATAAATATGATGTATAAATTGACATATTTTTAATTTAAATAAAAATATTAACCCTTGCTCTCAGGGGTAAACTATGTTGATCTCAGGGGTAAACTACAATTCTATCAGGGGTAAACTACGATGATCTCAGGGGTAAACTATGTTGATCTCAGGGGTAAACTACAATTCTATCAGGGGTAAACTACGATGATCTCAGGGGTAAACTATGTTGATCTCAGGGGTAAACTACGATACTCTCAGGGGCAAACTACAATTCTATCAGGGGTAAACTACGATGCTCTCAGGGGTAAACTATGTTGATCTCAGGGGTAAACTACGATGCTCTCAGGGGTAAATTAGATCATGTTATAATTTATCCTAAAGGGTAAACTATTGCTCCAAGCTAATTTACCCCTGAGAGAATTCTAATTTACACTTAATTTTTAACAGTGTACATAATATATAATTTTTATATGTATATCAATATTATACTATTATAATAACCTTGTATTTATATTGTTAAGAATGACATTTTTTATCTTCTTGATAAAACTATCATCATCATCAGCAATAATCAATGAGGATTTAATTTTATGTAGCATCGGCAAAATTAATGAAATTGTTGGTCTTTTTGATTCACACAGTATCTGTACAATAATTAATTAATATTTTATATATTTTAAAATTATTATATAATAATTGTTAAATACTAAATAGTAATATAATAAGTTATAAACCTGTGTAACCAATGATAGGGGTTTTAATATAGGCATTACACTTTTTAGTAATTCAATTTCCTCTTTTTCTGGAAGTAAATTTGTATGAGTGTCCTCAAAGCATTCAAACATAACATCTTCAAGGAGCAAGTAACGTTCTATCATCTCATAAGTTGAGTTCCATCTATGAGATAATATTATTATTATTCCAATATTTACTATTAATTGTATTATTAACCTAGTTGGGCAATCTAGAATTACTTTTAATTTCTTATTATTTTGTGCAGATTCTAATTGAGTAGTTAAATTATTTGATTTATGTATTTTAGTAATAAGTTTTCTCACTTTACCAATTACAATGGTATATTCGTCTATCTTACTCTGTGATATTGAAGTTATTATGATGTATATAATAATTTATTTTTTGTTTAATAGTTACCTCTACAGCAGCCTTTGTTGCTAAATTAATTATGTGGGCGAAACATTTTACATGATTACATATTAAATCATTTTGTACTGCTTCTTTGCAGGCCTTTACAATATTGGCCGCGCTATCAGTTGTAATCTTGTAATCAGTGTACATTTATATATGATTAATACATTATATACAAATTACATTATATAAATATTAAATTATATATAAATAATGATGACATACACAAGTCTAATTAATAATTATATGTTCTGTTTAGCATTAATATATCATTATATAATTTACAAACAAAAGTTTTTTCATGTAAATTTAGTGACCAATAATCCAGAACTTCTTTAATATTTTTATACAAATTAATGCCAGTATGAGCCTCCTGCATGATAATTCATATTACTTATTTTATATTAAATTAGTATAATACAAACTTCCATGCATTGGGTCTTGTAAAGTATAATTATTTAGTTCCCAATCATCATCAATAAAATGAATCGTGTATGTTATATATGATTTTGCTGTGATTGCGGACCAGCCATCAGTTGTTAAAGAAAAATACTTTATTTTGCTTAATATTTCTTTTAATCGATGACTGGTTTTCTCATAGCTCTCAATGATCTCATTACGTATTATATATCGAGATGGTATAATATAGTTTGGTATCATTTCTTCGAGTAACTCTCTGAACCCCTCCATCTCAATTGTACTCATAGGACGCATGTCCTTAGATATATGCAGTGCTACAAATATATAAATAATATGTATAGGAGATTATGTAATTAATAATAATAGCTTACCTATTTTCATATTTATTCTAGCAGTTTTTGCTGAATCAATTTTTTTTGAAAAGTTTAGCGTAGTTTGATTAGTTACTATCATCTTTTTATTGTCATTTGCTGGTACTATAATATTTAACTATATATATATACAATAATTAATAGACATATAATTCTAACCCTTATCCGCGTGTTTATTTCGCATATGTTTTATTAGTGCACTAGTTGAACCATTAATATTTGAAATTGGTATTTGACAATGTTTACATACCGGATGTACCCTTCGTCTTTCATGTCCATTTGCATCTAGTATAAATATTATTTTATAATTGCAAATTATTATTATTTATTTTAAATTAAATATTAACCTATATCAATAGCATTTACGAAGTGGGACCATACCCAACTATTTTTTTTAATTTCGGTGAATATCAGTTTTTGCTTCTTTTTAGTCTATAATGTATAGTAATTGTTTGTCTATTATTATGAATCAGTATAATGTACCATTAATGTTAGGTTTCTAATGTATAGCCATATTATATGTATTGTATTGTATTATCTTACACACACATACACACACATATACACTACAATTATCATTACATTTATATTCAAAATCATAGTTAATACTTTGTTACCCGGTACACATATTTTAATCGTATTATTACTATATTTTTATATTAGTATTATTAGTTTATTTATTCTATCTTACTTTATATTATTAAACAATTTTATTAACGTAAATATCAATTAATTTATTTTTTTCGTATTATTATTAATATTGTATATTGAATTGTTTTAAATATTCTAATAACTATCTGTAAAGGTAATTGAAGTAATATATATTAAACGTATTATTATTATTATTATTATTAATATTTATGCTATTACTTTAATATTATTTTGTACATACTAAGTTTAACATTAATAATGTAACTAATTTTTCATTTGTACTTATCTAGAATATAAATCTAATACATATCCATATTCTAATTAATATAATATATATATATAATATATATTATATATATATATAAATTATTCTAAAGGTAATTTAATAAAATTGTTTTATTCATGATGTATTTTAATTAAATAATCAACACTAATAATTAATAATTAATAATAACTAATGAATTAAAGTAATTATGATGCCGAGACAAGTAACTATACTGACGAGATAAGTAATAATGAGGCCGATATAGATAATTTGATGCCGAGATAGATAATTTGATGCCGAGATAAGTAATTATGATGACGAGATAGATAATTATGATGACGAGATAGATAATTTGATGTAGAGACACGTAATTATGATGCCGCGATATATAATTATGATGACGAGATAGATAATTATGATGACGAGATAAGTAATTATGATGACGAGATAACTAATTATGAGGCCGAGATAGATAATTTGATGCAGAGACACATAGTTATGAGGCCGATATAGATAATTTGATGCCGAGATAAGTAATTATGATGACAAGATAAGTAATTATGATGACGAGATAGATAATTTGATGTAGACACGTAATTATGATGCCGCGATATATAATTATGATGACGAGATAGATAATTATGAGGCTGAGATAAGTAATTATGATGACGAGAAAAGTAATTATGAGGCCAATATAGATAATGTGATGCATAGACACGTAATTATGATGGAGATACAATATTATTATAAAAAATTATAATTATAATAATATATTTAATATAGTATTAACATATAATATATTTAATATATAATATTAATAATTAAATAATAATATAAATAATTACTATTATATATTATTCATCTATAATTATAATGTATTTCAATATTTACTAATATTATATTACATATGTCATATATGACATATGATATGTATTTATAATTTAAGTTAACGTATAGTTAGTAACTATTAGTTACCTTAATCAAGTACTAATTATAATAGTATAAGTTAAATTAAATTATAAATACGCTATTATTATAATATTATTCTGATATTGTTCTGTATAATAAATATACCGTGATTAAATCACTGATTTAATTATATTTTATTATAAAATATGTAATGTAATAAACGATGTAATAATTTTACCGTAACTATATTTTATTATTACATATTTTCTTATATAATACCTCACATAATATATATATATAATTATAATTTATGTAGTAATGTATATTTTCAAAAGTAATGATATATAACAATATAATTGTAAAATAAAAATATTTATTTTTTAAATAAATATTTGTTAAAAATTTAATTATTGGGTATTTAAAAATAATTATTATGTTTTATATAACGTAAATTATATCACTAATAAGTGTAATGTTACACCATCAGGAAGACCATTATGTCTCTGGCTCCTATGTCTATGGAATTACTCTGTGAGTATATTCAACTTATCGTTCATTTGTTACAAATGAACGATAATTCGAATATACACACATTTTTTATTATTTTATTTTGAATGTATTTAAATCTTTAAATAATAATATTTAATGAATATAATTTATAATAATAGCTTATAAAATATCTGAAATAATTAATTAACTGTGTGTGATAATAAATATGAACTTACCGGTGATTCCATGCTTAATTTAAAAGTTTAATTTTTAAATAAATTTTAAAAAACACCAATAATTATTAAAAATCCAGAAAATGTAATGTTATTGTAGCAGAATTCGGTAACTATGTCATCATTTTGTGATTAAATATATATAAATGATATAAATGATTTTGCGAAGCATTCCTTTGGAAAATATTTGCTATTATTAGATAAATTATCAAGATGAATTGCTATTTAAAAGTATATATTATATTATCGGGTAGTACCCGGCGGGTACCCGAAAAAAAACGGGTACCCGGTATTTTATGAAAAATTGCAACCCTGTCTCATCAAATACTAGATTCCGGGTCGGGTACCCGGTATTTGAACCCGTTTTTACATCCCTAATTACATACCTATTAGGTACTATTGAAAATGTAAATATATTGCTTTGGCATAATTATAATAAAAAACGAATATGTTTCCAATAAAAAATAAAATATGTAATTTTAGTTTATTTTTCAAAATATAATAATTGTCATATTATCATATAAAGTAGGTATATATACCTATATATAGTAGTGATGTAAATGATGCTTAAATCTGAAGCATTGATGCAGTCTCACTCTCAGTTACTTAAAGTCTCAACTCAGTTCGGGCTCGTTATTTTCCAAACATGAATATCTCGGCTCGGCATCAAAAACCAAAAGTCTCGGCACGGCATCAACAAGCTGGTATTTACCACACTTGATGACATTTACATTATTATTCACTGAATCGCGAAATTGTCGCAGATATTTTTTGTAATTGATGTAAACGTGAAATATATAAAAATTAGTATTTAAATGAATATTAAAAAGCATCATTTCAGCCCAGTTATGTCTTGCAAGTGTCTTAACTCGGCTAAGGTTCGTTTGGATAGAGTCCCAGTTCGGCTCGGGCTCGTTAGGCTAGAGTCTCGCTTCGGCTCGGGCTTGATTTTTTTTCCAAAAATAAAAGTTTCGGGCTCGGCATCAATAAAGATATAATATATATATATATATATATTGATTATGCAAAAGCTTTTGATGTTGTTTATCATGAAAAACTATTATATAAATTAAAATCATACGGTATATCTAATACAATAATAAAATGGTTTTATAATTTTGTATCGAATAGATCTCAAATTACACGGGTTGAAAATCTTTTTCAAATAGTTCTATTGTAAATCATACCACAAGGATAGGTTTTAGGTCCAATTTTATTTGTATTATATATTAATGATCTTCCTAGTATATTCTCTTCAAAAATTCATATTGATTTATTTGCCGATAATACACATATGTATGTTTCTTACGCATCTGAGAGTGAAAGATTTCTTGAACAAAAAAATTTAAATTTATTCTCACAATGGGCAAATAAGTGGCAATTAAATATTTAATTATCAAAATGTGCATTATGACTTTAGGGAAGGTTACTCCATCAACATATTTTATAAATAATATTCAATTAGAAATGCATTTCTAACCATGGTTACTTTTTATAAAGATTTAGGAATAATATTTGAAAATAACCTTTTATTTAATAAACATATTGATTGTATTTGTAAAAAAGCTTATTTTTCTTTGAATTCAATTTGTAGATACATTACTACAAAATCCCTTAGAGCATTATTAAATGCATATACCATTTATTGCATACCAATTATAGAATATGTATCCGTAATTTGGTCACCTTTTTCAAAGGTTTATAAATTTCGTAATCTAGATTGAATGAGCTCATAAACCAAATTGAAAGAGTGCAAAGATTATTTACTAGAAGATTAATTACAAGATGCGTATGATATACATATTCATCAAATATTAATTATAAATCATATACAGAGTAATTGGGATATTTTAAATTAGAATAACTTGAACTTAGAAGATTAAAAATAGATCTAACCACAATTTTAAAATTTCAAATAATTATACAGATATAATTATATATGATATCCTTAACATTTCGAATAATTGTAGAACTAGAGGTAATTGTAAAACATTAAATATAATACATATAATTATAATTATGATAATATAATTAAAAATATAATTAATAATATATCAGTTAATATATGGAATCATTAAATAATGATATTATAAAATTTGTAGGTTTCCTATCTATTTAATCATTTCCTATTCTTTTAAAAATAAAATAAACAAACCTGTTTTGACAAACAACTTTTTTTTTAAAAAAAATTTATAATTTTATATTGATTTATGTTTAATTTTGTATCTTAATTATTGCATTTACTCTTCGGGGTTTTTTTAAAAAAAATATTTTTATATCTATATTTCAAATATACTATAATATAAAATTAATAATTCATTATTATTACAGATAAAGTGGGAAGTATTATTTTATTTTTGTTTGTTCTGTATTATATTTTTTTTTATATATATTTTGTATATATGTTTAAAATGTATTATATTACTAAAATACAATATTAATAATTTACTATTATTTCATATTATAGTGATAAGTATTATATTTTTTATTTATATTTAGTTTTTCAGTTTGGGTACGATAGATGGTAGGGGAGGCGTGCAGTAGCGGGGTGGGACGCAGTCGCTGTATGTCCAGTTTCCTGGAATCTGTGACACTCGTCTCATGTCGCTACATTTCTCTTGCTTGTGTGAGGTCGCAATGCACGAGCCACATTTGAGGTGCGGCTGATTAGTTCTCAGCGTCCTTCCGCAGGGTTGCAACATGGTCCAGGGCCGGGGTTCGCTTCCATATCGCCAGCTCTCATCAATAGCATCCGGACCACCAGAGCTGGTAGGTGTCCGGACCACAGAAAAACCCCCGTGAGTGGGGGGGGGGGGGGCGGCGTTCCAACCGGGCCTCGGGCCCGAGACTGTAAAGCCGAAGTAAAGATTTTTTCGCCATCTCGATGAGGTGGACATGGAGCGCCGCGGGAAGGCAGAATCGTAGCTCCAAAGTTGTTGTCGTCGTTGTTGTTGTTGTTGTTGTTGTTGATTGCGGCAGCGTCACAAGGACTAAAGTCCATGTGCGTACGCTAAGACAGTCTCGGGGTTGGTTACCAGGACTGCTAACGGAGGTGCCGCTCCTCCAAATGCGCGGATACGTTTTGCGACTAATGACGGACATTCCTGCAGCCAATGCTCGAGCGTTTCAGGTTCGAGATCGCAGTGGGGACACAAGGGGGATTCATTTGGTGATACCACACTCCTGTAAGCAGCTAACTTGTGGCAGTGGCCACTTCTTAGTTGTGCTATTAGGACTTCGTCCCTTCTTCCCAGCGAACTGTTCGAGCGATGGCCATCTAAAACTTTACTTGTCCTTAGATGATATACCTACGCCATCGATGTTGATGGGCGCAGTGCACCACCTGCAGGCAGGATAATCGCACTCCAGTGTGTCGTTGTTGTGTCGTCTTTGTCAATATTGTATGTGATCCAGTATCTGAGTTAAACACATCGATCCTGGAAAATTGATAGTATGCGCGGACGTTGATAATCCGGGCATCGACCGATCCGCAATTATGGAATTAATATTGCGTTTTTAATATACATTTATTTATAATTATATTCTAATGTTGTTGTATATATTTAAATAATAGTTCATATTTATCTCCGATTTATCTTTGATTCTAATCATAGCAACGTATTATAAATAATAACAAATATTTATTTAATTTACCAATAACAAAATATGTTTCGGCGAATTCTCATATATCTATATATTATACAATATACCATTGGACTATTTACCTTAGATGACTATTTGAAAATTAAGAAGCGTGCCGTTAGTTTATACTATAACTATATTTAATTAAGTTAACTTTAATATATATTTACATATTTAAATAAATTGAATGATTTTCATATTTATATTAGTCCTTACTATATAAAAAAATTATCATTATTCTATTACTTCACTACGTTTAAATCGTTCACGAATCTTATTTTTTATAAATATATTAGTCACGGTAACACGATTATATACATATGTAACACGATTATACGCATATCATGTATATAATATAAGTAAAGAAGTAAATAAAAAAAGGTAAAATATAGTAAATAAGTAAAAAGATAAACTTTATATTTAACTACTATCATTAAATAGGCAAAGTAAAACCTGGCTTCGAAATAGACTACCCATATATATAAATATAATAATATATACCACATATAGAGTATATACCATATATATACTGTATATAATATACATATATATATTGAGTAGCGTAATATCATGCTTCCTCAGGCCTAACGAATATAGGTCTTTAGACGTTAGAAATGATGGTATACCACGCCAGTTCTAACAATAGGCACTTAATTTAGCCTGCTTTGCACCAGTAAGTTGTTTTGCGTAGGCGAGTATTTCAGGTTTGTTATAGTAGTCAGTTTTGTGTCGGTAATTAGTATCGGTATATATTGTATCAGTTGAAATTTGCGTAAATATAATATAAACAATGTCATTTCGGTAAGCCAGTAAGTCAGGTTTGCGTAAGCCAAGTTGTGTTCATATTTATGGTTTCAGTATAGTTGTAAATGTGTACTTATTCAGTAGAGTGATTACAAGATCGTTAACATATGTATATATGTATATATATATATATATATATATATATATATATATATTAATATTTAAATTTAAGTTATATATAACAATCTATAATATGGTTACACAATATCCCATCTAGTAGTTATATATACCTAAATGTATATTTATAATTAATTAATATATATCATATTATATTTATTTATGATTTATATTCTTAATAACATTAATATTACTTATACAGGGATGCCTTCGATGGGAAATCGTTAATAATACAATAAAAAAATGTGCAATACCATATGTACCCAGGTATTTATGCATAAATATGTCTATTAAACATCTTCATCACGACTCATTTCACTCAAAACCCAATGAAAGTGTAAGTAGAGTAAACTATTTATACCTTGATTTTAATTATATAAGTGTATTACACGATGATCAATTCGTTCAGTTAACATATTTAAAAGAACTTACTATGAAATCTAATAGATTAACAGTAATAAGTAGTCGTATTTTTTCCAATAATAAAAGAATTAACCGCATAGATTTATCCGGGAATAATATTGTTAATTTCGACTAGTTTAGGTGTATTACATGTTTTGCAGTATTTAAACTTGGACGATAACAAGCTATCTTCACTAAGGGAAACCGTGTTTAAAGAGTACCTTTTAAAAAGTAGAAGATGTAAATGTACATTACACATAATGGGTAATGAATTTAAATGCGACTGCGGTATGCTATGGGTACGGGCGATGTATCTAAATATATCTATGGCTACTCGTAATAGGCCCAGGGATCTATATTCAAGTGAAGATGTACTATGTTCGGCAAATATGTCGACCAACGTTACCGTACGGTGTTTTATACGCGGGAAACCATTGGAGAAATGCGGACAAGTTAACGTAGAGCGGTGTATTAAAGGTAAACTATTTAATTATATATACATTTATTTTAAATTTAACATTTATATATAATAGTTTACTATATTTAGTTTTAATGGTATGACTCCGATTCCTTCCGTTCAACTATATCTATTTATAAGTCACCTATTTTAATCTTAATAATACCTGCACGCTATCTAAATTCTGATTATCTATAGATATATCTTGCATATAGGCCTAGTTGGCTTCTATAACTATCACTACTAAACTATATATCCTACATACGTATACGTATATTATACCTATAGTATACTAGTATACTACATACTATTGGGTTGTTGTCGTATGCTAACAAACCGATAACAATTGTAAGCTCTAAATCTAATAATTCTAACTTTCACCACTTTATCCAGACGAATTCTTCCTTTATATCTTATAAACTCAGAAACAATACTTATATTCTAATAAATGATAACTTATTTCTACTAAATACCGAATTTTTCTATATATCTGATATATGAACTCAATAACAATCATATTTATTTATTTATATCCCAATAATTATTGTCACTATCATATCTATAGATATAGCTATATGTAAAAAGTGTTATACTACAAACATAATACATTCTACAAACCACAAATAATCAACCTGTTATAATATATATATATATACATATATATATCTAGTTGACCCATTATAAATATTCATGTGTAAAACCATCTTAATTAATATTCATTATACTACACTCTATGATTTCATTTATATATTATTATGATACAATCATTATCGTAAAATGCCATTCTTATCATATATATATATATATATATATATATATTATCATTTTATCATAACTTTATTTAGTACTACACCTATAACATGGTATTCAAATACCGCCATCAACTAACATACATACTGACAATACCTTATATATATACTAGTATATGTTTTACATAAGCTATTCAACTATTATAAATTCCCCTACCATGATACTACTTCAGTATCAGAAGTTGTTACTACTACAAATATATTAGGTGTATACACATTTATATTATAATGTATTATACAAATATACTGTTTAATATATATAGGG